>VMOF01000388.1:35084418-36284418 GCA_011764245.1 Trialeurodes vaporariorum
TACTTGTCTTTTTTCGAATCTTGTTCAGTCTTCGCATATGGCTCACGGTCTCTTTTGTAAATATTTTCTTGAAGAACCTCGCGACTCCCGTCCAAAACCCAGCTCCTGTTTGTTGCAATTTTTCTCCGCGATCACGGACAGTCAGTTTTTGTTTTTGCCTACGACCTTGCGATTTCCGCTTGCGCACGTGCTTCTGCTTCGCCATCTTGATCACAACTGAACCTTTACCCTCATGTGATGACCTATAAATAGGAGGTGCATTGTCGGATCGGTATCATTTATCAAGATGAAGTTCGAGCAGCAGCGCAAGCGTTTGAAAGTCAAAAACGCAGATCCTCCGCTAAAGGGGAAAGGCATCGCAAAAAGACGGCATAGTGATCTCTTACCGGACCTCATCAGATGTATCATCTGCGGACCTTCCAACTGCGGCAAAACAAACGTTGTGATTTGTCTCCTCAAGGACGCTAATGGATTGAAATTCAACAACATTTATCTCTATTCGAAAACACCGTTCCAACCTAAATACGTGGTGCTGGGTAAAACCATCGAAGAAATCGAGGGGCTAGGGTTTTTTGTGTTTTCCGAGAACGTGGAGATTGTCAAACCGGCCGATGCCTTACAAAACTCTGTTTTCATCTTCGATGACGTAGCTTGTGACAAACAGGATGTCATGCGCGAATATTTTAGCATGGGGAGACACAGTCTCGTTGATAGCTTCTATCTTTGTCAGACTTACAGCAGGATACCGAAGCAATTGATCCGAGACAATGCCAACCTCATAGTGATATTTAAACAGGATGAACTTAACCTGAAGCATATCTACGATGATCACGTGACCACAGATATGACCTTCAATGAGTTCAAGGAGATGTGTGCCGCTTGCTGGCAGGATAAGTACGGATTTCTAGTCATTGACAAAGAAAGCGACATAGATAACGGTCGGTACCGCCGAGGGTTCGACACGTATATAAAAAGGTGAGCAGAAGCGAGCCAGCATACAGTCATCTCTCATCCTTCAAGTAAGATGGAACATTACGACGATATCGTGCGTGCTCGCGAGGCCATCAGGAAGAAATTCAATGCGTTACGACGGGGAGAGTCGGAAACTTCGCAGGCTCTCGAAAAACAGCTGAAACCCATTGCCGAACCACTACGTGAGATAGTGCGGATGAAAAAAGAGGAACATTCTCCTCTTTCCGAAGTGAAAAAGGAGGAGATGGAGGAATTCAAAACGGAAAACGTTTCCGATGAAGAAGGAGAGGCCTTCCAATCTTTCGATACTGCGAGTGACTTTAGTTTAGAAGACAATGTGCAAGCATACGTAGATAAGAGGTTTGGAAAACTTGTGGGTCCCTATTTCCACCGTATGATTAAAGAAAGCTCTAAAGGGAAAAGCAGGAAAAGCGATTTTGATCACATCTATGGTATCCGACATGGAGGTGGCACGGTTGGAGAATGGATGGTCGGAGACAAACCGGTATCGTTTGACGAAAATGACAATTTATCCATCGGTGGCGAACCTTTCGGACAAGTTACAACAGGATTATTGGAGCTGCTGTTCATGAAAAAACCTGCTCGGTACACCTCTCAAGAATTGAGTCAATACAAGGAAATTTTGGAGAAAACAAACGCGCACAGACGAGCCTACTTTCCTGAAAATGCAATAAATTCCAGCAGTTCCAAAAAGTATACGGATGTGATTCGAAAATTATTCCCGCCAAAAGTAATCAAGAAAAAGAAAGGTGGAACTCTTTTTGTACCTATGACGTCACGCAAAACATATATTTATTGGGATGATCCGAATGAGCTGGTAGAGCGTTTATCGTTGCTCATTGCATCAAAAGAGGCTGGTAACACGGGTCTGGAGCGTGAAATCCTCAGTATCGAAGAAGAGCTCCGCGAAGGAGGTTATATAGCGTGAAAGTGAGGTCAATCCTTTAGAAGAATGAGTTCAGTCGACAAGTTTGGACGCTCATTACCTTCTAGTGAAGAGCGAGACGATTACTGCGATAGTAAGTGCTCGTGGAATGTCAATAGATGAAGATCACAACTACGACGCGGATAACAAACGAATCAAAAACTTAGAAGATCCTAAAGACGACACCGATGCTGTCAACCTAAAGTGGGTTGAAGAGCGGCTCAGAGAATTTAAACTTCAGGTGGAAGAGACCATATTAAAAAGTCAAGAGTCATCTATTGATGTGAATTACCTCGATAATCTACCTAAAAGTGGAACAGAGTACACGATCGGTTATTAGAAAAAATGCCTCCATCGTCTTTGAAACGAGCCGTGGTTGATGAATTGCACAAACCTGCTCGACGCAATTACCCTCGGCGTAAAGTCAGAATGCTTGGCTTAAACGACCTATGGCATGCTGATTTAGTCGAGATGATTCCCTACGCACGAGTCAACAAAGGATACAAATACCTGCTCACAGTCATTGATACGTTCTCAAAATACGCTTGGGCTGAGCCTGTAAAATCAAAGACGGGTAAAGATGTCACAGCGGCGATGGAACGCGTGCTAAGGAAAGCAACTCCACCGAAAAACCTGCAAGTAGATCAAGGCAAAGAGTTCTATAACCATATCTTTGAAGATCTCATGCGAAAACGAGGAATTAACATGTACAGTGTTTACACCACCATCAAATGTTCGATCGGTGAGCGATTCAACAGGACACTCAAAACCAAAATGTGGAAGCGATTCAGTTTGCAAGGAAATTACAAGTGGATCGACATTCTCGATGAGCTAATGCGCGAGTACAACGGAAGCGTTCATCGGACGATCGGTATGAAACCAAAAGACGTAACCAAGAAGCACGAAAAAAGCATCCTGCTCCGTTTGAACCAGGAGGAAAGAAGTGTTGAGAAGACGAAAAGACCGAAACTCAAAATTGGAGATTCTGTTCGTATAAGCAAACAGAAATCACTTTTTGAAAAAGGCTACACACCAAACTGGAGCGCTGAAATTTTCAAAGTCACCAGGGTAAAAGCCACAAGCCCTATAACTTATTTGCTGGAAGATTTGAAAGGTAACCCCGTGAAAGGAGGATTCTACGCGGAGGAGTTGCAGAAAACAAAACATCCGGACGTGTACTTGGTGGAAAAAGTACTGCGCAGAAGCAAAGACAAAGCCTACGTCAAATGGTGGGGTTTCGATTCGAGTCACAACAGCTGGATCGATGCTAAAAATGTTGTGTAACTTTAGAGTCCTTCCAATCATTCTCGAACCTTGGAAAAGGAATGACGTCGTTTCTATCATTGCTGTGTCTCATTGTCAATCTCATATTGTCACTTCACAACGCACACATCGTTCTTCTCAACATTTATTCAACTCGGTGTCATAACCTCTATCTCAGGAATATTCTGGAATTAATATTGCAGCATCAGTTGCAACTCGATCTGAAAGTGGAAGGAGCTACTGAAAATCCTGCAGAAACATGTTCATCACACCTCTCCAAATGCTAATCCTGATCTGGCTTGTTGGGCTATCCGTCTGTGACTCCGCCCCTTTGTCCAACAGCGAATTACCGATCGTGGAAGAAGATGGAAACCATCAACTGTATAAAGCAGCAAGGATGTTTCACAAGTCCATAAGTCTATTGAAATCGTTCAGTGACAATAGTACGTTAACCCTAAAGTGCTCCGAAAGTAATTCGTCTACCTCCGGTACTCAATTGAACAGTTGGTTTTTGTGTGCGTTTCTACTTTTGAACTTGCTAGGATTTACCGGTGGTGGGGTTTTGCTGTACCGATACCGATCGGATTGTGGATTGAAACTCGACCTTGAAGGGTATAACGATGAGTCTCCAGGAAGAATATGCAAAAACTCATCGACTTCGAGAACAAGTTAGACCCTTGCTGCTCTCCATCGTTCGATTCAAACGGGAACGTTCTCATGAACTGTCCACAGACGAAAAGTATTTGGTTCGCCGCTGGATACTCATTCTTCAAGGCCTCGAGTCGCTACCAGAGTATGTCGGTCACTATGTACTGTGCCCTTGGGCGTGGGTAGACGACCACCTCGATGGAATCATCGTCTGTATGTGTCAAGAACCCTACAATATCGAAAAGGAATTCAACCAACTCCGCGATTTCAAAAATGGTTCGTCCAAGGTCAATCACTATCGACCACCGAAGCAGAGATTCTTCGATAAGTTCCGAGATTATTTCGCTCTATGATACCCACCAATGTTGTGAATTTAATTTAATTCTTCTATGTTCTTTGATTGAATAAATATTTTGTCCTCTAATTTCCATTTTTTTTTTAATTTCTAACCTCTTAAATACATACATTCATATCATATTTTAATGAAAAAGTAATGAAAAGCCGAAGCCAGTAAGATGTGGACAATAGTTAAGATTAGGTTAAGTTACAAGTAACCTATCCTAACCTTACCTAATGTTCAAGTTCTTCAAGCTAATAGCGCGCGGATTAAAACTTGTTGATGCGAGTCTTTACAAGTCCTAAGACGCGTGCGTAGGGAAGACAGAGATATGAGGATAGGGGAGAGCAAAGGGTTGGGAAGGGAGGAGGTAAATCGAGCGCTGAGTCGCATTAGATTTCCAGGAATCTGCCAACTCGGCCACTGCTAGCATGCGCAGCTGCTTCGGTTCGGGTTGAAACCTGTCAAAGGTCAAGTAATAGATCGCGGACTTCAACGTCGATGAGTCATAAGTTCCAATAGTCTCAAACGTGAATCTCTATTGCCCACTGTTTTCAAGGGGGGGGGGGGGATGAAACCTTCTGAAGGAAGGAGGGGGGCTGATGCAATATTCTAGCACGTTAATAACACACAAGTCAAGTTGAAACTTGAATAATCATGGGTGAATGAGAATGGGAGATGATGCAATATATTGAAATGTTACGTAACATGTAGTTGGGTTGGATTAAGTTGGCAACTCCGCAAAACATACAATCCGCCTCTGGAAGGTTCACCGCTGGACGACCCGCCTCTGGAAGATCGAAGTTAGGTTAGGTTAGGTTGGTAATACCTTAAAATGTTAGCCTACACTCCCCTCTACTCTTTTTAAGGTTAGGTCCAAACTCAAGGTCATTTTATAGGGGCTACTCCCTATCATGCCTCTACTATCATGCGATTTCTGACACCCTCTAAAATTCAAGTAGAATGCTGTGTATGTGTGTGTGTGTGTGTTGTGTGTGTGTGTGTGTGTGTGTGTGTGTGTGTGTTTTTTGTTTTTTTTTTGTACATGTTAGGTTCGTTTACGTTCAGTTAGGTTTTTTTTTTTTTTTTTTTTTTTTTTGTAGAAACATTGGACTCACAGGTGTGGTTGATGTAGAGCGACTAGTTGAGCATGGACGGTGACTGTGACTGCGGCCAAATGGAAGTAATCGAATAGGACGGGCAAATGGTAGTGGAGTCCTTTGGTCGACGAGAAGTTGAGCAAAAGAGTCCGGCTGGAGACGCACGTCGAGATGTGTTGCTCCGAATTGCTTCCGCTCTCCGTTTGATCGTTGAACCACAGCTCGAGGTAAAGCGCAAATTCCGCATGATCCAGACCCTCCTTTATCTGCAAAATCCATCCAATCAACATCATTCACCCTCGCCTTTACTTTCATAAAAGTACAGGGTGTTTCACTAGAGACCCCCCCCCCCCTCGTCAAACTTTTGAACGGTTGAAGATGAAAAAGAAAAAAAAACGAAACTCTGGGGATGTTTATAACTTTATGGGAATTACTTTTTGGCGTATCCAAAATTTTCGGGGGTGTCCCTAAGGGTGGGTTTCGCCCCCCTCCCAACTCAAAATTTTCAAATTGCAACCCCTATCTTGTGATACTTCATTTAAAAAGGCGTAAACTTCTATGACTTTTGACCCGAGGTCTGTATCAAAAGTCTTCAAACTATGCGCCCTTTCAAACGATGTATCACAACATAGGGATTGCTTTTTCAAAAATTTCGAGGGGGGTAAAACTCCCCATTAAGAGCGCCCCCAGAAATTTTGTGTATGCCAAAAAGTAGTTCCTATCAAGTTATAAATATCCCTCGAGTTTCGTTTTTTATCTTCAACCGTTCGAAAGTTAGACAGGAGGGACTCTTTTGAAACACCCTGTATATCCCAAACAACATGACCATCATGTAAAACCTACAAGAGTAAACATCATATAATAAGACTGAAAAAGACTAAGCCGGGCCCAGTTTTTTGTCTCTCCCTATTTCCAGCCATAACACACGTTTTTGAAAAGGATGAAGCTACAGTGACTATCGAGTCTCTTTGGCTTTCATCTCCGTCTTACTCCAACACACGCGTTCGAATCGGAAGATAGAGAGACAGATGACGAATGCGTAGATCTACACATGCGAAAAGACTGCAATTCACAGACGTTTTTCAAGTTTGAACCTACTCATGCCATAGCCAATGTTTCGGAATTGACTGAGGTTTCAGGCCAGAGGCATATTCAGGCATTTATGTTTCTCTATCCATCTATCTCTATACATCTATTTACCGTTATAAACGCATATCTTCGGAAATGGCAGATGAAAGCTGAAGTCACGCGATAACCCGCCTCTTTCCATCGTTTTCTAACCCATCTGTTTCCATGGGCATAAATAAAGAGAAATACAAACTTCGGTTACAGCTCTGATCGAGATGGACGAGCTGTACCTACATTTTTTAGGGCGGCCAAAGGCGTATACAGACAATCTCCGGGGGACGACCATGAAAGGGTCAAAAGTTCAATTTTTGCCTTTTTATTACATTTTCAAGCAATTTATCCCCTCTTTTCTCCCCTAATCTCGTGTTTCTCAAGGAGTTGGGGGAATTTCAAATTGAAACATGGAATTTCGGTATTCATCGATGATTCCATCAGTTGAAAAAGATTACAGATCAGATTTTATCCGTGTCACGTAGTCGTACTAATGAACAGGACTGCGTAATATATTTTTCGACCGGTTGAATCAGCAATGAATGGGGCAGTTGCAAGGGTCCGAAATGTTCGGGTTTTTATAAAGAAAATGAGAGTACTTGTTACGCTGAGAACAAAGATGCCTTTGGTTTCTAATTACGTCCAGTAGTCCCAAAGATGATATTTTGGCCCAAAATACATTGTTTTAAATGGGAATTCCGCGTGGTGACGTCACTACACACACGCTTTTTTACAACTTTAAACGTGTGTATCTCCAGAACCGGGACACTTTTGAAAAAACCAAGGGCGCCATTGTTCTCAGCTCATCGAGTATTATCATTTTCTTTATAAAAAACACAACATTTCAGACCCTTGCGACTGCCCCATTGGGACTTCTTTTTAAGATCGTTAAAACGGCAGCCCTGTTTCCGGCTTTTATTGAAGCGCGCAGAGACGTCCAGAAGCAGCGGCTCGTGCAATCACACTACCGTGCTTTTTTGTCATTTAAATCTAGGTATGCAAAAAGATAGATTCTAGATAAGACATAGTGCCTTACTATAAAAAAAGGATTCTTTTGTGTAGGTTCAAATGGTGAGAATCCATTGCTGCCTCGTTGTAGGAGCCGACATGGCGCGCCACTGGCGGGGACAAAAATGTAAACTGGAGTCACTTTATTGCTACTCACTTTATTGCTAGCCATAAGGAATTGAGCACGGAACATGAATGTATCATCCAATGTGACTTCTTCATTCGTATACAGGATCTGGAAAGTTTTTGTAACCCCTACGCCATTCAGTGTGTAGGCCGGGTGTTTCTCGTCCGCTTCTGAGTGTCATAAAAGTAATACAAATGATTAATAATGAATACAAAAATAAAAAAAAATCAGAAAAGGTAATTTAAGAATCGACCCGATCAACAAATTTGTAGTTTTAGGGAGCGAGAAGTAGTAATAAGCCCCCTAAAAGTTTTTGGGATGCCTCGCTCCCCGTCTCTATTATACTTATTGTTAGTAAAATTTAAATCTAACGCACAAATTAATCTATAGCAAGTTTCATTGCTTCTGCTTTTAACTTTAAATTTTCAAGTTCGATTGCTTCTCTTAAATTTTAAATTTTAAGGGTATAAGGAAAAAACAAATAGGTTCAAGTGAGAATTTTCAAAGACTTAAAAAGAATTTCTGCCCGACGACTGACGTCTGGCCGAATTATGCTCGCACAAACTATCAGCAAACCACAAACAAAGAGCTTGATTCAAAATGGGGGTTTTTCTCCCCCCCCCCCCCACCGATTTTCCTGAAACTTTGTATTTTGATAGTACTTGATATAAGTAGTCTTTTTTTTCAAATAAAGTTTTTCCAAAAATAATTAGGGGAGGAGTTACAGTGTTGCAAAGTTGCACCTTTCAAAAATTCATAACTTTCGCGTAAATCATCCGATTGAAACGCGGTTTTCACTAAAAGATGCGGATTGTAAAGCACTTTCATGCCATCTAAACGAAATTCAATTTTAATAATTTTTGACTTAGTTATCGTCATTTTTGTGATTTTTAGGCCACTCAAAATCTACTTAAAGTGAAATAAAAAAAAATGCTATTTTTTGATTTTGACCGGTTTGAAATATGTTATTCCTCTTTAAATTTTGCGTAAAATGAGCCCAAGCAGAATGCAGGGCGATTTTTTGTTCCGGAGTTATGCATTTTTTAGTAAGCGAAAAACGAGTTTTTTAGGGTACCCATGAGCGTTCGATAGAGAGGCTCAAGTCAAATAAATGGAAACTGTATTTTTGGATTTTGATCAAATTGAAATATGTTATTCCTACTTAAATTCTGCGTAAAATGAGCCCAAGCAGAATGTGGGGCGATTTTTAGTTGCGGAGCTATGCGCGTTTTAGTAAGCGAAAGTCGAGCGTTTTATGGAGAGGCTCAAAGACGTGGGTAGCCCGGGTAGCCTCAACCACTCGACTTTCGTTTACTAAAACGCGCATAGCTCCGCAGCAAAAAATCGCCTCACATTCTGCTTGGGCTCATTTTACGCAGAATTTAAGTAGGAATAACATATTTCAATTTGATCAAAATCCAAAAATACAGTTTCCATTTATTTGACTTGAGCCTCTCTATCGAACGCTCATGGGTACCCTAAAAAACTCGTTTTTCGCTTACTAAAAAATGCATAACTCCGGAACAAAAAATCGCCCTGCATTCTGCTTGGGCTCATTTTACGCAAAATTTAAAGAGGAATAACATATTTCAAACCGGTCAAAATCAAAAAATAGCATTTTTTTTTATTTCACTTTAAGTAGATTTTGAGTGGCCTAAAAATCACAAAAATGACGATAACTAAGTCAAAAATTATTAAAATTGAATTTCGTTTAGATGGCATGAAAGTGCTTTACAATCCGCATCTTTTAGTGAAAACCGCGTTTCAATCGGATGATTTACGCGAAAGTTATGAATTTTTGAAAGGTGCAACTTTGCAACACTGTAACTCCTCCCCTAATTATTTTTGGAAAAACTTTATTTGAAAAAAAAGACTACTTATATCAAGTACTATCAAAATACAAAGTTTCAGGAAAATCGGTGGGGGGGGGGAGAAAAACCCCCATTTTGAATCAAGCTCTTTAGAACGTCTGGTTAACATTTTGCAGTGCAAAAAATTACAGAGTTGCTTCAATTTACAGACAATGAGTGTGCAAACTAATCACCGTTCAGCAAGAATATGTATATTGCTTTGACTCCATTCAACGTTCATCCATTCCCACACTCGCAATTTAAATAAGTGTTAATGCTGGGTGAAAATCCATTGAGTCACATCAAAGTCATAGCGAGCGCCTTCATTTTACTAGGTATGCAAAAATAGAACCTACAAGCACGAATAGTTACCTATGTCGCGATGACTTTTTAACCGTACGTAATAGGGCACTTGACTGATCTTGAGATTCGCGATAATCGTTTCTATTTCCGTTGATTTTTCTACGAAAAAAAACGGTGGAGCCATACGTCATGGTTACTGCCATACAAAAGGCACGATTGTCTCCAACTTACCTGGTATGTATGCATGAAGCATGAGCGGACCTTGGATTTAAAAGTTGGGGGGGGGGAGAGTTGAAATTTAATTAATTCCCTTTTTCCTTTTCTTTTCTTCTGGCTCCTTACTATTTTTGGGCCCTCCTCATTTAAAAGTGGAGAACTTTGAGGATTTCTATCAGGCCTTGTTACTGTTTGCAACAGACCATTCCTATTCCCCATTTTGTGTAGGTCCGGCCTGAGAGTGTGTACAGAGTGTGCGCAGCGCAGCTTACAAGCGCAAGCTTCGATTGGGACGTGAAGAAATTAAGGTAGGAGGAAAAGGGGATGACAGAAAGGAAGAGAAAAAATGAAGAAAGTATTAAAAAGGGCTACAGAAAAGATAGAAAATATAAACAGAGGGAATCTGGAGATAAGATGGGGGTGAAATTGGAAGGGGCGCTCTTTTTCAGCAAGTGTAACTTAAGACAAGTGCAACGCAATTGCAGCGAATCGTTCGCACAAAGGAAGAACGTATTATTGTCTACGTAGCCTGGAACAGAGAGATTTTCATCAAAATTGCTATGCGGGTATAAGTTTTCAATCATTTCCGGGAACCCTGCCCCCCCTCCAGAATATTCTTCCCGCTAAGACGTGTTCCCTCAGACCTCCTCCCTCCACTATCCATGTAGAAGGCACCAAGTTCTTACTCGCAAACAGGCGGAAAGTGGCTAAGGCCGGCCCTGATTTTGTGAGTGGCATGGCGATTCGTGGGAAAGAGAGGCTTTGGGGCTCGAAGCCCCCTTTTTTTGAAAAAGAGCTCAAAAATGGGGGAAAATTAAAGGTCGTTACACCTGAAGCCCCCCCTAACTTTCATGTAAAGAAGAACTCAAAAAAAGAGAGAGGCGCGCAAAAAAAGGAGAAGAATGAGGACACCAAATTTCTTCAACTACCCCCCCCCTTCCAATTTTGAAAAACCTATGGTCCCACGGACTGCCACTGGATTTTGTGGAAAGGAAACCGGAGTCTGCCGCAACGAATTTGCAAAGGGTGAATGGGAACGAGAGATAGAAGGAGGTTACTTTATTCAGAAAAAAGTCAAAAGGAAAGGAGGACGAATCACTAGTTTCTTTACTCACCTTTATTCCTTGGTAGGTTGACTTCAATTCTGACCGAGAGCTTCGGCGAGGCTCGTAAATAGGTGCGCAGCTGGTAGTACCTATTAAACACATTTCACCAATCAATAATACCACTCTCGTCGCACAAATCAGAGTCATGTTTTTGATGGCCTGTCAGGAAAGTTTGTTGAAGCTGTTTTTCCAGTACAAAAGGTTCGAACCATTGCTGCCAGTTTGGGATTAATTAATAGCATAATCTTTATATTTATTGGGGAGCTTTTGCTAACTTTTGATACAAACGATTGAATGGTTAATTCTTGAGTCAAATCCAGCGAAAATTACGACGAGCGCATTAAAAAATGTCAAAATTTACTCACATCAAACTCTCAAAATTACTTTTAAGTTAAAGACGTAATGGCAAAGCTACGCAGATACCATGCGAGATTCCTATCTATAATTTGAGGCTTTCCTTTGTGTAATTCTATTAAAAGAATGACAAATTAGACAGGAATCCACCATGACTTTTGTGTAGCTCCACTATTGACGAGTAAAGATGGCGGAGCTATACACGTATCTTAAGAAATTCCCATCTAAGTTTCTCTCTCTGTAGAAACACACAATGGAAAACCTTACATTAGATAGAAATCTCTCATGGTATCTGCGTAGCTTTGTCATTACGCATTTAACTTTAAAGTGATTTTTTGAGTCGGTGAGTGAATTTCGTAATGTTTAATGTGCTTATTGTAATTTTCGCTGGATTATATTCATCAACTATTCAATCGCTCAATAGAAAAAGTCAGCAAGTGTCCCATTCAATCTGTGATCAAAAATTGCCTATGTGGGTATTTCTATAGGTCATGCGGTTACACTTCTCAACCGAGAATACATCGACGTTGTTCCGCATCAAGGGGCGAAGTAACACTCGTTACAGACTTGAGTTAAAAATAACATATAGATACGAACCAATGCAAAAGTATCAATTGTTTGGAGGGTCAATTTTACCCCCTAGAGTTCGATCATTTTCCTTATAGATACATGTGGGAGAAAAAATGATACATCACAATCCACTAGCCATAAAACTATCTTACCCTCGCTGGAAGAGATCAACGTTGTGAAAGCCGAGAAGTTCGACGGAAAACTCCACCGTGGCTTGAACCTGAGTCATCCTCGTACATTAAAAACTATGAGTTTCCTGCAACAACAACAATAACAAAAAAAAAAACTGTTGTACTACTTCGGTCAAAGAACTTGTCGGTTGTTGCTAATCATGTAAGTGTAAGTACAGTCTAAGAATTAAAGAATGTCAGTCGACGCTTTACACTTTAGCTCAGGTGTAGGTAAGCCACTATCAATGTTTGAGTTCATTGTGATACGTGTTACAGGTTGCCTGCCTGAACCAAAATCTAAGGAGTCGACTATAACATTCCTTAACCCTTTGCTGACCAAGCCTGAGTTTACTCGTTTTACTCCCCTACTCTATTTACCATTGTTTCAGTCTCATATGATTCCGAATAAACGCGATTCTCGATAAAGACACTGAGGACATAAGATTATATCGGGCGCCTTCAGTTTATCGTATAGGCAATTCCAACTCCCCCGAGTACGAATAGTTAACTACCTTCCCTATAGTCTATTTACCATTGTTTCAGTCTCATATGATTCCGAATAAACGCGATTCTCGATATAGACACTGAGAACATAAGATTATATCGGGCGCCTTCAGTTCATCGTATAGGCAGTTCCAACTTCCCTGAGTACGAATAGTTAACTACCTTCCCTATAGCGCATACAAACAGAAGAGTGGCGTTCTTTTGAACTATAATTCAATAATTGTAAGCTGGTCTCTAGAGTCCCTTTATATGAAAGAGACTCGCCATACGAGGTTCCGTCTCTGATTGGCTGCGGAAAACTGAAGAAGAAGAAGAAGGGGTCTATGAAGCCTGGAGGCGCGCCTCTTGTTTACATCTTCATGGAACCATCTTCCCAGCCGCCTAGCTTTTAAGAAACTTCCAGCAATTTTAGCTTATACTGATGAAATTTTCCATTGAAATTGACGTATGTTCAGAACAGAATAAAATTCACACGTTACTCTTCACTGTTAATTAAAACAGGTAGTGAAGCTAACGGTTATTGAAGGTTAGGTTGATCTTACAAAGATTACTTACACACGAATACATGTATAAGTAATCTTTGGCGGTATCTTTGGATAAAAAAGTAAAGAAGAGGCGCGCCTCCAGGCTCCTCAGACCTCTTCTTCTTCTTCACTTCTGTTCACGTGTCTTGACTCTTTCATGTAGAGGGACTCTAAGCTGGTCTATAAAGGGTTAATTCGCTGACTGTACATACAATAAAAAGCAGTGCAGTCAAATATATTTTGGGAACGATCATGCATTGGTCCATCAGTTCAAGTCTCTCCAGTGGCGAAGCGTTCTATGTGGCAACGTAGCATCTTCTCTATTTTAACGCATAAAAAATGTGCGGAATTTGATGGTCATTTCCGATTCCATATACGGTTTGATAGTTTATATGGGTTTAAAGGGCATTCATGCAATTTTGCCAGATTGCACGCTTTGCTACTGAGTTCCTCCTTTTCTTGCGTTTTCCCCGAGCTTTTGAGTTCTGGGCGGATACAAGACACTTTGTTTTCCTCTCTCTTTGCCCATTTGAACTTATGCTACGTCTTCGAAAGGGCATCATGTGACTTTAGCCCCAATCTCCGTCCTTTTCTAACACATGCTTTCAAATGATAAGAGTGAGAGGGGGGATGCAATTCCTGTATCCGCCTATGGGAGCCAGAGAATATCAAATTTGCCCAGCGCTCTCAAGTCGATAATGAGTTTCATCCTAAACTGCTTCCCAGCGAGGATCGCATTTTGTCAGTAATTATTCATCGGATACGAATTAGATTCAATCTCTCTCCGGAAGATGACAAACAAAGCCATCCGGAGACACTGAAATCACGCGTGGCACCAATAACGAGTCATAACTGTTCTACTGTTCTAAGTCTTTAGAACTCAATGTTCATTTAAACATGTCAGTCTCTGCCAGCACAGTAGTCTTTGTTACCAAATTGGGAAACTAAGTCATTTGAATTGAGGGGGGGAGGGGGTTGATCTCCCTATTTGGTCAAGATCCATTTTAACTGATTCCGATTGCGCCATAATCTTTTGCTTCCTTCCGTATATGCCGGCATCTAAGAACATGATAATCGGATCTAGGAATCGGAAACTCAACCCCCATTTGAATAACATGGTTTCAGTTTCTCTCATTTACTTCTAATACATACATATGTTCAAATGAGAGAAGAGAGAGAAATAGACAAATTCCTAGATACATCTCTACAAAGAAGGGATCAAAAAACTCCAAGCTGCGGAAAATGTAACTCGTCCTATAAAACTACATTTTATTTTTCGCTTGGAGGTCAACGAACGCGGAAACTTCGAGAATTCAAATCTTCGGTTGATCCAACACGATGTTTAATTCGTTTCTGCGCAATTTTGAGTGATTAATTATCATCCCTCCTTTGCATTATCTTCATCGCATCGATTCTGCCGTTTCCACAACTCGTGCGTGAAATTTACAGCCGATCGAGCTCTTTTGTCGACTTGCGGATGCTCTAAGCTGCTGCGGTCGACGAGGCACAGTGGGATCGAAACTTGGAATTTCCAAGGAAAGTTTTTGTTTGTTTGTTTTTTTTGCTTCTAAGGTGTTTTGCTGTCGATAATTTCCTTGCTAAGACCGTGTGATTTAACTCACTTTTTGCTATATAATCGCGAATTAAACTAATTTTTCGCTCCGTTATCTCTTCATTTATTGTTCATAACCTCCATGTTTTGTTAATTGAATGATGTCCGGAATATTCCATATTTCTATACACTGTGTGAGGCTCCGCCTGTCGCGGCATCTCAAGTTGGCATGTTTGTTCGCGAAGCTAGGTCAGGTGAGTCCAGCGGCCGGCGATGCCAAATTATGAAACTGTTTTCGTGAGGAGCGGGTTATTCAAAACGGACAATCGAATGCGAATTTGAAGAGCAGGAAATTTAAATTGACCAAACAGATGCTGGTTCAAATGAGCGGAGGAAATTCGAATGAGTCTTTTGCATGTACTTTTGCACAGTAATATGGAGCATGTATAGTATGCCTATGTATTAACCTGATAAAACTGCGATGAACCCAAAGATAGGTATACCTACTTCGAAATCCGCTGACGTCGAAAGTGTGCACCTTTAAAAGCCGGCTACTCAGACAGCGCGCTGGAAGTATATATGTCTCTACACTATTCAAATAAGCAATTAGTATACGGGAAAAAATCCTGTACGGTTGGGTGTGACAACCATACACTCACCATCAGTTCATGCACTAGCCGTGTTTTACAGGTGCCAGAACCAGAAAAACACGGTCGGGACCGTACATTAGGCTGGGCCGAAAAAAGCGAATTTCGGATTTCGAATACGCAATATAGCAAAAAAAAAGTTGCTCTAAGTGGTCCTAAAGACGTGTGTAAAATTGCAGCCCTGAAAAATAATTTTTACTATCGCCGCAACGCCTTTAAAATTTCGTCAATTTTGCAAAAAAATCCAAAATTTCACAATTTTTGACAATTTGGCAACCGTGTTTTGAGGTCGATATTCACCGATATTTTGCCTCACACCAGCTATAATACAATTATCATCAACTTACTTTTGCTTATTTTGAAGTTTGGTGCCCCCTAACCCCCTTCTCAAAGGTCCTAAAAATCGCTGAAAATTCCGAAAAACCCCCGATCCTGAGAAACGTTTAGGAACTGTCAAAGGAATCTAAAAATGATAAAAACGGGCATGTATACCAGGTTTTATGGCAAAAGTGTGGTGGCTCTAGAGGGGGGGGGTAGGATGCTCCCCCATCAATATCCCCACCCTCAACCCCCCCCCCCCCCCCCACCAACACCACACCAGCCTCAGGACCTATCTCGGTATTTTGATGTGCTTTCTCCCCTACGCGACAGCAGTCTAGCTTTGCATGTATTCAATTATGTACAATGGGGATATAAATTTATTGTTTAGAATGTTTTTCGGCAAAACAGATTTGATATAGTTACTTAATTTTAAAAATCAAAATTCACCTCTCCCCACCCAAAAATTTTGTCATCACTCTATATGTGCCACAGCTTGCCAAAAAAACGGTTGCCGTAAAAAACGATTTGCACCTCTTCAGAACGGAAACGTCTGTTCATTTTGAAGCATTGTGTTCTAGTCTCCCAATTTCATAAGTTTTAACTATCCCCCATTCAAAGCAATGCAAAAGACAGAGACTGAAACAGGTCCGCCATCTTGAAAACTCACCGAAATTGACCGAAAAAATGTTTCCATTGGCTCTTATGAGAGTTTACATTCTGATTTCATTCCTCTGTGATATTGCTTCATTTACAACGATAATAATTTTATATCATTGGGATGATTCATTGGAATTGGCTATTATGATCACGAACCTAATGGTAGTTGTGCCTCAGAATTAATGCCCCATAATTATTAAGCGGTCAAATTTGAAGATCAATTTGATTGAGTATAGAGAGCTCTTATACTACGACAAGACTTAAAGATAACCATGGGTGAGTTACATTTTAAGTACTTTTTACAGTTTACACATCGACATTCAATGCTCGATTCTTAAGTTAAACGCCGAGGAAATTACAATAAGCGCAATTCCATCGGGATCTTCTTACCAATAATATTAAACCGAGATAAACCCGCATTTGAAATTGATGTTTTGTGACGTAAATCCATCGTCATTCGTGAGGGTTTCATACCCTTTGTCTCTTGCATTACGCATACAATAATGCACCGCGAACTTGGTTTGATATTGCTAAAGGCTCTGCTGTCCATGCGTAACTGTAGAGTAAAGTAAGCAAATTGGTATAAATAAAATGTCGATTAAGACATTTTGAAAGCATTTGGCATGTTTCAAAGTTATTGAAATTTCAAAGTTAGCTAAGGCGGACCAGCCCAGTTTGGGTCGGCTGGGTGGTGAGAGGAATAAAAGGGAAAGAAAAAGAGTGAAGAAATAAGAACGGCAAGTAAGAAATGGAGAAATTGAGAGAAAGGTGGACGACCTGATAGAACAGGCCAACTTTATTAGATGTCGAATCGTGTACGTGCTTCGATCTGAAGTGGGGAGTAGGTGAAGAGGGGTCATAAGTTGACCACGTAATGTCGACGCACAGCTCCAAGTATCCCATTCAAATACTTCTCCTGGAAGAGCACGCAATCCGATCGGAAAATCATGCGTTTTACTTTCATGGATGCGCCTTCATTTTTAAAGGTAGACTTAAACGGTACAGTCCCGTACGAATAGTTAACTAGTAACTACTTTCCACCAACCAGTGGCGTAAACTTGAGATTTTTATTGGGGGAGGAGGGCAAACCAACTTTTGAGAGATGCATTAAGGGGATCTGGGGGGATACCCGGATACCCTCCCAGTGGAAGGGGGGTCCGGGGGTCCTCCCTCCGCCCTCGGAAAATTTGAAAATTCAGGCTCTCTCAGACGTTATTTTAAGCAATGTTATCGCATAAAAATGCCACCAAATTAAAATTAGATTTTCCTATAATTTTCTTAATTTTTCAGGCAAAAAGGGAATTTTTCAGTTTAGACTATCAGCTTATTGCGATGAAGCTGATATTTCTAGGCTTTGGGAAACTATTCCGTACGGTTAGAAGTCTTCTAGAAATTTAAAACTGCAGTAAATGTAATGTTCCGCTCAGTGACGTAAAATTTGAGATTCTTTTTGAGGGGAGAAGGTAGCAAATAGCCCGATACTTTGGGGAATCTGGGGGGGGATGCTTTCCAGTAATAGGGGGTCTGGGGTATTCCCCCGGGAAAATTTGAACATTTGGGTTCTCTCAGACTATGATTTAAGCAATTGAATCTTTCAAAAATAACCAACCGACAGAACAGAACTTACAATTAGTAGATTCAATGTATATTTTCTTCATTTCATTGACAACAGAAGAACTTTTCACTTTAGATTTACTGTAGGCGCAATTTCAGGGTAAAATAGAGCCACTTATTCTTGCATTTTTTTGCTTCTCGGTTCCTGTAATTATTCCTTTCTTTCTTTATTTTTTTGTATCTATCCGTACTTTCTTTTTCCCTCCTCTTTTTCATCAAATTATTGGGAGGGGGAATGATACTCCCCCCCTCCTCAAATATTGGAGGGGCAAAAAGGCCATGACCCCCCTATAAGATTACGCCACTGCCACCAACCCACCTAACGATGTCCAGCAATTCAAATACTGATTTATGTCACAAAATACAATACAAAAGCGAGCCTTAATTTTATAGATGCGCCTTCATTTTTTAGGATAGACTGAAACGGTACAGCCGCGAACGAATATTTAACTACTTTTTAATACACTTTAACGATCACTCACTTACTTTTTTAACGATCTAGGTACCTTGGAGAAGTGCTTCCAAAACGCTGATCCTTCACTCATCCGCTCGGTGATGTTGACTCCTTACACACGAGGTAAATGGGAAAATCTCAAGGAATTCTCAATCCAAGGCGACCTCGAGCTTTTTTCTTTGAGTCTCTGACTTGCGCCTTATGTATTCATGACCTGGCCAGGTGGCCAATCTTTTTCGGGCTGCGATCGCCTTTCAACCTCGAAGGTGGGTCTACGATCGACTTTCGACCTCGGAGGTGGGTCTACGATCGACTTTCGACCTCGGAGGTGGGTCTACGATCGACCTTTAGGGTACATTTCAAATTTGATAACCTTTTTTAACCACATGCATCTCGGATAAGTGCCCCCCCCCCCCGCACGGAAAAAAATGCAGTAGAATGTAAGTACCCACATTTCTGTTGGAAGGGTGGTATATAGAAAAAAATCTGAACTATGTACCAACGAGTTTGAATGTGACATGAGTTACTGAAAACAGGTGAATTTTCAGCGGCTATTGAAGTTATAAAATCTGATGCGATAAGAATGCGAAAGTAGATGATTACACAAGTTTCCGATCTTTTCGGAGGCAGCTATGTTCATGGAACTTCTTCTCATTTTCCCATATTTTGTCAACATTATTCCAAAGGTTGCCGCGATCGACACGTTGGCTGGCTCTGGTTTAGAATCAATGGGAATACATGCTCATACCCTGGTAAAAATGACGACTATAACCGTTCCAAAAACGGCTATAAACATATATAGTTGGCCAACTATGGATTACAGTTGGCCAACTATAGATTATAGTCGGCAACTATATTTACAGTCGTTTTTGGAATAGTCGTATAGTCGTCATTTTTACCAGGGTACATATACAACTGTAGCAATAGTGTGTGCAAGAGACCCATTAGGCAACTGTGGACGAAAGGATATCGAGTTGCATCGTTCGAGTCGCCGTTCGGCCCGTGCCATCCGATCGGGGTTGTCGGTTGTCGGCGTCGGCGTCTGCAGCAAGGGGTCGTCGGCGTCGGGTCGGGTCGCGTCTCAAACAATGATGGATGGCCAAATGACATCAGGTCGAGCCATGCAGAGTCAGAGAGTCGCCGAATCATCCGAATGCATCTCGCGCGTTTGGCTCTTTACCAACTCGAGCAATCTCGCGCATGCGCCCCGAATGATATCAATCCGCGCCCCGCGCCACGGGCGGTGTCCGTGTAACGGCCTCTATACATGTGTGCTTATTACAAGTAGCGTATTTGCGGTCGTTCACTCAACGTCATTATCCCTCCTTCTCCTTCCCCCGCGGAGTATCACGTCTAGACGTCCCCGCTATATCCACCAATGGGCAGTAATCGCGAAATTGGGAAGTAATTTCTTAGGTGAATCCTCCATGCCGAGCTCCATGGTCGATCGATTAAAATCGGAATTCTTATCCATTTTTTGTTTTGTTTCTTTTCTCATTTTATATCATACATTCTGATCGATGTAGTTCCTGAGTAGGGACACAATATACTTGCAGGATGTTCCACTTTCAACGTCGGGAAATTTTAGAATTTTCAAGTCAAAATAATACTTTTTTCTTCCAGTATGTATTGGTCTTAAAATTCTTCCTCTAGCTTTGAGATACAATTTTTCAAAGAGCTGGGAAAATTTTAGTTTTTTTCCAATTGGCTGAAGTTACTAAAGAAATTACATTAAAATTTGGATACTAACGTATTTTTGATGTAAAATGAATATGCCCTTGAAACTATCATTAAATAAGTTGGAGTGCAAAATTTCCTGATACTCTTGAGAATTGAATAGTACAAATGCCATGTTATGTCGATTTGAATTTCCAAAATTTTTCGAAAGTTTTATGTTGGAAAACACATAATAAACATTTTTGATCCCGATCATTTTTTCAATACGACTCAAATGAGTGCGAGCTAATCGATGTCGCAGGTGGAAAAGTCAGCGCTTTTACCTTGGCGGGCCTTGAGCAAGCTGCTTGTCGCATGGACGGCCAGTCGCTTATCCACCTTCCACGACGCCCCGCCCGCCTTGGTCAAAGCGCTGACTTTTCCACCTTCGATATCGATTATTTTACTTAGGTACTTAATTTGCATTATCGCATCGAAAAAATGATGGTGATCAAAATTCTTCATTATACCAGTTTATCCAACTTCTACATTCGTAAAACTTTGGAAATTCTCATCGGCAACATGCTATTTTTTACCATTAAATTTTCAAGGGAAGAAAAGTACACACAGACGTATATTTAATGATATTTCAAGAGCATTTGTGAATTTTACACCGAAAAATACCTACCTATCTTACCACATGTTAGTGCAGTATTATTTATAATTTCAACCACAATTTAAAAAAAATAAATAAAAAAATACTCTCCCCCTCAACTTGGAAAAATCTTGTAAAAAAGGGGGGAAGCATAGGACCATGTTTATAGGAGGAGAAAGCTATTTTGACTTGAAAATTTCCTGACCTTAAACCTAGAACATCCTGTATAATATCAGTTTCATCAGCTCCATGGTCCGATGAATTCTAGGTATAGTCCGCAATCTGCAAATTAATGCGAAGTCCGGAAGAAAGTCCCATGAAACATCAGGTACTCTTTTTCCGCTTAAACAATATTATAGGCGATCAGAAGAGCACACCCAATGTTTTAACGAGCCTTTCTTCCGAATAACGCCTCACTAAGTTTGTGTGAAGGAGGTGAGGAAGATAAGAGGGTGATGGAAAACATAAAAAATAAAAATGAAATAGGAGGGAGGAGGGAGAGAAAACTAGAGCAATAAAAAGGCGCACGAGCTGAAGAGTTGAACACTCCAAGACTGTTGAGCATGAAGTAGTGTGTTGAGTGTTATATAGAAAGGCAACTGGCCTTTTATTCTCCGACTCCCGTCCCCCTCTCCCCCGCCAATTCCCTCTGTAGCTCCACCCCCTTCATCACCCCCGATATGAGGCCCGAGGCACACTGTTGCTCTTTGTTCCTCTGTGAGTAGCAGCGCAGCATTTTGCATCTTTGCATCTTTGCGACTCGGATGTCGGATCGGATGTAGATCTTTCTCTTTCATATCCCCCCCTCTCTCTCTCTCTCTCTCTCTCTTTCTCTCTCTCCCTCCCTCCCTCTCTCTCTCTCTCTCTCCACTCGGTCAGTGTTGTCAGATTGTATGGCCTTTCTAAACGAGTTAAATCCACATTGAGGGGCCGAAAAATAATATTGAAGATACCCAAGAAATCACATTTCTTACTGGACTTTGTACGTTACCAGGTCTTGAGATAATGGGGCTGTTGCAAGGTTTATACACTTACAAAATCCACTCCTTAACTTGTGAAATGTCTCTAAACGCGCGAGCGCAGTAGCAGCAATGGGCACTAGTAATGGACGACTCCCATCTAAATTTTTTCATGCCTAATATGCTATGGGGAGGAGGATTCACAGAGTAACTACTCATCAGAGGTGTGATTAACAACTGATTAATGGTACAGTGACACATTGGAGACGCACTGGTGCCAAATATCTAAAGGTCGTCTCTTTTGGCCACTCGTATACTGTTGCAAACTTTTGCTGCAGGCCTATTAATATTCATTCAGAAGTAAAGCCCATAGTGAAAATGACGATAAGCTTACTAAAAAAGAAAAAAATCAATCCTGAGCTTACAAAATGCTTTCAAACGCGAGATCGCAAAGGCGGTGATAGCCGCCTAAATCTTATGGCCATTGTATGCTTCTTCTTCTTCTTTTGTGGTGTCACGAGAACACCTCGTGAGATTGAAGCTTAATGAAGAAAGGGAAATCCAAAGTAAAAGGCGGCTATCGCCACCAATTAGATCTCGCATTTGAAAGCATTTTATCAGTTTTATCAGGATTTTGTGAATTTTTAGAACGCTTATCGTATAAATTATTCAGGGTTTTCCATCTGAATCAACTATCAATATAAGCCTGTAGCAAAAGTTTGCAACAGCCCTATATTTGTGACGTTCCGACTTTATCGATGTCTTTCAAACTTAAAAGATGTGCGGACCGCAAAGCTTTGGAAAGTCGTCAGTCATCAACCTCACCATTATGACGCTTTATGTGAGCACCCATTTTAATCGCGAGGAGTCAACTTTACGGCCGTATCACACTTACGTGGTTAATGGCTTGTTCTAGTGGTGTAGAAGGTGGGTTCGCGTCTCCAAAGTCAGATATTGCAATCCGAACGAGAGAAGTTACCAGGTCACTCTCAGCATTGTAAGGGGGTATAAGGAGGGAGGGCCTCAGTCTCCTTCGGAATGTTAATACGGGGAACTGGGGCTCTCCTTGAATTTTGAAGAAGTTTATATATATTTATGTAGGGTCTGAAAGCCTCTTTAAAATTGAAGGTGGTCAGCAGGCCGATCTTTGAAATCAGTGGATAAAACTGGTAGACTGGATAAATGAAGGGCTCCTATTTGCGGTCTATCTAAAGTCTTTATCGAATTATATATACCGCCTCTGCAACAGGGCTGCCCTTTTGCGTATAATCAATGCTATTTTTCAATAGAGCTGTTGCAAACTTTTGCTACAGGCTTATTAACAGTTGAATATTGGGTAATACCCTGTAAAAATAACGATTAGCGCAATAAAAAATCACGAAATCCACTCCTAAACTCACAAAATGCTTTTAAACGCGAGACCGTAATGGCGGTCGCGGGCCGCGGTTTGCATTGGGTTTCCCTATCTTCAATCAGCGCCATCTACAGGAGGTAGTCTCGCAACACCACACAAGAAGAAGAAGAAGCACACAATTTCCATAAGAAAACCGCGGCCCGCGACCGCCATTACGGTCTCGCATTTAAAAGCATTTTGTGAGTTTAGGAGTGGATTTCGTGATTTTTTAGTGCGCTAATCGTTATTTTTACAGGGTATTACCCCATAATCAACTATTAATAAGCCTGTAGCAAAAGTTTGCAACAGCTCCATTCACCGATGATTCCACCGGTTGAGAAAAGATTACACAGTTCAATTCAGTGCATGACTATAATAAACTAAAATACTCGCATCTGTAATCTTTTCTCAACCGGTGGAGTCGTCGATGACTTTAAAAAACTTGCGGATATTTTAATTAATGAACGGAGTTTCCACCGATTAAGGAAAGATTACAGATCAGAGTATATTTTCGTGCATTACAGTCATACACTGAACTGAACTGTGTAATCTTTTCTCAACCGGTGGAATCATCGGTGAATAGAAAAATAGCATTGATTATACGCAAAACGGCAGCCCTGCTCTACAACCAAGTATCCTTCCGCTACATTCGATAAACTATCGGGTTTTATCGGCTTGTTTCAAGCAGCCGATAGCTTATCGAATGTAGCGGAGGGATACTTGGTTGCAGAGGTATATACTTCGATAAACACTTTAGAGGGACTAATAGGAGCCCCTCATTTATCCAGTCTACCACATTATTCACTGATTTCAAAGATCGGCCCGCTGGGTCGCTGGGTTTCGTATAACGCTAATTATCCCCATTACATTACATTACGAAAACCGCTGTGGCAGCCGTTTAACGATTCCTTGGTGAATTTTTTCACCGATGAGTCCAGTGGCGGCGCGTGCAATCTGGCAACAACGTATTCTCTCCATTTAAACCTATGTAAAACAATCGATCTTCAGGAGGTGCAATTGCACCCCCAAGATATCGATACTTTTGCATGGGTTTAAATGGAAAATTAGCATAGTTGCCAAATTGCACGAGCCGCAACTGCCGATGACCGATGATTCTACCGGACGACAAACACATTGCTCAGTCCAGGTCATCAGTGTAACCTGAACCCAATACTCTGAATTATAAGCTTATAACCTTGGTAAGCATGTTCCATAAATGAAGATCCAAGATCAAAATCCCGTGGGCCTTTCATAGAATTCTATATAAAATGAAACTAAAAATATTATGAAATCCAATGAACGGATCCCAATGAATTCCATAAAATGTTACGGAAATATAATAATTTCCGAAGGAAATAATGTCCCATGAAATAAATTTTGATTGAAATACTTCCAGTGGCGGCTCGTGCAATTTGGCAACAATAGATCCTCTCCATATAAAACTATCTAAAATAATCTATAGTGTGAAGAAGTATTGCACCCCCAAGAAAGCTATACTTTGTGCATTTTAAATGGCAAAACTCGTGGTTTCCCAATTGCACGAGCCACTACTGAATACTTCACTGAACACTTTTACCAGGGAACCCACAGACGGAAACATCATCGTCAAGTTGATATTATGAAATTTTGATAACCGCAGATGATTCCATCGGTTGTAAGACTCGATTAATAAAGATCAGAGCATTTTTGTGCGTTATTGGCACACTGCTGAACTGAACTGCAAAATCTTTTTGTCAACCGGTGGAATCATCGGTGAATTTAAAAATTATTTTTAAAATCCGCCAGAAGCTAGGCAGTTCTGAAATCCGTACGCCACCCCGCCGCACTATGTGACAACGTTGATCTTGACTCGGTTTTTGCTTCAATTTTAGTGGGTCGGGCCGCGGCGTTCACGGTGACGACGCGAACGTGAGTGAGTCACTCTCATCTCATGCACTTAAACTTACGTGCTTCTGACCCAATTTTCGCGCAAAGCGCACCTCTCCATTTGTCATTTTATATCATATCATCCGTTCTCTTGAAGATATGAAAGGCAGCATGGTGTGTAGAGTATACGGTATGCCGGTACCGGAACCGGAACCGGAAGTCTTCATCCATATCCGTCACTGAACCTTTCCAAGCGCAGTGCAGTGACAATAATGGGGCTGTTGCAAGCTTTTTCTACGGATGAATTAAATGTCGGCTAATCCGTATCTGTTGAAACCAGAAAAAATAACAATGGTGACACTGAGAACCTCCAAAATCCAATGGTCGACCCTTTCTACATATACTACAAACATAGGCGGATACAGGAATTCCCCCCCCTCTCTCTCTCTCTCTCTCTCTCTCTCTCTCTCGCTCTCTCTCTCTCTCTCTCTCTCGCTCTCTCTCTCTCTCTCTTTCTCCATTTGAGCACAAGTGTTAGAAAAGGATAAATGATGGGACCATGCATCACGTGACTTTAGCCCCCATCTTCGTCCTTCTCTAATGAAATTACGCTCAAATAGGAGAAAATAAAGACAGGCAAATGTCTGTACCCGCCTGCCTATGACCCCAATCGAGTATATTCGTTCTTGTTATTCAGTCAAATTCACGCAGTTTCAATTTATGATCGACACCGTAAATGTCTTTATTGACTTACTTACTCAATAGAGTGTGTAATAATGTTTTGTCGAGCGCCTTCAATTCATGAAATAGGCAGAATCAACAAGCTGTAAGGTGAACACCCCAGTAGCCGGTACCCCTAAAATTTACACCAGTACTCGGCACCAGTTTTTTACAATATGAAAAGTATTAGTTTTGGTGCAAGTACTGGTGTTGTGTGTGATTTTTTTTCTAAGACCTTAAGTACGAAAATCCGAGCAATTACGCAAAACACCGAAATTGCCATTAAAATAATATTTTTCACATTATGATAAATAGTTGCCGGGTACTGGTGCAAATTTTAGAGGTGCCACCGGCCAGCTACTGGGGTATTTACCATCTAGAGTGGCAGTATAATGCACTGATTGTGAGAAAAATCTGATTACCGAAAGGATAGTTCTGCTTTATTCTGTTTCCTATAACCGGAATTCCTGTAAATGTAACCGAAATTCCCGTCAACGTAACCAGAGCTCATATAACGTACTTACTTTAACATGGAGATGCCTTGTTAAACTTTGTCGCTTTCTCTCTGTGCATGTCGAAAAGGTACATCCACTGGAAACGTGACTAATTAGATAAGGCTGCCCAATGCTACTTAAAGCACAAAAAAGCTACTTAAAACTAATTTACGCTACGACGCCAATAATCGTTTACCAAGTTAACAAATGAATTTAAGAAGTTTTCGCAGTCTCACTCATACATCGTTATATTTTCGTTAGTTTTCCGCATAAAAGTCGATTAGGCCAAGTGTCGGCTTTGTATCACTCGTGCACTATAAAGTCTTACAGTGTTTTCAAGCATATGCTTCAGAGAATGTGCATAAGATGCAGCCTATGCAAGCATCCTCACGGAGCAAGTAGGTATGTACAATTTCGTATAGGCATATCGCAATATTAGGAAAATAGCAATCAGCTTGCGGTATGCCTACAGGCAAATATGTAGCATGCGCCTTCAAAAATTTGCTTGGGCACAAAGTACGCCGATTTGAGAATCATGAAAAGCAAAAGGACAATAATAAAGGCCAGGGTATTTATACTCAGATGGTCAAAGGCTCTTGTCTATTAAATGCAAACAAAAATGAAGACATCCTGCAGAAGCATTGAACTAAAAACCGCTGTCGATTCGTGGATTTCATCGCGCGGATAGATTTCCAGCAACCCAAGTCGGAATTTCTGAATTGCGAGAAATCTACCGACGAATCAACGATTGAAATCCGCAGGCGTCTCACAAATAACATTGATAAATTCGCCGACCAGTCGACGAGCTTCGTAGAGCGGAAAATCACCCACGATCAAATTCAGGAGTTGAATGACGTTAATTAACCGACTTCAATAGCCGGTGTCACGCATCATCAAATTCAATAAAAGCTGTCGAATTTTTGATTCCTTAAAATTGTTTCTTCATAAAAAAATAAAATAAATAAATTAATACATTATTTAACGACTGCGATGTTACTTTTTGGAAGTTTAAATTCCCTTTTAGGAAAGTTGTTTGATATTTTTATTTTTAGTTCCAAATGTTTTTTATGCTTTGATTTGTGCTTGCATTTTATACACTAGAGCTTTTTGCCTGCCGATCATAAAATAATATAAATAAGGCCCTTGTCCTGTGATTTCCTTTTGTTTCTCAACTGAATATAATATGTATGTATGTACCTACCTATACATATGCATAACGGCGCGTATGTGCTTAGGCAAATGATTAATTGGGCAGATTTCGATGAGATTTGCCAAGACATATCGCAAGCCGATTGTTATTT
This sequence comes from Trialeurodes vaporariorum, assembly GCA_011764245.1. Classification (NCBI taxonomy): domain Eukaryota; kingdom Metazoa; phylum Arthropoda; class Insecta; order Hemiptera; family Aleyrodidae; genus Trialeurodes; species Trialeurodes vaporariorum. The sequence continues at coordinate 35,111,825 of VMOF01000388.1, forward strand.
GCCCAAGATTTGCAATGTTCCGACAAGCGACGACATATTCATACATACAAGGTATGGCTAATTATGTCACTGTCAATACTCAATACTGTAATGTCTCGGCTCTTTTAACAGCAATTTTCTCGGTGCATACGAAATTCAGAACTCTTTTATGAGAGGTACCTTCTTTTTCCTTGAATTTTTGTCCTCTATTATTTTTTGTAAGATGCTATAGTTAATGCGGTAGTCTAAAGTTCACACGAGTGATCCATATTTTCATCCAGCTTGAATAGTGTATTCATTCAGTGACGGATCATTTAATGATCGCGCAAAACTCATGAAAAATATCGAACTTTTGAGAGTGCGCACATTGCGAGACAAGTTAGCGATATTCAGGCATACAAAGGTTGGATTGATATATTATGCGACGGAAAATGCTTCGCGGGATGTTGTCTCAATTTTGGGGAAATTAAGGCCAAAAATTTACGGAATATTCCCTAAGAATAGAAAACTTCCACCGCTGTGCTAGTGGAGTATCCCTCAACTTTTTTTCGTGGTTTTACCAAAATTAGACAATTTCGGTAACTTTTGTCGGTGCAATATTATCCAAACCGTTGGGCAAATATATCGCTAGTTTTGGTAGTTTTTCTTTCTCAATCAGAGCTGCCGTTTTGTGTATATTTAATGGCATGTTTCTTTTCATCGATGATTCCTCCGGTTGACCAAAAGCAGGTTATTACTCAGTTTCATTCAGTAGGTAGGTACGCACAAATCACACAGTTCTATAAAACTGTAATGCACGAATTCACTCTGATCTGCACTGAGAAAAATTGTCTTAATGCAATAACCGGAATTCCGTTTCAAAAAGTACGTGTTTAACAGAATTCTTGTTAAAGCAACCGAAATTTTAGTGGAAATAACCGGAATGCCGGTTAAATTTGCCATAATTCCTGTTACATTAACTGGAATTCTGGTTAAGTAAACAAGATCAATATTTTTCTGAACGGAATTTCGGTTATTGTAACTGAAATTTTTTCTCAGTGTATAATTTGTTCTCTACCGATGGACTCGTCTTTAAAAACGTTGACTGACTTTAATAAAAAAAAAAGTGTGTTCGATAATTCAACTGTTTATTCCATCGACTGAGAAAAGATTACAGGCGATGCATGTTTTATCGTAGGTTACAGCCATACATTGAACTGAACGGTGTGATGTTATTGGTCAATCAGTGGAATCATCAGTGAATTGAAAACTTATCATTAAATGTAAGCAAAAACGGCAGCTCTACTACAACTAACACTGCATTAAACGGACTTCGATTCGTCTAGTTTTCTTTATTTCCAGTATTTCCACTATTTGCATTCTTCGGAAAAAGTGCTGACAAACAGTTTTACTATATATAGTTCGATCAGCACTGAAAAATCGGAGTTTCACTCATCACATACATCGTTTCCGTGGTGTAGTGGTTATCACATCCGCCTAACACGCGGAAGGTCCCCGGTTCGATCCCGGGCGGAAACAATTTTTTTATTATGCTACTGGAATAACCGCTTCAGTTGACTGCAAAGCTGGGCGGAGGGATCATTTCTAGCAGGGAGTGTGTAATCTGGCAACGTTGCATTCTATCAGTTTAAACCTATGCCAAAAATCCTAAAGCTAATAAAATGAGCCAGACATCATAGTTATTTAGCCAAAGAAGCTCTTGCAAGGATTTTCTGTAGGCAAATGGACTATCGATTCTAGTTTAAAAGGCTGCAAAAATATCGATGAGACCATTGAAAAAGTCTAAAACTAACTCTTCGCAGAGAAAACTTAACTTGAAGTTTCGGATGGCCACCTTTGCATGTATGCACCAACCTCGGATTCGCACCCCCGAACAAACTGCCACCATCTTGCTTGTCGACAGTCACGAATCAGAGAATAAATAACTTTCGAAAGCTTACACAACACAAGCATGACTAGATAAATACATTATTCGATAGCAACGCAATGTTCATTTCAGTCAGCCTTTCGGAACGTTCGCGATAGCGGCGACACACGTGAATAACGGCAATGGACAAGTAGGTAAAATGGCGGCTGTTTGGTTGGAGTGCGAATCTGAGGTTGGTGCATACATGCAAGGGTGGCTATCCGAAACTTTAAGTTAAGTTTTATCTGCGAGGAGTAAGATTTGGACTTTTTTAATGGTCTCATGTTCATTTTCGCAGCATTTTACACTAAAATTGATAGTCCATTTACCTCCAGCAAAACCTTACAAGAGCACCATTGCATGGACTACTGAGTCCTTACTTGTGGACGACTGTGGACTGATAAAGACGAGAAAAAAATTGACTTCTCGGGGTTTCTCGGGCTCTATTAGTCGAGAAAATTGTTTTTTTAGCACACTTTGACGAACAAAAACTGTCGGTAAAAATCGACCACAATCCTTCGCTTATGTGGAAGATAATCGCTCACAATCGCTCGCAAGGGTTCGCACCGCTCGCTATAAACTTCATAAGATTCTGTGAGAACGACTTCAAACATTAAAAAAAACACAGGTAATGCTAATAGGTGTGATTCTAGTGTCACTATTCCACTACTCACATCTTGCTAATGTCGATTCATATTTAATCTTGGCCTCGGCTTTGATTTGAAAATGATTCACTTTGACGGCGCAGCGCGCGGTGGCGCGGCGGTATTCGGTGTTGGCGTCATCGCTTTTTCAAATTTCCCGCGCGATCAATCTCAAGTCCTTCCATTCCTCTTCTCCGCTTTATTTTAAGTAGTAGCCTCGTGCAAATGCGAATGAAAACTATCGGACAACACATCGTACGGCGACGCAGCCCGCGTTTGCACTAATGTCCGGTCAACAGAATAGATATGAGCGAATCATGATCGAAATCCGAGCTTTTCGACAATAAGCTCGACCAGCAGCAGCGCATTTTTCGACCTAGTTTTGGACGCATGAGGATGCGTTGCGAAAGCTAGGGGGAGGCGAGGAAAACGCCGAGCGCTCAAGACGGTGCGTTGTGCGGAAGTGAAGCGAGAGCGCAATCGAGAGGGAGAGCGACGCGACGCGACGTCGCGTCGCGTCGTCGCTTGAAAGCGAGGTAGCGGAGAAACCGCTTGACGGACCCCAGGTCAGCCGGATAAAAGCCAATCCAACGCACATAACTCGTCATATAAAATTCAATCGCCACCTACAAATATTCCAAAAACAGAGTCTCCGAAATTCGAATCTATTTCACTGACGCATCCTCTAAAATCTAGAGATGAATTTCCAATTTGTTGAACCAACCCTTTATGAGTACCCTTTATTAACCACGCTTTGGCTCATTCGTTTTATTTCAATGGTTCACACAGTTTTATAGTTCACTGAATTGATGGTTAAAGAACTCTACTTCGGTAGCTGTACCTCGTCCTCAAAGTATCGATACTGGGTACTCGATACCTCGACCTCAAAGTATATCGATACTGGACCTCGGCGCTCGATACTGTAGGCAGTATGCATATTGGTACCAAACGGGTTCCGATACCGTCGCTAGTCAGTTGTTGCTGCACATCAGTTAGCATCATAATTGATACCACAGCATATTAATTTACAAAAACTTTCAGTTTTGCTCAGATAATTCACCCTCTATTCACTTTTAAACAAATTTTATCTTTTTTGTGGACTGAATTTTTGGTTTACTCCTTTTCCACTTATCGAAGTATCGGTACCAAAGAATCGACACTGAGCTGCACTATCGATATATGTATCGATACCAAAGCCCCAGTAGGCATCGACAATCATAGGTTGTAGGCTTTAGCTGCAGATGAATTGGGCGGCTTTCTTTATAGAAGGAAACTATGTTTTCCTTGTCAGCAGAAAAGAAACCAAATCCATAGGAGATCCAACTTACCCTTCTGCAGAAAGCCGCCCAATTGAGTTCTGGGTTGCAATAAGTGGTATGAAAACTAGCAAAAATAAACAATGGTGGTGGTTATTCCCCGGGAACAGGACTAATCAGATAAATAATAAAGTAAAATGACTCACGGGAGCACTAAAAAATTGATAATATCAGACGCGTTTCGGGAGGTGCTTTCCCCCACTTTCGGTGATTTGCGCGATAGTCCCAAATCACTGAAGTGGGGGGAAAGTGTCTCCCAAAACGCGTCTGATATAGATCTCTTTAATGATGACGTTACGATCTGATTTGAATCCAAACGAATGCTCTATCTCGTTCACTCTCGTGAATACCCATAATAAATCAGATCCAAATTTTCGAATTCAAATTCATGCTAGTTAACAACCAGTTTCCTCAAATTGTATTGCACCATTAGATTCCACGTAGGTACCTTAAAGTATCTTTTTGCTCCGATAAAATTCCTGAAAGAGTTTTGACGAGTTTTCGTTGTTTCATCCGTCGGTTTTCTCATAACATTTTACTTTAGAATGAGGTATCTGTTCATAGCAAAAGTGCGCGACAGACCCATTCTGTGCCCATAAGGAAACTGTGAGTAGGACAAGGACAAAACATAGAACTTTATTCGAATGTGATTGTAAATTAATGCATGAGGTTTCGAAAATGTTGTTGTAACGTAACTACATTTGAATGTACGTGCGGAATCCAACGGTGTAATAAAATCTGAGATAACTTGTTTACTAGCACGAATTTGCATTTGAAAATTTGGATCCTGTTTCTTATGGGAAAACCCACGAGAGCGAGTGAAATGTTGCATTTGTTTGAATCCAATTTTTTTCCGTGAAGTCACACTATAAACAGGTCTACAATCAATTGTTTAGTGCACCATGAATTATTTTTTTCACAATTTGTGTTAAAATCGTGTGCTGTGCTCCACTTTCGGGTTTTAAGGACTTTTCAGGTTTAAAAATTATTCAAACTTTAGAATGCGGTCAAAAGTCATCAATGATTATGCTTTCTTTCGCTGCGTCAGTTTTTAAAGATATTCACAGTGTTGGCACGCAAAATGAACCTTTATTTCTCAGTCCTCTTACTGTCTCATATTTCATCTCATTCTTTTGCATATTGCCGCAGATCATGAAACGAAATATGAACCTGTTGATGAGAGGAAATCTTTTCTAACTTCAAGAAAAGTCCGGGTTGCGTCGCGTCGTCGGCTTGTTGACACAGGATGTACTATGCGAGATGCGACTACATGCACTTACACCTACGTTACGACGCAATAGCAATCTATGCGTTTAAAAGCTTTTTGGACGTTGAAGAGTTATTTGTTTAAAACATTTTTATAATACGTTTAAGAGTTAATTTCAGAAATATTTTAGTGCCACCATCATTACTTTTGCTGGTTTTTACATATATAGGTTGACACCTATACATATATACGTCAGTGCATCTTTAATAAGAACTTGCAAACAACAACCCCATTAGTGACAGTTGAAAAACTCGGGTCGTTAAGCACGCCTCCAATTTAGGACATAGGCAAAAATAAATACGGCGGAGTAATAATATTAATTAAACTACTCACTTATTTTGCCGCATCTCTTCAAGATTATTTCAATTTAATAATTTAACCCTTTAGGCACGTATACCTCATCTGATTTAAGCATTTTCAGTCCACTCAATATGGTGGGGGGGATATAGTGGCATTTTAACGTATTCGAATAATGTCGTAGACAAATACAAGCATAGCAGAGTAGAAATACTTTACTAGGTAAGTAAGTAGGTACTCTTCTAAATTGAATGATCGAGGAAGGATCTGACTTAAGGTAATTTCGCACGGAAAGGGTTATTCACGAGGTGGAGAACTGAATACACTTGTAACGATTGAAAAATTTACTTAAAATCTTTGTGCTTGCTGTAGCTGTACGTATAACAGCCTTATCGCTTGGTCACAGTTCGAGAGGTATTTGACATCAGAATATTTTAAAATGCGTCTAGGTATAGTATATAAAAGGAGACGAACCGTATTATTTGTTCAACCTTCAATGTAGGTAATATTTTTTAAGTTTCGGACAAAAAATACCTTTGAGAAATCAAGGACTAATGATTGAAACAATGTAAAGTTTTAAGTGAGGGTAAATTTAAATCCATGCCAGTGGTGGCTCATCTCGGCTCGTGTTTCGTGCAAAGTGGCAAAACCCGAGTTTCGCCTTTTAAACTTACTCGTACTTACAACAAATCGATTTTTTTACACCATCAGTTTAAAAGGCAAAAAAAAAGGGTTGCCAAATTGCACGACCTACCGCTTATTCAAGTTCATCTACAGCCATAGATACGCAAAAGCCAAAATTTGTAACCCAATGCGATAAATAATCGAACGACTTTTAGTTCCGAGTCGAAGCACATAGCCGAGGTAAATTTCAGCGCAATGTTATAATATTTTTATTTGAGACACAAGTATCCACTTAAAGTTTCGTAAGCCCAGAAAAAAAAAAAAAAAAAAAAAAAAAAAAAAAAAAAAAAAAAAAAAAAATCAGTATTCATTCCATACTTAGTGAGATGAATGGCGAATGAAATATTTTATTTTAACTTGGCGCCGATATACCATTGATAAGGATCAATTGCTTTTGTTCAAATTTTAGAGCCAAAATTTTAATAGAGATAAGAGTAAAAAAATGGAATTACTTAGTCCATGGATTAACGTCACGTGCAACCAAATAACACGGAAGGTATGATGATTGCAGGTAGAAATCAGGGTTTGAGAAGTTCGTGTTTCCATCTTTGAATTTTGAATATAGGTGTCAGTTTGAGAAAAGTTGTGTACCCGTGGAAACAAAGATGTAACAGCTTTATGAACAGCACGTATGTATATTCTTCAATTTTATTGTGGAGGCTATTGGTGAAACCGAAAAAATTTAATTGTTAACTTTATGAAATTTATCTCGTTGGTATCCGAGCCTCGTTCTAAATATTCGATTGATCATATTGATGGATATCAAACCATCGTTTTAAAACCACGATAAGTCCCAGAAAGAACAAAATGAATAAAAAAATTATTAGTCGTACTGTCCACGTATTTTTACTTAAAATTGCCATTTGAAAATTGTTGTTCTTTGATTGAAAAAGTTGCAGTCAAAGCTGTGATTATAAGAACTTATTTAATGCTAAAACTCTAAACGAGGAAACATACAAATTAATTATTTCGATACTGTTTTGCATAAAAAAAAATAAAATAAATAAATAAATGAAAAATAAATTTAAAAAAAAAAAAAATGAAAAAATGCACCGTGAATGTTTCTATTCTAATCAAAAGTGATGATTAGAAAAATATTTGGACTCTCTAAACTATTTTTAGGGGCGGTTTCCAAAGAGTCGTGAAGTTGTGAGACAAATCATTATGAAACTGGGATTAATTTTAATGCTTGAAACAAAATTTTCAATTTTAATGGTGAGAAACATAGAAAGTGAATGGCATTGAAATGCTCCTGCAATCCTAACCACTTGTAATTATTTCGGGAAACTCAACATCCATAAAATGCAACAAGAAGTTTCAATCATCACATTTAAATGAATGTGAAGTACAAATGAACAACCTTCGGCAAAATGACTAAGTGATCTAATTGGCCAACTCTCTGGGTGCGGTATTTATTACCAATTAAAAATCGGAAAGGGGCAACGTGAGTTGATTTACCAATGCTCGAGAGACGACAAAATTCAAAACTCTCCAACTAGAAATAAAATAATATGACCGGAAGGAATTTGATGTCTCATCGACAGATAAATGACCGACGGGAGAGGTATGAATCCGATTGACTGCGCCCGATAAAAATGGGAAATTGAAGCTCATCAAATATTAATCGCGCAACTGCATCCCGCCGTACCGAGTGGGACCATTTAATGTGAAAGGTGACGAAAACTGGAGCACAGAACTAAAAACTCACACACCCGCGAACACCGTACACGCGAACACGCGGGCACAATCCAGAAACAGAACGCACGAAAACACACTGAAACCTCACAACTTACAAGCGTTACGATATAAAGAAACGAAAACAAACTACAAATGCGGTTAAAGTCGCGAAATCCGATCAAATCATCGTAGACCGCACGAGATTACACCTAAAAAACATAATTTTGCCCCGACAGAGGTTCCTGGGATCAAATTTTTCTATTAGTTGTAATTTTGATCGCGAAGATATCAGATAAGCGTGACCGGGTTGTATTTTGTATATCCTTATCTTGTCTGTGTCTGTGTGATTGTGTGTAAAGCGTGAAGCGTGCGCCGAGTAGTGCAGGGGCAAAAAATGGTTGAGGTTGGTAGTAGTTATTGATTATACTTTGAGTCGATTCGTTCTCAGCTGCCTTGCCTGTGTGCTCTGCCTTCGCTCAACTCACATGTTGGATCAGTGCCCGGAGTGCGCTTGTCCGATGTCGCGAGAACCCCCCTTCACCCCGCTCTGCGTCACCACCTTATCCACCACCCTCCCGGTCCTATGTAGAGGAGAGGTGAGGGAGGGCACTGACAGCGGTCGGTCTTGAACTGCCATGTATCGATGTTTCTGCTTCTATTCAAACCTATGGAAAATAATCGAAACTTAAAGGGTTCGATCACTCTCAGCCGGGTTGTGAATCACGTTGTATCGATGCCTCGGTCTTAAACAGTAATAAGTAATAACTTCAAAACGGGACAAAAGTGTGTCCCCCTAAGATTGCACCTTCATTGAAAATTTAATTAGTATGCTTAGTGAAATATTTGCTAATTTTTTAAGTCTAAAAGATACTTATTAGTTTTACTAGGGACAAGGATAATTTTTATTGTAACGTGCAATTAAGTCTCTTTAATTTAATTAAGTCCCAAAATTTTCGTCAGTGACGTACCCTTTAGCAAAGTTTTTGATATAGAATGTAAGCTCTTGACTCATTTACAACGTCAAATGAATTTTAGAAGCGTATCAGCAGGAAAAAACCCATAAAATTCGTATTAACCTTCAATTTTAGTGATTCGAGCTTCAAAACAAGACAATTTGTTCTCATACTAGATATACATCTTACTGTCTGTAATTATGAGTATTTTATATGTAGATAGTGATTCAATTACGGGTTTAATTCTGAACCAAGGTTGTTCATTTTTGTCTCAACTACACAAGTGCCGACGTTCTTTCTTTGTTTTTAATTCAAAACGCCAAAAACACGACTCCCGCAAAAGTGACAAGAAGCGCTATCCATGATCGGATTGAAATCTGGAAGATGAGTCGCGCCTGGAATCATCCTATTAGTGTATACGGTTGAAATATTTTTCTAAGCGCCCTTGCACGATCAAAGTGGAGCGACCAATTAGTGGCGGTTTTAAGAGAGATTGTTGACTAATACTCCTCCGCAGATCTTTAAAGAACCATCACCGTTCAAATAACTAAAATCATCAGACGTGATAATATTTTTTTTCCGTGCTAAAAAAAAGAGAAGCTGTTGAGAAAAGTGAGTTCAATTGATGAAGAGTTTTCAACCAATTAAAAATGCGTCACTTGGCCACCACTTGTCTGCTCAACCCTGTTCGTGGAAGGGCGCTCTATAAATTGAAGAGATCGCCAACGCCTGTTTATCGATGTTCACATAATGCTTATTCGTAGTAACGAATGCTGTTTGAAGAATAGAACTGGTTATAGTATCGTCTGAAGCGCAATATTAATTCCTCCTCCTTCACCAAAATAGGTTTGTCTTGATGTTTTTTGAACTCCCACATCACGACATCTCTCTGGAACTGAAACGTATAAGAAACATGATTAACTCCGAACTCTACCCCCAAAGACATATATTAGTAGTCCTAAGGTGTTTGATAACAAATCAGGCAGGTGCTTACAATAAAATCTCTGCCCTCCGTCTCATATCCACAAAGTAAAAGTGGTCTCAAATTGCTTCTCGATTCGATTCAAGCAACCCCCCCCCCCCCCCCAGTTTGATTGACATTGTCTGCTTCCCATTTGGGAAGGGCCAAAGATTAAAGGGCTACCGAATGTCCGCGTAGCCATATGCTGGGGATAGTGGGGCTGATAGAGTCTCCCCCCCCCCTCCTCGAAAAGTCAGAATAAAGTTGAAAATGTTTAAAATGCGCAAAAAAAGAATTACCATGTCCGTTGAAAAAGTTAAGAAGAGGCGGGCCTTGAGGAGAAGGATGGGGGGAGCATATATTCGAGCTATGATTTTGTGGCGTAAAGGCTCGATCGGTGTCCCTTGGTTAATCAACATAATCTTTCCAAACCTCGAAGAAACGAGCAGCTCTGCGTATCCTGGTCCAACCTGTTGCCGTCAAAATATTTCAGAAATTTATTATTCGGGTAGGACCAATTGAAAGAGTGAAAAAGTCATAGGCGTAGCGTGTATTGGGCCGGGGAGGCTGAAGCCCCCCCCCATTTTATTTTCAAAGCCCAAAAGCCCCCTTTTCTTTTAGCGTGAAAAACAGTAGCTGCAATTAACAGTGCGTTTAAATTAAAAGAACCCGAATACAAACAAGCAAAAAAAAACATGGATCGTCACTTTTCAAAAGCACAAGCAACAAAATGCCATCACTTTTTTCAAAAGCCCCCCCCCCCCACTTTTGACACCCACACTACGCCTATGGCAAGAGTTGAGAGTTGAGAGTTGGGAGCGAGATAACATTCTATTGAGTCATACATTTGTCAAATGTCAAGCAAATTAGGTTTGACGTGTCCCATGGGCTCAATTATTTTGATTTTTGTTCGCAGCATAAAATCATAAGCCATCAAATCTGTAAAAAGGAGATGAGTAGCGCTATATATGTAGCAGGTTAAAGTCTCACTACACATTGGTGACAAACCACCTTAACCGAAATTAAGCCGTTTTGAAATGCCGTTTTACGACGTCAGTTAACCTCTGTGTCAGATTTTGTACCCCTCTTATTTACACCTTTATTTTTTATTTATATTATTTAATTGTTTAATTCCTCCCTCCCTCTCGATAATTATCACTATCATTATCACCACTGTCATCATCTGGTGGTCATACAAACATAAAAATGAGGAAACAAAAATTAAACAATGATGTTAAAAAATATGTAAAATATATGTATGTAGTTAAATTTATTTACTTATGTATATCGACTTTGATAAAATCGAATTGACGTGAGTACGCTTACCTGTGTCACAGTCACGGTGCTAGAAAATATTGTAAACTTGCCAGCGAGCCGGAGCCGGTACGAGAATAATCCAGTAGCTATATGTGAGGAGCATCCTGGTGGACGTTCCAACCAAGTCCAATCGTCTCGTGTTTGATCAATGTTGACATCGCTCTGTTACAGAGGCCCCAGAACCCATGATCTAACTACACAGGTCAGTCAATCCGGTGGACGAGTTTCGTTGCGATCTGCGCAACCTCCGCTCGTGACGTATAGCTGGCGCAGCTGAAGAGCGGGCGTTCAAATGTACATGCTTTCATATGGGGAAAATACCCATTTTCAAGTGCGAATTATAAACAATTTACGACAGTAAAACTTGGTTTTTATCTATAAGAAGTAACTAGGATGGTTTCAAGCTTTGAGAAAACCAATGCAATCGTACGCAAATTTGCTTTTTCTATTTTCGGGCAGTTTTAGAAAATTGGGTAGAATGCGTTGAATATTACATAACCTACCTTCTCCATAAGAGGGATTTTTACTAATCGCCAGATTATACAGGAATAAGAAATTGAAGTGTGATCAGACTGTTTTTCTCAAAGCTTGAAACCTTCCTCGTGGTCTATCATAAATAAAAACCAAGTTTTACTGTCGTAAATTGTTTATATTTCGCACTTGAAAAATGGTATTTTCCCCATATGAAAGCATGTAGATTTGAACGCCCGCGCTTCGGCTGCGCCAGCTATACGTCATCCCCTTCCTCACTCTACCCGGTGATAGAGCCAGGCAGACGGAGAGGCAGTGGAGGGTGTGCGCATTGACTGACCTGTGTTGTTAGATCATGCCCAGAACCCACTCACGTCAAATGTGCAAGAGCTGTGAATCTCTTGGAAATGCCCATAATCCACGGAATTCTCGGCCAAATCCTAGATTCCGTACATCAAGCGCGGTAAAAACAAAGGAGGAGGATAAATGAAAGATTCGAAATTTATTTTACGCATGGATCCAAAAATAAGGACCTGGCACTAGTCGTATGGAAAATGGCTCCTACAGCTTATCAATTTTTGACTGTGATTATGAACAATTTTTTACGTTCAATTTTTTGTTTTTAACATGCAGTAAGTACTGCATGTTTTTTTTTTTTTTTTCTTTCTGTATTTGTTCATTATTTTTAGTCCAACGGCATCTTGGCCTTGACTTTTGGTCCTATTTGTTTTTGTCCAGTTAGATTTTATAGTCCTCTTCTTACAAGTCTGGTTGGATTTATTGTCCTAATAACTTTTTTGTACCATTACCTACGTTTGCACCGCCCCCCTCCATATGTCCAAAATTATTCATAAGTATTTAATTTTTATTTCCTTAATTTTTATCAGAATCTCAGGCACCGCTGCACGTCTTATCATTTTCAAGAGCGCATCAAGGATCAAGGGGGCGGCGTCGTCCACCCCCCCTCCCCCGGTCACTGGAAAACGCCATAATGTGAGGGGGAAAGGTGGTAAATTGTCTCAAAAGGTCAACTAATGGGCCAAAATTGAAATCCCCCCGGAATTTCTACCTTGACTATCATAAAGTCTCGAGTGGCCTGTCCAAATAAGCTTTTCTGATACTGTGGTATCTATTTAAGGTGCTACAAATGGATATTCTTAAAGCATATTTTGATTATAGTTCATGGATTCGAAGTACTTAAACTCTTTTCTATTGAGGAGGGGGGGGGGTAATTTTTATAATTAAGTAGGGAAACAGCCAAAAATAGTTAATCCTTTGATTCGAAATTGATTGGCTTGATTGGTTTATGATATCTAAATTGCCTTAATGGCAATGGACAAAATTTCAGAGACATAAGACACTCTTGGACGAAAAATCGAACTGGACTTGACCCTTTAAAGACCAGGGACCAAATAATGTTCGGTCCCGAGCATTGAATAGCGTGCATCTTGCGTGTGGTTTCGGCCAATCAGAGAGCTTACGCACGGTCATGTGACCGTGCGTAAGCTCTCTGATTGGTCGAAACCGCACTCAATTCAATGTACGGGACCAAACATTATTTGGTCCGGTCCCAGGTTAGTTCAAGCGAACACCTCTCCTCCGTTTCTGTAGGGAAGGTAGTTAACTGTTCGTGCTCGGTGGAGTTGGAATTGCCTATTCGACGAATTGAAGGCGCCCGACGAGACCTTATATGTATACCGGGACCAAATGGTTACGGTGCAAATGATCCACGGTGCGTGGACTCCACGCACCAACCTCATGTGTGGACTGGTGCAAAAGGTCCACGGTGCGTGGACTCCACGCACCAAAAATTTTCTTATATTTTACAGTCCACAATATTGGTGCATAACATCCACACTGTGTGGACTCCACGCACCAACTCAAAGCAATACTTTTTTAATGGAAAAAAGTTGGTGCGTGGACTCCAAGCACAGTGGATGTTATGCACCATCCACACGCCAACCTTGGTGCAAATGATCCACGGTGCGTGGAGTCCACGCACCATTTGAAAAACAAGGCTTTGTGGATGGTGCGTGGAGTCCACGCACCGTGGATCATTTGCACCAAGGGTTGTGTGTGGATGGTGCATATCATCCACGGTGCATTTGGTCCACAAACTGAACTTGAGCCCAAAGCTTGAACTGACAGTCAACTTTTCATGAGTAATCAGTATTCTACTTTGAGGAAAAAAATTAATGAATTAAGAGTACCTTTAAAGTCGACTTAAGAGTGTGGAGTCCACGCACCGTGGATCATTTGCACCAAGGTTGGCGTGTGGATGGTGCATAACATCCACGGTGCGTGGAGTCCACGCACCAACTTTTTTCAATTAAAAAAGTATTGCTTTGAGTTGGTGCGTGGAGTCTACACAGTGTGGATGTTATGCACCAATATTGTGGACTGTAAAATATAAGAAAATTTTTGGTGCGTGGAGTCCACGCACCGTGGATCATTTGCACCAAGGTTGGCGTGTGGATGGTGCATAACATCCACGGTGCGTGGAGTCCACGCACCAACTTTTTTCCATTAAAAAAGTATTGCTTTGAGTTGGTGCGTGGAGTCCACACAGTGTGGATGTTATGCACCAATATTGTGGACTGTAAAATATAAGAAAATTTTTCGCACCGTGGACCTTTTGCACCAGTCCACACGAGGTTGTGGATGATTTTGGTGCGTGGAGTCCACGCACCGTGGATCATTTGCACCATCACCGACCAAATTATGTTAGGTCCCGAGCATTGAATTGCGTGCAGTTTCGACCAATCAGAGAGCTTACGCACGGTCACATGATCGTGCGTAAGTTCCGCTCGGGACCGAACATCATTTGGTCCCTGTAGTGTTTTCATCTACATAGTCTGGCCAAAAGTTCTGTCCCTCGCTAAAATCAAGATGGCGGCTAAACGATTGAAAAAAAAAGTATATACAGGGTGTAACAGATGTATCCCCCCCCCGTCTAACTTTTGAACGAGTTGAGATAAATTGTTGCGGTTTGGACCATTCTTCGTAATTTTAGTTGAACTTTATTTTTTGGGGGTCAAAACCCCCCACCTTCCCTAGGGGGCCCCCCAGGGGGGCTATCTCAAAAATTTCAAATGGCAACCCCTATCTTGTGATACATCGTTTGAAAGGGCGTATAATTCTAAGACTTTTTGCGCAAACCGAAGGTCGATGTCGTTTTTCGTTTTCGATATATCGAAAGTCAAAGTTCGACTTTGACCCATTTTTAAAAAATCAGAACTCCAGCTGCCAGAGATGAGTCGTCTTTAATTGCCCATTTCTCGATGGAGAGACAGTATTATTATAGATGGGAAGCGCTCACTGTTAGTGCCCAACACCACCATTACGATCGCGCATTTGACATAGGCATTTAATGAGCTTAGAAGTACATTTCCTAAGTTTTTGATGCTGCCATCGTTATTTTTCGAGGTTTTGTGCATCAGAATTGACTTTTAAATCGCGTTTTACAAAAGTTTGCAAGAGCCCATTCTAATTAAGAATGATAAACCTCACCTGAGCGTGCCCTCTCACATTATTGTGTATAGAGCGGCCGATGAGCCACCAATCACCATTGATAACCTGCTTCACTGGTTGTAGCTCGAACGTCGGCTCCTTCCCCTCGGCGTGATACCACACGAATACACAGTGATTCACCTCGCACGACCTCCACGTTCGCACCTGAACCGACTCAGTCTCTATACAACGGAACACCATTAATATCCAATTGTTGCAGAAAGGGACGAAAGTAATAAGGAAGAAATAAAATGGATCCGAGTAAAGACGTTAAATGAATCAAACCTGTGATTATGAGTAATTAAAGAAGAAAAGACAGGAAAGTAGTGGATGAGCAGATGAGTTGAAAGAAAGCAATGAATCAAAAACAAAGGCACAAAGCGTAGAACTGATTTAAAAACGATACATCGGAAAACGAAATTAGTAAACGTAAACGAAACGAAAAAGAAACGAGAGAAGAGAAAACTAGACGAGAAAAAAGAGAGAAAACCATACTTTTTTAGAAATCCGGGAGCGCATCTTGTTTCTACGATTTCCCGTTTCTACGATTACGAAGATGAGTACTGATTTTTCGTATTGGTTGTGTCCACCACTCTCAGCGCGGGAGAGGGTGGCGGTTGGCGGTGCACAGTGGGCTGAGCGTCGCGGAGGTTTAAGACGCAAACCGAGCATTCAACTAATCTCTCATTGTTTTGATCTGATTGCTTATTCATTTATTTTTTTCCACATAAAATATGTTGAGTAAGTAGAAACCGCAATTGTATAATATATCTAGTATCTTTTAAAGTAGGTATGTAAAGTAAAGCGCCAATAAGATTGCATTCATATCTAAACAGTGAATGAAAACAAATTTACGTTACTTCAGTCCCATTTATCGCGGCCTTCTACAAGGACAGATCTTTTTTTGTTGTTGTTTATTAATTTTTGATTTATCTATTTATTTATTTACCTATTTATCTATTTATTTATCTATCTATCTATATCTATCTATCTATCTATCCATCTATCTATTTTTTTATTTTTTTATTTATTTTTCTATTTTTTTTTCTTTTCATTATTATATTCCCCCGATTTATTTTTGATTGTGGTTTGTGATGCGTAGAGATAAGCTCATAATTTTTTCGAGTCAAGTGATGATTGTGATAAAAAGGAAGTTTTCCTCGCCACACAGTGGATCAAATCGTTGATATTTTCGATCAATAAAAGTTGTGATTTTTACACCAAAAACGTTTTAATGTTGATATCGATTTGTGAGTACCAACTCACAATCAGCAACGGGATGATTAGTGTAAGTGCCTGCAGCGTGTTTTGCGGTAAACATACACATACATAGGCTGTCCCAAAAGTAATGCATCGGTCGAGCGTACGAGTGAACACAAAATTCTAGCTAGTTGCGGTTTGCGCGGTTTTTTAGATCTAGTAATTAGCTAAAAAGCTCATTTGGCATTTGGCTCATTTTGGCAAATCATTAGCATTACCTCATTTGGTCATAAATTAACCGAGTTACGACGTTTTTTCGGAAGCGTGTTGCGCGGCCACCTTTAAGATTTTAGGTTGTATATATATAGTTTCGAATGACAAAAAAAAACGAGTTCAAACTTATTCGTGTACCTACTAAAAAAAAAATGACAAAATAACTTATCTTACTGAAACTTACGTAATTTATTACTTTTCATCAGACGATTCTAAGCTCTTTTTCTCGACTTTTTCAAAATACCTACCTTCCATTGCTCTTGATGCATAAATGGGGCTCTTGCAAACTTTTTCTTCGGGGGATTGAAGAGTTGATGCTCGCATAAAAACCTGTAAAAATGACAATGAGTACAGTTGAAATCACGAAATTCACTCTCAGAATCAGGCTTAATGGAGGTTCAACGCAGGTATCATGGGAGATTCCCATCCAAATTTAAACGTATCTCTATACTTCCGTAGAGAAAGTGACAGAATAGACAGGAATCTCCCATGATACCTGCGTTGAACCGCCATCACGAACTTGCCGTTACAGCAGTTTTGTGAGTTTATTACTGAATTTTAGACTTTCTTAGTGTGATTTTCGTGATTTTTGCTGGTTTTTACATCAGATTGGACTATTCATTTGCTCACAGCAAAAGTTTGCTGGAACCTCATTGAACCGCTCCCACATTTTACCAAAATCGTCCTCCTAAAATCTTTTGTAGTCAGTGTTTTGAAAAAAGCTTGAACTGCTGCCTTGATTTTCGTCACAGAGTCAAACCTTTTGCCTCTTAAAGCTGTCTTGATTTCTATGAAAAGCAAACAGACTCACGGCGCGATATCCAGGCTATGGGTGGAGCTGTTTTTATGCATCAAGAGCAAAGGGAGGTATTTTGAAAAAGAGAAAAAGGGCTTAGAATCATCTAATGAAGAGTAATAAATGATGCAGGTTTCAGTAAGATAAGTTAATATTTTGTCATTTCTTTTAGTAGGTACACGAATATACGTTTGAACTCGTTTTTTTTTGTTTTTCAAAACTATGCCCTCTAAAATCTTACAGACGACCGAGCAACATGCCTCCGAAAAAAATTTCGTAACGTAACTCGGTTAATTTTTGACCAAATGAGCTTAACAATCTCCGAAATCGCGCAAACCGCAGCTTGCTAGCATTTTTTGTTCACTCGCACGGTCGACCGATGCATTACTTTTGGGACAGTCTTTGTATTGCCACCGCTGCTGCTTTTCTCGTCTTTAGCGATTTTACCGGTAATTAAATGACGCCACTGTTGCTTTTGATTATAGAACGGAAATGATTATAGAACATTAAGCAGTGATCTCTTTAAGAAAAACTACTCTAGCTAGTACCTCTTTTCGCAGCTCCATCGATTTTCCTCCTGCAGGCAGAAAACAACCGGCAATCTGCACCCCCGGTCTCGCCTTCGGTACCAGTTTTTGAACACCTTGGGCAGCTAGCATCCTGTACTTGAATTGTACCATCAGATTTTCGAAAAACTGTCAAGTTCTCCCCTTGAAAAGCAGAGCGAATTAGTAAAGTGGTGAAATTGGGAGCTTCGTCAATAAATGTCGAGCGGGAAAGTATGGCGACTCGTGTCATTTGGCATCAGCCATGGTTTGGCCATTTGAACCGATACAAAATAATCGATTTTTCGAGGATTCAGAGGATTCCCTGCGAAGATCGACTATTTTACGTAGGTTTAAATGGAGAGAATCCATTAAAAGCACATAATGTGCGAATCTCCACTGAAGATGTATAAGACGAATAACGATGTCCGCACGATGAACATGACCAATAACTTATTCCAAGGACCCCTCTCCCCCATCCTTCGTCCAAAAAATGTAAGCCAGAGTTTATACTCCTTTTTCTAATTTTCCCTTAAAAAAACAAAAATGTATAAAGGTAAGCTTATAGCATCATTCTTAAGTAGAGTTGTACGGCATTGGACGAGCTCCTGTTTTTCCTCAGTTTTTCCCAGGTTTAGTAGGTATATTATTTATTGTTTACTATCTACATTTCTCATAGTTATCTATAGAATCTACCTTAATATATTATTCATCAGTTGTTTGTAAGTATTATTGTTATTTTCCGCTCAGCGGCGTCATATTCATTTAACCTTGATTAGAATCATATGAAAAGATTCTCCAGAGGTGAACCTAGATTCAGTTTGAATTTTCGTCTACACCATCGAAAATAATGCCAAGTATGCAAGAAGGGGGGAGGGGCGGAAATGGGGGGGGGGCTTCATCTCTCCACAAGTTGGCTCCTCAGTTTTCCTCTGTTTCATAGTGTGAGAGAGCAAGAATCAACTGACTGGCAGGTTTGGCATAGGTAAGAACAACGTAAGTAGGTGGGAACAAAAATTACATAAATTAGGTATTATCGTTATAGTGTAAGAATTCGACACTTGTAACTAACTGCGTAAATGGAAGCGTTCTAGAATTCATCGGATTGGTGAACTGGATTTTTTGGGGTTCTGAAACGAATCTATATAGGACAATTCATCGCGGCCGATTCTCCACCGGACAATTTATCGCCGGGACAGTTCGCTACCGGGCAATTCATCGCCGCGAAAAGGGAAGTATAGGTAAAAAAAGGTAAGAAATCTACACTTGTCACATGCAAACCCCTATCCTGTTCACTGTGCACGCCTGGAAAATACAACACTCCTAGAGTACTGGGCCGGGGTAGTGTACAAGCCGCGCTTTTTAATGTTTGGAAAATTTTAATTTTTTTTATTTTTTGTGTTTATTTTAATTCATTGTTTAACTCTTTTAAAGACCAAAAAAACGCCACTCCTCCGTTTAGATAGGGAAGGTAGTTAACTGTTCGTACTCGGTGGAGTTGTAATTGCCTATTCTATGATTTGAAGGCGCCCCAAGAGACCTTATCTTGTGGTGTTTTTATTCAATGTGAAAAGGACTATAGGAGAAAAACGAGTGTACTCGAGCTTGGTCCGTAAAGGGGCTAAATCGATTTAGTTTTTGTACCCGTGATATTTATTTCTGGTTTTTTTTTAATTTATCGCTCAGTTTATATCGACTCAATCTTAATGTACGTTACTGTTGTTTTTAACATGCAGTAAGTACTGCATGTTTTTGTTATGGTTTTGTATCGATTTTGGCCATAAACTTCCTGCATAAAAATCGACAATTTTCGGCTTGGTCGCAAACGTGCGTTGTCAGATTTCCGCGCGTAATGATCGCGTACTGCTTTTCGGTGGATTCCTTTCGTTCGATATATTGCGGAGCGGCAACGCGAAAAGTCTCCCTATCCTTTAAGCAGTCACTAAACGAATCGCGCGCCGTATCGAATCCGCGATATTTTTCGGTCCGCCGCACAATGGACAGAAATCAAATCTTTGGCGGTCCAAATTCGATCCTTTCAAAGTTGGAAAATTAGTATTTTAGATGGATACTATAGTTGATTTTAAGGGGTTTATTTGGCTCCGTTTTTTATTCCTGGCCTGTCCCATACTTATCGGAGAATATCATTTGATGGATCGACAATTCTTGTGATATCTCATGTCTTTGTACTTTTGACCACTTAGGACTCGATTTGGATCCATAGTGCGCCGTTTGAAATGTTCGAATAATGATTGAGTTAGCTTTTGACTGAGTATTGAACGTAAGTTTTTCATAAGGATTTGTCTCCGTTATGAATAAATTTGGTAGTTTCATTATTTTGTCTGTGACTACCAACGAGCTATATCTAGTTCGGAGGCTTTGGTAAACATGCGTAATTTGCCTCGGAGATTTTAAGGTTAGAGATTTGTGTTGTGAAAACAAACCGAAGTTCCCTCCGCAATGTATATTCGCGTGTTTTCGAAGTCTATCAGAGACTTTAAAATCTGAATTTCTTTATGAACTGTGCGTGTTTTCTGTCAATCAAAGCCTTAATTTTAGTTTCTACTAATTGAAACACTCAAGTTCTTCATAGCTTTCATTTAATTTGCCAGATTCTACAGTGCGTGTTATTGCCTCGTAATGCCGTAACTCATCGCCTTTCTTGGCATTTTGACGAGTGAAAGTGGTATGTTTGTGGTGATTTATTCAAAAATTTTGTAATTTGACCTCTCTCAGCAAACTCTATCTTCCTGAGACAGATTTTCTCATGTCCATCTCCTAAGTTGAGTGATCTGAAGTAGATAAATTCTTTAACCGATGAGCGTGCTCCTTGATCCTTCTGAAATGTTTGTGCAGTGGAAAAGTTACCGAAAGGAAAAAAAAAAACCACCTTGGATGTATTGTTTGATTAAATAATTTACTTTAAACCAAGAATTGTCTTGAAGGCATGTGCTCCATTACCTATTCTCAAGTTTCCATGTCTCGAGACAACTTCATCAGGAACTCTGTCAGGAGCCTTTAGGTACTACCTTCCACGCTGATTATATGTTGAATAATAGTTTTCACGATTTGAAAGCAAGCTTCCTGCTACATCCAGTTTAATTTCTCTCCAGCACCATCAAGCTGTAAAATCGTTTGCTTCCTGTCCCACACAGGATTTTTATACTTTTAAGACAAGGAAATGTCCGAACATTACTGTGAGCAAGGGTGTTTGGTTTTTTCGGCACTCATCAGAGACCTTATTATTTGACGTTCAGAAAACATCAGAGCGTACTCAGCGTAGCCAATGCATATCTTTCTTTTTTCAAGAGAGCTTGACTATTTTGACTTTCCAAGCATTTCAAAAATTACTGAATTAATCCTGAGTTGATGTCTAATTTGTAAGGTGATAATAAGCTTTTTATTTTTGTTTAAGACTTAACTTGCCAGTTTCACTCAAGTCATCATTCTGTCCATGTGAAAGAGTGCTCTGATGACTGTTCTCTCAAAGAAGCCTCTGTGATCCTGATCCTTACTGAAGTGTTGCCCCTTTCAGTTTTCCCAGTGTTTATTCCAGAGATAAATCTGGTTCATTTGCTAAAGAGCATTTCTAAAATTTTAACTGTCTCCAACTATCAGCATTTATCAGCTACAGTTTGATTCTAGAAAGCCCTCCATGACCATCTTTGATATCAGCACTCTTCTTCTGTCCAAACGTGTAAGTGCAGTGTAAGTCTTTTTACCTATTTCTGCATGATGTAATTTCTTGGCAGCCGATTATGAACAATCGAGTCAACTTTGACGAATCGAAGCTATTGGACTAAGTCCATTCCAGTCATTTGAGTCAGTTGCTCTGCTGGTAATTTCCACTTTTGAGCATGAATTCTTAAATAAATTCTGAAAATGTCACAATGAGCGCAGATGCATCATTATTTCTTCCACGATGGAAGTATAAAGGTGGAGGGGAGGCATTCGTACCCCACCGTGCATCACAGAACTTGGTGTTAGTATTGACATTTGAATAGTTTTGCTCTCCATAACTGTCATGCAAGCATAGGTACAATTGGTCTGGAATATTAGCCTCGTTTATGCGAGAGATCTGAACCTGGGTTGAGTCAACCCGAGTTGAGTTTCAACCTGGGTCCAACTCGGGTTAGCGCATAAACACCTTACATTTTTGACGAAAATGGCCATGATGCTTGGTGCGGTACGGACAAGTGCGACCGCATAAGACGCGTGTTTAACCTCGCTCGGATTGGTGACATCGATTGCGCGTGAACCCGGGTTCTGAACTCCGAGGTGTTTATGCGTGAAATCTCAACCCGAGTTCACCGACTCGACTTGGGTTTGAATCGGGGTCGAGTCGAACCCGAGTTCAGCGAGATCCGAAGTGTTTATGCGAGCATCTCAACCCGAGTTCAGCTGAACCTGGGTTCTAGAACCCGGGTTGAGATGCTCGCATAAACGAGGCTATTGGCAAGGATATTCGTCATGAAGCAGTTTTTATCGAATGGCCATGTCTCAGTTAAAACTGAACAAATCTTGATGCATCAGCGCTTTATGTGATTTCCGCGGCATTTAAGTAAGAATTATTGATCGCAAGTAGTAATTAACGATTGTGCATATGGCCCAAAATGCGAAATTAATTGGACAGGGCTAAGTTTATTTGACTCTACCTAATTCTTTTAGATTCCATTTAAGGAGTCCATTTAATTCACCCAAGTCCAATCGATTGTTTGTGATCAGTTTCCAAGTCAGAGAAAAATAAGGACTTACAAGTTTTGACAGAGGAAGAGCGGTGACATCACAGATGATCGTGAGAGCTTTCTAGGATCAAACTGAAGCAGGTAAAGGAAAATTTTTTGCGACAGTTTAAATTTTGGAACAACTCTTGTATGGACAAACATTGGAAAAACATAATACTTTACAGTTTGGGAGCTCAAGAGGCAATACTTCCAGTGATTCTAGGGGAAATGTCTTGAAGGTACCTTCTTTTTGAAATGGGGGGGGACTCTGGTAAGACAAGGCAGTAAACGAATGGCTCTAACTGCGTCAAGGCTTTTAAGAAGGTCACACTTACAATTAGTCCATAATTACACCTGAACGCTGTGAAGGACTAAATTCTAGTATTAAAGACATTTTTGACGCATTTCTATTTAAAATTCACAGCAGAATTTGGTTTGCTCATGGTTTGTTTTCATTGTTTATGAACAAAAGTAAACATACGACTTTACTTTTTCCAAAAACATTGACTTTCAAACGTTTCATCTCTGCGCTAATCATTCATCAAAACTCCACAAAATGTTTTGGTGTTTTTCGGACATTTCCCTGTCTTAAAAGGTACCTACTTCCTACACAGTATACACTTTCAACGCTGCAAGAAATTCATTTTACACCTACAGTGTTGTTCTCACGCTACAGGATTATCAGAAGGTTCAAGAATTACTTACTTGTCTTTGAAGTGAATCATCCAATTTTTCTGAATAACTTGCTCGGTTTTTACTTTGTTTATGACCATTTTTAAAAAATAAATGGTGCTACAAGAAGTACCATATAGCTATTAAGTAATTGACAATCTTGAACTGGTCTGTGGCAGCAGCAATTTCCAAATCTTCAAATGTTTTAAAAGCCATTCCGGCTACCTATAATTTGAATTTAGAAAAGCTTGTTGTCCGCCATATTTACACCCTCCCTGGTTGCTGTCCGAAATGATCCAGCTTTGATGCTTTAAGGTAAGATTAAAACCAACCTGTTTCATTATTTTCATCCATTAGCATACAACACAGGTTTAATCCCTCGTATAGTGCTTATCAGATGTTAAAACGGCTCTCTACATGGAGATTGTCTCAATATTCTTCCTCAATCAGTAGTCCGAAAGTTCACTCGTCTCTTTGTTTTGATGTGTGTACTTACTTACTTCTTATTGCTGTACTGTTGAATAACTTTTAAATGGGTTTGAGGCTGAAATGTGCAACAAGGCCAGAGTTGGGGAAACGGGGTAGTCTACCTGTACTCAGTTCTTGATTCTTTGAAAATTCACTCTGATTACCGTTGAAATGCGATTTAAAAAAATTACGAATGCCAAGTACAGTACTCGTAGTGTTCAAGTACTACCTCCTTTGCCCAACTCAGAACAAACATACCTAGCAACTAATTTTTGAAAGTCAATGGAATTTCGCATCCTAAAGATTTTATTTATGACCATGCCAACAGCACCTTTCAACAAGGCGAGGATTACAATCGTAGGTGAGGAGCGATAAATTGCAAACACCACTAATCATATCAGCCACAACCACCTATAAGTGCGCAGGATTAAAGTATTTAATTGAATCATAACTAAATAAGTGCAAGCTACAAAATATTAGGAATATGCAAAATGCAACTAAAGTCCGGGCGCAAACTTCTACTGTGTATATTAGAGCCCGAAATAAAACATGTTTTCCCTATGAATGTGGGTAAAAAAATGCCCCCCTCTTGAACTGCGATTCCTCCATGTGTTGCTAAAATTTGATTTTGCAGTAATAGCCACAGTTACAAATCAAATAGACTTGAAACTTGGTGATCTGAAGTATTTTTACATAAAGTATCCATTTATAAACTTGAGAAATTCAGAAATTAAGTCTGACTATACGTTTCAAGATATATTGTACTATTAAAAGCACAAATTTTATGATACAGGTTTACCATTTGAAAAAAATGTCTAAAGTCCGATGGGAGAAACGCTTAAAAATGATTTGAGCTTCTCGCATTTATTTAGTTACTTAGACATGATGTACAGGCTGTAACGGATGTATCCCCCCCCTATGTCTAACTTTTGAACGAGTTGAGATAAAAAGTTGCGGTTTGGACCATTCTTCATAACTTTAGATGAACTTAATTTTTTTGGGGGTCAAAACCCCCCACCCCCCTAGGGGGCCCCCAGGGGGGCTAGCTCAAAATTTTCAAATGGCAATCCCTATCTTGTGATACATCGTTTGAAAGGGCATAAAATTCCAAGACTTTTGGTGCAAACTAGAGGTCGATATCGTTTTTCGTTTTTGATATATCGACGTTCAAAGTTCGATTTTCAAAAAATCAGAATTCCCATTTAAAAAGTCGGAATTAGAAAAACTAGGAGTCTAAAATACTCTAAAAAGCAAGTCTTTTTCAGAAAAAAATACGGTTCTGCCATACTTTTAGTCCAAATTTGGTTTTAGAGCCCCCAAACAATGTTCTAAAATATTGCCCCTCAGGGGGGCTACCTCAAAAATTCCGAGGCACGACCCTTATCGAGTGATACATCGCTCAAAAGGGCACACTAAACTGAGCATTTTTGCGCAAACCGCAGGTCCATATCGTTTTTAGGTTCCGATATATTGGAATTTGACAAAAGATGAAAATCCAACTTTGCCATTCGATATATCGAAAACTAAAAACGATATCGACCTGCGGTTTGCGCCAAAATGCTCAATTCAGTGTGACCTTTTGAGCGCTGTATCACTCGATAAGGGTCGTGCCTCGGAATTTTTGAGGTAGCCCCCCTGAGGAGCAATATTTTAGAACATTGTTGTGGGGCTCTAAAACCAAAGTTGGACTAAATGTATGGCAGAACCGTATTTTTTTCTGAAAAGTGCTTGCTTTTTAAAGCATTTTAGACCCCTAGTTTTTCTAATTCCGACTTTTTAAATGGGAATTCTGATTTTTTGAAAATCGAACTTTGAAAGTCGATATATCAAAAACTAAAAACGATATCGACCTCTAGTTTGCGCCAAAAGTCTTGGAATTTTATGCCCTTTCAAACGATGTATCACAATATAGGGGTTGATGTTTGAAAATTTTGAAATAGCCCCCCTGGGGGCCCCCTGGGGGGGGGGGGGGGGGTTGACCCCCAAAAAAATAAAGTTCATCTAAAGCTATGAAGAATGGTCCAAACCGCAACTTTTTATCTTTACTCGTTCAAAAGTTAGACAGGAGAGGGGGGGGGGGATACATCTGTTACTGATTGATATTTTCAAAAGCCCTCAACAGCTCCTCGTTCATATTAGGAGAAGCTCACACGCTTATCAAGTTTTTTTCTAAGAAGTATCTTCTAAAAGTACGAAAAAAGTTCATACCCTCATAGCAGAGGCAATTGCCAACATTTTTGCTCCCATAGACATTTACCAAAACACCCAGATTTTTTTAGCCATGGGGACTTGGAAGATTTTTGAATCAACCCTTGTGCTTATCCAGTTGAGAATTTCTCACAAATCTTGACAGATTCTGAAAAAATGTATCGAAACCTTCCGATCGATGTGCAACGTGTTCACTTGAGGAGACAAAATAAGGTGTCTTTTTTCAAATCAAAATTTTGGGACTTCAATGGCAGAATCGGACTGATTCCATGGTCTGAGACTTAGACTTCCCAAAATTTTAATTTAAGGAAGTACACCTAATTTTTTCACTTTTAAGTACCAAACTAGTGGCACATCAATCAAAATGGTTCCATCCATTTGATCAGAATCTGTTTTGTACTTGAAGAATTCTCAACAGGGTGGCCACAAAAGCCAATTAGAATTTTTCCAAAAATCCGCCGTAACTCAAAAAATTTAGGTTTTTTGGTAAATGTCCATGGGAGCAGAAATGTTGGAAATTGCCTCAACTTCAAGGACACGAGCTTTTCTCATAACTTAAAAAGAGCTTTTTTGAAAAAAAAAACTTGAAATAGATATGATTGAGCCTCCCCCCTCAAATATGCACCACAGGGCGACTGTCATTCAGGGTAACTTTGTGCACTTTGAGTCTAACTTTGTGCAAGACGTTTTGTGATTCAGGACAACTTTTTGCAACTTTTGATATATTTCATTCAACACACCTAAGTAACTTTAAAGAGTGTTTTGTGTTCAATGCTGCCAATTTCTGAAAGATTCCACATTTTATACAGCTTGAACTAGGCATGCACAAAGTTACACCCCAATGCACAAAGTTACCCTGAATGACAGTATTCGAAGCTATTGAAAAAACGTCTAAAAGTTTTGGAAGCTTCAAAACCAAAATTTGACTAAATGTTTGTTATAATTGAATTTTTTTCTGAAAAGGGCTTACTTTTTAGAGTATTTTTGTGTCCTTGATTTTTAAATTCCGACTCTTCAAAGAGGAGTAATGATTTTTTGAAAATTGGTCCAAATCGAACTTTGACTTTCGATGTATCAAAAACGAAAAACGATATTGAACTTCGATTCGCTCCAAAAGTCTGATAATTTTACCCTCTTTTCGATTAATAAATAAAATATGGGGGTCCTCGTTTGAAGTATTGAATTTAGGGACGTGGTATCCGCCCTGCGGGCCCCCCAGAGATGGCCCCAAAATCAAAAACCCCCTATAAAGATGTCCCCCTCAAGGTAATTGAACACTTGTTTCAGTGTTTTTCAAAATCCGGAGCCGTTCTCGAGATATTTGGCCTAGCTCCTTTTTTAATTGACACCCTATATGCTATGAAACTTAAGGTGATTCTATGGCAAACTCCCGAAAATTTTAATCCGATAGATGGCGTCACTTGTCGCTGGCTCCGAAAAGAGCCGTTTTTTGACGGTTTTCGGCTGTTTTCTCTGAATAGACAAATATTAGACGAAAAATCGGAATGTCACCACCTGCTTAATTTTTTGCTTGATTTTTGGAGCCATAAACGGGCCAAATTGGTTCTAAAATAAAGGCGTAACCAGAGACAAATAGAGACCGTGCACTCCCTATTCTTCCCGTGGTTGCGCGCAGTGTCCACTTTTCGTGAACTACTTTTGTCGGGACTCATCGGCCTCAACAATCAACCTTCGCATAATGTTGGATGGTGAAGCTCAACAAAAGGCTGTGATTGGTCCGCGGTCCCGGAAACGGAAACAGGGTTTGCTCGGCGAATGCAAAATACGTGCTCATCAGTCAACATTATGCGAATGTTGGCTGTTGTTTCGATGAGTTCCGAACAAAATTGAACCAAGAAAAGTGGACACCGCGCGCAGGAATAGTGCAAGGTCTCTATTTGTCTCTGGGCGTAACTATGCAAAGAAAAAATCATACGTAATTTGGAGTTGCATCAGTAAAGATTACAGGTTTCTGTTTCACCTGTAATCTTTACTGATACAACTCCAAATTACACATGATTTTTTCTTTGCATACTTTCACCTTAATTTTAGAACCAATTTGGCCAGTTTATGGCTCAAAAAATCAAGCAAAAAATTAAGCAGGTGCTGACATTCTGATTTTTCGTCAATTATTCGTCTGTTCAGAGAAAACAGCCGAAAACCGTCAAAAAACGGCCATTTCCGGAGCAAGCGACAAGTAACGCCATCTATCGGATTAAAATTTTCGGGAGTTTGCCATAGAATCACCTTAATGAAAAGCGGTATTACAAGAATAACAACGCACAGTCAAAGCAGCTTACACTGATTGACTGCATGTTATCTTTGTATCGCTAGATTGCGATACAAAATCTGCTGGCTGCTTGTTTTTTTTTTTTTTTTTTTTTTTTTTTTTTTTCATTTTCATTTTTAAATTTATCGACTTATTTATTTGAACATAGAGAAGCCAACGGTGAAGTTTGTGAAGAGTGAAAAGGGGAAAGATTTGATGACTCACCAGGGCTACTTTGTATTCTTCGAAGGAAACTATTCGAGTGAAAATAATGTGGAAATGCGTCGAATTTAGTACCGCCGCGCTAAATGCCGTGGAAAAGCGAACACAGCTCAAGATTAAATACCTAGTAAAATTTGTCAATAAACACAACCATGTGCCGAAAGGTCCGTGCGGCAACGAAGAAAGAAGTAAGAGCGAAAGTGAAGCTGCAAGCAAAACAAGTTTGGCCTTTCAACACAGGGTGTCATCGCTAAGATGAGGTGACGAACTTTTTAGGCCATAAATTGTTCAATCGACGAAGTGCCCTACAGCGGTGATATGTTCCGGCGATGAATTGTCCGGCGATAAATTGTCCGCGATAAGTTGTCCAGGATACCGAATACCATACGCTTTTAGAACACTCTCATTGTCAGTGTGAGTACCTACCTAAGACTGAAACATTTTTAGCCTGTTCCTTGCGTAAGTCTGAGGATTCCAGAAGGACGAACCATCCATTTGGATACACCGGAGGTATGTTTCCAACCTTACAAGTTCTGTGGATGTCCTCAACAAGTTTTTCGAGTGTCTTCTTTCGATGTGATTTCCGATCCCTTCTTCCGGGGACGGCCTTGTCAATGTAATCTAATATATATCCAACTGTCCCTGCATTCTGTGGATACATGAGTAAATGATCCATATATAAGAGGAGAAAAGCTTTCAAACGTATAAAGAGGTTCTTGGTCCATCCAGCTGTCTTAAGGATTGTAGGGGTCCTAGGGGACATGACATCACACGACAGTGGAACGCTTTGGACCACATGGAGTAGAGTGATTAGTGTGGGAAATGTATCCCTTGAATTAAACGCTAATTTTCCAAATTTGCTGAGCTCGAGTTGATAGTCAGTTTTGAACCCTCTTTTTAAAGGCGATTCATAGGCAGAGCTGAGACTTTATAGAAGGAAAATAGAAGGTAGTATTTAAAAACAAAAACAACAAAAAACAGAACAAAAATAGATGAAAATGAACCTTTTATGATTAATAATTTCGTTCAGTAAAAAATGTTCTATCATTTGTATTTAATTCCGATTTTTTTTTTCAATGCTAAGTAGATATACTGGCTAAAGTATGTTCATGTCAAACAGTAAATTTTTATCGCTTTATCATTTAGGCTGTACTTGGCTTCAAGCTTTTTCGTGGCCACCTTTCTTTCGTGCGCGGCCACCTTACACTTAGCTAGCTCACTTCTTTTTTATTTTACTCTCTTTCTTATACTTACCGGGCTGTAATCTGCAGGAACGAAGATGTAGTAACACAGCAGACCGAGGAAGACAACAAAGAATGGGACAGCAAATGAAAACTGTTCATTGTAGATATACCAGAGATTAGTATTATATGCCAAAGTCCCTTTTAAGAATTCGTCACTCGGCTTGGTTGAGTTTGAGTCCTCAAACGATTTTGGAAAGCATTTTAAAACAGTATCCATCATCAACCGATCTGAATTTGAGTTAAAACAGATTCATTTATTGAGGCGGATCATTCACTGCGTATTACAAAAAATCTCAGGAGCTGAGAGAGTGAGGCAGAGCAGCCGCTTTGCGTGCATCCCTTCACTGCTTGGGGTTCTTCTTGAGGTGATTCCAGGGTCGATTAGGTAGTCCCAACCGTAGACACCATGTCACGTCGCGCTCCTCAGAAAGTCAACACTTTTTCTCTAAGATTGACGATTTTACGCTAAAAACACAAATTTGAGGAACGTCATCAGCACCTTCGAGCATACTTCAGGAAGATACTCTGAAAGTTTCAAGTTGAAACACTCAAAAGTAAGCCGGAAATGATGAAATACGAAAATTCCCATAAGCCTCAATGAGTACGAGTGAGGCAGATAGACGTATTATCACTCGCCAGGGGCGTCGAGAGAATTTTGGGGGCCCGGGGCAAACTGTGCATTTGGGGCCCTATTTTTTGTATCATCCCCCCTAGGGGGTCTGGGGGGACACCCCCCAGGTAAAGGGGGGTCCGGGAGTCCTTCCCGGAAAATTTTTAAAATCAAGCTTCTAATTGACTTAATTTTAAGCTATATCTACTGAAAAATTTCAAACAATCAAAGCAATAGAATGTTTGATTTTTACGTTTATTTTGCCACACGATGTGACATACTTGAAGATTTTCGACACAAAAAATTCTTCGTTTCGACTTTGATTTCTAAAAATAATAATGAAAAAAAAAGAAAAAAAAAAAAAACACTTTTTTCAACTTTTCATTTCTCAGGCCTCCTTGGCTAAACACATTTTCACAAGTGTTGGCTGGGACGTCGAGAAAGTTTTGGGGGTGTTGCTAAGAACCAGTGACGCACCGAGAAATTTGCCTGGGGTTGGCACGACTGAAATTCCGGGGGGTCTGGGGGGTATGGAATACCCCTCAGGACAAGCGGGGGGTTCGGGGGCCCTCCCCCGGAAATTTTTTTCAATTTTCCTTACCTTCAAATGGAATTTTACGGTACTTTCATGTACGCAGTAAAATTGAAATGCTGAAATATATTTTAGATTTTGCTGCATGAAATCTTTGCTCTCGACTCATAATTGGAGGGAGAAGAGTCAAGTGGAATGTGGTTGAAGGAGCCATGAAATATTCACCAAGGGGTTTACCGAAAGGGGGGGGGGGTCCGGGGCCCCCCCGGATTTTTTTAAAAGTTTGTCTGACCTTCAGATTGAATTTTACAGTATACTTTTATTACAGTAAAATTGAAATGTTCAAATATATTTTCGATTTTGCCTGCATGAAATCGTTGCTCTTGACTCATGGTAATTGGAGGGAGAAGAGTCAAAAGGAATGTGTGTGCGCCTGCTTTCAAATCTGATCCGAGTTTAGATTGAATTTTAACATTTTTGTTTTTAAGGTAAATTCAAGTAGGCCGGGGGCCCCGAATTTATTCGGCTCGCCACAGGCCGTGAAATTACAAAGTCTCTTCCTTTTCGACCCCACTTTCAAGCACCATGTCATCAGTCACTACTTCTTCCCTCTCTTTTCCCCTTTTTTTTACTCTTCATATTCCCCCTCTTCGCTTTTTACCCTGTTTTCCTTTTCTCTTTTTTTCTTTTTTCTTTGTTTCCTTTCCTTTCCTTTTTTTTCTTTCTTTTTTCTTCTCATGATTTGGGGGCCCCCGAAGAGCGGGGGCCCGGGGCATTTTGCCCCATCAGCCCCCCCTCTCGACGCCCCTGTCACTCGCACTCACTCTCACTCACTAAGCTTATGGCGAAATAAAGTTCCTAATTTACGGCTTTAATTCTGAACCAATTTTGCTCGTTTTGGGCTCAAAAATCCGGAAAAAAATTTCGCAGATGCTGACTTAATGAGATTTTGCGTATATCTATGGTTTCAGTTTAAAACGCTAAAAACACGACTTTTCCGAAAAGTACAGTAACTATAGATAAACCACAGTGTGGTCATTTTGGTCGTGTTGCTGATTGGCTGGCGTTTAAGCACCCAAGCGGCCTCTTCCGCCAATAAGAACGCATGGAAAATGCCAGATTTTCAAAAAAATAAGAACGAGCGGATGTATGAGTGGAGAGGAGTTGAGAGAATGTAAACAAACTGGCCGCTGACGACGGCTGAGACGAGGGATTCCCCTAATTCAATGATTATGGCAAAATAAGGGCTAACATTGAAGTTTGAAGCACAGTTTCATAATTTTGACGCTTTAAGCTTTCGATAGAGACCTTATTTTCTAAATTTGGTTTGATATTTATATTTTTAACGATTTTTTGAAAATCGGGTGTTTTACACCCCTGGTAAAAGTTTTTCATTGGTGACCAATAAAACGGTTCCAATTCTCCAGTGACCAATGAATTTTTCATTGGTGACCAATGAATTTTTCATTGGTGACCAATGTAATTTCATTGGTGACCAATGTAATTTCATTGGTCACCAATGAAAAATTCATTGGTCACTGGAGAATTGGAACCGTTTTATTGGTCACCAATGAAAAACTTTTACCAGGGACGCGTTCTTATGGGCGGTGAGGTCGGCTTGGGTGCTTAGCAATTGACCACACTGTGGTTTATCTAGTCACTACTGTACCGAAAAGCAACTAGTGGCGCTATCCATCGGATTGAAATTTGGAAAAGTTTCGCCTGGAATCACCTTAAGGAACAAATTGCTCAAACGCTCATAGGAAATACAGGTCTTGAGATAAATATGACTTCGGCTCATGGTGTTTCAACGTGGGAGAAGGTATGATTTGAAATCACATAAAAGAAAATTTGTTGGCTTAAAAAAAAAACATGATGCAGTGAAGGGTTAATAATGGAAATCATGGCGGGGGAAATTTGCCCCCGTATCCAAATCAACCACAGTTTCAATACCGTACAGTAAAGTAAGCTTTCGGCATTTGCTTTTTGAAAAAGCGACGTAAAGAAAGATTTTTTTTTTTTTTTAATATTTTCCCGTCATTTCTTATGGTGTTACTTATAGCACGTGTAAAAAACGAGTAAAAATAGGAGAAAGAGAACTTTGACCGAAGAATCGTCCAATTATTTTTTCACTATTTTTCCCATATATACATATATTTGACCACCTAGCAAACTGAAAAATCCATAATTGCTTAAGAAAGAAAAAAAACCATGCAGTGAAGGGATATCTGGTGACCTTTTTCAATTTACCAATTATTGGTTCCACCGTGATTGATCGAAATATTACTCCAAAGAGCAAACAAGAGTCGCATATAATTGCATTGAAAGGTATACAGAGTGTCAGTTAAAAAAGGAGCCAGGCCGAATAAAACATGGACGAAACACAGACCATAAACAGGTATAACAAACCTGTAAATATTAATGTTTAAGACGTATTTTAGCGGGAAAAATAAATTTTTCTTTTCTGTAAACAATTAAACATGTATCCACCCCCACCCCAGTTGAGCTAAGGCTCCGCACTACATGTATACGTAGCGTTGTCAATGCTGATAAGAGCCTAATTCAAAGACAGATTCTGACAGTCTGAAAAATAGAGGAAAATGCCTGTGTTCAACTTTTTTTGGCCTAATGGAAATTATAACACGAGGTTTGCCTAAAAGGTAATTTTCCTCGAAAACGAAGATGAATTTTACCGTGAAAAAGTCTTTTAATTGATTTAGCAGAATTTTCTGAACAAATTGATAAAGGTCATAATTAAGTCCCATTTTTGCATATTCGAAGAGATTGTCACATGAATTGAAAAGTGCGAATAATTAAGTGTTTTTATCTTGAAAACACACTATCACTATAGTACTTTTCAACTGACAAATTCGAAGAGATCAAATGGATTGAAATGCGCGAGCGTGATGGCAGCGTGTGGCACTAACAATGGGAGATGCCCATCTAATAATACTGTTTCTCCATCAAGAAGTGACGAATAAGAGACGACTTTCCTTTGACGTCTATGTCACGATACCATTAATCGGATGCGGATCACTACACTGGTGTCTAATTACTCCAAGAATTTTTTTTTTTTGTCCGAATAGAGAAAGTGACGAAATTGAGATGGGACTATGGGAATATCCCTCTATTAGTAGTGTCATACGCCGCCATCATGCTCACGCATTTAAATGCATTCATTGAGTTTCGGTGAATTCATTCAGTGAATTTTTATGAAATTTTTAGTGCTACCATCGTTACTTTTGCAGGTTTTTGCATCTGAATCGACCTTAAAGCGCTTATGTGCAACTGTCCCATTGTCTCCCCCTCAAGGATTTGACAAACTCAAAATTTAAAGAATTTTGAGAAGCAAAATAAAAAGGTCATCTCATTTCGCGCGTATAGGTTAAGAAAGCTTTCAATTTCAGCGAAAAAATGTGTTCAAAATGTGTTTATGCCCAAAAGTTTCCTAAATTTTAAATGAAAAAGGACATATTACATAGAGTCATCAAGGACCTCAATGATCAGAGTTTGCAGGAGTCAAAAGCGTGAGGAACAACCCCCCCCCCCCCCCCCTCTTAAGCAAAAGTTGGAATGATCCTCCTGAATAAACCTTTTATCGAACCACATGCGGCGTTCTGACAGAAATGCAGAAAATTCACCCAAACGAAGACTATAAGTTTTTAGTGCATCAGAAAGAGAAATGATTTTATGAATATTTCCTTACCTTTTTCCTTCAAAAAATGTGTTAAACACTGCAATAAATGGTGTCGATGCTGATCTACTGAAACGGCTCTCCAATGAAGACGCAACGAACCTGCTTAGAGTCTTTTTGTGTATATGTGAAAAGAACTATAAAGAAACTTAAAACGAGTTCTATGAATAATCATCGTGTAAAACTATGTCCACACAAACATAACGATCTCTCCGCTGGATCCTAATCTTTCTCTTCTTTTTTTGCCGATCGAACTGATGTGTGGAAAATTATGGAAGGTATGATGCCCACACGTAGCAAGTAACCGTTAGCCTCTATCTCTGTCTTATTCTTACGTATCCGTTCAAATGAGCCAAGAAAGGCAGGAGAAGGAGAGGGAGAGAGACAGAGAGAGAGAGAGAGAGAGAGAGAGAGAGAGAGAGAGAGAGAGAGGGGGGGGCAGAGGAACCGGCGAGTTGACGTAGCCCACCGTGGGTGTTTTGTTTGTATTTACTCGCATTATAATATAACGTCAGCCTATAATTATAATACGGAGCCAGCGCGTACATCAGGAAACATTTGAAAAATTATGGAAATGTGCACAACTGGAGTTTGTCTTTTCCGCACAAAATAGGAGGGTTCATCATTTCCGCACAAAAACCGCAAATTTCATTTCCGCCCAATTATTTTTTTCACGATATGGCAACGTTGCGGAAGAATTAATTAATTGTTGTTCGGACCATGGACAAATACATGACAAATCTTCATGCAATGGATCTGTTGTGCACTTTTGCCACGGCAGTATGGCACCTTGATTCCAACGTAAAATTCCGCGAAAATGACGATGCGCTTATTTAAAAGTTTCAAAATCTACTAATTAACTCAGAAAACCACATCCGTTTCAAACAGCCCGCGCTGTATCGTACACTATTTTTACCGACAAACAACTTAGAGTGTCATGTATGCAGCGTATGCATCGATGCTCAACGTTGAGCTGAAGCCTATAAGAAAGAGAAAGACATTCTTACTCGGACCGCGGCTCAGGGAGAGGGTATTAGATATAATTCATAAGTTTTAATCATCGACGATCATAAATAATTCTACTTGTATAATTCGTATAATTCCAAGTCTATCATGAAACTATTAATTCGCTAATAAAATACTAAGTGTATAATCTAGTTCTGACTCCGTATTCTCATTCAACTTTCATTCAATTCATTCCTAATTCTTCAAGCATAACAATAAGCACTTAGACGGAACACCGCGTTTATGTGAACATCAACAGTATCACCATATATAGCCTCTGAAAACGCAAAATATATGCCTCACGTAATTGCACGGAAATCGGTATATATGTAAATTCTTGAGGATTTCCATACATTTTCATGGAAATCCTAATTCCATGGAGATTGGGCAAGGATTTTGTAGGACCGTTTTTACCTGGGAAGTACTTACTTTGTCGAATGCCGTCGTCTTTACTGCTCGTGGTGCATGCATGCAGGGTTGATTCGCCTTTTCAACCGCCATCTTAGGTTTTTCTTAAACCGTCTTTTGTGGGCTTATGAGTGGATTTTGAGACTATTTGATGCTCTCAATGTGATTTTCGATTTTTTTCTCACCCGAATCAACCCTCCATAACGCGATAACAAAAGTGTGCAATAGACCCATTGTGATGAGACTTGAATGTAACCATGTCGTTAAATTGCCTGTTTTTAACAGCTACTCACGAGTACCCTTCATAAAGCTACAGAGCTAGCGGGAGATTTAACGATTCTTACCATAGTAATGGCCAATAGTCTTCCAATGATCAGGTTCGACCCAAGGTTATAGATTAAAGAGGTATGCTCATCTGACTTCGCGCCACGAAATCAGTAGCGCGCAGTTCAAAATCCAGATCCAAGATGGCCGGAAAAAGCAGAAAACATTGTACACTCTTTCCAGAAAACATCGGGCTCCCTCTTCAGAAAAGCAGAAAATAGCCCGATGTTTTCTGGAAAGAGTGTACAATGTTTTCTGCTTTTTCCGGCCATCTTGGATCTAGATTTTGAACTGCGCGCTACTGATTTCGTGGCGCGAAGTCAGATGAGCATACCTCTTTAATCTATAACCTTGGGTTCGACCATAATAATAGCGTCATTCATAGACAGTCTTAAAGATCGATTTAACGAAAAAGTAAATGATCGGGCCCACAGAGATTTTGTGTGTGAGTGTGAGGGTGTGTGTGTGTGTGTGTGTGTGTGTGTGGGGGGGGGGGGGTTGGTAAAATAATACATGCATGAGGAACAAATG
Source organism: Trialeurodes vaporariorum (assembly GCA_011764245.1). Classification (NCBI taxonomy): domain Eukaryota; kingdom Metazoa; phylum Arthropoda; class Insecta; order Hemiptera; family Aleyrodidae; genus Trialeurodes; species Trialeurodes vaporariorum. The sequence continues at coordinate 35,148,532 of VMOF01000388.1, forward strand.
AAAAAAATTAACAATTAACAAATAGGAATTTATTAACAAATAGGTACGTTTATAGCTTTTCAAAATAAAGTCACAAGATCTCCTGATTTTGGAGGATCATAGGTGCGCTGTGAATTCTGCGCACTCTGCTTCCAGCAAATCACACCAACAGAAGTCTGGCGCGGGCAAAAAGAACATTTCGAAATCTGTTCATGCAGGGTGTGTCGTTTTTTTGTTTTTGTTTGTTTTTGTTTTCGTTTTTTGTTTTGTTTTTGTTTTTGTTTTTTTTTTTTTATCTTTATTCTACGTCAGTTTGGCCGGAAGCATTGGAGTACCTTTGAATCCTAGGTTTGTCACTCTGAAAGTTTTACCCATGTCTGGATATTTTTCAAAAGTATTATCTTTTATTAGTCTTCCTGTGGTGACGTAAAGTTCATCCAGATTTGGCCCCCCGAAAGCCACAGACGTCACCTCGGGAACCGGCATTATCAACTCGTATAGAATTTTGCCGGTGTCTGGATCAAAGCGAAGAACCTGATGAAGTAACAAGTAAAAACTAATGAATAACTAAATAAATAAAAATTATCGCGGTTGAAATGAAATTGGGCTGTTGCAAACTTTTTTTAGGTCTCGTTTCAGAAGTGAACTCAGGCGTCAAGTGTTGGAAGTTTGGCGTAGTTTGCCAAAGATTATCGGTGAGCTCCAGAGACGCATTCACGACCTTATTTTTCTCTCTCACTGTCTCTTTTGTAGACTTTGAATGGATATGTTGGAAGAGAATGGATGTAGGGGAAGAAATCACTTGATAACCCCACTTCCTAGCATTTTCAACGCTTTCATCCTAGACTTAGAGAGAATATATACAAGTTTGGGTAAGAAATGGAGAAATATAGAGGAAGATGGACGATTTGATAGAACAGACCAGCTTTTTTTTGATCCCGGGCCTTGTGTTCTGGTGTAAATGGGACCAGAAAAGAAGTGGTCCGGGGTCATATTATGTTGACTACGTATTGTTGACGCTCAGCTACAGGTATTTTATTCACATACTTTCCCACAGAAGATCATCGAAAAACCGCGTCTTACTTTCATGGATGCGCCTTCGTTTTTTAGGGTAGGCTAAAACGGTACAGTCGCGTACGAATAGTTAACTACTTATCAAGTTGTCAACATTTCGCTGACGCCGATTCGACGACTGGAAACCTAGAGTCCCTTGATGGAAATATTGTATAGGGAGTACCGACACGAGCTCAACGAGTTGTGATTGGTCGTTGGTTTTAGGCTCTCACGGAGTCGAGCAGGAGTCGACGACATCGAAGGCTCCACACGAAAGGAGTCGATTCGTTGAGGAACGTACGGGAACGGACCGGAATGCCGGCAAATCCGCCTGTCCACCACTGGTCCACTGTCGAACTTAACCTTCGAATGTGTTCACGCGGTCGACAAAATCGACTCCTGTCAAAATGCATAAAGCGTCGTGTCGGTACTCCCTATACAATATTTCCATCAAGGGACTCTATGGAAACCGTGGTCTACTTTTATAAGTGCGCCTTCATTTTCTAAGGTAGACTAAAACGGTACAGTCGCGTACGAATAGTTAACTCTTCTTTAACACACAGCAACTGATATCGGACTCAAGGGGTCTCTTCTCTCCACCTGCGAATTTAAAACCGCGAATTGACTGCTTGATCAAATGGCTCCTTCGCGTCGTTAATACATCGGACTCGACTTATTGATTTCAAGGCAGCTCATGGGTTCAATCAGTTTACCCGCGCTTTCAAATTTGCAAGTAGAGAGACCCTTTCAAATACTCTTGAAAATGTCTTGCTGTCGTGCGAGATTAGAACAAAACTTTACAAAACAAACAAAATATTACTAAAATAAAAAACGAAAAACTACAGAAAAGCTGATAATCACAATAATGGCACAGAGGCAGAATGTATCCTGCGAAAGAACAGATACATAAGGTAACCATAGGGCATCAACTAATAAAGTTCCATGATTTTGTCCGTCGAGTCATTATTATATTTATGAGGAGGACTGGGGTAGGAATCCTTCTTTCCATTCCTTGGGCCGGGGTAGGGGGGGGGGGGGGGGGTCACACACCCTCTATCGCGGTTGGTTCAAAATGTGCGTCCCAGTTCGAATTTTGGAACCATGCCGTCCGCCTCTGTCCCTTCGCAGCTCATTAAAATTAATTTATGCCTTTGAGTTCCTATTATGTACCTACATCATATAGCATATCAACTTTGTCGGTGTTCTATATCTTTTCCTGAAATTGCTGGGGAGATAATAGTCAATTTAATTACCTTGCTTCCGGAGTAAATCGCGACCCACAATTTACCTTCACTATCAATTGTCATACCGTCTGGGGCACCTTCCAATTTACTCTCTTTGAAGTCCAAAATAGTTCTCTCGTTATCTGCGCACAAAAATTTTGAAAATAAGGTGAAGGACGATAGGTAAAATCGCTCTCACCTATTATGTAATTTATTTGTAAAACAAATTATGTAAATTCACGAGAACTAACAACTATTTGCTATTCTTCCGCCACGTAGAAGTGAGACCTTAAGATGTCATGGTAGGAAAGGCCGAAAACAGCTATGGGCACATTATTCCTTTTCATTTATTGCTAGTGAATTATAATCTTAGCTTTAGATCCTAATCATTTTGTTCGATTTCTGTCTGCTATAGCAATTTACCAGAAAATAAAAGCAACTTTCCAGAATTGATTTATTTGGTAACCCCCCCCCCCCCCCCAAGCTCCCGGGGCTATATGAGTCTTTTTTAATTTATAAGATACGTTTCAGTATGCGTGACGTCGGTATACTAACGCGCAACGGCTTTGAATAATTGTCATTATTATTGCTCATTGGATGATGACCGCGTTTTTGATAATGCATATACATTTATGCATGTCATTGGATTTGCCCTTTATATCTGCTCGTTGCTCATGTTGTCGTTGTTTGAATTCAGTGGCGTTGGGTGCGATCTGACAACGCTGCATTCTTTCCATTCAACCTGTATAGAATATCGGTTTGAGTGCGCTGTGCACCCCCACCCCCACCCCCGACAGTTCGATTTTTTTTATAGGTTGAAATGGACAAAATATGATACCTCCGCACCATTGTATACTCCGTGCGTTGCTCGGCTAGATGCGTTACGTGGCAATTTGAAAACATCGTATTTCGTCCATTTAAATATAAACCTCTGAGAAAGTCGAACTATTGGGAGTGCACAGATTCCCCCTTTGCATCGATACATTTTATAGGTTTCAATGGTCAAAATACACCGTTGCCAGATTGCATGGGAAGTCATACTGGTTCCGACTGTTCTAATTTTGAATATGTATCAAAAAGTCGAATGCGAGTTCAAAAATATCTTTGACTCATCTTTTCGAGTGGATATGGGTAAGTACTTAATGAAGTCAGGATACGCAAAATACTCAGGTAAGTAATAAAAAAGTAGTTATTTTTGATATTCGTGAAATTTTGACTGATTGAGTAATGAATATGAACAACTCTGACAGAGCAGGAGACAATATATAATAGAGACCACGCAATCGCTCTTGCCCATGTTTGCGCGCGGTGGCAACTTTTTTTTTCGGGGTCTCAACAGAGCACCGCAAACATGGACCATACGTTGACTGATGAGAAAAGCCGTTGAGATTTTTGCCTTGTGAAACCGAAGCGCCAAAATTGCATTTGTCAACGTACGGTCCTTGTTGGACGGTGCTCCTTCATGCTCCCTGTGTTAATTCCTGTCCAATTCCTAAAAATAATTATTTTATAAGTCAGCCACCGCGCGCACGGCTATAGTCCGTTTCATTTAAATAGAAGCTTGAGCTCGACTCTTTCCCCTACGAGTTTTACCCTCACTCTCGTACCTGCGATGACTCGAGACCTGCCCCATCGGTCGGGGATTCCGTCCGTCACAATGTGTGGGGTATTGGGGGGGGGGGGGCAAAGACTATAGAAATGAAAGAACAAAGATTACAGATTTTAGAATTTTATATTTAAATTACCGGAGGACCATGAGATTGAAACGTGGCTATAGAGACGCGCACGTGTATTCGGAACTTGATTTCTTCACTCTCGGAAGGAGGGTGGCTGCTGGGTTTGAAAGTTTGAACTTACCGCGATTTTGGTAATCGCGGCGGAAAATTACTGTAACTATCGCGGCTATGAAACGCTCGCGACGAATTTGGGTCTTATCGTGGCTACAGGACCGCACACGACGTAGAAGTTTGGTAACTATCGCGGCTATAAGACGCACACGACGAATGATACTTACGGTGACTATCGCGGCTATTGTACGCATGCGACGAATAGATGGTCTTGCTGATAGAACAGCGCAGAGAGAGGAGAATCGAGTGCTCGCAGGATCTGGAGTACTTTGAGGAAATAACCGTAAATTGACGTCCAGAGCTGAGCGCTTGAGTGATCGTTGATGACAATTAGGAATAGTGAGACCACAGAGGGTCGTTAAAATTAGAATGAATGCCGAAAGCGAGAGGCGAAGGAGAAAATGGTCAAAAGGACCCGCGAAATAGTTAGATTAAATAAAAGGGATGAATGATAGGAAATATACAGAAAAGTAGAAAAATAAAAGCTGAACTTATTAATTGTAGAAAGAAGATAAAAAAGAACAAACATATATACATTGTAGCTTAAAAACTAGGGGGTACCGCCTAGACCGTGTTTTCCGCCCTCTATCGGTGAGGCTCGGAACTAGGCGGTTCGCGGTGGACGCGGGGCAGCTGCGCGCACGCTTGGCGCTGAGTTAGCCGTGCCGCGCCTGGATCGGGAGCGCGACCAAACACAATATACTGTCTTTGGATAGCTGACAGTTCATTGTGACGGACGGAATCCCCAACCGATGGGGCAGGTCTCGAGTCATCGCAGGTACGAGAGTGAGGGTAAAACTCGTAGGGGAAAGAGTCGAGCTCAAGCTTCTATTTAAATGAAACGGACTATAGTGCGTGGTCTCTATTATATATTGTCGCTGTGACAGAGCGACCTCTATGAGAGATGTAATGATACAAAACGTATTTAAGTGTTAATCATAATACTGCTTATGCTTATACATTACCGATGGTTCCTGCATTTTTGTCGTAGTCGTAAGCAAAAATTTTAAACTTGAACGTATCAACGTAATAGAATTTCTTATGATCAAGACTCCAGGTAAGACCATTCGAACCACTGACTTCAGAGAGTTGAATTCTTTTATCACTGCCTTTTTCTAAACTATATAGACGTGCAGAAGGGCTTGAACCATCCTTTTGGTGAAATCTCAGTGATCCTGGAACAATAATTGAGAGCAAATGCCCACTGAAAATCAGCAAGTATAAAGTAAATTTATGTTAAAATGGGTCCGTAAAGTGATTTTTTAGCGTTTCGTGCCGATTTCTGCCACCCGAGCGCTATACCGTTCGATTAAAATCAAATTCCGTGCCAAAAGTTACTTACATTTAAATAAACGTAGTATCAGTTACATGAAATCAAGTCGATAAATTTATGGTGTTTACCGTGTTTCCAAAAAATGTTTGGGTAGCATTTGATAGAGTGGTGGATTTGTGGACTTGGTCATTGACTTTGAAGCTCCTAGGACACGAATTGCATGGATCTCCATGAGCGTAGCTACTATGGGCCGTGGGGGGGGGGGGGGGGGCAGAAAATCTGATGTTGAAAAAAATGTAGTAATAATTGAAAGAAGAGAAAACTTATTATGTAAAAACGTAAAACAAAATAAAAAGACATTGTTAACCAGGCATGTGAAGTATTTTTACTTTTGGTGATTAAACGGAAAACATCGAGAAGGGAATCCGTTCAGAGGATCCTCATTTTCCTTTTTTTCATTATTTTGTGTTCTACGATGTCATTATTATTTGGATTCACGAGTACCAAAAAATAAAATTGTATGGTTGGTTTTTTCTAATTAGATCGGTTTATTTACGGCAAAAGGAACGTAAAATTACTTTTTGCGCGCGTGTTTATCTTCTTATCATTTGCGCGAGGTGGAGAATGGAGATAGCCTAAAATCACGTCTTAGGGCGGCTAAATTGGCAACATTTTCCGGAGGGCGGACCCCTTCCTCCCCAAACTGGGAGGTATTTCCCCCAGACCCCCTCCTCCGGTGGGGTTTCCAAACTTATTGCCCCCCCCCTTAGAAAAATTTCTAGCTACGCCCATGAGGATCTCCCTCTATAGTGCTCCCCATTAGTCGGTCAAAAAGGTTCCTGGACTTTTCGTCCATCGACTTTACGTCCACCAGTTTTATGTCCACCGCTTCTTTATGTCCACAAAATTGTCCGTCCACCCAACTAAACGTCCATCATCGTAATAATTGTGGACATTGAATGTCCACAATTGGACCACTTGTTTTTTCTTCTTTCTTAAGAGATGATGGAATGTATTAAGACATTTCAGAGATGTTTATTCGAGTTTCTGGGGGCATTTTCTCTTGACTTCAAATAACCCTGAGTAAGTAGCATTATAACCCAGAACTTGCTTTTTTTTAACTACGTACAACTGTTTTTTAACTATGCGCCGCTAAAGGACAAGAATGATAAAGTACCAAGTTTTCCTGTTACTGTCACAGAAATAAATCTATTTTCACACCTTTTATATCGAATATTTCCCATTTTATGCTGTTATTGAATTGTGGAGCAATGAAACTCGCTGGACGTAACATAAGTGGACATATGTTAGTGCAGGACGTCACTTCTGTGGACATCTATAGCGATGGACATTACAGTAGTGGACATAAAAACAGTGGACGTAAAGCCTGTGGACGTAAAGTCCGTGTAGCGTCAAAAATCAATGAATTAACATATGGGTATAGCTGATCAGCAACTTACCGATCCATAAGCGACCAGCAGGATCTACCTTCCCATCGTTTAACAAACTATCCCCGCGATTTTCTTCCAAATTTATCAGGACCTTCTCAGACGTGATATCGTTAATCTTTTGATCCCACACAATGTGTTTGATATCAAAGCCGGTTGCGATAACAAACTCATTGCCTTCCCTCCCTTTCACTGGAATTATTATGGACACGTGATGACCTGTGAGAGACAAGGAAAGAAAAAGAAAAAGAATAAACTGTGCATAGAGTCCATCGCAGTATAATTACCATAGATTGAGAGTATAGTGCAGTATTATCTATGGGTTCATCAAATCGTCTTAATGGGGCAGTTGCAAGGGTCTGAAATGTTGCGTTTTTTATAAAGAGAATGAAAGTACCTACTTGATGAGCTGAGAAGAAAGATGCCGTTGGTTTCTCATTAAGTCCCATTGTTCCGGAGATGAGATTTTTGCCTAAAATACATTGATTTAAATGGGAATACCGCGTAGTGACGTCACTACGCACACGATATTTTACAACTTTACAGGTGTGTATTTTCAAAACCGAGGCACTAATGAAAAAACCAAAGGTACCATTATTCTCAGCTCATGCATAAAGTACTTTCATTTTCTGTATAAAAATACAAAAGGGGTTCATTCAAAATCGGCATTTTTCGCCCACTGCTTGTTTTTGACGAAACTTTGGGTATCGATTGGGTTTACTATTAGTAGTGGATCCTGAAATTTTCGCGACCTAAAACCAATTTTTAGAGGGGGGGTGGGGGGTCAAAGTTGAAACCTTCAAACTCGAATATCTCGCTAACGAATAAAGATTTTGAAATGTGGTTTGTGCGAAAAAACGCAAAATAAAATTTCTTTTCTTTTGACTACCCACATGTTCCACAAAATTTTGAAATTACACTTGCAATTTGCAATTTTTTGATTTTCAGGCTCAAAATTTTTTACAAATTTTGAAATTCTGAAAAAACCCATTCTTCGATTTTGATCTTTACAAGATATGTTATTCTCTAGAAAATTTGCTACAATTTAGTCTAAACCGCATGTTGGGGAAACTTTTAGTTTCTGAGTTATGAATTTTTAAAGTGTCAAAAATCGCTATTTTAGCGTTCTCAACGACAGCGACGAAACTTAAAAAAAGAATTCCTCCGCTTCTAATCAACAAAACTTGATGAAAATTGAGATTTAGGGGTTTCGAATGTCGTAAAATTCAATTCTGCTATCAGATTTGAAGAATTTTGAAATCCAAGATGGCTGCCTACCCATCTACTTGGTAGCCATCTTGGATTTCAAAATTCTTCAAATCTGATAGCAGAATTGAATTCTACGACATTCGAAACCCCTAAATCTCAATTTTCATTAAGTTTTGTTGATTAGAAGCGGAGAAATTCTTTTTTTAAGTTTCGTCGCTGTCGCTGAGAACGCTAAAATAGCGATTTTTGACACTTAAAAATTCATAACTCAGAAACTAAAAGTTTCCCCAACATGCGGTTTAGACTAAATTGTAGCAAATTTTCTAGAGAATAACATATCTTGTAAAGATCAAAATCGAAGAATGCGTTTTTTCAGAATTTCAAAATTTGTAAAAAATTTTGAGCCTGAAAATCAAAAAATTGCAAATTGCAAGTGTAATTTCAAAATCTTGTGGAACATGTGGGTAGTCAAAAGAAAAGAAATTTTATTTTGCGTTTTTTTGCACAAACCACATTTCAAAATCTTTATTCGTTAGCGAGATATTCGAGTTTGAAGGTTTCAACTTTGACCCCCCATCCCCCCTCTAAAAATTGGTTTTAGGTCGCGAAAATTTCAGGATCCACTACTAATAGTAAGCCCAATCGATACCCAAAGTTTCGTCAAAAACAAGCAGTGGGCGAAAAATGCCGATTTTGAATGAACCCCTTTCAAACTCTTGCATCTGTGTATTGACGAAGGGAAGGTATATAGTTCAACCCCCCCCCCCCCCCCCAACAAAATTTATTTTTGCTCTATTCCAGTTGTATCTGTCTCTTCTCTTGTTTTATTGAAGTGTTTGGAAGCTGTTCCAGTTTGAAGCAAAAGATTGGTCAAAAAGTGAAAACATCAGTCAATAAGTCAAAATCTTTATCTCATTCAGTAAAAAGTCCCGTTCTTTTTTCTGCAACAAATTTTTTTTTAGCTCTGTTTTCGATTTATTTGTGTCTTCTCTTGTTTTATTAAAATGTTTGGTGGCTAATTCAGGTTGAATAATTAATAGATGAGTAAAAAATGAAACACACCAGTCAATTAATCAATATCTTCATCGACGAAGAGAGAATCGAGAATCGAATGAACGAGATCTCGTTTTGTGATATAATACAGGGTGTTAATTAAAATAGGTTCCACTCAAGTTATCTCGAAAACGGTTGCGAATTTAGAAAATCGCTCAAACACGTGTTCAATGATTTCGAGGGGGACACCTTTTAAGGGGGTCGCCAATTTTGGGGCCCCCTCCGGGGGGCCCCTAGGGGGGCACCACCCCCCTAAATCCAATACTTCAAATGGGGACCCCCATTTTTTATTCGATAATTGAAAAGAGGACAAAATTCTAAGACTTTCAGCACAACCCGGAAGTCGATATCGTTTTTAGTTTTCGATATATCGAAGTTCAAAGTTCGATATGGACCCATTTTCAAAAATTCACAACTTCCTTTTAAATTATTCAAATTTAAAAATCTTTAGATTCAAAATGTTCTACAGAGCAAGTACTTTTCAGAAAAAAATACAAACTTTCTGGAAAATTTACCAAAAGGGGGTTTCAGGGGGGTGATCACGGAGGATCGTTATCGTTATCGTTATCGTTATCGTTATCGTTATCGTTTTCGAGTGCAGCAGTTACTCGCGCTGTAGTAGGCTATCCTCTTATTTCTTCTTCTTCAACACTATTCTACTCGATAACGATAACGATAACGATAACGATAACGATCCTCCGTGATCACCCCCCTGAGCCCCTAAATTTTTTTGAAAATTTCGAAATTTTCAGAGGCTGTAGAAAAAAAACTACTTCAAATTTCAAAAAACGCTGAAACATGGGTTCGCTTATTTTAAGGGGTACATCTTTTCAGGGGGTCAAAAATTCTTAGGCCCCCCAGGGGGGGCGGGAGCAGGGGTCACGGCCCCCCAAATTTGACAATTTTAAATGACGATGTCATAAAAACCTATTGTGTGATACATCATTTGAAAGCACGTCTTAAGCCAAACATTTTGGCGCAAACTGGAAGTCGATATCGTTTTTCGTTCTCGAGATATCGAAGGTCAAAGTTCGATGTTGATCAAATGTCAATAATTCGCTCGAATAATTTCGATCTCGAGAACGAAAAACGATATCGACTTCCGGTTTGCGCCAAAATGCTCGGCTTATAAAATAAGCGAACCCATGTTTCAGCGTTTTTTGAAATTTGCAGTAGTTTTTTTTCTACAGCCTTTGAAAATTTCGACATTTTCAAAAAAATTTAGGGGCTCAGAAACCCCCTTTTGGTAAATTTTCCAGAAAGTTTGTATTTTTTTCTGAAAAGTACATGGTCTGTAGAACATTTTGAACCTAAAGTTTTTTAAATTTGGATAATTTAAAAGGAAGTTGTGAATTTTTGAAAATGGGTCCATATCGAACTTTGAACTTCGATATATCGAAAATTAAAAACGATATCGACTTCCGGGTTGTGCTGAAAGTCTTAGAATTTTGTCTTCTTTTCAATCATCGAATAAAAAATGGGGGTCCCCATTTGAAGTATTGGATTTAGGGGGGTGGTGCCCCCCCTAGGGGCCCCCGGAGGGGGCCCCAAAATTGGCGACCCCCTTAAAAGGTGTCCCCCTCGAAATCATTGAACACGTGTTTGAGCGATTTTCTAAATTCGCAACCGTTTTCGAGATAACTGGGGATAGAAGGGTTAGTTCAGAACCGGGCGTTTTTTTTGATTCGTCAAGTTTTGTTAAATTTCAAAACCCTTCCCCTTTTAATTTTCTCCTTTCCCAAAATTCACAGCAAATTTCAAAAAAACCTGGAATTTTTTTCCAGCAGAAAGGATGACTTTGGCTTTTTTTGGAGCCTCTTCATCATCTTTTCCAACCATATTTCTTTTTTTTTCAGGGGTTAAGATAACCCGTTCACCCGGCCAATTGAAAACATTTTCCCCCCGGCGTGAAAAAAAATATTACCGCAAAAGGTCTTTTTGGGAAAATCAGCAAACAGGCCCCGGGGGGCACATTTCGAAAATTCATTTTCGGTCAAATTTTGAAACATATTTAAGCACTCGGGGGGCAAACATTTTCCAATGGAAGCGACGTTTTTTTCCAGAACAGTTCGCATGCAAATTTTCTTATCCTCTTTAATCCGTCCGGACCGCCCATATAAACCGTTGCGCCCGGATAAAAAACAACCCATTTTCACCGTAATCGTAAGCCGAATCCCCATCAAAAATTAATTGCTTTGGAATTCCAGAGTTTATTTTTCCTGAAAAGGAAAACAGCCGAAACATTGGCAGTTTTTATGGATTATTTAGAAATTGATTTTGAAAAGCCATATGAAGGCTCCGTAATCGATTTTACTTCATTTCCTTGTTGAGTCGAATGCCTATACAATAAATCCTTTAAGTATGTGGGGGGCCCTGCCACCCCGCGCCCTAGGGGGGCCCTGACCAGAGGTGGGCGTAAAAATTTGACTTTCGGAACCAGTGGACAAATTTAAAAAACATAGCTCGTTAAAAGGTGGAAAAAGATGACGGTTAAAACGCTTTTTACAGTTTTTTGATTTCTGCTTTCGTTCTCGGAAAAATAGAAGTTCCTTCTTTCGAATCCCCTCGTAAAAAAGTGTTTCAAACAATTCAAACATTGAATTGTATGGTGTAAGGCTCTTGCTAACTTTTGATAGACAGTTGAATAGTCTTAATTCTGGAGTAAAGTCCAGCGGATAATAACTACAACGAGCGCACTGAAAAATTATGACATTTACTCACAGACTCTCGAAATGGCTGTGAGGTTTAAGGCGTAATGGCGGAGCTCCACAGATATATCATAAGAGTTTCCCTATCTATAATTTGAGACTTCACTCCTGTGGGTTTTCTATAGGCAGAAAGACAAATTGGATAGGAATCTCCCACGGTAGCGTAGCTCCGCCATTACGCTTTAAACTTTCAAGTCATTTTGTACAAGTATTTGAGTGCAAATCGTCATTTATTAGTATACTTAATCCCATCGTAATTTTCGCTGGTGTTAAGATAAATTATCCTCAATTGCATGCACCAAAAGTTAGCAAAAGCAACATTCGCAACGTTACATTATGTCCTTTTAAAACCCCATTTAAAGATCGAATTATACTATATTGACTATTGAGTGGTTAGTGAACACTAGATTGCTTCAAATTGTGTAGACTGATTGTGAGGACTCTGAGAACTATTCTGTTTTTCCTCATCAGAATCTCTAAGAAAAATTTACCAGCTTTTTTAGCTAAAATTTTGGAGGAAATAATGTTGTTTTTTTAAATGAGCAATGAGTCAGAACCCCTTTACAATTGAAAGTACTCATGACGATTAATGCTTCGCATTAACTAGTTACTTCGCATAGTAAACAGTAAGTCAAGATTTCAAGTCCGTGAAAGAATATAAGAAAAAATTGCAGAGTTAAGTTGAGCGGGTTGAGCCAGTTAAAGATAATACGCCATAATTGAAACGTGTATGCAACAAGTGATGCACCCTTGATTTTCTCGTTCTCAGCACTTCTCATCGCTGTCGCTTGTGATGATGCATGCCGACAGTCATGCCGTTGCACATATGCTGATTGTTATTACTGGCGCAGGCGAAAATTCTTGCGAGCCAGGAGACGAATCAAGTTGCAGCTTACATTTGTTTGGTCGGAACGCAAAAATCAGACTTGAGTTCATCAATCAATGCCGCGAAAGTCGTAGACAGGTTAGGTTCTGGCGTTCATCTTGAGATCCCCCATTCTCATTTTGCCCAAAGCTGACGTATTACGTTGTAAAAATAATAATATGTAAATGTTAAGTGGCATGAAAATTTTCCCTTTAAAACCCCTAGTGAACAAGATTCAGTCACATATTGGACGTTTTGATCAACCAAAAGAGAGAAATTCGGATTTAACGACAACTTGTCGGCATTTCTCCATAAGCCTGGAACCTTTATTACCTTTTATTTTAACTGACGTGTGTTCATTTTTGGCCGGATCGTAACGATTTAGCATTCCGCATGATACATCAACGTAGTACAGAACATTGGCTTTTGGTTCCCAATGAGGTCCCTCCCCCAGTTTTAGCGCAGGTCCAACTGGTGTGATTTTCACTCCTGGTGGCATATTTACAACGCCGTGCTTCTTTTTTAGAAATGTTCTCAACGGTGAGGATGCCTTTTCAATCTGGAAGAATTGTTCAAATAATAGGTAAGTATTTTAACCTACGAATATAGTTTCAGCCACCCAAAAAAAAAAAAAAAAAAAAAAAAAAAATCGACCACATTTGACTATTTTTGCAACAAAGAAAATCCGCTGCTGGAGGCGGGGATAGTGACCCCCCTCCATACAGTGGCGGATTTAGAAAATTTTTCTGGGGGGTCACGCCTGTGAAATTTTGAAATTTAAAGCGACGGTGGAGGAAATTCGGGCTATTTATATTGAAAAAAGCAACATTTGAGGCTTGGGGGGGGGGGGGGGGAGGCATGTGCCCCAGTGCCCCCCCCCCGTGGATCCAACACTGCCTCCGTACATTTGATACATTTACAACTTTTTACTTTTTATCAGCCAATGTCATGTCGCGCCAGTAAGTAATATGTACCTATAATCGGTCTCGGAGCGCGGCCTCCCTGAGAAATAGACTGATTTAGTGAGTCGATATATCGTGCGATTATATGCGATATACTCGTCTGGACCTATCGAGGTTCCGACTGGTTCGATATACAGGGGTTTTTCCCATAAGGAATCGGAATGCGATTTTCAAGCGGAAATTTCGGCCTTTTTGAGACATTTTTTACACGACGGAGGTTGCGATAATGGAATCTACGTATCCTCAAGTGCCAGGAACCAGCATAAAATAGGGCGATAGCGCAAAATTTAAACTAGTTATGCCGCATATATCGAACCAAGTCGTGAAAGTGAGGTTATGGCACCCCATTGTTTACATCCTTCCTTCCAACCTCTATGAACTGCAAAACTTCCATAAATTTCGACATTTGGCTGTTATTTCTTTAGAACTTTTGGAGGAATAATATACTAGAGTATTGTAGTTCACCTGCTTTGAAATTTTGAGCTCCAATATGCTTGATATTACTCAACAAGTTAGTGTTTCCTCATCACCGCAACGGTACAGAATCTAAGTAGGTACTTTATTGTCGTTTGCCTAGCCTAAAATTTTATCGCTGGGTTACTAACACATCTAAATGACAACAATAGGTTCTTACCTTCTATCTGTAATTCAAGTCTAGACAAGTTAAAGGGGGAACACTCAAAAAAAGCTAGAGGAAGGCTACAGTCAGGAACGTGTGGGAGGACGGTTGATTGATGACGGGACTGAATCACCCTGCCGAAAGGTTCTTTACAGTCGACAATTTTTTAGAAGTATGTTATTGAAGGGTAAGAGGTAAATGAAGGATACAAGAAACAAAGAAACGAACGAAACACCGGCAGGTTGAAGAATATGACTAAAAAATTCAAACAAAACTCGGGTAGAGTTACGGAAAATGCCTTTTTCTAAAATCTGTGGTAATGTCAGGCATTACAGGACTCAAAATGTTAGTGCAAGTGTGCTACTATACTTTGACACATAATTCCTCCAAAAGTTTCGAAGAAATAACTGCTAAATGTCAAAATTTATGGAAGTTTTGCAGTTCATAGAGGTTGGAAGGAAGGATGTAAACAATGGGGTGCCATAACCTCACTTTCACGACTTGGTTCGATATATGCGGCATAACTAGTTTAAATTTTGCGCTATCGCCCTATTTTATGCTGGTTCCTGGCACTTGAGGATACGTAGATTCCATTATCGCAACCTCCGTCGTGTAAAAAATGTCTCAAAAAGGCCGAAATTTCCGCTTGAAAATCGCATTCCGATTCCTTATGGGAAAACCCATGTATATCGAACCAGTCGGAACTTCGATAGGTCCAGCCGATTCACTAATAAATCAGTCTATTAATACGAGGGACTCGAAAAAACCTCATTTGAATGCTCAAGATCAACGAGCTATACTAAAGGTATAGCTCGTTGCTCAAGATATAGAATCAAATCATTGGGGAAATTTTTTTCTTTTCCTTTTTTTTCACTCTGAGAGGGAAATCTTCAAGCAAGTAATGATATCCTCTCATTACTCGAACAGTTATTATTCTAAAAGTTAAACATAAAATATCGTATTGCACATCTGTCTTGTACATTTTTTGCTGGTGAAGTAAGATCGGGTCCGTCGGTCAATTTTCCGGCATCGGCTCCTTTAGTCCTTTCCCCTGCATTCAAAAGGGGAAAAGAAAGACAGAAGCATTCCTGAATCCGTTAGATCACCTGGGTCAGTCCGCCCCTGTGCTGTAAACCTATCAAGTTCAATCTTTTTGGAACAAGCCGTAATAACTTCTCTTTAAAGGACGGTATTCAAAATGGGCGATTTTGGCCCAAAGAAAAAAATGCAAGATATTTTCAGGCGTGATAGAGGGTGATTCCAGGGTTCAGAATCTGGCCTATTTTTTAAAATTTTGGGCCCCAAAGGGGAACGGGGGGGGGGGGGGGTCAAAGTTGGGACCTTTAAGTGCCTATAACTTTTTAACGAATGAAGCTATTTGAATAAACTTTTCGTGAAAAGATGGGTCTTGCAAAGAGCTTTCGATTGATGTATAGGAAAATTGTCTTGCTTTGATTTTTAATCGATTTATCGAAGTTTTTCGATTTTTTGAAAATCGATTTTTTCGTTTTTTGCGAGTATCGACAAGGCGATCGCACGGATCATCACAAATGATTTTTGTGGTAAAACTAGACAAAATTTGCTACAAAACAGCGCAAACCGCATGCTAGGGAAACGATTCGTTGCCGAGTTAGGGTTTTTTCAAATCTAGCGCCTCCGTAAGAAATGGCGCTCCCCAAGTGGGGACCCCCTTTTTTATTTAATAATCAAAAAGAGGGTAAAATTCCAAGACTTTTGGTACAAACCGAAGGTCGATATCGTTTTTTGTTTTCGATATATCGAAGGTCAAAGTTCGATTTGGGCCCATTCCGTAAAATGACATTCGACATTCGATGTCTCGAATGTGAAAATTGATATCGACCTCCGGTTTGCGCCAAAATGCTCAGTTTGTTACGCCTTTTCGATTGATGTATGACTCAAAAGGTGTCGCCCCTCGGATTATTTTAGATAGCCCCCCCGGGGGGTCAAAAACGAAAAAATGTTTGAGGATTTTAAAACCAAGTTTTGACTAAATGTTTGTCATAATTGAATTTTTTTCTGAAAAGGACTTGTTTTATAGAGTATTTTAGACTCCTTGTTTTTTAAATTCCGACTTTTCAAAGAGGAGTAATGTTTTTTTGAAAATGGGCCCAAATCGAATTTTGACCTTCGATATATCGAAAACAAAAAACGATATCGACCTTCGGTTTGTACCAAAAGTCTTGGAATTTTACCCTCTTTTTGATTATTAAATAAAAATGGGGGTCCCCATTTGGGGGGAGCGCCATTTCTTACGGAGGCGCTAGATTTGAAAAATCATAACTCGGCAACGAATCATTTCCCCAGCATGCGGTTTGCGCTGTTTTGTAGCAAATTTTGTCTAGTTTTACCACAAAAATCTTTTGTGATGATCCGTGCGATCGCCTTGTCGATACTCGCAAAAAACGAAAAAATCGATTTTCAAAAAATCGAAAAACTTCGATAAATCGTTTAAAAAATTAAAGCAAGACAACTTTCCTATACATCAATCGAAAGCTCTTTGCAAGACCTATCTTTTCACGAAAAGTTCATTCAAATAGCTTCATTCGTTAAAAAGTTATAGGCACTTAAAGGTCCCAAATTTGACCCCCCCCCCCCCCCGTTCCCTTGGGCCAAATTTAAAAAATAGGCCAGATTCTGAACCCTGGAATCACCCTCTATCACGCCTGAAAATATCTTGCATTTTTATCTTCGGGCCAAAATCGCTCATTTTGAATACCGTCCTTTAAATTTTTTGTCATTGATTAAAAATTTAAAAAAAATATCGATATATCGAACTGCAAGAGGTACCACCCGGGGTCGGACTGGCTCTCTGAATGTTAGGCCGCTCGGTCAATTTTGGGGCCCCCTCCATTCTGGGGCCCCCTCTCAGACCATTTTTTCAAAATTTAATTTAAAAACGAAGCAGTTTTTTACGCTATTTCAACTGACAATTAGAGTTCTCTGTTTCTTATTTTTTAGTTATTACGTAGACTTATTAAAGGATCCAGATCGTAGCAGGCTTCTCTTGGTCCTTTTTAAACCCTCCCAAATATCAGCAAGAGCATATTATGCTCGGCTACGGCCTTTAGTCCAGGATAAAGTAATAACTTATTATCTTCGGTGGTGCAATCAGATTTTAATTCTTGGGGGGGGGGGGGGGGGGGGGGGGGGGGGGGTGACGCTCCCTTTTTTTCACGTGCCGTACTGACCGGGGGGTCGGGGGGGTATGGAATACCCCCCAGGTGTAGAGGGGGGGCCCGGGGGCCCCCCCCCGGGAAAAATTTTTGAAAATTTTACGTCCTAAAAACCAATTTTAAGGGTTTTTTTTGGGTTTTCATCTGTGAGAGAACCGAGTAATTACTTATGAGATAGAGACAACATTTTAGAAAGTTTAGATTTTGAAAAGAAAAAAAAAAGGGAAAAACAAGGTTTAAAAAAATATAAGACATAATGGTAGACCCCTAAGACTCGCCTTTGCTTGAAATTTAAAACGGTTGTCATTTTTTTTTTTTTTTCTTGCCAGTTTTATTTTTTTCTTCCCATTTTTATTCTTTAGATATTTTTTGGGGGACTGGGGGGCCCCCCTTTTTAACCGTTTGGGGGCCCTTTTTTGACCCTGGGGGCCCCTTTTTAAATCCTTCGAAGGCCCCTTTTTTAAACGTTCGGGGGCCCCAGTTTCTCCAAATGTGGGTCCGCATCGTGGACTAGAGCGGATTGGCCCACCTCGATGCTTTTTCGACCCTTATTTTAAGATATTTAATTACCCTACAATATGGGTTTCCTTCCTGGTAAAAATGCCAAGTCATAGATCAGCCTGATCTGGGCAGATCAGGCTGAGATCAGACTGAGATCAGACCGAGGTCGGGCTGCGATCAGGCTGGTCTCACAGATCAGGCTGAGATCAGGCTGTTAATAAACTGACCTCTCTTCATCAGCCTGATCTCACAGATCAGTCTGACATCAGCTTCCCGAGATCAGAGTGAGATCAGAGTGAGGTCAGACCAACCATCCTTACATCAGCCTGATCCCAGTCCGGCTCGCAAGATCAGACTGAGATCAGACTGGAATTGAACAGACCGATCCTACATCAGCCTGATCCCAGTCTAACTCGCAGGATCGGACTGAGATCAGGCTGAAATTGGACTGACCAATCCTACATCAGGCTGATCTCACTGATAAGATTTTAGATCAGTCTCAAATCAGCTCAGCTCACAATAAATGAAGTTGGGACTTAGAAAATTTTCGTTTTTTTTTAACTTAAAATTTTTTTTTTTATCTGAAGTCAGGACTTAGAAATTTTTTTGAATCTCACTTTCCAACTTCTGAAACTAGGATTTAAAAATTTTTTCGATTTTTTCGGACATAATTCTTTTTTTTTTTTTTTATCGGAAGGTATGGACTTTTTTTTTTGATTTTTTTTGAAACCTCTCACTTTCCATCAACTTCTAACTAGGACTTGAAAGACTTGGACTTTTTTTTGGAAATTGTTCAAACCTCTCACTTTTCAACTTCTGAAACTGGGACTAAGAAAATTGATTGCCTACTTTTTTGATTGTTGAAGTCGGCGGGGCTTGGATATACTTTTTAGAAACGTTTATTTGAACTAGAGAGATTTTATCAACCTTTTTTAGTAAAATGAAAAAAAATTATTAAAAATTATAAGCATTCAAATAATTTTATAACTAACATATTTTACGCTTGAAATTGTAATAATTTAATCAAATTAAAGACAGTGGTGTAGGTGCAAACGTAAATTTAGAACTTTTCCGAAAAGTTTCATGAAAATCGAACAATCCCTGCCAATTCTTGCGCGATACAATCCTCTTGTCTGCCAAGCGTAATAACACTTACGTACAAACAACGAGGATCGTAATAGATGCTTTATACGTACAGCTCCTTCAATTTTCGGTACAGGCAAAATCAACTCCGTTGAGTTGGAATAGCTATATATCTATCTAGGCGTTTTGAAAGGGAGTGTGAGGTTCAGGTAAACACTAACCTGGTCAGTGGCCATTACAAGGTTAAACGCTGAAAAACCACTTCAGTAATAAGTAACTGAATCATATAAGTTTCAGTGAAATTCATTTGGGTGTGCCCGAAAACCGAAGACTCTCGTGGACTACACCACTGAGACCCATATTTCGGTCTTGTGCATAAAAAAAACCCATGTTAAGTGCACAAGTGTGCAACTGTCCCAGTTTTTAAATGCATGCATGCAGCTATTTACAAAATAAACCGAATTTTCTTTAAAAAATCATTCAAATTTTTCCCCACTTGATAGAGCATAATACAGCAGCAGCGCACTTTCCATTGAGCTTTATTTTTTGATCATGACTAAAATAACAAATTTCAATTCTTGTGTTTATATAGAAACCTTGTTCTTGTGTTTTCTTGTGTTAAAATCTAAGAGCTGTAATTTCCGGCCAATCTATAAAATCGCATAGAACACGGAATGTTTCGTCAAAATTTTCAATGATTTTTCTGCTGTCTTTGTAGGTATAGCAGTTGATGACATGAAATTCCTAATTTGGAATGATCAGCAAGACCAAACACAAATTTTCAACTCAGTTAGACAGCAAATTCATAATCAATAATCAATAATCAAAATAAAACTCCCACAACTTTCCGTGGAAGTAATATTAAATCAAATACACGTATGATCGATTCCAGTAGCGCGCTAGGTAGGATATATGTTAAATAATTTGGGTTTTTTTGGTGAAAGCAGGCGCAGGTGAGAATGAAAACAAGTCACCAGACCAATATACAGAGAGCGTAATTATATTTGTGGAGGATGTAATACACCTGCAGAAATTACGTAAATCGACAAAATGTGCAGAGAATATGGTGAGGAGTAACCCCACGCATTGAAAGAAGCTAATGAACAATTTTTTAAAAAGATGGGCTATTGGCAATGGATAGTGAAATGAGTGAAAAAGGATCAGAGAAAATTTCATTACCACAGGCATAAATTGAAAAAGCTTGGATGAGCGTGTAGAGTGCGAATCAAAGAATAAAATATAGGCAAAAACAACTTCTCCCTTCAAAAAAATGTTTCACTAATCTGACTGGTAACTTTCTCTTCCTTTTCACTTTAAACTTGTGGTTACAATCTTTTCAGACACATTGTGTACACACATGCTTAAGATACGGACAAAAATAGTATTGCTACCTGATTATAGAGACTTCTTTGCCCTCTTGATGCTTTTGTTTTGAGAGATGCAGGATTTTATCCAATCATGGCATTTACAATGATGCACATACCCCAAACATTAACATTTTGGGGTGAGCGTACACAACAAGAACTATGAAAGCAAAACCGATTCCACTATCCGCACTTACTATATATATATTAATTCAAGTTTTCACACGTTATCATTCTTGGAACAATATAATACTAATTGAGCAATTATAAAACCACTATTACACTATAGAAAAAAAGGATTTTTGGGGGGGGGGGGGGGGAAGAGGAGATTTCCCTTTTAAAATTAGACTTGAAAGCACCAATCGCACTGATAAGCATCACAATTTAACAGAATTATTTACACGAAAATACTTAAAAAAATAGGTAAGTATATCATGTACATAAAAAAAAAGAAAAATCGATTAAGTTTTTACTTGCAAAAATTGAAGACCACGATTAAATTAGTCGCGCTCCACTTTATTGGGGAAGTTTGAAATGGCGGCAAAATTGTCTTCTACAGCCATGAAGAAACATTTGTCTTGAATTTCTTTGCAGAAATAATGACCAGGTCTCCAAATGCATATTCTTCACACATTTTTATATGAAAATTATCCAAGCCAAAAATGTTGATCTCACGGTCGTCCTCTACTTTGACCTCTCGGACTATTATGCAGACTTCATCATAGTTTAAAGAAGGTTTAAGGAAAATTGTCACTATTTTTACAAAACTGCCATTAGCAAGGCAAAGGAAGGTATTATTTTTCTTCACAGTTTTGACGGGTGAGGAAGTAAAAATTGATCCATTGAAGATCACTTTTTTAATGAAATAAGTTCTGTCGATGTCAATTTCCGGAAACGCTTCAGTCAACTTTGCAAGTTCCTCTACAGTTGGTGTGATTTTGCGCCTGAATTTGTTTCCAACTACCGTAACTTCTTGGCACTTCTCAGCAACTTTGAAGCGTCTCAATTTAAGGGTCTTATCACAAAATTCAAAAACCCTCTTCTGTCAAAGGTGGGTGCCGAGCAATGACAAGAGGAAGACTAGAATACATACAGTACTTGCGTGCTATTTGTTGAGCAACTCCATTTGAGCCTTTGACAAGCTTTATGAGAAAACCATTCCCCGTCTCAAAAGAAAAGGGCACTGTAGCACCATAGGGGGCCACATCTGATGACACATTCTCTAAGATGAACATTCGTGTGGATATTATACACCATATGGACCAAACCGTAAAAGTGCTGACACTGAGTGTTGAATGCAGATAAATAATCACCAAAAACAGGAATATCGGTTCTGTTGATTGAGGCTTGACAAAAGAAGTACAGAGAAGCACTTAACAGGCAAAAATGACGAAAGTATCTCGGAGGCAAGATTCCTTGAAGAACAACAGGACCATAATGGAATAAAAAGTTTCTCCACTCGTTGGCTTTCCACAAGGTGCAGGCTGAAAAAGGTCTCGGGTCTCTTGAAATTTCCGATGGTGGATGCAACCTCTGCAGTCTACGATCAATCTGCTTGATTTTGTTTGCATCAAGATAAAATTCTTCCTCGTGGTATTTAGAGTTCAACCAAATTTCAATGCACAGATTTTAGTTACTCCCAATAGATGCGAATGCATATAATCTATTATGACGCCATAAGTTAGAGAGAAATTGGGTAGGAAGCACAGAGCAGACATTCCCTTCATACCATCAACAACTTGGCCAGTTCTTTGAGCTTCCTTCATAGCAGCTTGTACAGATGCATTAGTGCGGGGGGATATTCATCTCGACAACCATACCGCACTTGGTTGCCTGCAACACAATCTCCTTCGTGGAGACACAAACCACACGCACAATGACCATTGAACTGTTTCATATTGAGAACTTTGGCCTTTGCGACGGTGTCCACAACACAATTCAGGAAGTACACCTTAGTAACTTCCTCTTTATTTAACGCAGCGCGAAACCAACGAATCCCTTCTCTGGCCATTTTCTGAGCTTCATCTATGAGGTAAGAGAAGTAGGTAATAATGGAGAGACCAGACTGACCAAACCAAAGACCTGCAAGTAAAATGTTATACGGAGCAAAACGCTCTTTTGGAGAAATCTCATTAATGAAAAATTGGAGGGGCCCACAAAGATCGTGAGGAATTATTGAAAACCTTAGCTCCATCAGTATTCACTGTGAGGGTGATAAATGGTCCGGATGCAGAGACTTTCTGATTCAGTTGTTTGAAAAGATATCCATCAAAAACATCACTGATTATTTCTTCATTTGAGGTTCTTCGCTCAACGTAGTTAATCATAGATTCGCCGTTGGGCCCTTTCCCAAATTTTTTCCCGGATTTGATCAATCACCGAGAGACCAATGAAATAATGTCCCTGGTTCAGGGTTGCAGGGTCAACAGCTTCATGGCATGATGGGCAATATTCAAGGTTGCACTCTTCTTTTGGGCCCAGATAAAACTGACAATTTGAGCAATACAAAAAAACTTGCCTTTCTTACTTGTTTTAAAAATATTATTGAATATAAAATTTGCGGGGCGGAATTACTTCATCTCCAATTATAACATTTATCATTTCAACTAAAGCCTTGATGCAAACATCACTTAGAGAGAAACGAATGACAAAATGTAGAATCATGACTAATACCTCAAATTTTGAGAGATTTCCTTGAAAATTAATTCTTTCATCAAGATTGTAAGGATCATCAACTGGTTCATTTTTCCTTCTACGATCGGTTCATTTCCTTTCATTGCTAAAACCACTTGCAGTACTGTTGTTGTCATCATCATCATCATCATCAGTTGCTTCATTTTCAGCATCTGGATCATCATATACAGAGTTGCCTTCAGAGCTTCCACCTGCCGTTGAGTCAGGATCAGCGTCTGAATCTGAATCATGAGCAGAGTCAGATATTCCAGATAAACTAGCGTGGTGAGGACTTTGAAAGTATGCTGCTGATGTACCTGGTGACGGCTCATTAAACAACAAAGGAGGAGTATGAGCAATGTTTTCATCTGAATCTGAAGCACTTTCATTACACACTGGAGGCGGAGCAGCATCAAGAATGTAACGGTTATCTACATTTGCAGCCTCAGTTCTTCGAGGAATGGCTGAATGAATGTTGCCGGCGTACGACCAAACTTTGTAACGTTTGGTCGGACGTCGATCAGCCATGGCGAAGAAACTAAACTTGTGGTAACGACAGTAGGTCACAAAAGTCCCGGAAAGGGTTTTAAATTTTAAAAAGATCAGAACCTCAATTTGATGAACCAGAGGTTTCCTCTTCAGTTACTTATGGTGAGCCAAAATTGTTAATCGATTAACATGAGAATCATAGACAACCGCAGGCTAACGAGCAGACCTGTTAAGAGGCTGGCATGTGGGATGTCTTCCTGAACATACTTTTATAGGCGGAATACAGAAAAATCAGTTGAGGAGAGAGAAGAGTGAATACTTATAGGTACGCGAAAATAAGAAGTTGAAAACACACTCGAACAGCACAAACGATCACGATTACACTAAATCTCGACGACGAACCGACAAAAGTTTGGATTCCACTGAGGAACCATAAGGGTGCGGCGAGTAGCGATAGTATTTATTTATACAGGTATTTTTGTTGGCGACATACCGAAAAATCAAACGAGGAGAGAGAAGAGCGAATACTTAGGACACCCAATTAGAGAAGTTGGACACACTCGAACCGAACAAACGATCACGATATCACACTAAATCCCGGCAACGAACTAACGAAAGTTTGGATTCTCGAAGGACCCTGAAGGGTAGCAAGTCGCGATGAATTTACAAAATAAGTTTATAGGCAGATAACCGAAAAATCAGATTAGAGAGAAGTGCAAATTCTTCTATTATTATTCTTAAAGAGGTTGAGGCACGCGCGACGCGAGAGAAGTTGAGCTGAGCACACTCGAACTAAACACTTGTTGACACAGCTTCCTTTTTCAGCAATCAGTTTTCAATTTGCAACTTTGCCAAATTGAGCATAATTACAGTGCAAGAACGAATTTTTGGAACTTAGCGATACGTTATGCTTAGGTTTTAAAAGAAAAAACCGAAAGTAAATGAGCTATAGATTTCTTCCTAGTTTACTTTACTTTATTCCACTCTCGCAAGTATCGACGGTTTTTCCGAAACTCTAGAGGTTTTTATTTTGAATCTTTAACGTCGCATCCGGCAACGCTGTTGCTTTGCGTCGATCGCATCTCAGCCGGCTCGCAGCGGAAATTGTCCATGTTATTTTGTTCTTGAATTCATCGGTAGATTGCACCGGTGCATACAAGATTATGAACGAGAGAGCTTTCTGCTCTATAGTACAAACGCGCAACGCTCAGCAACACAGAGGAGTATAATCTTCCCTGCACCGGTGCGAACCGATGCAGCGATGCATTCAAGAACGCTGCTACCATGCTCGAGTTGCGAGTTCATTTCTCTTTGGATTTTAACGTACTTTTTACTTCGTGGGAAACGGTTTAGATTTTATGTGTGACGGTGCTTCTTTTTGAAATTTAACTTATTTGTTTGGTGCTTCAAATCATATACGGTGGTGTTTCCTACAAATTAGTTTTAAGTGTATTTTCTGTGTTCATCTTAAACTATGTCTTTCGCCTACGTGGAATTCGTTTCGGACCATCAAAATGAGATCGTTCCAACAACTTTTTTAAAGAACTTTTCACCAGAGGATGCAAAGCCTGGTGCCGTATACCCGTGTTTCTGGAGCTCGAATCCCACCGATACGCCAGACTCCATTCTGTTTACTCAAGGAAAGGTGCTAGAAGTTGACAGACTGCCAGAACTGAAAAAAAGGAAAAGCACTAAGAACTTGGCTCCAGTGGCAGGCTATTATGATGCGAAAATATTGTTAATTGCAGGTAAGTAAGCAATCAGAATTCTCGCCGATGTTGATATACCTCACATTTTTAAAGCTCAGAGCCATTTCTCTTCACTCCAGGTTAGAGTTCAGTCGCCTTATCATCCATTCAAACCTAAAAGGGATGGAGTAGCTCCGGAATAAAAAAAATCGCTGGGATATGAGGTGGTTCCAAGCAAATTACAATCAGACCCCTATTAAATTTCACACTTAGATTCCTGTTCCGGGCTCTTGGATAAAAGTGCTACGTAGTACGGACAGATTCATAGTTCATGTTCATACCCACGCAATAATTTCTCCTGTAGGCTGTCCCAAGAATGATTGGACTCGACAACTGTAGGTTTGAATGAAAACATCAGCTTCCATCCTCAGATAGCTACCGGCAACCTGATCAGTTAGGAGCCGTAAAAGCTGATGTTTTCATGAAAACCATAGAAGTGTCAAATCCAATCTTTTCTGGGTCAAGCTATAGCTGCTTTCTGCAGACTTTCTCATTGATGACATCATCTGGTGAAAAACTCTGTTGAGCGTTCCAAACTTTCTCTCTTGCTCTCATGTGACCCCTTTACACTGTTACACCTCACTCTCAATGCTAAAATCATACATAGTGGCACCTCCAGTTTAATTTCTTTACAAACATTCATTTCTCGAGTCATTTTAATGCCATGTAGGGGTCGTTTAACGAACGTTGGCCGATGACAGATGGGTTTGTTTACTGTGCATGTGCAAGAACGCAAAAACGGCTTTGCGCAGCGAGCCGCATGATCTGTCATCAGTCTTCTTTCGTTAAACGAGCTCTAAGGAAGAATATTTTTTGAATCAAGCAGGCCCCGCATCTCTGGAATTCAAAATTCATAGGAGATTACCACCCATGAGAGTTCAAGAGATTTTTTGGATAGCAAGGCAAGTTTAGTCACAGCTGATTGCGACTGATAGGTGCATTGCTAGCTGACTGTTGGCTTCTGCTATGCCGCACCAAAACTGTCTATTTACATTGGATCCTTCCTGTTAAATGCAAACCCCTCAGTCAGAAGTACAGTGCTTGTTCTAAAATGTACTAATTCTTAAAATTTTGATTTAACACTGTGCTCGATAATTTTGACTTTGTGTATTCGACAACTCGTGTTGACTCATTCTAAAAATACATCATAGAGCAGGTGACCCTCACAGAGAATCGAAACATTTTGCAAGCTAACCGCTCCATGATGTGTTTTTTAAGCATTGGACTTTCCAGGAAACTGTAGAAAAGGCAAATTCAGAATCCCTGAGCTCTGTCTAATTGGATGACAGATTCTATTTTCATCAACAGTTATATTACATGCTGTTGCTTGTTTTTAGAAATTATCAATTTTTTAACTAAAAATTTAATGACTGTCAACCGAAGCATCAGGTTCTGAAAAATGAGATTTCTAATCCTCCTACCGAATATATTTACTATGGTACTGGCAATGACGCAACTTTAGATATAATTTGCGATACCTCAGTAAAACGGTGAGTTGCCACTCTAGAAGTTATTAACCTTTGATTTGTGACCGACACTAATATTGTTGGCAAATTAAAGTCATTTGAATGAGTTGATGTAAGAATAAATGAAGAAAGACAGAATTTTATGGTTTTGAATCTTTTAAAATCTAAATTATACTCCTGACTACCGTTTTTATTTCGGCTGCTGAGGAAATTTTAAAGGGGCCCTTTGGTGCAAACTAACAAGGGGAGTGCACCTACCCGAACCCTCGAAATTTGATTAAATTTTCAGGATCGGTAGTTCATAAGAAAATATTTGAAACATGTTTTGCCATTTTTGTGAATGGGCCTTGGAAACAGTGAAAAAAATTGGCTGCGCGCTTGACCTCAAAAAATTGCTCCTGACTGAACTCATCAGTCGGCAGCGGGGTCAAAGGGACAACGTCTCTGGCTGCAAGTGTAGTGGTTGGCGGTTTGAATCTGGCTCCGGCCATTGTGTTTTTGCACTACGTGTTTGCATTAATATATTTATTTCCTCTACGTTTGGACTGTTTTGCCTTATGCACAGAATTGCTTTTTATTTTACAAGTAAGAACTATGCGAAAATTCAACATTTAAACGGCACACATTTTTGCGTCGGGGGGGGGGGGGGGGGGGACCATTGTCAATATTAAAATAGTAAGAAAGTAGAAGAATCGCTTACAAAATAATGATAAATCTGATTTTCCTGACTCACCTAACACATGGAACATTGGGAATTTCTACTCGGCATTGTTGGTGCCTTCAACTGCAGGCACCAATCTAGATCTAGAAAATTTTTCTGTGGAGGCACGCCCATGAATTTTTAAATTGGAAGCGTTGCAATAAGATATTTTGGGCTATTTTCTGTTGAAAGAAAGGCAAAATTTGAGGCTTCCAGGAGGAGGGGGTGCCCCCCCGGATCCGCCACTTACTGCAAGGATGTGGGATTTTATATTTTGTTGCACACAGATTTATGAGTACCTACACCAATCGCACTTTAGGAAGAGTGAAGAGGAGGAGGAGGAGGAGGATACGGAGAAGCGTATGAACAAAAAAAAAAAAAAACAAACAAATAAGTGAATTAATGTAAATGAATAGGAATGAGAAAACGAATAATTATATTAATAATTTTTTTTTCAGTGATTCTTCTACTTTCTTTGCTACCTCCCCCCCCCCCCCCCCCACCTATGAAAAAATGTGTGCTGTTTAAATGTTTCCTTTTTGCATAATTCTTACTGGTAAATAAAAAGCAGTTCTTTGTTCACGGCAAAAGAGTCCAAATGTAGAGGAAATAAATTTTTCAAAGCAAACACGCAGTGCAAAAACACAGTGGCTGGAGCCTGGCTGGAACCACCAACCTCTTGACCAGATAGCCAGAGACGTTGTCCCTTCGGCCATGCTGCCGCTTGATGAGGGGGCAGCCAGCATCATCTATTTGAGGTCACGCCCGCAGTCAATTTTTTTTTCTGTCTCTAAGGCCCATTCACAGAACCGGCAAAATATGTGTCAAATAGTTTCTCATGAACTGCCGATCCTGAAAATTTGATCGAGTTTGAGGGTCTGGCTTTGTGCACTCCCCTTGTAAGTCTAATGAAATGGTTTAGTCTCACATGGTTTCAGTTAATTGTTGAGTCAACAACAAGTCAATCTCCTCAGATCATGCTCGAGTCAACACCCTACTTTTTTTTTTTAGATTCTGAAGAGGAAGTGGAAAACTTTTGACGGCAAAAAGAGTGCCAAAACCATCCGTTAAACTGGTGAATATGCAAAATAGCAGCAAAGTAATGGCCAAACCTCTAACCAAAGTAAGTATTCAGCCTTTTTTTCAATTTTTTAATTTCTGGATTTCTTTTTAAGGATTCTGGGGGAATCGACAATAGCTCGTCCGGCTTCATTCGATTCATGCGAGAGTGCAGAAAATTTGCTCTTGAGGTGCTGAAGAGGTCTAAATTTTTAAATGCGCGCCTCCAATAGACATCCTATCAGTGAATATCACCCATGCTCAATGGACTTATTTGGTTTGATGTTTTGCATGCGATTATGACCGAACAAACCGCACACCCTGCTCCCTGCTCAGTCTTACTATAGCACGGAATGAGGTGGTTTCTTTGTCCATTTTCATCGTATCACAGCTTGACATCATCACTGGACAAGTCTATCGTAGCCACCATTCATAGAAGCTCACTGACCATAATCTGTTTTGATTTTAAACAGCTAACTTTGGTTGCATCAGCTCTTGAAAGCAATTTCCGTAAGTTGTTCTAAATGGCCCATTGATCGATTCTCTTTGATTTTTGATCTCTTAACAACTCTTTTGAGGAATTTTAATTGCATTTTCATGTTTTTTTGAAATGTCACCCCCTTCTTTCAGTATCTATGTAAACACAAAAAGAAAAAAGTTTGAAGTTTTCACAAAGAGTCACATTCCTCAAAAATCAGAATTTTTAAACAGACCTTAAGGTCATGGAAAAATTTTAATTTGCACAGAGCTTAAATTGGGCTCTTTGACTCTCATTATCCCTGGTGGAAGATAAGATCAGATTGCTTCAAATTGAATCAAATCCTCATTGTTTTTGTAGAAGGTTCAAATCTGTCTTCAGTTCCTTAATCCAGACACGTTAGCTCAAGATACGTTCTCAGTTGAACTGATAATTTTTTCTTTTTCCAGGCTGGGAAAAACAAGATACTAAAAAATGCGGAGGCCCTCAATATTCAAAAGTTGAGGGGGAAGTATTTTTCCTCGGACGAATCAAATTCAGACGAAGATCAACTAACGCCTAGGAAGCCCTACCTAAAAAAAATAAAAGAAGCCAAGGAGCAGGTCGAAATTTACAAAGATAAATATTTGACTGTACTTGAAAAAAATTTAGAACTCCGGGCAGAGTGCGAAAAATTGAGCAAACGGACCAAAACCGTTAAAAAACTCTTCCCAGATCAGGTATAATGAGTTTATGTCATTTTCAAAATTGATGATCTTTTTAGAATGAGGATTTATGAAATTGAGCAAATTTAAAATTTTAAATTTTGTGAACACTCATTAATACGCAAGATGTCTTGCCAAATGCGGTTAGCGGCTAAGAGCATGGGTGCTGGGGGGCAATGTCAAAATTATTATTATTGATACATCTACTATATTTATAGCTTAAAACTGTACAGTTTTGAAGAAAAATTATATTATTTCCTATTTGGGGGGAGGGGGGATCCCCCTCCAGACTTGCTAATCAGTAGGGTCCCCTAGCCCTCGCATTATCAGGTTCAAAATTCCTCAAAAATTAGAATTTTCAAACAGTTAAGGTCATGAAAAAAAGGCTCCCCGAAAATTTTTCAGCGGACGCCCATGGCCAAGAGTTTCCTCTTGTTCAGTGGCGAGGCGTGCGATTTGGCAACGTTCCTTTTCCCCATTTAAACACATTAGAAAGGTCGAAATGCCTGGTCATCGCCGATGACCAAAGCGTTCGACTTTTTTGGTGAATTTAAATGGAGAAACTACATTGTTGCCGAATTTCACGCCTCGCCACTGCTCTTGTTCGAGCACTTTCGATGTTGTGTTGCATCATTCCTTGCGCCAGGCAGTGCATGAAAAGGATTCTGAAAAATCTGTCCTAAAATCATAATGATTTCATTTTGTCGCAATAGGAAAATGAGTTGTGTTTGTTGGACTCGAAACGATCAAGAACTTCATCAAGGAAGCAAAAGGGACTCAAGGACCCTACAGCAGCCAGTAAAATTGAATTGATAAATGATAAAGGATGATTTTTTTTCAGTCTTTAGACAAAATCAAAAAATATATGATTAATTGAGTTAGGTAGTAACTATACCAGACAAATTAAAGAAACTAACATAAAGTTAACAAAACAATGAAGAATGAAAATTCGGTACCTCCATAGGCGAGTCTGTTTTGGAGGATACCTTCGAAAAAGAAAAATAAATGATAAAAAAAACCCAGAGAGTTAAAGAAAGTGAGGGAGAGAGGAAGTGGGTTTATAGCATAAAATACTTAACTTCATTTTTTTTTTTTTTTTTTTTTTTCAAAAGGTTGCCAAATGTTTGCCGCCACAATCTTCCAAGGAGAATGAAGAATGCACCGCCGCAGCAAAGCCGCAGCATGCCGCTTCACCGAAGATTGAAAATGAAATAGTAATTATGCTCTCATTCTTTTTTTCTTTATATTTAGACTTGTCAAGAAACCTCAATTTTTTAGAGTCAGATTCAACAGCTGTCCATCAAAAATCAAGTCAGCCACACAAAAGCTCTTCCTTTCCCACTTGCACATGAACATTATTGCAATTTATTCAAATGGATTGTAGTGTAATTTTTATTGATAGTTACCAGGCGCATAGAGAGGGAGGAGGGAGAGAGGAAGTGGGTTTATCGCATAAAATACTTAACTTGATTTTTTTTTTTTTTTTTTGCAAAAGGTTGCCAAATGTTTGCCGCCACAATCTTCCAAGGAGAATGAAGAATGCACCGCCGCAGCAAAGCCGCAGCATGCCGCTTCACCGAAGATTGAAAATGAAATAGTAATTATGCTCTCATTCTTTTTTTCTTTCTATTTAGACTTGTCAGGAAACCTCAATTTTTTAGTTCAGATTCAACAGCTGTCCATCAAAAATCAAGTCAGCCACACAAAAGCTCTTCCTTTCCCACTTGCACATGAACATTATTGCAATTTATTCAAATGGATTGTAGTGTAATTTTTATTGATAGTTACCAGGCGCGTAGAGAGGGAGGAGGGAGAGAGCAAGTGGGTTTATCGCATAAAATACTTAACTTTTTTTTTTTTTTTTTTTTTTCAAAAGGTTGCCAAATGTTTGCCGCCACAATCTTCCAAGGAGAATGAAGCATGCACCGCCTCAGCAAAGCCGCAGCATGCCGCTTCACCGATGATTGAAAATGAAATAGTAATTATTTTCATTCTTTTTTTCTTTATATTTAGACTTGTCAGGAAACCTCAATTTTTTAGTGTCAGATTCAACAGCTGTCCATCAAAAAACAAGTCAGCCACACAAAAGCTCTTCCTTTCCCACTTGCACATGAACATTATTGCAATTTATTCAAATGGATTGTAGTGTAATTTTTATTGATAGTTACCAGGTGCGGATCCAAAGGTGGAGGGCTGCCTTGAGCTGAATTTTTACACTGTCTATGGGGGGGGGGGGGTTTTTAGGAAATTTTGGGCGTTTTGTTGAAAAAGTAGGTTTCAGCCCCCCCCAAACCCCTTTTGACTTTAGCCCCTACCTTGAAAGATTTCTAGATCCGCCACTGGTAGTTACACTGCCTTCCAGAACGTTGCTCCTCAATTTATACTACACTGCCTCTTTCTTGTAATTTCAGGAAAATAGTGATGGGGGCGGAGGTGATCTGCAACCTTGCTCGGAAGAACCGTCAATAAATGTGAGTATTGTTACCCTTGATACATAAATGGTGCAATGTTAAACCTTCATTTAAACTTATGCAAGTCATGTGACCAAGAGCACTGCCACGAGCAGCTAAAGAGAAAACAATAGCAAACCCCATGTACTAATTTGCATTCTATTGCAAATAGCGGTCAGGCTCATTGGCAGCTCATGCAGTTAGTAACCTAGTTACCAGTGTCCTCCCCCTCCCTCATTTAAACCAATAGAAAACTCAATTCTCCAGCAGGCTGTCAGCCTCCTCCTTGAGAATCGATTGTCTTACATTAGTTTGGATTAGGAAACACTGCGTGGTTGTCCAATTGCTTGAGCCGCCACTGCAGCCTACGGTTTGCCTATTGTTTTAAGCAAAATTGAAACTGGTAACCCATGGTTCGTGGCGCCTTGAAAATTCCTTGAACATCCTTGATTTTCTTCTTTGTTTTTCTTATGCTTGAATATCCTTGAAATTTGACGAAGTTGTCAAATGTACTTGAAAAGTCTTGAAAATGACTGGCTTTAGCTCGTCAGCTCGCCATTTTGTTGATAACATTGTTTCTGGGGCCCAAGGAATGTTGTTTGTTTTGGTTGCGAAGTCGCGAGAAAGAATGCAGGAGTCAGTATAGGAAGTATTTTTTTTTTATTTTTTCGTCTACCGTTTTCCTCTGGTTAGTGCACCCTTAAGTGAGAATTACCATGTGTTTTTTCTGCCTCTGAAAAATTGGTAAAAAAAAGACGTTTTTGCTTGTCGGATGTCCTTGAAATCCCATGAAAAGTCCTTGAAAATCCTTGATTTTTTTTAAAAAAAACTGCCATGAACCATGTAACAGAGTAGTTGTGTCCGAAATTTCAACATGTTATCTTCCAAAGCATAGAAAATTGAGTAAGAGTTGTCAGTCTAACTGTAATCTTAGTGTTTTTAATATGATGGGCCACAGTTTTATTTGTTTATTTTACACTGAACCATCATAGCCTGCTTGCATACATAATATCTCATTAATAAGCGGACCCAGCATAAGAAATTGGGGGGGGGGGGGATTCAGAAGAATTGGAAAAAAAAAGAAAGAAAAAAAATGTGTGGAGCCACATTTGGCTGGGGCAAATCGTGAATGGTGCCTGTGAGTTTTCACCTTAGTTCAGCTGTTATTACCTGCTTTCATGAGAGTAGTTAGATGTTCTAATCAAGCAACATTTCTTCTGGAGACTCAAAAATTTGTTGCTTATTGCAGGACAAATGTTGATTATCCGCCTTCTTAAATTTTCCGTGTTTGATAAATTAAATGTCTGAAGCTAAAATCGGCCAATATGTATCCCTATTTATTCCATTTATTGTGCTTTCAGGGTTATTTTGAGAGTGCAGATGGGTTGCAGAGAAAACTTCTCTGGCGTGTCAAGCCTGGAGAGCTTGGTGACAGCCAATTTACAAAGAACCTTTCAGCTGCCATCTTCGGCAACCGAGTCCTCATGGAGTCGAGTGTTGATGGCCAGGCCCATCCAGGGAACAAAAAACTGTACCCTGCCCTGGATCCGGAATTATTGGAAAATTTAAAAGGGTTTTTTTTCCCGCCTAGTTAAAACTTGCAATAAGAAGGAAAAAGGAAAATTCAGAAAAAAATAAAGTCTTTCATAATTTAAAGTGAAGCTTCAATGAAGAAAGGGGGCAAAAATATTTACTTGCTGAAACTCTTATTATTTCTAAACTTTTCTAAGGTCATATGAAAATTTCTGACTTCTCTTTCAACTGTATGTGGCTTGATTAAAGCTCCTTCAAATGAATTAACGCTACTCTAACTTACTGGCATAACCCAATCAATTGTTGCTAAAAAAATTTTCCGCAGTTCTGTTTTTTTAAAGTGAGCATAATTGCAAACTTTTTTCTGTTACTCTTTTCATTACTAAGGCGGTATACCACCCAAAAATTTAAAAGCACGTTTCTTGATGACTAGGAGGCTCAACATTTTTTTTTGGTAATAGATTTTGATGTAAATTTGAAATTCTGAGATTTTTGTGGTGCGGGTTGCATACCTGCCCCTTAAATTGAAGGAAGTCCGAAAAAAGGTAGCGGACTTTCAAATCGCTTTTTTGAGTTTGGTTTGCTCCAACAACTTGTTTTTTGACTTAAAAGAGAGATCATTTTGTCCTGTAGGATCTCATGCATTTGTTTTTTTCTATTCTTACAAAAAGTATTTTTAAATTTTTAAAGAAGTTCTCTTTTTTTCCAATGATTTTTTGGTTTGAGCATTCATAGTAAATTTAGTTATTCAATGCAAAGCAAACCCACTCATGAAGTCATAGAGCATGAAATTTTGAACATTTAAATAAATAAATAGTAAACGGTGGTTCAGCTTGAAGGAGAAAAGGGGGGAAAATTTTTTTTGCTGTTTTCCTATAATGAAATACATAGCAAAGAAAAAGTCATAGAGAAATCCTGAGAGAGGTAATTTCATCCGAAATAAAATAACAAAAAGCTTAAAGGTGTTGACTTTCACCGGAGCTCTCTTTGCTTGGGCCATTGGAAGTTGCTGAGGCCAATTTTGCAAATAGCTGACCTGGGGATAAGAACACTAACAGCAACAAAATATGAATGTACCTAAAACTCAGAGAAAATCAATGAAATACTGTTTTCATTGTATTTTTATCATTTAACTTGACTGATTGTCTTTTTTGGGTTTTCAGCCTTATGCAGAAAAAGAATGGAGGAAGAAAATCCAAAACCATCTAAAGAACAGAAACTGAAAAGGCTCAGCCTTGTCGAATCTTTCGTGAGTGATAAAATTCAAACTCTGCGAAGACCATCTCGTGCGTCAACATCAAAAACTAGCGATTAATTTCTTCAAGTTTCTACACTTGAAGCAATCTCTGTAAGAAGGGCCCATGAAACAACAGGTATACTCTCAAGCTGAAAACCTCCATCTGCTCTCAATCAACAATGGAGCTATTGCAAAATTTTGCTACAGGCTTAGTAATAGTTGATTACTGGGTAAAACCATGTAACGACTAGCGCACTAAAAAATCACGAAATCCACTCCCAAACTCATAAAATGCTTTCAAATGCGAGACCGTAATGGCGGCCGTTGCCGCCTAAATCTTATGGCAATTATATGCTTCTTCTTTTTTTGTGTGATGTCGCGAACACTCTTCGTGAAGATGGAGCTGAGTGGATTTCGTGATTTTTTATTGCACTAGTCGTTATTTTTACAGGGTTTTACCCCATAATCAACTATTAATAAGCCTGTAGCGAAAGTTTGCAACAGCTCCATTCTTGGGGAAAAGTACACCCATTGTTTCATGAGCCCTTCCTCTGGAGACGGCTTCAATTGAGAGTCATTGTTAATTTGTTCTTAAATTAAGGCTCATTTATCGAGCTTTATTATTAATATCGAGCCTTAACCCATTAGCACCCGAGAATAGAAATCCTTGTCAGATTTTGAAAAATTTTCACAGTACTTAGTCATTAGGTCCATCTGACATATCAAAAAAAATTTCAGACGCTATCTCAATTAGGGGGTGGGGGCAGGAGAGCTTGGTGTATTTTTATACCAGTGGGCACATTGCATAGCAAAACGGATTTTGACCTTTTTCAAGCATTGTGCTATTTTTTTTTTACCGTTATGCTGCAGTTTCAAGCTCTCTCCCTCATGATTTGTTCAAAAAGAAGTAAGTTTGGAAACCTGCTACTTAACTTTGAATAGCCGCATAATTTCATACTGTGCCTAAGTTTACCTCTAAATTATCAATGGAAGACATTGAAATGCATAAGAAATTCAAAAACAACCAAATCCGTTTTGCTATGCAATGTGCGCACTGGTCTATAAAAATATCTCAAAATGGGGCTCTTGCAAACTTTTGCTGTGAGCAAATGAATAGTCCATTCTGATGTAAAAACCAGCGAAAATCATGAAAATAACACTGAGTAAGTCTTAAATTCAGTAATAAACCTAGATAACTACTATAATGGCAAGATTGTAATGGCGGTTTGACGCAGGTATCATGGGAGATTCCTATCTTATATGTTCCTTTTTCTTTGGAAACACAGAGGTATGTCTCAATATAGATAGGAATCTCCCATGATACCTGCGTCTCTCCGCCATTAAGCTCAATTCTGAGAGTGAATTTCGTGATTTTTTAGTGTACTCATCGTCATTTTTACAGGTTTTTTTGCAAGAATCAACTCTTCAATCCCGTGTAGCAAAAGTTTGCAAGAGCCCCATTTCAACAACAAGAAAAAATTCAATGTGTTCATTTTTACAATTTTCAATTTTATAATGGGTTTAAAGTCTGGGGAATATTTTGACCCTTTTTTTTGTTTTTTTTTTTTGTTTCAAAGATATTTGTAAGTATAGTTTACCTGTTTTTTTTTTTTTTTTCTTTTCTCTAAGAATATATAAGAAATTTTAAAACCCAAAACTCTCTTCTACTAGTCTATTTCTTTGGCGATGGATTGCAAGTTTTTATCTTTTAGAAATTTTTCCTCAGTAAGTACAAAAGGAAATCTGCACAATGGTTTTGCGGTCAATTTTTTTCTCTCTTCATATCCAGAATGAATTATCTCAGCTACTTATCTACCATTTTTTAAAGTTAAAAATTGTGGAAATAGAAAATAAGAAATATCTGAAGAGAAGATACCATCAAATTCAATTTATCTTTGGGCTAAGCCACTAATTTTTCTGTATAGATGAAGATAAGAAGGTTTTAAAAAACTGAAATCATAATTTTTTGGGTGGTTTCGGAGGCTGGCAAAGGGAAATCCAATGAGGTCGGAGCATTATTGCAGAAGCATGATGAAAAATCATGACAAGAAGCACCAGAGATGAGGGATATAGGACTCTGCTGTTCACAGTCTCTCTTGACATCATGTACATGTGTGCGGAAACAGCTACGAGAGAATGAAGTGCTATATAGCCTGCGCCCACGGATCCGGATCCGTTTTGCGAAGCTGGCGTCAAACTGATATCAGCCTGATATCAGCCTGATATCCGACTGATATCAGATTGATGTCAGCCTGATAACAGATTGATATCAGGCTGATGACCGAAGACCGGGAATTGGCATGACCTCAGTCTGAGATCAGTCTGATCTCACTATAAGCTGACCTCAATCTGAGATCAGTCTGATCTCACTCTAAGCTGACCTCAGCCTGATCTCACTTTAAGCTGACCCAGGCCTGAAACCAGATCAGGCTGAGGTCGTGCCAATGCCCGGTCTTCGGTCATCAGCCTGATCTCATGGTGAGATCAGTCTGAGATCAGACCGATCTATGACCCGGCATTTTTACCAGGGTTTGGTGTAATCCATTTACCTACTGTCTTCTTTGATACATATTCTTTTCTTCATTCCTAAATTTTTCCATTTTCTCCATTCGGGGGCCCCATCGAAGGCCCCTGCGGGGCCCCCTCGGGCCTCAACAAGCGAAACTTTAGGCCGCTATCGCGGCCTAGCGGCCCTGGCCAGTCCGACCCTGGTACCACCCAATGAGAGATAAACACTCTCCTAGAAAAAAAAAGAAAAAAAGCTTACCTTAAAAAACGATGCTTGTATAAAATGCACGAGTACATGTACGTATCTTTCCAGGAGGTATGATGTGTGTGATCTAGAGTCCCTGTATATCAAAGAGTCTCGCCATACGGGGTATAGATTCTGATTGGCTGCTAGATTTTTGGCTGTCACGGGGCTCGAGGAGGGGCTGTGTTATTCTCCATAAGAAGACCGTTGGAAAAGCAAAATACCGAGGAAGCGTACACGCCCCTCAGCGAACCAACCCAAACAGAGTGGACGCCTCCCTTCGAAATTCTTCTTCTTCATGCTTCACGTGGCGAGACTCTTTGATATACAGGGACTCTAGTGTGATCCAACTCAAACATCTACATCCACACTGAGATGTAAGATAAGAGCCTGTCACGTAGTCATGATTTTTAAATCGCATATTCAACCTCAAAATTTTCAATCATTCCAAAAAAATTTTTTTATCATAAAAAGTGCGTCCCTTTTATTGGTCACGTACGAAAAAGCTTCTTTCTCTTTTTAATCATTTCCCTATTTCAGTCTAAATTTCATCTTTTTAATATTTTTAAATCTTTTGGCCTTTTTCACTTTTGATTTCACACAATCATAGTAATTTTTAATTATTAAGCTTTCAGATCGTAATGATTGTGAGATTGAAAAAAGATTAGAACGTCCCGCTGGGATGCTAAAGTGGAAATGAAAAGCAGTCGAGCTAAGACTCCAGCGTATAAGCTGTATTTTTTATCCGTTATGGTTTACTATCGGAATAACTAAATAAAAAAAGGGAAAAAAGAGAAAAACACAAAAAATTTAAATTTTTTTTATTTTATTAATTCACTTTTAAATTTCACCTTTGCTTTAAGCTTCCCACATCACCCTTGTTTCTTCGTGCGTGCAGTTTTCTCCTTAGAAAAAGGGAAAACGTGACAGAGCCTAAGATACTTATAATCCAAACCACTCCCTTGAGAATTATAAGAGTTGTTTTGATCATGTCATGGTTGTCGTCCATCTTCTCAACGCGCCAAAAGCAATTTAGCAGCCAAGCCCAGCAACACCCAAATCTCGCCAGTTTTCTAAAGGATAGCTTTCAAAATCGTTTCATCTCCAGAAATAGATAATAGATCATTATACACTAATAAAAGATAATTCGATAATATTGGTACCATTCAGAGCTGCCACTTTGAGTGTATTTAATTACATTTTCAATTCACCTATGATTTAACCGGTTGAGAAAAGATCGCAAAAGTCATCGAAGACTCCACCGGTTGAGATAAGTTTATAGATCAGTGTTATTTCGTGCAGTATACCTAGTCATACATAGAGTCCCTTGATGGAAATATTATTGTATAGGGAGTACCGACACGACGCTTTATGCATTTTGACAGGAGTCGATTTTGTCGACCGCGTGAACGCATTCGAAAGGAAGTTACGGGGGCCAGTGGTGGGCGGCGGTTTGCCGGCTTTCGGTCCGTTTCCCCGCGTTTCCCGTACGAATCGACTCCTTTCGTGTGGAGCCTTTGATGTCGTCGACTCCCGCTCGACTCCGTGAGAGCCTAAAACCAACGACCAATCACAACTCGTTGAGCTCGTGTCGGTACTCCCTATACAATATTTCCATCAAGGGACTCTAGTCATACACTGAACTGAAATGTGTTATCTTTTATCAATCGGTGGTATCATCGGTGAATTAAAAAATGACACTGATTATACGCAAAGATTATACGCAAAACGGCAGCACTGGTGATTCGATCGGTTGAGAAAATACAGCTGCAAGTGCTGTATTTGGTGCTGGTGCATTACAGTCAACTGAACTGAAGGGAGTATTCTTTTGATAGACCGGTGGAATCATCGGTGAGTTGAAAAATGTCACCATAAGTTGCGGTAGCCGCTCAGACATTTTATACGTACACAAAATGTACATTTCTTATATAGATACGCAAATGTGGCATACCTTTATGGCGGGGAAAATGATGGGCCTGGGTTGGGATTCAAATTTTAAAATGTCACCTGCAAGATTGGGAGGATACCACCTGTTAGCTTATAGTGGCGCACCCCAGGCCCAGAGCCCCTCTGGCCCCTAGAGTTGAATCACCTCTTGAAATATAAGTTCAAACAGGGACACTTACAACGGGGCTCTCGCAAACTTTGGCTACAGGGGATTGAAGAGTTGACTCTTGCATAAAAACCAGTAAAAATGACGATGAGTACACTGAAACGTCACGAAATTCACTCTCTCAGAATCGGACTTAATGGCGGAGGGACGCAAGTATCAAGGGAGATTCCGATCTAAATTGAGGCATATCTCTGTGTTTCCTCAGAGAAAGTGACATAATAGACAGGAATCTCCCATGATACCTGCGTTGAACCGCCATTACGATCTTCCCGTTATAGGGAGGGTACTGATAACGTCGACACCCACAACGTCGACTCGCGACGTCGACAACCACAACGTCAACAAAAATTCGGTGTCGACGTTATGGGTGTCGACGTTCATAAATCGCGACACCGCTCTCGGAAATGAACATCGACACCCACAACGTCGACACGCGACGTCGACAACCATAACGTCGACAAAATTTCGGTGTCGACGTTATGGGTGTCGATGTTCATTTTTGAGCGCGGTGTCGCGATTTATGAACGTCGACACCCATTCCGTCGACACCGAAATTTTGTCGACGTTATGGTTGTCGTCGTTGCGTGTCGACGTTGTGGGTGTCGATGTTCATAAATCGCGACACCGCGCTCAAAAATGAACGTCGACACCCATAACGTCGACACAGCAAATTTCGACTTGGCAACGCCGCCGTCGCACAAGAGTGAAAACACAAAAAAGACAGGCTTGTTCGGAAATCACTGCATCGTCGAAGACCAAAGATGCGGCTCATCAAGGCTGCCATGCTTCTTGACCATACTGGCCAATTGAAGGCGCAACTTGCGCTGGGTTTGTTCGAAATCACTGCATCGTCGAAGACCAAAGATTACTAAGCCTAAGAGATATGGCACTTCCTATCTCCGCCGTGTTGAAAAACCGTTGGCCGGGCTCCGTAAAAAATGCCTGCAGAATGGCCGTGATACAACGTACAGTACGCTGGTGACCGTAAACATTGTCGTTATTCATGTTGTTGGAAATGAGGTTAGATTCTCTGTCGCATACAAATGTTTGTCATTAAGGTGAATCCTCAACGACCTGTAGTAAGATTCTCATCCACTAGATAACGCCACTTTTGCATTTCTAGATAGTAAATTACGCCCTTTAATAACCAGATCGGTAAAAAAAAAACATTAGTTCAAATGCTTCAATTAGAACTAGAAACATTTTATTCGAAAAATAAAGGAAAATATTGCATTATCTTGAATAGTAGATTCGGAAGTGCCCCGTGTGCCAAGCGTCCAGTTTTCTGGACACCCTGTATCTCCGAATCTAATCATGGGAAAAATCTGACATTTTTTTTCCCTAATTCTACTTTAGCTCAAATTTCAATTTTCATCAATTTCGGTTCACAGGGGAGCCTTATGCATTAATGGGTTAAATCCCCCCTCACGGAGATGTTTCTTCGCTACTCTCTTGCTACGCCAGTGTTGTCAGAGGTTTTCATCGAGTCTTATGACGCGTCACTTTTCGGACTGCATGATAGTTCAGGAAGAAAGATATTAAGATCAGACTCTCGTTTTTCTTAGTCATAGAGATTAAGAAGGGAAAAAAAGGAGCAGAGTGCGGAAACATATTTGCGAAGCAAGGAAGGACACTCATACGATCAGCAACAGAGAGTACGAAGAAATAGACTGCGCGATGACTCGCGACTGATGTGAGAGGAAATGTTCCTCGCAGCGCGCCCGTTCAAAACTCCCGCGCAAGAAATAAGGCTAGTTCACACGAGCTGACTCTCCCTCTGCAGACTCATCTCGCCACGCCCGCGCCAGCCGCTGCCCGGAGTCAGGGTAAGGTTTGCCCTTTATGATCTAACATTTGTTCGAATTTGATCTCTCTGTGTCTCTTGGACGCAACAATGCTTTGTAAGTCTCTCTACTTTTCCTTTTTATATCTCCTTCTTTTCAAATCAAAAAAGAAAAATGGAAAAAAGAAGATTTCATCGTGAGACTGAGATATTGTCGCCATAACCGTGCCGCACTATATGGTCCAGGAGTCCGGTTTAGTAAGACATTAGTTTGCATTAAAATCGCCCAATATCTTGAAAACGGCTCATCTGACACCAAAATTGGTTATTACAAAAAAGGAAGAACGTAAACCGTTTTAACTTTTTTGTAATAACCATTGATGTCAGATGAGCCGTTTTCAAGATATTGGGCGATTTCAATGCAAAGTAATGTCTTCCTAAATCGGACGTCTGGACCATAGTGTGCCGTGCCGTGCCGTGCCGTAATTGAGCCGTTATCATTAACTGATCGGAATCGAAAATC
Organism: Trialeurodes vaporariorum; assembly: GCA_011764245.1. Taxonomy (NCBI): domain Eukaryota; kingdom Metazoa; phylum Arthropoda; class Insecta; order Hemiptera; family Aleyrodidae; genus Trialeurodes; species Trialeurodes vaporariorum. The sequence goes on from VMOF01000388.1 coordinate 35,190,621, forward strand.
GAAAAATACCCATGCGCATTCGGATGGGCTCACTTTGTAAATTTGAATCACTAAGGAAGGAAATGAACTTAGTTTTTTCCTGTATCCCTCCTTTTGCGGGTGCACTCTAATATTCACTATAGAGAAGTAAAGTACTGGGTGTCCCAGATCTACCGTACCAGACCTTTTTCTCGGCCGCTATTCGACATAGAAAGCTGAAAAGTAGCAGACGAATGTATTTTGACGAGGCAAATTCAAATTTTAGGGGTTTCAAAGCCTCCCGACAAATTTTAGGGAGTTTTTGTGGGGATCGACCTCTTTTCGCAATTGAGGATTCCCGCTTTAACCCTTTCCAGCACGCATTTTGGAATTTGACTTTTTTTGAGATTTTTTTAGACCGTTCAAAAGAGGACAATGTTCTAAGACTTTTGATGGGTCACACATGTTTTTGCAAAATGTCCATATTTAAATTCCATTGAAACCCATGTTACAGAAAATAGTACATATGTCGTAAAACCTTGCTGTAAAGGGTTAAAAGTGAAAAAAGTTCAAATATTGACTCAGATTGGTACTCCTAATCCTGTATTACAATATGACATTTGGTTTGTCAACTGAAAAGCATTTTTGGGCTCCAAATTCCCCCCCAAAATAGCCCCCAAGCATAAAAAAACCCAATTTGTGCAAAACTGATCGTAAAATCTCCGGAAAAATTCTAGAACAGGCGTATTTTGGGCCAGAAAGCTCAAATTTGACGACTAGACGCCGGGGGGGGGGGGGGGCGTGTCATCGCAATTCGGGCCTCTGATAGACCAAGATAAGACTTCATAGATTTGACGCAGCCGGCGAAAATGGATTGAAGATGAGTAAGCATCTTAATTGGTCCCACCAGACGTCTAACTTGGTATCCAGAGAGGGCGAGAGGAGAAGTGGGGGGGGGCGAAAGTAGGGCTTGCTCCCCAGAAATATCGGATGAAGTAAAAACTGTCGTAAAAACGCCGAAAAAATTGCTACATATAGCGGTTTACGAGGTCACAGCTCGTATGTCATGGTCTCATGACTCTCAGATACCCTTCGCGTCACTCTTAAAGGAGGAGAATGGGGCCCCGGGAGTACCACGACAAAAAATTCTACAGCCCCATTTCTTGGTTTATCTTTTGGCTTAGCATGACATTTTTTGCCTTGGCACCCCTACTTTTAGAGTGACGCAGCTAGGGCTCCAGGGAGTCCTGGGTTCATCAAATTCGCGTTTACTGACCCCGCAGACCGCTATATTTTCGGCGTTTTTTCGCCAATTTTTACTTCATCCGATGTTTCTGGGGAGCAGGACCTTCTTTGGGAACCCCTCCCTCCTATACTTCTCCTCTCGCTCTCTTTGGAGGCCATGTTAGACGTCTGGTGGGACCAATGCAAAGATGCTTACTCATATTCAATTCGTTTTCGCCGGTTGTGTCAAATCTATGAAGTATTATCTTGGTCTTTCAGAGGTCCAAATTGCGATGACATGTCCGTCGTCCGCCCCCCCCCCCACCGGCCCCGTTATCACTCTTAGAGTGACCGGGGGCTCCTGTAGTTATCAAATTTGAGTTGTTTGACCCACAATACGCCTGTTCTAGAATTTTTCCGGAGATTTTATGATCATTTTTGCACAATATGGTTTTTTATACTTGGGGGCTATTTTGAGGGGGAGTTGGAGGCCCAAAAATGATTGTCAGTTGACGAACCAAATGATATTTTGTGTTTTAAGATTAGGAGTAGCACTTTGAATCAATTTTTGAACTTTATTCGCTGCTGAAAGGGGGTCCTTCAATGCCTCCAATAATCGTCTGTGAATAACCACTCTAAGAACCTTCCTATAATGTCAGCGTAAAGAAAGAGAAAAACTTAAAATGGTAATCTCCCATTTGTTAGTATCTCACGCCACCATCACTCTCGCGCAACTTATAAGCATTTAATGAGTTATGGAGTGAATTTCGTATGAGCTTTAGTGTTATCATCGTTATTTTCACCGGTTTTTGCCTGTAAATCGTTTCATTAGATCGCTTACAGCAAAATTGTGCGACAGCCTAGGGGCGCGGGGACTCGTTCAATCGGGCAACCGTGCTCTTTTGTCATTTAAGTCTATACAAAATTATCGATACCAGGTGAAACAAAGCGCTTCACCAAAGAATCGAGTATTTTACACAGTTTTAAATGGAGAAAATCCATTGTTGCCACATTGCACGTGCCGCATCTGCGCAACAGCCTCATTACAGTGCATGATCCGGTGTAATTAAGCTTTTCAAGATCAACGAAATCTACTGGCGCAATAATCTCGGAGATAATACCGGTTATTAAAGGGCGTAATTTACTATCTAGAAATGCAAAAGTGGCGTTATCTAGCGGATGAGAATCTTACTACAGGTCGTTGAGGATTCACCTTAATGACAAACATTTGTATGCGACAGAGAATCTAACCTCATTTCCAACAACATGAATAACGACAATGTTTACGGTCACCAGCGTACTGTACGTTGTATCACGGCCATTCTGCAGGCATTTTTTACGGAGCCCGGCCAACGGTTTTTCAACACGGCGGAGATAGGAAGTGCCATATCTCTTAGGCTTAGTAATCTTTGGTCTTCGACGATGCAGTGATTTCGAACAAACCCAGCGCAAGTTGCGCCTTCAATTGGCCAGTATGGTCAAGAAGCATGGCAGCCTTGATGAGCCGCATCTTTGGTCTTCGACGATGCAGTGATTTCCGAACAAGCCTGTCTTTTTTGTGTTTTCACTCTTGTGCGACGGCGGCGTTGCCAAGTCGAAATTTGCTGTGTCGACGTTATGGGTGTCGACGTTCATTTTTGAGCGCGGTGTCGCGATTTATGAACATCGACACCCACAACGTCGACACGCAACGTCGACAACCATAACGTCGACAAAATTTCGGTGTCGACGGAATGGGTGTCGACGTTCATAAATCGCGACACCGCGCTCAAAAATGAACATCGACACCCATAACGTCGACACCGAAATTTTGTCGACGTTATGGTTGTCGACGTCGCGTGTCGACGTTGTGGGTGTCGATGTTCATTTCCGAGAGCGGTGTCGCGATTTATGAACGTCGACACCCATAACGTCGACACCGAAATTTTGTCGACGTTATGGTTGTCGACGTCGCGTGTCGACGTTGTGGGTGTCGATGTTCATTTCCGAGAGCAGTGTCGCGATTTATGAACGTCGACACCCATAACGTCGACACCGAATTTTTGTCGACGTTGTGGTTGTCGACGTCGCGTGTCGACGTTGTGGGTGTCGACGTTATCAGTACCCTCCCCGTTATAGCAGTTATGTGAGTTTATTACTGAGTTTTAGACTTTTTTAGTGTGATTTTCGTGATTTTCGCTGGTCTTCACATCAGATTGTACAATTTCTTTGCTTATAGCAAAGTTTTGCAAGAGCCCCATAAGTAAGTGCGTTCAAATTTTAAAACACGTGATTCTCAATTCGAATGAAAATCAGAGATGCTCGTTGGTACGGATTAGATAGAATGTTTGCAAGCTCCCATTGTTTTTCGGTGAAAGAGCTCTTAAAATAGCATTCTTATTATAATGCATTTGTCGTCGGTTTTTTTATGGCGGTCATTCGGTCATGCTATTCTCATGAATTCATGATTGACGTAAAAACTTGAGAGCGTCGCGTCGCGTCGCGTCGTCAACCATGGACCGGTGCGGTGGATTTTGAATTTTGCGCTCCTTTGGTATTACCGAATGCAGCGCTGCGTAGTAATGTAGGTAGAAACTACATTTCTTTGGAATTTCACACCGTGTTGTGTGACTTTTTGCTTTTGGTTAACCTGTTTACATGTCATGTTTATGTTTGTTTTTTTAGTCATGTATTCTTACGTGATCAGTGAATCTGTTTCAATTTTAGAAATTAATTTAGTTTTCTCATCTAATTTTAATAGTTTTCGAATGGGTTATGGTGGAAAAAAAAATGTCTCCGTTTCGCCGAAAGAAATCTGGTAAATCTTTCCCGGTGAAAATATGTACGCTGGACGCCGAACTCGAGTTCAACTTGGAGGTTAAAAATGTTTTCTTCCCATCTTTTTGTAATTTTAGCATACTCTAAATCAAACGCTGATCCCTCTTTCTCCAGGTTTTTACACTAGGTACCCTCTACGTAGGGTTGTCCAATTTTTCAAGATTATCGCTGATTCATGGTCCACAAAGGCAAGAAAATTCCAACTGTAGAACATCAGGTTTCTACGGAACGTATACGTTTCAAAAGAAGATGTCAGATCAGAGATTAGTTATCCATTAAAAATTTGTAAAAGCATCTGTACATTTTGTAAAGCTCTGAAGGAGGATTGATCACTTGATTTGATTGTATATAATATCTATGTTTAGTCCCTACTTTATGCAATCATTTTCTTTTCAAATTTAGTTTTCTCATCTGTTCCTAAACATCACCAATTCTTGTGTCCCTTTGCGTTGAAGCAAATGATTGGATGAAAGAATGTCAATGAAAGTGCTTCAAACATACGACAAGCCTGTATCACGTTCCTCTAGTGTCATCTATTTTCAGCAGTCACCTTTGATATCCAATGTCTCTTGGGTTTATTTACTAGCATGTTAGAATACGCTCATAATTGACCCCCAATGTGACAGCATATCAGTAGCTGTCATATTGTGCAACTGAAATGTATTCAATCCTATGCCTTTATATTAGCTGCAACTCGTTAATTCTTATTTATTCATTGACTCTTTGCTTGCAGTGGCGGGCAACTGGGCGAGACTTGTTCGATTTAGTCTGCCGTACAACAGGACTTCGTGAAACTTGGTATTTTGGACTCCAATATGAGGACTGTAAAGGCTTTATAACATGGCTCAAATTAGACAAGAAAGGTAGCTTCTTTTATAAACTTTGTTCTTGTTAGAATCACTGACTTGGACCACGCCCGAGTGTCTCTTGGTTTGTCGTTTTTAGCATCCTCTGCGGTCTACTCAAAATTTGCACAATTCAACATGCTGGAAGTCACTTCAGATGAGTTGGTGTCTGACAGTTCTCTGTGTTTATGCGCAGTAGTTGCATCAGCATCTTTGCGTACCTAGCTTATTATACAGACATGCAGTTATATCGACTGTGCTTGGACACTGAATTGTCAGACGCCAACTCCTCTTGTTACCACCTAGATACTTTAATACATTTATGAGTGGCATTCTAGTAAGCATGCTGTGTAACTAAATACTAAAAATTTCATACTTTTACAAATTACACATTTTTCAGCGGCAGAGCAATGAAAATGTCATTCCCTCTTGGCTTACAGCTGTTTGCATTTCTAACGGGATTTTCATTACAGCTTGCGTAGGAACAAAATTTGTAAATTACAAGTATGATTGCTGAAATTGATTTTTCATTCTTTCAAGTTGGTTTTTGCAACTGTGGTTTATCAATTTCAAGGAAAGTTTATATTCTTAATGAATTTACCAAGTGTGCTGTTAAATGGTGGGGTTGTCTTATGGCCGGCAAACTTTGTGCTTGCTTCATTTGACAGCCATACTTTTGCATCGATCAGTTCAAACTCAGTTTTATTCTAGGGTACCAGAAGGATTCGGAAGAAAGGTAGAGTTAGCTTTACATAGGAAAGCTAACCTCACAATTTTAGTAATTTTAAAGTCTAATCCGATGTTCCCGGTACGGTTCCCGCAATCTGTTTTACTTCTGTGCTTCTGTGGAAATTATGCTCTGTTGCCGCATTACAAAATCTGCTACTAGTTAAAATTATTTATTAGAGGCTAAGCAATGTGATGCTGGGTATATTAAGTGTTCAGTACCAAAAGTGACCTGCATTTGTATATCAGGAGTGACTTTTTTCTGATTTCTGAGGCCCCATTTGAGGTAATACACTGCAATTTGCCACCTGCTTGGATAACAAGTTGTATTATAATGAAGAATAACAAAATGTTTTTCTCTTCATTGTTTAGTTCAAGATCAAAGTGTTTCGGAATCATCGACGCAAGCCTTCATGTTCCTTGCAAAATTTTACCCGGAAGACGTCGCGGAGGAACTAGTTCAGGAGCTGACGCAGCACTTATTCTTTTTGCAGGTGAAACAAGCCATTCTTGCCATGGACATCTACTGCCCTCCAGAGGCATCTGTCCTCTTAGCATCATACGCTGTTCAAGCCAAGGTTAGTAATGCAAATTTTTGAGCCACCCTTTCAGAAAAATGTAAAAATTCTGCCTACAAATTCTTTTCAACTTATGAAAAAGGTGCAGTCTAAGATTCGTCTTCCTGGTTTGGATTAACCCAAAGCAAACTACCAGAGAAATCCAGTTGATTTAAAACTGAGCTGCCCTCTTGTGAATTTGTAAAAAGTTGCCTGATCAATTTCAAAACGATGGCCTCAACAATGCTAAAGAATAGCCTTTTGCTCAAAATGATGGCAAAAACAGCTAATCCATAGATCACCCAAAAGCCATTGTATACCAGTGACCACTTATTCAGAAGGAGGGAGGCCGAGGCCCTATTGAACTGTCAGCCTCAAAAACTTGTTTTCCGTTGACAGAAATGATAAGAAAATGGAGGTTCATTTTTTGAAAACCTTTATGGTAAGTTGAAGCAAAATATGCATAGAGTTTAAATCTGAATTTTGTCTTTTATTTACTTACAGATCAATCAGATCATTTTTAACATTGCTGTAAGGTAGGAGGCATTGCTTTACAAGCAACCCTCGTATTGTAGCACACACTTTGTTTCTTGTACCAATTTTTGTATAAATAGGTAAATAAAGCAAAAAAAAAGTAATAAATTGTTTTTCTCAAATGGAGGCTAACATAGGCAAGGCTAAATAAAGTGTTTTGTGATGAAGGTAGTCAGGGTTTTTTTTAAAACTTGAAAGATAACCCATCAGATAAATGGTACTATTCTACAAGTGAATTTATAAATTTTCCAGTGTAAACTCCCCATATTTACATACAAACTCCTTCTGCATATTTATTGTTATCATTTGTTATATTTTATATTGCTTTTTTGTAAAAAAAAATAGTTATGACTTGTATGGTAGCTTCCTGGGTTTTCAATCAGCAAAATTATTTAATTATTATCATCAATGTCATTATTACTATCAATTAATTAATTAATGAATAAATAAATAGAGTTCTTGCTTTGTTTGTATCAAAATATTTTATTAGTTCCATTTTTTTTGATCAGTATGGTGATTACGATGAGATGACGTATAAGCCTGGCATGTTAGCAAGCGAAGATCTCCTTCCTCAGCGAGTGATCGATCAATATCAAATGACACCAGAGATGTGGGAAGACAGGATCCGAATCTGGTACGCTGATCATCGAGGGATGTCTCGCGACGAAGCTGAAATGGAGTACCTGAAAATAGCGCAAGATCTTGATATGTACGGTGTTAATTATTTTCCTATTTGTGTAAGTGGTTTTATTTTACCTGATCGCTCGCCCAGAATCATTCCTTCTTTAGTTTTTACCATAAACACATATCCGTTGTGTCTCTTTTTTAGGCCCTTGGTTCTCCACAACAATTTCAGCCTTTTATTCAGTCTAGATAGTCTCAGAGGTCTTTGTGGTTTGATATATAACACCCATCTTCTGTCCGTCTCATTTTTATGTCTTTGTCAGTGATGCTATCTCTCCCACTTCCTGAAACTCGAAACACTCTCTGGAGGGTGGGTTAGAAATATTAAAATTCCTTGAGGAATGGGCTCACTATGAAAAAAAGGTGTCAAAGTAATTAATCCCTAAAAAATTTAAACCTTCTCTGACCACCCAAGACCCTCCCACCGGGGCTCAGTAGTTTCGCACTAACCGTTAATTAACCGTAAATAAAGTTAAATTTCAACCGCGTTGCAAGAAGTTGAAAACAGCATTGCCTTTGTAAAAATCGCAGTTGATGGGACAGCGTAGGTAAACGTTTCGGTCATTTTTAACGTATCTCCAGTCACTCACCCTCAAAACAGCTATCTTGACTAATGTTATTGATTTTCCTGGAATTTGAGGAAAAAAGAAGACAAATTTGTAAAATTGCTGTTTTGAGTTTGAACTATTGCAGATTTGTCGAATATAACCCAAGTTTATGCCCCACTGGAATGTTTTTATTGATTTTTGAGTAGGTGAGGCTATTTTGAACTTCTTGCCACGCATTTGAAATTTCACTCTACTCCGGGTAAACGTGAAACTACTGTGCCCCAGAAGAAGAGTCCAAGGTAGTTGAAGGCAGCCCAAAGTTTTTAGGGATCATCATTTGTCACTTTCAAATCTATCTTTCATAGTGAGCCGTTTCTACCAGGGATTTGGATTTTTCTGACCCACCCTGACTCTCCATCTGTTTTTTCTTTCATAAATTAACTGTGCAGGCCTCTTTATGCTCAATTTATGTAAATGCATTACTCTTAATTTAAGTATTACTCAAGGAGAGTAAGAGTGAGAGCCTGTATACTAACTCCACTACAGTTGCGTGTTGAAAAACATTTATGTACCTATCTAGTGGATTTTAAAATGTTGCCTTGTCACTGTGCCATCGTTAATTTTGCTCTTTTTAACAGAAATGCTGACCTTCTTTCATCTGTAGCAAAAACTTGCAACAGCCCCATTGTTTCATGAAAGTTTGATTCTTGTTGGAGGTTTTATAATTAATTGGTTCTTCCCCCCCCCCCTTTCTTTCTCCCTTCATTTACCTATTTATCTATTTATCCTTGTAGAATAAGAAAGATACTGATCTGTGGCTTGGAGTGACAGCTCTCGGTTTGAACATTTACGAAAAGGAAAACAAACTTAGTCCGAAAACTACTTTCCCGTGGTCAGAAATTCGACATATTAGTTTTGATGATAAAAAGTTCACCATTAAACCTGTCGATAAATCATCGCCAAATTTTGTTTTCTTCTCTCAAAAAGTCCGTATGAACAAATTAGTAAGTACCATCTCTTTTTATATTTTCTACTTTTATCTATTGTGAGTGAGTAGTATTGTTCATGGCTATGGGTCAATGGGTGGCTAAAGCCTCTCAAATGCCTCGTGAACAGCTGCCGCTTTGGATTCGCTACATTTTTAAGGCTTTGCAAAACACAAATTAAGGGTGTGAAAACAAAATGGGAGAAACGGTCGGTTAACATTGGTGGCTCTTACCCCGATTTGCGCTTAGCAGCAATCAGTCCCCGATCATTGATGTCCTTTAGTGATGGAGCCAGGATTTTGGTTCAATCTGTTGATGTCACGAACCGGAATCCGACCAAGATTTCATAAAATCATTTCAGGTTTCACTTTCAGTGAGCAGTGATTTGTGTGCATGTCATTTTAAAATTACGTGTGAATAGAATTTCAAATATTGACATAAGTCTTTTTCCAAGTCCAAAAAACTCATTACATCCTATGACATAAACAAAAGCTGTTTCTAGTATCCTAAAGTATACTGAATTTTTCACCGTTCTCTTTTTTTACTTTGAACTTTTACTTCAAACACATTACATAATATCTTGTATTTTTCAGATTTTAGATTTATGTATAGGCAATCATGATCTCTTCATGAGAAGAAGAAAACCGGACTCCATGGAAGTCCAGCAAATGAAAACTCAAGCCAAGGAAGAGAAATCAAGGTTAGATTTCTACTTGTAATTCCATTCTTGGGAAAGGTTGTTAGGTTAGGGTGGCTCATTTTCAGACAATTTTTGATCTTGAATTGGCTCTTTGTCAATTACTTCAATTATTTTTTGAACTGAGATTCAGTGCCAAATTTTCATGTACAATTTAGTAGAATCGGGTCAGGTTGACTTTTGAGTAGCCAGTTGTACCGGATCAGAGGAAGACTTTTTTATCCAGTGCCTGATTGGATCAGATATCCGGCCAGACCAGATAGCTGTTCTTTTTTTCCTGTAAAACTTGGTTGCTGTTTTCATTTTGTTAGAGTGAATTCTATTCAGGATTATGTTCAATTTTCAACCCTAAAGCAAAAGTTATTGTAACAAAAGATTTTGAATTTGTTTACTTTTAAAAATGACGATGTCTGAGAAATGTGCTTTGGAAAAATCCTTTGTTATTGTAGCAAGGGCTGCAATCCGAAACAATTTTCGAAAGTGGTTCTGGAACCAGATCTATAGTCAAGAAAGCAATTGGGTTTGTTTCCTATTCTGGTTCCGCTTTTGGCTTTAATTTGGATTCCGGTTCCGTTCCTAGCTCCCTAAAGATTCCAATATGGTTACAGAATTAGAACCATAAGAGAACTGGCAAAAAAGAAAGATATAATATGCAGTGTTGCACTTAGAAATAATATCCAATTTTGGACTGAAGAAATATGGACAAATTTCAAATTTGTTGATCTACCCAAGATCTGACCATCATGAGAGAAGTAGAGAAAAATTGATGGTACAAAGCCTGATTTTACAAATTTATCAAAAGAAAATATTAATAAGTAGAAAGGTAATGGTCAATGCATCTATGAGGAGCTATGATGGACTTAAAAGCGGTTCCATACCAAAACCTAAATGGAACCATAATTGATTTTGGTTCGAGGCTAGCTAATGTACATTCTGGTTTTATTTTTCTCTTCTCCATTAATTTTGACTTCAGTCCCGGCTCTTTTTGGTTTTGATTCTGGTTCTGATTCCAGTTTGCAACCTTCATGATCAATAAACTTCTGAATCTTCCTTATTTCCAGGCGATTGATTGAAAGGAATAAATTAGCTCGAGAGAAACAGCTGCGGGAGGCTGCGGAAAGAGAAAAAGCTGCCATGGAACAAAGATTACTTCAGTATCAAGAGGAAATTAGACTAGCCAATGAAGCTTTGGTTTGTATTGCTTTTAGATGTCTTCAATATTTCCAAAACGCTTTCACACGTATAATTTAAGCTAGATATCGATGAAACATTGTCTCGGAAACTGTTAAATCATTGATGTGTTAGTTCACTAAGTGTTAAAAACAGGTTCTATTGCTTGAATCCTGAAGATTTTTTTTTTTTTTTTTGCACAGAACTTGGTGGTACTCATAAGTAAAGATTCTGCTGTGTATTTATTGACTTGCGTTCATAAATGATGCCTCTCTAGGACTATTGAAAAGCTATGAGACGGCGAAAATCTCCCACCTTTATGTACTTATTACCCAGAGTGTAAAAAATGGCTGTTTTGATTCTGATCAAATAAATTAGATGGATTGGCTTGACATTTTTTCCAATGTGTTGTTTGTATTTACACAAATCTGCAATTTTCTTTTGCTCTTCGAATTTAAAGGAAAAAATTAAAACCACTTAAAATGTTGATCAACCTGAACAGAACGCTTAGTCGTCCATAAAATTGATGGAGAATCTTACAGTTCATTGAGGACCTTAAACAAGAATAATAAATCATAAACTATTCAAAGATTCTTTCAAGTATTTTTACAGAAATAAAATATCAATTCTCCCTTATTCCAACCTACAAATTCTAGATTATAATAGATCGTAACAAAATCTCCGTCGCTGCTAGGACTTCTGATGTGAAATCTTAAGATTCCACATCAGGAATTCCCATCTCCGATTTTTTAAATCAGTTTATATTTGATGTAATGTCCGCATTCTTTCTTCTATTCATTTGATCATCTTCATGCTCAAAATAAAGAAATCTCTTCTTTTTCTGATTGTATTTTATTAATTTTAATTTTTTAATTATCTTCGTTTATTCATTTATCTATTTCAGAGACGCTCTGAAGAAACTGCGGACCTTCTTGCCGAAAAATCTCGGTTCGCTGAAGAAGAAGCCGTGCTTCTCAGTCAAAAAGCTGCCAAAGCTGAGAGTGAAATTACTAGAATGAAACTAACGGCCATGAAGGTTCACATTTTTTTTTTTCTTCAGTCTTTCGCTGTGTAACACCAGCATAAGGAGAAAATGATTTAGGCGGCTGGACTTTACTGCCAGAGATCCTTTCAGAAGTGAAGGCGGAGCTCAACCGTTTTTCTTTGGCAAATTTTCAATTTTCGGCTCCTCAAATCAAAACTAATCAGAGATTGACATTGTGACTTTAGCGCTCTTTAATGAAAAGCCAAAATTCTCAAATTCATTTCCTTTCAATTCCAACTTGTGGTTGAGCTCCTTCTCCAACTCCTCCAACTTTGAAGCAAACTCTACTACTACTACTCTTGTTTCTTCTTTGTGTCTCGTTAATTTCGTGGATCTCAAGCTCTCTTTTGCTCGGAAGGAGGAGTGCCAGTAAGGCTTGTTTTTGGCCCTAAAACTAATCAAAATTTTATTTTGACTGTAACTTTATAAAATGGCTCCAGTCACTCTTATAAGCGTAAGTTTTGAAGGTGGGCTACTGGTTTTTGGGTTATTTGAACCTCAATGGTGTATTTTTTGTCATCTCAAAGTGAGTCGCAGCAGTGTTTTTCACGGAAACTGTCCCAATTTTGGTAATATTTTTGAATACTTTGATACGAGGCGAGTTTCAGAAAGGACCTGGCACTAGCCTTATAGAAAACACCTCCTGATAGACTTATGATTTTTTGGTCCGAAATTAAAGCCTAAACGATAACTAGCAAAAGTTTTCACGGCAGTTCCAACTGAAGCCTATGATAAGTTTCGGAGATACTTGCAGTTGAAAGGCAATCAAAATGGGCCACTTCAAGAGCCCAATCGCCCATCAACATCTTCAAAAACTCTAGAAAATTTTCAGTTTGCCTGCCTCAAGCTGTGCATGAATAAAGTAGCAGGGTTGTAAACAATAATAAGGTAATTGAAAATCAATTTGGCGGGGGAGGAAAATTAGCTATGCACAGAATGCTTGTCTTGATGGATGTATGATGGATGCAAGACGATGTGACATCAGTGAACAAATATTGCAATGAGTGGGGAGGGAAGATGAGGAGGGCTGTTGGAGGCAAGTGAACAGAGAGTTTTTGAGAACTTTTCTCAATGCTGGTGAACATTAAGCAATCCGAATAAAAAAATGACCTCTTTTGACTTAGCTTCAACCGCTTTAACTTATGATATGATGTAAATGATGACATGAGATTCTTTGGCATCGTCTAAGCTTTAATTCAAGACCAAAAATCAAAAATCTTACAGGGGCCATTTGCTTGACATTTTTAGAGCTTGTTCTATGAAAACTGGGAAAATCTCCAAATGGAACTTTCATAAGACTAGAGTTTTGATTTACCATAAGATGTTTTTGTTGTAATTTATTTTTTTATTTATACTTAGCAGAGTTGCCAGAGTTATACCCCTTTTTTTTTTTATATATTAAAAAAAAAAAAAAAAAAAAAAAAAAAAAATACACAAGAAATGAAGCAAAATAGAGATAAATAGAGAGTTGAGAAATATTTGAGAGAGAGAGAGAGAAAAAAAACAACTAAATATATTTAGAGCACTTTACCTCCTTGAGTGCTCTAGGTATTTCCTTCCCAAACTTGAGAGTCCCTGGCAGGTCGCCGTTACTCTCCTCTTTCCTATCCTTTGTTTTGAAAAAACTTTGATTGTCTTTCCTACCCCTTCTTTTTTTATGCAGTCCAGTCGTTCGCTGTGAAATATCAGCATAACGAGCCACGTGTTTGGGCGGCTGGACTTTACTACTACTACTACTACTTATTTATTTTGTTTTGGTTTGTTTTTTTTTTTGCAGACTGAAGAAGAGAAAGTAACTTTAGAAAGGAAAACTCGAGAAGCGGAACAACTGACTGCAAGATTGGTGGATGAAAGCGAGAAACGAGCAGTAGAAGCCGATAGACTGAAGAATGAGCTTTTGCATGCTCGACTTGCGGAGAAACAAGCCAAAGAAAAATTGCTGGAATTCCTGTCACGGAATGCTTATGTGAGTACCACCCAAAAATTATAAGTGCTCTGGAAATGGGCATTAGAAAAACAGAGCAACTTCAATTTGTGTTACCGCCAAATGCCATTCGGAAAGCAAATTAAACTAATTAAATCTTACTATTTGTCAAAGTTTGATGCTGCTTTGGTGGGAAGAAATTAGTTAACTTGGGGTTGTTGAAGTTTTGCTTCCGACTATCTTCTTTTTTTCTTCAAGTTTCTGGAATTCTTTGAAATTCTTGAAGCTGTGTCCTTTGACCTCAATTTCGGAGCAGAAAGGTGGATTTTGTGTTTTATTGTTTCACAGACTGTCGAATCTATATGAAATGAGCAAAGAGATGCATAAATGCAGGCGATGTAAAACGAATTTTACGAGCCTCTGATTTTTTACGCGCAAATTTAATGTTCAAAGATTCAATTTTTCTTAAAGAAAAAATTGTATAAAAGAAAAAGATTTAAAAAAAAAAAAAAAAAAAAAACCGAAAATTACTCCACTTCTTTTTCATGTGAGTAGCACTTTCCAGTATCTGAGAAGTCGAAACTCGGGTATTTTTCGGGTACTCAAACACCTTTACACCAAACTCTAAGTTGTCTGTGTACAGTGCATTGTTTAAACTGATACTGCATGTGTTGGTATCTTGTTTGGATTTTGATTTCTCATGGCTTTATAATCTGTACCTTCTTTTCAGAATGCATTCTCTTCCACTCCAGTTCTTGAGCTCCAGTCTCTTCATCCGGAAACACCACCTCTACCACCTACAGATCTTTCATCCTCTTATGATTTAATTACGAATAACGATGTTGAACAATTATCTCTAGAAATCGAAAAAGAAAGGTTTGTACTCCTCTCTTTTCTTTTCTGTCATTTTCCTATTTTGAATTTTCTCGTTTCGATGAGCCAGTCCCATGAGTCTTCAACCTGTTACTCCGTATTGGCTGCAGGCCATTACTCGCAGGGGTTATAAATGAACGCAGAAGCCAGAAAAACTAAAGTCTCTCTGCAAACACTTCAAGACTGGCGTTCGTCCATCTCAGTTCCCTCTTTAATGCACCATTACTCGCGTACCTAAAACCTCTGCAAGTTGTTGCGTGGGGTTGTTTTTGACCCCAAAGCTCTTTCAACCCATTTTAAACTTCTTTTTTTTTCAGAATTTTGCCTCAACCCTCTACAATGGTGATAACTCTGTCTCTTCAAGCATTTCATGCAATATCTAGGGGAAAAAATCTCTCACACAATAATCGGTATTTTTTATTCAGCTACAAAAACCCTCCAAAAATAAGATTTTATTCAGAGTTTCTCCATTGACTTCCATTAAATAAATTTGAGATCCCCCAACCAAAGTTTTTTTTACTTCTTGGCACCTTGAGAGACAGTTCCATGAAAAAAAAGTGTGGGTTTCTGGAACTATATTTTGAGATAATAGGGTACCCTCTTAACTCCCCCCTTCTTTAACAAATTGTAATAAGGAGTTGAAGCAAAAAATCAACCGAATGGTTTTATTCTATTCTCACTCTTTATTGTTTCCAAAATTTATGTAACATTTTTTCTCTCTTTTCCATGCAGAGTCGATTACCTGGAGAAAAGTAAAAACTTACAAGATCAGCTGCGTGATCTCCGGACTGAGATTGAAGTGTTAAAAGTGAGTGAGAAACAAAGTGATCTAGATACTCTTCATGAAGAACAAGTCCGGCTCGGCGAAACCAAGTATTCAACTCTAAGAAGGGTGAGTTCCAGGAGACTTATGGTCTCGAGTCTCGATAGCTAAAATTTTATTCGATTGCGACAAGCTAATCAGTGGGGTTTGATAGATGCTTGAATATTTTGCGTTTTCATTTCCGACTCTCTCCTGCATAACTGTCAATTAGATGCCTTCAATGGGTCTGTTGCATACTTTTGCTACAACGCTATAGAGGGTGGAATCTGGTGTTAAATCGCGTGAAAATCACGTAGAGAGTTTCAAATAGTCTCAAAATCTACTCATAAACCCACAAAAGACGTTTTAAGCCTAAGGTGGCAGTTAAACGGGCAAATCAACCCTGCGTCCCTGCATGCATGCACTATGAGCAGCATAGATGGCTGACAACGGCACTCGGCAAAGTGAGTACTTACCCAGTGTTTATTCCTTTTTAGAAATCGGGCAAATCAATACAAAACGTGAATTATTCACATTAGTTATCCCAAACAACAACGAGAAAATAAAATTTACCAGAAAAAAAGCACAGAATGACACAAAATGTAGAGACTATGAAGAAATGAGACATTTGTTTGCATTCTAACCAACGATATATATTGCTGTCATCGGCCATCTTTTAGTGCTCAAGATGCATGCATGCAGGGCTGATTCGCCCATTTGACTGCTATCTTAGGCTTTCCTAAAGATGCTGTTGCGTCTCGCAACAATACTAAATTCATATATTCAACAGACGGAAATATCTTTTCTGGTAAATATAATTCAAATGAGAATTATTTGTTATTTTATACAATAATTGTATGGATTATTGGACTCATTCTTCACGTAGAGAGGAAGGTTAGCCTCTTCTTTTTGAGTGATCTTCTTTGTATCCGACTGTTGAGCGTGTTGGCCACTAGAGCGCGCTTCAACAGATGCCTTTTGTGAGTTCATGCGTGGATTTTGAGACTTTTTGATGCTCTCAATGTGATTTTTACGTGATTTTACACCGGGATGAACTCTTCATAACCCTGTAGCGAAAATATGCAACAGACCCATTATAAGTGTTTGTAGGAATTGAAGGTGTTTTCTGTTGTAGCATTTATGGCAGAGAGCGAACTTGAAAATGAAAAATTTTCCGGTTTCTAGTGATTGAGCATCAAGTTCTTTGTTTGAGTCAACATTTTTCTTACCGTCCAGTGTAAGTTTAGTTCAAGTGAGGAATAATCGCAGATAGTGATACTGTGCTGAATTTAGAAGTTAGCTCATTTGTGTTTTTTAAGTTCCTGATGTGGAAACTTATTCTATTATGTTAATGATTAATCGCTCTTTAAATTTTTCCTTCTTTAAATTTAGGACATCTTTGGCGTACGCATTTATGCGGTTTTATCAGAAAATGCGTAATCTGAATGCTCTTGATGTGGACTATCCACTTATATCTGAGTTGTCTATGTTCTGAGGAGAAATGATTTAGCGTAGGCGTAGCGTGGGTTGCATAAGTGAGAGGGGCTTTCGAAAAGTGATTACTTTTTTTTTTTTTTTTTTTTTTAGCTTGTTCGTATTCAAAAATTTTAAGGGCAATAAACCTGGGAAACATTGAAAAGGAAAAGAATTGGGACACTGGAGTTTAGACAAATAAACTGAAATAAGAAAATAAACTGGGTATTAAAACAACTGAAATTTAAGTACGATGAAATAGGTTAGGTATTTATAAACAGAGAAAATTTTTAAATGCCCTGTGATAATTGGGTTCTTTTAATTCAAGCCACTGTTGCTACTACTGTTTTTCAAGCAAAAAGAAAGTGGAGGGGCTTTTGGGGCTTGAAAAAGAAGTGGGGGGGGGGCTTCAGCCCCTCGAGCCCCATACAGGCTACGCCTGTGTGATTGAGAAAACTCATATTTATGTGAACAGATCGAATATGCGTATGAAAGGGTTAACTTCAGACTCCTATTAGGTTGATGTAAGAGATTTTGGTACTTTCTGGTCTGCTTTTTATTTTTTTTTTTTCACTCAGCCTAGTTGTTCACTGTGAAACATCAGCATAACAAACCTCTATGTTTGGGCAGCTGGAAATTACTACTGCTACTACTACAACATATTACTACTTTTACTAACTTTCAAGCAAATATAATGAGCGCCAATTACCATGCAAGGTGCAGGGGTGCAGGTTTTTGTGGTTAAGAAAAAGCTCTCAAAAGATACGTTAAATATTTTGGATGACTTCAGTAGAGTACTCTTGTGCAGTATTCACTCTATCTAATACCTCATTTATTCTTTGGTTTCAGGTTAAATCTGGATCGACGAAAGCACGGGTTGCATTCTTTGAAGAGCTTTAGTCATATATCTTATGTAATCCCTTCTTCGCAATATGTATACAATCATCAGACTGTACTGGAAAATGTGTGCCTTCAATAATAATCAGTACATTCTGATATTTAGGAGAATTTTCTTTTTCCCCTCCAAGCTTCACTCCTTTGAGATTGCAGCTGTTTAATTTTCAGGTGCTGTTTTAATTCTGTAGTATTTATTCAATTTGTCAGCTGTGTTTATAAAATATTGATGAACTAAGATAGAGCTGTCCTGCAGAAGAAGTGATCTTCATGCTGTTTAAAGTCAAGATTCCATCCTTTCTTTAGCAGTCCTCTCAATTCCTAACCACTGTATTTATTCAAAAGTGAGCTACTTCATAATGTGGCACACCTTGATCTGCTGTCTTACGAAGGTATACCAGGCAAGAAAAAAATTGGTCAGAATGCCTGAAATGCTTTGAAATATTTGTGATGATGGAGATTAGGCGTAAATAAAAATGCTGACATTTTTGCTGCACGGGCTGCATCTTAGCTCTTTAAATTTCAAAAAAAGGAAATAAATAGACCATTTTTTTGGAACCCTTAAGTCAAATTTTAAGTGACCCAATAACTTGATCTCTAGCTTGAATGAAAGATCAGGATATCGTCCAAAAACTTACTCAAGCATTTTGAGAAATGCTTGCAAGCTTTTTAATTTTTTCTTTTTCCTAAAAATAAATATTTTCTTGAAGTTTTGCATCTCTAAGCGTCTATATCAATAATAATTTTCTGTGTATTATAAACCCCCTCTGTAAATTTGCAGTCCTGTAAATTCTGCATCTTTTGAAACAAACCAGAAGTTTCTAGCTATCATAGAACTTGAGAATCGGGTTCCGAAGTAATAATAAATACCTAAAAAGCCATATTTTGCTTTGTCATCAAAAGCGGGTTGATGGCCATTGACAAATATTGCTTGTATTTTGCTTTGCCGATGGTCATCGCATCGGAAGGGGCGGAGCTTAGTATAATTATAAGTTTAATTTCACAATGTGGCAACGCAACAATCATTTGGCCATTGCCGATGATGAATCATTAGTTGTCTGCCAAGCGGTCATCGGAGTAAAGTTACCCAATTTTAGCACTTTTTTATGATTGATCAGAGGAATATCATCACCGATAACAAAGCAAAATACGGCTCCTGTCTCTAAGTAACAGAAAAGCAGAAATGGCCAGAGACACTATAGACACAGTAACTTGATTTTGTGGTTGTTTTTCCCCTATTTCATGGTTATTTTTTGTCGTTTTATCGCTGTTATTTTTTCCTTTTTTATTTGCATAAAGTTTTTAACAAATGCTCTTTACAGATCCTAGACCCGCTTGAAAAAAATGTGAATGAATGAGGCTATCGCTCGAAAAAGGGCCCACAGCACAATGAAAGTGTTCTTAGATTAAAAATCTCCATGAAATTTTGGGTGAAGTCGAGGAAAAATTCGCAATGCGAAAAATTTCAAAACCCCTACCGAAATCTTTTTTGCGCGAAAAAAGCATACATTTTCGGTTTTCTGCTCTTAACACATTTTTCGAGGTTTAAAACAGGAAACTTGGCGCGTGGTTTTGTGTCACTAAGCGGATTTCACGTTTTGTCGCATTGTAAATTTGAAATCAGGAGAGTGTGACCTGTACTCCCTCCTGGGTTCCAGCCGTCTAGCGTGAATATCACGTTTTTGCGTGATTGTGAAGAAACGAAATTTTGGTGTCTAGAAAGGGGTGAAAACCTTGGTTTTTTTGGTTTTTTTTTGTTTTGTTTTTTTTTCCTTTTTCTTGATCTATCAAGTGTTTTTGACACCTACTGACATTGCTTGATCTGCAGTTTTCCCTGCATGGAAAATATGGAAAATACTTTTCTTTAATAATAAAAAAAATTGAATCTGTGACTGGTATACCTCCTTTAGCAAGAACCCCTTGAGTCTATTCAAAATTGACAAGTTTTTGCAGCGTCTTTTTCTCTATTTATTTCCTGGGTCTCTTTTCAGGTATAGCTTGTCCCAGAAATGATTGGAATTGATAGTTCTACGGCTTTTATGCATCAGCTCCAAACCCCCACCCGAGCAACCTGATTGGTCAAGAGCTGTAAGCAGCAGATGTTTTCATTCCTGCTGTACAGTTGCCAAGTCCAGTCATCCGTGGGACAGCCAATACTAACACTATGAAAAAAATTTAGACTGAGCTTCGCTACAAAAACGTTGAAATTTTTGAATGGACTCACAGTGTTCTTGCGTTGAACAGCAGTCTTGCTCTTCTTGCTTGGACTTCATTATTCCGAGTTCATTTTAAGAAGGAAAGAAGGTGGTTCAGTCCCTCCTCACCCCTGCCCTCTCCCCCCATGAACCCTTGAGACTATTCAAATTTTTCTTCTTGGTTTTATAGAATGTTTTCACCTAGTTTTGAAAACTTAAGTCCAATACGATCAATTTTATTCATACCCAAAGTCGTTGGGATCTATCAGTCCCAAAAGAGGCTTGAAAGTAATGACCATAGGATTCATGAGAACACATCTGTTGTTACTTCTTTGTATGATGCTTCCTTTCTCCTCTTCGGGTTTCTCCTTACTTTCTTATTGTGAGTTTAGAAACATTTATTTGAATTTAAATCGTTTTTAACAATGATTTCAAACTCTGCTGTGTCAGAAATGTCAACTTATTTGTTTTTGTTTTTTAATCTCTTTACGTCTGCTGCAGGACAACTTATCTTTGCTTTGGAAAGTTTTCTCCAAGTTTCTATGAAATATGGATTTTTTAATGATCTTAAAAATAAAAAACACCGTATTTTATTTATTTTTCTTTTAATATTAATCAAAGTCAAAATTAAAAAAAAAAAAAAATATGTGCCTTTTGAGTTATATTAAGTAACAAAAAAAAAAGAAAGAAAGTCTGTGTTAATTGTTACCTTTAGTTGTATGGCCTGTGATTCTGTTTTAAGGTGAGGGGACATCTGTGTCAATGTTGCCGTATGTGGCAAGAAAAACAAAACAAAAATACACATTATGCACATACATTAAATTATATGGGAAATTCAAATTCGTAATTTTTGCTACTTCTGGCTGTACTGATTTTCGTAGTTTTTAAAATTGTGTTCTGAAATTATTGACTGTTAATATTGTGATTGTTTTACTTTGGATGGTCAAAGAGACTTACCGAAGGTGGTTCTTTGGTTTAATTATTTACTAAAAAAAAAAGGAATTGTAGCAACTCAAAATAATGGTTTTTACATTTAACGGGAACTCCGGAAAAAATTCCAAGTTTATATCATTGATGTCTTTACAAGGCTCATTGCTGGAGTCCGCAGAATTTATCGTTTTCTAGCTTTCTTTACTGGAAATGTCTCAATAGAAAACTCCTTCATTTCTTGAAGTCAGCAATTTTTATAGCTAGAAATTATGTAGAATACATTGCTGGCAGCATACACCAAAATATCAAAGGTGCCTTTATTAAATGACAGCCAAGCAGGAGAAATTTGGGTATGAAAATGCAAAATATTCATGCCTTTATCTTTATCATTTTGAGGAAACTTACACCAAAGCCATTTATACGTAGGAAGGTCTGGCAGGGATAGAATTCTATTCGCTAATTGTAACTTTGATATCGGTTTTCCTCTGTCTTTACCAATTTCCTGCCAATTTTAAGAAATTGAGGTTAGAACTTCACAATGAAGCTCTTTTAGGGTTTTTCTGTCTAGGAGAGTTGATTATGTTAATTTAAAGATCTGCAAAACTAATGTTGAGACCATCAAGCAGGTCCAAAACTCTCTCCCGATGAAGAAACTTTGAATTACCTCCTGTCCTTTGGGAGTGATTTTTAGACTGTTTCGGTGAGCTCATCGATGTTTTTGTAGATTTTTACACAAGATTTGATGATCCATTTCCTCATGATAAAGTAAAGTAGCATTGTGCTTAAAACGCAAGTTTTGCCCCTCCTATGGCTTGTGTATTACAAATTTGAAAAACAATATCAAGAGGCCAATGCCAATTGTGTCACTTACCACAAGAATTTTGCTCAGAGATTCATTCTTTTAAATTTTACAGTGATTCATTAAAATCTGGAAGGGGGAAAACCATTACAAGCGGAACACTCGAAAAGCTCTTCAATGTTATATTTCTCATAATAAACATAATAAAAACTGAACTTCAAACACTGAAAAATGTCCCATTAATTGAGTTCTTTTATTTTATATACATAATTGTAAAAAAATTTCCATAGAAAGCTCTATAAATTTATTTTAAAAGTGGAGCCCAGGGATTGACCCAAGAGTGAGAAAAACAAGTTCCTAGGTATGCCACTGTTGCCACTGTTGCCACTGGGTGAAAATGATGTGTCTTTAACAAGGTATTTCAATGTGAACAAACAAAAAAAATTGGACAACAGAGAACAAATTTCTGAGAGAACAAGAGCCCCCCATAAGATCCCGCTGAGCTTCCGGAGAAAAAATTAGGAAGATTGAGAAAAATCGAAAAGAGGAATGAGCATTCATTGAAATGAACTGACCATCAATATGTCTCCAGTTCGAACAATCAAATAGAATGAAGTTAGGATCAGAGGAAGTGTAAAATGACATTCTCCTACGTCAATGAAGGTAACTCCTACAGGATGACAGCTTCCAGTAACCATGTTCCCTCAACCTCACTTTTTCCATCAAGTCAATAGTCTTAGTATCCGCAAAGGTTTTCAGGGATGTAACCAGGGTTACGAGGGTTCAGTGTATCCTGTCAATTCACAAGTTTATTTTGCTGTTGTATTCTACTACAATGGAGTATTGTAGTAGAATACAACAGCAAAATAAACTCCTTATAATTAACTGCGCTTGACTTTTTCCTTGATGCCACACAGAAAAGTAAAGTTTGCAATTCTCTGACATTGTGTGCTGGATGAGTCCGCCAGTTAAGAGGTGACCTGGTCAGTTTTAAGATTTTCTGGTAAAGGCTTCCTGGAGTGCTTGAAGAATAAACCACCTAAAAAATCGACTCCTGTTATGTTACTGCTTAAGTAGCCTGAAAGGCATAAGTTACGCACTATCAGTGAAATGGCCTGTTTCATGACATGGGGCAATGTTTGCTCTTTTTGTGAATTGTACAACGGCGCTGCCCCAAATTGCGGATTATGAAAAAATTTGCCCAGTTCATGAAATGGGGTAGGATAAATTTTCCCAGTTCACGAAATGGGGTAGGATAAATTTTCCCAGTTCACGAAAAGGGGTAGGATAAATTTGCTCAGTTCATGAACTGGATTCATGAAAAATCACTTGCCCCAGTTTCTTGAACTGGGCAAATTTATCCTACCCCATTTCGTGAACTGGTCAAATTTTTTCATATTCCGCGATTTGGGGCAGCGCTGTTGTACAATTCACGAAATGAGCAAACATTGCCCCATGTCACTAATTTTGCGTAACACATGTATTGCATACTTTGCAATTCTGGGAATGGCCTCTGGAAAATTCTGGCCAACTCTCATTTTCTTCATTGCTCATTATCTAGCCTGAGTATGAAAAGAACCCTTTTGGTAGGTACTCTGGCAGGAACAAAATTGAGTGGATAGTATTTTATGGTTTTTTGTTTGGTTTATTTTTTCCATTGTATTGACTTACCAATCACTGAATGTTGCCTAAAACGGATGTTACCTGTGTAAAAACACGAGCCAAAAGAAACAGGAAATGATTGTACAGTTGCAAACTGTTGTATATTTTTAGTTTTTAGAATTCTGTATATCTACTGTCTGTGCTTGGCTCATCATTAGGTACTTTTGTTCCTAGGTACAAAGGAAATATTGATTGCATATTATAAAATTTAATGCAATTTTATCTGAAGAGCTCAAGGGAGAACACATAAATGAGCCCTGTGGTTTCAAACAGTCCAACTCCATTGTGACGTTTCTTAATTTCTTTTCACATTCTAATTCTTTAACAATGAACCAATTGATGACATTTTGTAAAAAATTTCAGGTGAATTTTTCGTAGTACGAAAAAGCACCGCTAATAACTTAATGAAAGTTTATTTGTTAGTTCTTTTGAAAAATTTGAAAACCTCACAATAGAATTAGGCCTGTTTGAAACTAGAGGGCTTTGATGTCACTATCAAGTTGCTATAATTTGACCACTGTTTTCATTTTACAAGACACCAAATAAGAGAAGGGCACCAAGGTTGGGACAGGAGGAGGATCAGTACTTTGAGGTTTAGTTTTCTCTGGTTTGCAGAACAGCCAACATCTTGCTTATGCATATACTGAACTATCCATCAGTCTGCATTTCCAATTAAACTTTTGCGAAATTTTACCCACACTAGGTAAACTTTAAGACAAGTTTTTGTTTTGGACCGTTGAAAATCGACCCTTTTTTTGGAGGAAAGCTTGGGCATTGAAAGTTTCCTCACCTTTTGTCTCTCGCGTTTTGTAATCGATGAAGTTTTCATACCTCTTGTGAAAGAAAGGAAGAAAGGAATAGTGGAATTTGTATTTGTTTCAAGGTGTTAAATCCTAGAAGCTTTCAGAATTTTTTTTTTTACTGTCCGTCCCAACCTTCCTCCGGAGAGTACCTGGACCATTTTCATAAGGGCGCACAAAACCACAAATTATAATTTTTTTATTGATTCTGTACATCAAGATTCAAAAATCTGTTGTGTTGATCAGTCCAAATAAGTTACATGAGAAGGTCACAGGTGGACGATGTCCGTCATCATTCAAATCCACATGAAGGTAATCCTAAGGGTGCCCATCAATGCTTCAGTCTCATTTTTTATGGAGAGGCCCTCAAAAGCTAAGAAAAAGCTTTTGAAAGTTTACGCTGTCATAATACCAGAATTTGCGCTGCCAAATTATAGTAGACATATTGATATCTCTTTTGGGCTGAAGCATGCTCTTTTGTTTTAGGAACCCGGTTTTGAGTCCCGCAACCGGACAGAAATTTTTTGCGTTGATAAATGGTCTGACTGTCTCCCAACTCATTTCTTTATCCAAATTTTTATTTACAGTAAATTTGAACACTAGTTCCTCATGTTGAATTGTCACAACACAAAAGATCCACAGATAAATGAACGAAATTAACCGCCATTTATTTGAATGCAAGGGAATTTTTTGTGTTGTGGCAATTGAGAGTATGAGCACACCAGCCCTCTGGTCCAATATGTCTTATATGATCCGTAAGTGGAATTCTCGTACTTTAAAGCTTGTGTGCTTTCAAAAGCTTTCTTTGAGCTTTTGAGGGCCCATTTGCAAAAAGTGACAAGGAGGTGCTGATAAGCACCCTTAGGCTTGTCCATAACCAGGGAGAGGGCTGATGGGGCAACAGCCCCCCTGAAATGTCAAAAGGAGGGTGGAAAGGGAAGAATAAAAGGAAAAAAGCATGATCTAACTACACAGGTCAGTCAATCCGGTGGACGAGTTTCGGTGCGATCTGGGCAACCTCCGCTCATGACGTATAGCTGGCGCAGCTGAAGAGCGGGCGTCCAAATCTACATGCTTTCTTATGGGGAAAAGACCCTTTTTCAAGTGCGAATTATAAACAATTTACGACAATAAAACTTGGTTTTTATCAATAAGAAGTAACGAAGAAGGTTTCAAGCTTTGAAAAAACCAATGCAATCGTACGCAAATTTGCTTTTTCTATTTTCGGGCAGTTTTAGAAAAGTGGGTAGAATGCATTGAATATTGCATAACCTACCTTCTCCATGAGAGGGATTTTTACTAACCGCCTGAAAATACAGGAATAAGAAATTGAAGTGTGATCAGACTGGTTTTCTCAAAGCTTGAAACCTTCCTCGTGGTCTATCATGAATAAAAACCAAGTTTTACTGTCGTAAATTGTTTATAATTCGCCCGTGAAAAATGGTCTTTTTCCCTTCTGAAAGCATGTAGATTAGAACGCCCGCGCTTTAGCTGCACCAGCTATACGTCATCCCCTTCCTCACTCTACCCGGTGATGGAGCCAGGCAGACGGAGAGGCAGTGGAGGGTGTGCGCATTGACTGACCTGTGTAGTTAGATCATGGAAAAAAGAAAGCAAAGAAGGGGAAAAGAAATACCTGCAGCCATCCCCCCCCAAAAAAACTCAAACCCCCAAAAAAAAATCCCGGCTACGGCCATGCCCATAGGACTACCTTCATGCGAAATTTGAACGATAATAGAGGTGGCCCAGCTGTGACCTCTTTTTCGTTAGTAAGAGTGGCAACAAGATCTAAAAAAAAAGTGACTCCCAGCCCTGGTACCTTTTCCTCACGCAAACCTTCTTTTTTTTTCCTGAAGAAAAGGGCCTGCGCTACTGTGCTAGTCCTTTTTTTCCTTTATCATTTTGATATAGCGATTAATGAAGTTGCGTGTTTTTAGTTTCTTTTGAAACAAAGATATGGTTACTAAATTTACAATGCTCCTGAGCAATTCATTTTTTTTTTTTTTTTTTTTGCTCATTGTAACATATTTTTATCAAACTTTATGATTCTGCATCTTTTAAAACAAGACTTCTGTTGTTGTTTTTTTTTTTTTATCATCATTTTTTCTTTATTCACTTATTAAAAATTTTGCAAAAATTTGACTACTTGTTGGTCCTTTCTTTTGTCTGCCATTTGATAGTTTCTATTTTTCTGTCATTGTCAAAATGATTCGCCTGATCCGCTTATTATTTTGTTGAAATCAGACAGGAAGACAAACCATAAATTTTCCATGCAAAGCAAATCTTTACTGAAGAGATTTTGAATTCTGAGTCTTTTTCTGCAAGTGGATTGTGTTCAACAAAAAAAAAAAAATGTCTGCGTGGTCAATATTTACAGGTAATGATGTTTCCATTGGCTTGATTGATGCAAATGAAAGAGAAATAGAAAAGAGTACGTATCACCTTCTTGTTCTTCGGAGCCTGTGGGCTGATTGTTTACTTTTACGTTAAACCGATAGGAAAGACTGTCTATGACGCTATTGGTCGAACATTGTAGGACTTGGCTATACTGTAACCGCAGTTAAATTTCCCGTTCCTGGTAGAATTATTAAGGTTACTCATGGGTAGCCTTTTCAATACCACTGGGAACGAGAACCAACGGGTAATTTAACTACGGTTACTTAATAGCAACAGCCAAGTCCTACAATGCTTGACCAATAGCGTCACTCGTAGACAGTCTTTCCTATCGGTTTAACGAAAAAGCAAACGATCGATCTGCAGGTTCTGAATGAGAAACTGTATTAGCCTCAATGCAGTTCCAGTGTCTGAAACTCAGAGCTCTCTCTACCTTAACCAAACTCTAGTTATCTTGAGTTTGTTTGCATCACAGTGAGTGTGAACTGAAGTTTTGACCACTTATCAGAGAGTTTGTGTAGAACTGAAGTGTACTCATCAGGAGGTTTTAGAGGCCTGTTGTTGTGTTTTGCTTTCAAAATTTGAGAAGCAGACAGATAGGTTACATTCCAAGACAACTTGGAACAAAAAATGTCGAAATTATTTTTCAGTCAAAATTTTTGACTATGTAATTATGTATAAATCCATCTGGTGTTTTGAATTGCAATTAGGGGGAAAAGATTGAGTTAGAGATTGACTCCAAGTGAATCAACCCGAAAAATCAATTTGAGATGAGACAGGCCCTGCAACAATTAGACTTAATCTTGATGAATTATGGAAGATTTGGGAGGTAATCAGGTACAGTTCAAATGCTTTCATTTTTTAACGACTCAAGAATGCTCTCAGTTTGTAAAATATGTGACAACCTGTAAAAACATGTCACTAACGGCTGGACAGACTGACTTGGAAAATTTCTTCATCAATGGTGCTTTTTCTAACTTTTGCTACATGCGACAGTTCAATTTAAGGTAAAAACCAGCAAAAATTACAATGAGCACATTGAAAAATTGTGAAGCTCACTTACAGACTCACAAAATGACTTTAAAGTTGAAGGCATAATGGCGCAGCTACGTAGGTGTCATGGGAGATTCCTGTCTAATTTGCCACTCTCTCTAAAGAAACAAGCAAAGGAAAGTCTCAAATTAGATAGGTATCTCCCACGGTACCTGCATATCTCCGCCATTACACCTTCCACTTCAAAGTCATTTTGTGAGTCTGTGAGTGAATTTCATGTTATTTTAATGTGCTCGCTGCAATCATTGCAGGATTTTACTCAAGAATTGTCTAACCAATGGCTTGGGGAAAAAAAAAAATAAATTGCAAAAGTTAGCCAAAGCCCCATTTTCCAGTTGATTTCAAGTAATTCAATTGAATTAATTACAATTTTTGATTTAAGGTTAAAAAAAAAAAAAGAAGAAGATGCAAACAAACCATCCATGCTTGCCTTACTTGAGGATAGAACTTACAATGAGGCGTCATCCTTCTGTAGTTTTTGGTTGTTGAGTTCAAAGGTCAAAAGAAAAGGCAAGATTGAAATCGATTTGTTTCCCTTATTTTTATTGATAAAATAAAATTATAAAATAATGGTTCAAGGATTCCATTCTTCTACATGATAAAACCATTGTACTTACAATCATAGTTAGAAAAAACAGAGAAGAAGAAAATATCTTTTTTTTCGTTTGATTTTTGAGGCAAATTAAATAAGTAAAACTATCAAATGGTAAAGAAGCCAACAAATATGATGTTACAATAAAACAGACAAGGAAGTGGTTATCAGTAAAATGACAAGAAAGGGGTTTTCAACCTCTCTAATAACAATTGGAGACCAGTCGCTAATAATAGATTACATCGAGGAAGATACTTCAATGCCAGCGGAAATATTCATTGTGAGCAGACTTTCTTCAGAGACAGGCAATTTTTGGTTTTCAGTGATTTATTATGCTTAATACATCAGTGCAATGAAGGTGTAAGGCGAGGGGGGGGGGGCTGGCTGGCTCCAAATTTCTTACGGAACTAACAGTTTAAGGGTTTTTTTCGTTCTATTCATTTCTTCCACCTTAGTTTTTATATCGTTTTTTCAATATATTTTCCTCTTTGCCGCATGTTGTAAGCGCTATTTAAACAATTTGGGAGTCTCCTAAGGGTTTCTTGAGGGAGGAGTTCGGGGAAAATCTCTTAGTCCCCCCTCCTCCCCATCAGGCAAGCTAGAGGTCAGTAACAATATGGTATTGTACTTCTGAGGAGGGCCAAACAAACCTTGACTAAGTAAAATGGGAGAACAGCTATGTGTCAAGTTTCAATAGAACCAAACTTTTGATACAAGCTCCGACAGGAAAATATTTAGAGCAATGTGAAACCACCGTCTTCCACTTCAATTCCTCAGATTACAAAGGATGCGTGAAAGGAAAAACTCTATTCAAAAGCTCTCTATTCAAAGTTTGGATAGCACACTCAGTTCACTGCTCTAAATTAGTTTCCTTTTTATGTTTGACACTATTTATAATTTCATAATAAGAATTTAACACCAAAGAGTAAACAAAAGTCGCTATTCAATGAACAGCCAGCATGGTTACCACTGATATGACAGATAGGAGCAGAAATAAAAGACGGCCTCTAATTGACTGATGAGCCAAGTCTGAGTCAAAACTTTTTCTCCTTAATGATAATTAAGATTTAACGAGGGGATTTTCTTGAAAATTTTTTACAACAATTTTTCACAGGTTTTCTTGAAAGTTCTTGACATAAATTTTTCAGGGGTTTTCTCGAAAATTCTTTACATACATTTTTCAGATTTTTAAAAGCAAATTGATGAATAAAAAGTAGTCATTGGATTCAAAATTGAAATGCATATTGTTGGATGAAAAATGAAAATAGCAGTCTCCAAATCTCTGGAGTAGCCACTCATGTTGAATATTATATTGCCACTCTTGTTTGCTCTTTGTTTGACACCTTAATCCCAACCTTAAAAACCTAAATGTCAGTTGTGCAGATTACCAACTAGCTGTAACCTTAGAAAAGGGCCTTCTGAAATGTAATTTTGAAAATACGGCGGAGGCCAAAGACTTCTAATCCTATCTAGACTGGACATAAGGCCGATATTAGAGTGGGGAAACTAAAGAGGAAGAGTAGGACAAAACTTGTATGTTACTCCTGGCTACGCCGCAGTCTGATTGACAGTATGTGGTAAGATTTTTGGAAATAAACTTTAAGTTAACACAGTTGGTTGAGTCGAGTCGTTTGGATGCTAACGCAACCAAACCACTCATGCAGATGATGACGAACAAGTCGTCTAGTCTACTAGATGTCCCATTGAATTGGCATTTTAATTGCATAGACTAGGCTTTACCCCAGGAGACACTGTATTACTATCTTGACTCGATTAGCTTACTTGATTCAATCACTCGTAATCAGATATCTAGTTAACCTTCAGGGGAGCTTTCTTTGGTTAAATTCTCATGCATCGAAAATTGGAAAATATTAAGACTAGAGACAACACAGGTGAAAAGAGTTCAATTATTTTCCAAAAACTTATGTTCGAAAAACTCTAATTACTAAGAAGAAAAAAATGTTTACTAAAGTTCCTCTAAATCCATTATTTCCGAAATTTATTTAGTTTTATCGATATTAAAGACAAACTTTTTAGTTGACCAAGCATACCCTTTCCACAGCAAGCATACTAGAAGAGTACAACGCAAAACTTTACTTGCACACATCAATAGTACAATAGAACATTCTCTCTCTCTCTCTCTCTCTCTCTCTCTCTCTCTCTCTCTCTCTCTCTCTCTCTTCTTTTCTCCATTACAACATGTATGTCAGACATGGATAGACACGGGGATCGAACCCTACTTTTTTATTCATTTTCAACTTATACATTCATTAGGATAGTGGTATATAATAATAATAATAAGTCACTTGGAAACTGTTGACACGGCGGCTTCTCTAGAAAGTGTCAAGAGTTGCTTCAAAGGGCTACATGAGAGTAATTCACCCACCTTTGATTTTTTGCCAACTTCTAGGGGGAGGGGAGTGCATGGATTACAAGAGTAAATACAGTAATATGATTCATCAAAGGTAATGTGACAGAAAAAGTCTGCCATAACAAGTTTGGCTATTTCTTTAAATACTAGGAAAACTATCTCATTATGACTCGATAAGACTTTGTGGATATGTGCACTTAAAAAAAAAAAAAAATTCTGCTGCTGGAGATAGACAGGATTAAAGAAAGAACAAATTAAACAAAATACTTGATTCTTTACTTTCTGTTTAAAGGAGCTGAGGGAAAAGATAGCTAACGAAGAAAACCGGTCGCAGAACTATGAGAATTGAAACAGAGAAATTGCAGCAAAAATAACTCTTGTAAAGCATAGAATCAGTAACTGAGGCCATTAATATAAAATACAAAAACTGCAAGTTGAAAAGAAAGGGTAAACAAGAGTTGCAAAAAATTCTTCAACATCTATAGCAACTCAAATATCAGTTTTTATTTTAGTTGATACTTGTAATACATCAATCTGTTTAAGAAAAACTGAACAATTGATTTAAAAAGTTTTGATCAAATCAATTTGGTACTGATTATGAGACAGGTAGCCCGAAAAAATTACAACATGCATACATACATTTTAATTTCTACAAGGCCAAAAATAATTTTGACACAATCTTCCAACCAATCAGAGCCATCTTTCATTAAGAAAACTTTCTTTTTTACAAATACTGCTTCAATTTGAAAATAACTGTTAAAATAATTTTTTTCAGAAAAAAACCTACTTAGTTTTCAAACTGCATGGTTGCCAAAGTGCTGGATCCGTACATGAATATGGCACTGCCCAAAAAATACCATGAAAAGATGCCTTGAAATTGCGTTGACACAACAAGCTGTTCAGGCTTTAAACCACCTGATTGGAATCGGATTCTAAGAGGAGCAATTCAAGCATTCAAAATGAAAGCAGTTAATTGGCTGACGATCAAAACAGGCTTCAAAAAGGATGTTCAAAGACTCAAGCCTTGCATTGACTCTTGGACTTCAACTTTTCAGTTTAAGGAGAATTCATTACTATTTTACCCACTAATCAAGTTATAAACTGCAGGTAATTCTTGTTGAAGAGAAAAGGAGAATTTTCTTTTTATTTATTTATTTATTTATTTATTTATTTATTTATTTATTTATTTATTTTTTTTTTTTTTTTTTAAAAACCGCTTCATTGAAATTATAGATACTACTAGGTAAGTACAACTGCAATATTACATTAAAAAGCCCAACATAAGATGGCATGTGATTTAAACCCATGTCTCATTTGGTCTCAAAGAAGCACCACCAGGCTGCGCTGGTATACTCTTTGCAATAACTTTGCCATCCATGCATTCAAAGGGTCTACACAAAAGCTGCGACAAATCTGGTCTGCCATTTTTTTCCTGGGTTGAAAGGCCCACTAACAAAGAGTAAAAATACACCTCCAAAACTTCTAAAAATGGACTCCCGCTACATTTTGTCAAAATCAAGGAAGGCAACTTGAATTGTTTTACTTGACAGTCGGAGAAGGGCTTTGAACCACTTTGAATGGGTCTTTTGTACACTGTTGCTGCGTAATATGGAGCATGAATTTCTATTGACTTGAGACCAAAATCTTTCAATTTAATCTACATTGTAAAATAGCTTCTGCTTGAAAAAAGTAAAAGTAGGCTCTTTAAAAAACTTGCTTGAGCTAGATACAGAGAATGTATAATTCAGATGATAATACTAGGATGATTAAGAAAATAGTTTAGATTAGTTAGAGATTGAAAACATTGTCAAAATCCTGCAATAGAAATGATATGGTTACCAACTTCCTTTTCAGCAATCAGTGTTTGAAATTCACTATAAAGTTTAAAAAGTCACCTGGAGGCTGATTCTGCTCCATTAGACAAGATGAGATGAGATAGTGGGAATCGACCAATCCCAACGGTTTAAATGGCGTCTTGAGACAGATTTTAAGGTGTTTGAGTTGTTCATTTCAGAAAAATGACTCCTCTTTCTATAGAATGACTCAAAATCTGCCACATGACACTGTTTAAACCAATGGGATTGATCCATCCCTGCTATCGCGTCTCATCTCATCTCGTCCAAAAGAACAGAATCAGCCCCCTGGACTGGCATGTCTGATTTTTAAGGGCTATTGGACATTTACTAAGATCTAAAGAGATGCTTTGCCATGAAATATATGATACATTCATGGAAGATGTAGATGTAAGGTGAATAACTATCGAATGAGATGCTAAAAAAAAACAATTCTGGAGAAGGGTACCTCACGCACCATTCAAACGTCAAATACAGCCGGGGACAATAAGAATGTCGGAAGACTCCTGGAGGTAGGCAACCTGCAACACTTGATCTCAAAGAATTTAAGCACTGCAGGTGGCCTTCCTAATCCAAAATCTAAGGCATCATCTGACATTCTTTTTGTTCCAGCTAAACATTTAGCGCACAGTGCCTGATGAATTTCAAACACTGCTAGCAATGCTAAAATTATTGATAAATGAAAAAAGTTCCAAACTAATACGGTGCATTCACTGATGATTCTAGTAAAAGAGATGTACTAAAAACTGAAAGTTACAAATTAAAATAATAACAAAACGGACGAATGACTAAAATGTTGATCCTCAGTACATATGTAATCGGGTTTAAACAGGGATATTACTCTTTGGGTGCATTTTTTTGTTCACTAGTGACCACACTATTATTTTATTCACTTGCACTTGCGATGAATTGCACCGGAGAGTTTTTTCAGAAGTGGTGCATTGCACCTGGTGTTACTCCGGTGCGAGCTCCAACATATCACAGTAGTAGACCGATGCACTGGAGCTGGAGCAATGCATCAGCTGGTTCCGAGCAGCTCCATACAGCTCAGTGTCATTGCACTTGTGCAGAATCCAGGGAATAAAAAAGCACACCAATTTACAAGGAATGAGCAAGCAAAGCATCAAGTATATACAAAAAGAAAAGTTCCAAAAGCGTTGTTAAAAGAACTCACGCTAAAGATGATCAATTTAAATAAAAACTTCAAAACTGAAGTCTTACCTGAAAACATTTCTGAAAGGGCCCATAAAAAAACCTATGTGCTCTTCAGCTAAAAATCTCCATTGCTCTCAACCCACAATTCTTGGTGCTTTTGCCAAACCCGAATCCGAATCCTAGATTATAACACCCGAATCTTCGAATCCGAATCCTGAACTATCGCAAATCTTCCTCACTTGCAGTATTTTCAAATAATTTACTTTAGAACCCCTACTACTTACTTTTCTATCTACTTAAAATCATCAAAAAACATACATTTTTTTTTAGGTTTGGATTCAGGTTCTGTGTTAAGTATACCACCAAAAAATGATTATAAAGACAGTTTTGATCTGGGAACTCATTGTCTAATACATTTTCCATCATATCTCATGCGCAGTCGGTTCATTTGAGTCAACATTTTCGGGAGGGGTAGGACAGTATGAGTCATCTAGAGAACCATTTCTAGGAAGCAGTCATTTGCAAATTCCAAGCGGAATGGACAGATCGAAACAGAAAAACCGTTGAACAAAGCCATTTTCTCGGAGGGTTTCGAGTATGATGGATATTTCGGTCGCGTGTCTCGGCATTGCGTGATCTTAGAGCATTGGGGTTTCGATAGTCCGTTTTTCGGTTGGATGCACTGCCGGAACACACCCGCGGGTCATATTGCCATTTGCGGAGGGTACGCGCTCAGGTAATCTCAACTTACACGGAGGATACGCGCGCGTGCGTATTTAAGCGACTATAATCTCGATTGGATTCGGATTCGAAGTCGTGATTAAGATTTCAGCGGACCGAATCCGAATCTTCATGAGGAATCCTGGCTCCATCACTAGTGGAGCACACTAATTGTTTTACGGGCCCTTTTTCCCGAAATGTCTTCAATTTTTAGTTTTCTTCTGAAAATTAAAACCCATGGAAATTCGGGTAACTTCCAGCAAACAACAAATTGCTAAAATTAATCATACATTTAATTTTGAACTTAATCATAGCTTAAAATGGATTCTGATTTTGCCTCCTCCTTTCCCCCTCCTCCCGTACTCTCTTTCTAAGCCTCCACAGTGGTTAAGTCTAGAAGACAATCAGTGATGTACATTCACGTGGCTAAATTCTCTTCATGAGGAGGAGTTCTATAATTTTTATTGGCTGGTAAGGGTGAGATTCAGATGTTGATTGCTCAGGAGCCCTTAGAACAAGGCTTCAAAAATATTCAACTTTCACTCCAGGTAGTTATGTTACCATCAACCATTATTTTGCTTACGAGCTTTGCCATTTCACTGTGTGACTGGCAATGAAACCATTCTAATGGTTTCAAGGTTTCAGGTTAGTTGGTCTACAGTAATATGGACTACGGACAAAATGTCTACTTTTTTAGGTTGACCAACAAAATGTCTACGTAAGTATGTCTACTATGAGAAAAAAGTCTATCTTGAAAAATGCCAACATTCTATATAAAGACGTCTACAAATATGTCCACAAAATAAATGTCCCAGGATATTAATGCCTCTTTTTATCATAAGTCCACTATTTTTTGACAATACTGTTTCCTTAGCTGTCATGATGTCTACAACTTTGGAACAGAAATTGACACGTGGAAAATATATCAGCCTTGAGATAGAAATAGAAAGTTAACTATCAATTGTATAAAGGATATTTTTCAAATTTGCAGATATTGTTGAGAAGTTAGTCTACGATTTTGTCCAAAAAAAAAGTGGACGTACTGTGAGAAGAGGCATAAATGCACTGGGGATATTATTTGTGAACATAAAATATGTAGACATCTTTCACACTGTGGTCAGTTTCCAAGGTAGGCATTTTCTTCGTAAACTTATATACTTACATAAACATTTTGTCGGTGGACCAAAAAAAGTAGACATTTTGTCCTTAGTCCATTTGACTGTAGACTTACTGACTGGAAACCGGTTTCAAAAGAAAAGTGCAGCTATGTAAAAAATAGTCTCTGAAAAATTAGCAAATAAATCTACTTCTATTCAGGAGTAACGGATGTCACTATGTAAGGATGGCGTTCGTGACATCTTCCATCAAATTCTCTTGAATTCGAGTAGATTTACAGGCTAAGATTTAAGAGACTTGAAAATAGTACTGAGCACTGTAAATATATTTTTTTTCTGAAACAATTAAAATGATGTTGCATTTTTTACAGTTGAATCGCGACGGCTAGTTAATTTTGAAGGAATAAAGGCTAATAGTATAAACTTTAATTGGTTAATCTCCCCATAAATAAGGGTGAGGTACTAAGGTAGGGTGTTATTTATTTTTTAAACCAGCAAAATTTAAGGAATTCCACAACTTAAAATATTCCTTGTGGGTACGAAAAACACCCATTCCAAGGGTTTAAAAAAAAAAAAAAAAAAAAAAAAAAAATTGAACCCATGCCTCAAAGGGCCTGCTGCCATGGCCTAATCTAAAAAGTGCATTTTTGGGAGATTGATACTCTAATCTTTGAGAAATTGTCAAGTTTGGGCCCGGCAGACCGCAAATCTTGTCCATTTTGCTTGGTTTTAATTTTTTTCCTCCTAGATACGCCATTTTAGAGTGCTAAAATACAAGTTTTTGGTCTCCAAGTTTTCCAATGCTCAAAAGTGGCATTTTAACAAGCAAAAATTAAGAACAAAGCAAACCAGCCATAATTTTCCTGTTCAGCTCCACAACTCGACAAATTCTTACAGGATTTAATAGTCACACTCCCAAAACTGCAAATTTTGCAATCTAAGCCATGACTTTAGGCCCTTTAGAGTATAAGGGTTGAGATCATTTTTTTTTTTTTTTTCATATTCCTTGCAATGGGTGTTTTTACTACCACAATGAACATTTTAAGGAGTGGAGCCCCTTGAATTTAGTAGTTTTAAACAACAAGCAACACCCCAGGGTGAGGTTTAGATGTTGACTGCTCAGCAGCCCTTATCACAAGGCTCCAAAATTACTCTACTTTCACTTCTGGTAATGGTGTTTCAATAAAAATAAAAACAGTCTAAATTTCATCGAACGAGAAATGACAATGACTGAAACTTAATTTCTAAACTCCGGTGAACATAAAATTAAAGAATCAGAGCTAAGACGACTAGACAGGACAAACTCGGAAAATGTGATCAAACGTAGCGCGGCTCAGCTGGCATTCTGTTTTGTAAGATCTTGCATGGGATGATCCGGTATCGGAGGAGGCGGCGGTCTTGGCTGCGGTTGGGACTGCTGCGATGGTGATGGGAGCGGCGATGCCACCGGAGTGGTGTCGACAGGACGGAACGTAAAACTACCCGGCGAGTCGGCGCTTGATACAGATTCTGGTGTCCCTACAGAGCTCAAGGATCCTGGTAACGGGCTGATGGAATTTACATCCAAACTGTAATCACAGATACACACACGGTTCTTCTAATCATGACAGTTATTTAATTAATGAAATCAGAAAACAACCAGTGATTATAAGCTGGTTTTGTTTTTCATTCAAACAAAAGCAAATTTTATTCAGAAGTCCAGTCACTTTCAAAGTGGCTAAACCTGAAGCATTCTGAGTATCATGTTGACGGGTTCTGACAAGCAGCAGTGCCTGATGCCAAATGTAGCAGAGGAGATCAGTGAGCGGTTGTTTAGAAAAGGAATACTTACGACTTGTAGCTAACCAACCGCTCACCAATGCATTTTTATGCATTTTGGAAGCAAGCACCGCTGCTAGTCAGAATCCATCAACATGATACTCAAAATGCTTCAGCCTGGGTTACAAATAAATACAATAGAATTAAAATAAATAAGAACCTAGCCTCCCCAGCTGCTTGCTATAGCTCCTTATGCTTATGTTTTGAAGCAAATGGCTAGGCTTGGAAGATGAAACATTGGCAAAGAGATCATGATTTATGAAGAATCCTTGCAAATGGATAAGGATAGGAGTCAAACAAAGATTACTTATACTCCGGATATGGCACTCGCTATCTCGCCAACGTTAAATTTTGTTGAGCACCTTCAATTGCCAGAGCACACATTAACACATACACTGGCCCACAGTTTGTTGACATTTTGGCGAGCGAGAAACCCACAAACAGGGCTGGGCCAGTCGTAATGGTCGTGGACCAACCGACTGGCCCTACCCCCCTGCGCTTCTATCAAACGCCGAAACATAAACACACCGTGGGCCACTGTATGTGTTTTAGCAATGAAGACGCTCAACAAGATTTTAGCTAATACCATATCTGTAGTATAGGTCATTTTTGGAGTTAAAGAAAGGATCAACGGGACACAACATTTTGCCAACTAAAGCCACTGAGTGGAATATTTTGTCTAACTTTAAAAAAATAAATGCGATTATAAGTTTTGTTTCTTTACATATTGATCGTTTTTTTCAAAATGCCATGATATCAATAGGAAAGATTTTTGGTTGCTTCAATTTTTACATAAAAATAAGTAATATTTTATAACACACAGGGTGTTCCAAAAGTCCCTTCCCCCTCTTAACTTTTGAAGGGTCCATTTTTTTGAAAAATTCTGAAACTCATTTACACTTCACTTATTTTAGCCAAAGTTTCTTTGAGGCCTCAACAAATTTGGGGTCCCACCATTGGGAAGTACTTGGGGGCAACTTTGTTTTTCTAATGGTAAGGAGGGGGGTTTATTTCAGGGGATGCAAAAGGGGGGGGAGGGGCTTCACCTTGGAGGAGGTACTTTGTACACCTATCTCCTTCTCGAGCACCTGGAAGGGGGGGGGGGTCACTAGACAGATTTTAATATTTGGTGGTCTTGTAGCTCTTGAGAAGACCTTATACATATTAGCAGTCAATATTGTTTTCTTGTGACTTTTCTGGCTCAAGAAAAAAATAAGGGGGCACGAAAGCTTAACTCCCCCCCCCCTTGCTCTTAAAAAGGCAGTTGCAGATATTTGAAACCTGGTGGGTTTGTAGCTCTTATATAAACACCATGATTTGATTTTTAGGGCACTAGAGCCTTTGTACGGCAAAGTAGGAGACTCCGCATGACTTCTTCAATTCAACTCTTAACTATTCAGTTTCCAATTTTTTGGATGGGAAGTTCTGACTAGGAAATTAATATTCCACTTTCGCTGTAGAACAGGGAATAATTCTGGTTGAAAAAAACAAGCAAGCTCAATAAAGGCTGGCAAGATTTAAAAAAAAAAAAAAAAAAAAAAAAAACTCGGAATAATAGAACTAAGCCTCCCTCACAAGAAACTAGAAACTAAGACTTACCGTGATTGCGCTATTAGTAGTCCTCCTCTCTTGGCAGGAGGTTCATTATCATCTAGTTCAAACTTTCTTTTGACTGAACCCAATGAGCTAGGTCGCATAGCAATAGGACTAAGACTTCTAGAAAAGAGATATAATTAAAAAAATAAGATAAAAAACATACTATTACAGTATTTTTGGTCAAATAAATTAAGAAAAACAACTCACTTGCGCGAATATATTTTTAACATCGGACGCGTATCGTGCAGGCACGGCCGATGTTATCAATTTATTAGCGCAAGTGAGTTGTTTTTCTTAATTTATTTGATTTAGTACTTGTGTTGTTCTCCTATTTATTATTTTAAAGTATTACTGGTGTCGTAAAGTAGTTTTTGCTTGCATGAAACACATAGGATACTCCAACAAGCTATCATTACAAAGGGCCCTACTGGAATGCAGCTTTGAAGATGCCATGGAGACAGCCAAGAGCCATGATGGAGATCTCTTAAAGACATTTTACGTAGGCTCGGTTTGCTTGTCTCATACTTTTTAACCTTAAAATAAAATTTGTGACAGATCCATTTGAAATTGATTTGAAATGAAGGTGCAAGTGTTCTATCTTGACACAGAAATTGATAATATCATTTCTTTTGAAAAGATTTACTCAAAAAGGAAACAGACAGAGACAAGTCATATTTTTTCACCTGGATAGTTGTAAGAAAATTCTGAAAATTCCAGATAGTCTTTCTAAATTGCTTGTACTTTCATTTAATTGAATTAATCACAATTTTTGATTTACAAACTTCATGCTTGCCTCTCTTTGAGATAGGACTTATGACATGGCGCTTGCTCCTCTACGGTTACAGCTCGTTTCTCGGAACAGAAAAAATCTGTTTTTTACTAATGCTTGGAATACTCTAACCTTAAGTTCTTACTTTGATTAGAAGGGAGTTTTCAGCCATGTAGATAGAGGTTACAGAGGATCCAACAGATAGAGGTTACAATACAGTGTCGTATGTTCCAATAGGTGGCACAGAATTTGAAAATCAGTTGAAAGACCAATTGCAGATAGTAATTAAAAAAACCTTGAAAAAAGGAAAAAACCGAGTAAATCGGGAATATTCCTGAAAATCTGTCCATCACTTCCTGGACCCTCTAAGAACCGGTCCTGGTCTTAATCATTGTGCTGGACCAGGACCCCGGGGGACTTTTTATTTCCTTGACCCAAACCCGCACGCCTTCTTCAAATGTTCTTGTTCGAAGCCCTGATTTAGATCAGTAACGAGACATACTGGGAACATAGAATTATAAATTATCACTTTCAGATATGTCTAAGCAAGGACACTTACCTGGTGCAAAATGCTTTGCGGGTAGGACTAGGCGATAGACTTGTTTTCCACATGGACATTGACGGTGAAAAACATTGCCGCGATAGATTTCGCGTAGGTGATGGTGAGGAACACAGCGGCGGACCCGAGGGAAGACTTACATGAAGAGGATCTAACATGCGAACTGACTTTCCATCCTCAGTCTAAAAAAAAAAAAAAAAAAATTAGCAGTGTAGTGATATGTGGTTGTAATGGTTGTAAATAAAAACAATAGAAAAGCTTTAATAATCAAGAAAGACCTGTTTTGTACCCTATCTGATGCTCCATTGATCAATCAAAGATTATCTTAGATTGCAATTTAACCATTTTTCTCAATTCTGATGGTTCATAAGTGGATTCCATTCAATGGCCATCATGACTGATTGGATAGGGTTTTTGCTTACAAACTCTTTTTTGAGAAAAATGCATTTTTTTTTTTTTTTTTAGCAGGACAACATGGCAAATCTAATCTTGGAGGAAAATAAACATGCTTCCTGAATTGAATTTTGATTCAAGCCTGCTTTTAAAATTTGAGAAGATAAATATCTTAGAAGGGACGTAGGGAGTCCAAGTGCACGAGAGGTTTGGGAATGTTTCAGATACGGGAAGCAGATAGCCAATGGCAATGAGTGTCAGTGCTATCAGTGCAGAGAAGTCTACGTAGAGTTTAAACAATTTCAATTCTACATTATTGCTTTTTTACACTTAAAGAAATGAAAGATAGACTGAGCCTTAAATTTAGTTTCACACAGCAAAATATTCCACAGAAGGAAATTCCATTTCAACAAAGTTTTTATAATACTGTTCTCGTGGGAGGGTTGAAGGTGCTATTAAATAACTCCACTCAGCCCAAAATTCCACTTGTTAAAGGTTCCACACTACGAGCATTTCCTGTATTTGCCTGGTAAAAATTAAAAAGGGAAAAAATTCCTTATAAGTCCATGCAATGAGAGGGCTTTGTGGTTCATGAATTAGCTGTTGAATTTTGATAATACCACATCCCACTGAGCCGATCTATAGGTACAGCTCATGTTCTTAAATGGAACAAAAGAGACTACTGTACTACTTACTTTCGAAGCTGGATCAACAGTCAAATCTTCCCAAGACTGCGACATGACCATTGCAGAGTGAAGTTCTTTTTCATGGGCTGCCTCCCTATCCACACATTCTTCTTGACGGAGCTGACTTACTCTGGGCGTGAGTCTAGGCGAACTCTAATGCAATGAAGAAAACAAAAGAAATAGGTTGGTTGAAAAAATGGTTAGAAGAGATTTTGTCCAATGCAAAAATGTCCAATTTTTTTTTAGTCCAACTTTCTGTTTTGTCCAATGTAAGAATACGTTCAAACGTGATTTGTCCAAATTTAAAAATGTCCAGAGTTTACTTTTGTCCAACAGGAAAATTGGCCAAAAACATTACGTCCAAAAATGAGAAGATGCGCGCTCTACGGCCTACGCATGTGGATGACACGCTCTACGCATTCAAAGAGTTTGTTGTTTATTATATATTGTAAGAGTGATGGTGATAAAGATTAAGGCGGTGCCTTCGCATTGCTTTACCACGCTGCGACAAAATACTTTCAGTGACGGCCATTTTTTGATACAAAACTCTTGAATTCTTAGAAAGGAAAATAACTTTTTATTTGATAGATAAATAGGATTTTGTGAAATGGTGCTTTGAACGCATGTAGTACGTGGACGAGCGAAAGGAAGCCGAAAAAAGTATAAATGGAATACAATATTCAGAGAAATATAATTCAATATAACCAAAAAAAAAGGATGGATACGAAATTAGACACTTAATTTTGACATTAGGAGGTTATTCAAACATTACGTTGCTGCATTCAGGAAAAATTCGGTTGATTACGTGGGAGCTCATTATAATTAATCTCTAATGAAAATAGATGTTTTTATTACTGCATTACTGAGCAGGTATATGCTCTATCTACAAACATAACATTCAATCTGACGATAGGATACTTAAATGGTCTATTTTTATAGAAAAATTGAGATATTGTTTATTGCTTCCAATAAGTAATAGTCTGTTCCGTTGATTTGTTGATTTCTACAAACGTTTCAAAATATTGGACGAAATTGAAAAATCGTCCATTCCTTCGATTCAAAATGGACTAAATAAAGTGTGGGTAAGTTGTACGTTGGACAAATTAGAGCTTTGGACGAAATAATAATGGACGATTTAAATTGAACTAATTTACGTTGGACGATGTTTTTTGGACAAAAAGTGTATTGGACGAATTAAGATTGGACGGGATCTCTTGGAACCGAAAAAATTCACTGGTATTTAACAATTTTGAGTGCTTTGAACTTAGAAACATATCCTCTAGCATACTCAAATGTTTTACCATGGCAAAATTGTATCCGACAGGTTGAGCTATGGTATTCTATGTGTTCGCAGTCCAGAGGCCTCTAAATTTGTACATTCAAAAAATGATCAGGCCCATTTTTAATGCTTCATGTAACCATCATTGTAAGCTTATTTTTACTGAACATAAACTCTTATCGTCATCATCTTTCAAAGCCTTGAAACTTTGAAATTTTCGATTTAAAGTGGTACCACCAGACACAATATATAATAGAGACATCGCACTATCTATCTTGCCCATGTTTGCGCGCGGTGGCAACTTTTTTCTTTGAGGTCTCAACAGAACACCACAAACATGTGACTGATGAGAAAAGTCGTTGAGATTTTTGCCTAGTGAAACCGAAGCACCGAGATTGCATCAGTCAACGTATGGACCATGTTGGATGGTGCTCCTTCATGCTTCCTATGTTAAATCCTATTGAGTTACAAAAATAAGTCAGCCACCGCGCACACGGCTAGTGTGTAGTCTCTATTATACATTGTCTCTGGGTACCTCCTATCCAGCCTTTTTATTCCCTTCATAAAAATATAATAGTAGGCATAAAAATCTGGACTTGCTTAAAAATGATGATATTTTCAAAAAAGAACCTCCCATGATTAGTGCATAACGCTGCCACTACACTTGCATGTTAAAAAGCATTCCATGAATTCAAGAGTGAATTTTGTGAAGTCTTATCAATACCATCGTTATTTTTGCAGGTAATTACATTTATTTTGGC
The DNA here is from genome assembly GCA_011764245.1 of Trialeurodes vaporariorum. Lineage (NCBI taxonomy): Eukaryota > Metazoa > Arthropoda > Insecta > Hemiptera > Aleyrodidae > Trialeurodes > Trialeurodes vaporariorum. The sequence continues at coordinate 35,233,878 of VMOF01000388.1, forward strand.
CCTTAAATTGCCCGGAGCAAAAGTTTGCAATTGCTCGATTATGACATCAACATTTTGAGAACAATATATTTTGCTTTCATTCAGCCAAAACAGCTGTATGATGTATTTACCTAGAGAGACTCTACAGACAAATCGAACTGTTCATACCGCAAAAAATAGTTGGACGGATACTCATGATTAAAAGCAGACACACCTGACAGTTAAAGGATTGTTAGACTTTGGAAGCTTTTAGTTTTGTAAAGACTCATGCGGATGAATTTAGCTGCTTAAACAACAAGCGTTCTATTGACGAATTAAAGATTGTCGCCAGATTTTCACAAGCTAAGTTTCACCTTCAAGGTTCCAATTTGGCCACTCTTCATACTCCTCATACCTTGCAGGCGAGGAGCTAGGGGTGAGAGAGAGAGAGCCGTTGCAGATCAGTCCCTACACTCACACGCATAACTGCAGCAGAGGTCGCTTGGAGTCCCCTGATGGAAATATTGTGCAGGGTGTACCAGACCAGTCGGATAGGGCATTTTTCTCGTAAATTACAGAACTAAATGATTTGAAACAAAAAAGTCAAACAGGGATTGACCCCAAATTTTTTATTTTTAATATTTTCAAAAGCCCCCGACAGTCCCAGTGGTTGAGGGGGGGGGGGAGGTGTTCAAACAATTTTTTTAAGTTTCTAGGCAAAACTTAGCTCTTGAAAATCTCGCGACAATCTTTAATTCATCAATAGTACATACGAAACTTGAGGACAAACTAGGAGTTAACTTACAGGTGGCATATCAGCTATGTACTAGAACAGTATCTTGGGCACTGAATGTAAAGAGAGTTTCAGGTTTAACAATAGGTAGTTTCTGAACAGATTTTCAAAGTCAAAATAAGACTTTTTTCGGCATTGAACAAGAGTCTTAAAACGATTTCCCTGTGAGCTACGATTTTTCAACGTTCAGGAAAAAATTAATTTTTTTAAAATTGTGGTGAAAGTTATCGATAAAATTGCACTCTAATTGTACACAAGCCCCTTTTTTTCAGTGGAATATTCATTAATACCTTTGAAATAATCACTCGGCAAATCTGAAAGTACTTTTCTGATACTCGTGAGCATTTGAAGGCAAATATTTCACGCTGATAAGAATTTTCAAAATTTTATGAAAGAGTCCAGATGAAAAAATCCCGACACAGATTTTAGCACCCTTTCATTTTTCCAATGTGCCACATTTCAACAGAGGTGTCAAAGATGAAAAAGACAGTGCTTTGACTACAGCAGGAACCACACAAGCTGCTTGTTGCTTGGACGGCTGCCGCTTATTTACCTTTGACTTTGACTCGCTTATTTACCTTTGACTTTGACTAACTCACTTGAAATTTGCTTTCAAATGCTCAAGAGCATCAGAAAAATTATTGATTATTCCAAGGACATCAATGAATTTTACTCCAAAATATACATTAAGTGCCTAATGAAACAATTTCAATGATATCTTCCACTAAAATTTAAAAAAAAAAAAAAAAAAAAAAATCCAAACTTTGAAAAATCATAATTCAGAGGGAAAGCATTTAAAGACCCATATTTACAGGAAAAATCAGCTCAAAAATTGCCTGATGTTCAACTGGCGACACCCTGTGTATATGATAAATTGCAAGCTTACCTCAACCGTACGGTGACTAATAGTATCTCTATAAGTGGTTGGTTACTGAGGGTAAAAGAGTTGAGCAGGAAAAATTTTACTCCAAGAAGGAACTTGTAGAAAGTTTATGCTTGATAATGATTGTACTTCACACTGTAATTATGCCTGATAGTATTTTATTGTATTACAACTTTAAAATATTTATATCAAGCAGAATTTCCAACTGATTGACCTATACCATAGGTCAAACCGGGGCTTTTATGTACCAAAATATTAACAAATACATAAATAAATCCCGGTTTTTTCAAGTCCTTGACACCCTGATTTTGAAACTTTCTGATGTCACAATTATTGTTAATTTTGCTGGTCTTAACGTAAAATCTGACACTTAGTGTTAGTTCATCTGCAACAAGAGCTTACAACAGCTCCACTGAAATTGATATTAATGAACTTTTGGAGCTGATATTACTTACCGCTGGAGTGTGATGAGGACTAAAACTAGCGCTGAAGCGTCTCGTGCGTGCCTGAGCTGTATTGCAAGCGAATAAATTACAAGGGGAAGAGGATCTGCAAACAGTAGAATAAGAAAGATGAATATTTGTGGGAACAATTGCCGCACAGAATAAAAATGGACGACAGCAAACAACTTTTAGGAATTCAGGACTTTTAGGATTTTTCTTCAATGAGAATAAGCCTCATTATGAGGCACATAGGATTGGAAGTGGCTAGATACAATTGTTGATCGATTTAAGTTATTAGAGGAGTAATGTCAAATTTTTACAACTCTGCTCGACAATATTTTTAGTTCCAATAAAAATTGACGAAGTTTGTGTCAAGAGTGTCAAAGTAGTTAAGAGTACATGTCAAGATCTAGAGCGGCTAAATTCACGCACAAGTGAAAATAAGAGCTTCCGTATCCATAAGAATACACAAAATTTGATTAAAAAATCCAAGGATACATTTCTTAAAATCATTTTGATGCTCACATATTATATAAAATGTCAATCTTTATAAGTAGGTAGTATCACTGCTTTCTTGCTTTTTAACACGATCAGTGAAGGCAGTCAGCTTGACTTTGCTGCGCAGTTAGAATCCAAAATGAAAAGATACAGGGCTGAATGGTATCCAGCAGTGGCATCAAAAATGGAATATTTGTTTGAATATCTTGAATTTAGGAGAGAATTTTAGTAATTATAAGTGAGCTCATTGTTATTTTTACATCATTTGATAATGAAATCAGGGCTCAGAATTGTTGAGGCAAAACTTTCCAAAGAGAGCAGCTTTTCCTTGATTGTCTCAAATTATTTCTTTATCTAAAGAACTATTGTTACAATTATTTCTTCTTTATTTTTATTCAATAAACTCTCTGTTGAGAGTGGATGGTTAACCATTGATGACTCTCAGATTGCACTTTAGAGTGTGAATAAACATCCACTTTAGGCTGTGGGCGGTCGCAGAAGATTGGATTTGACAGTTCTTCATGAGGACATCAGTATCATAAGACTAATGACCAATTGGGCTAAGCCATTGGCGATACTACACTGATGTTTCCATGAGAGCGGTAAAACTGTCAAGTCTACACTCCGGAACAGGCCGGTTCATTCCACGTAAAATTTAACACCCATTATTACATTCAGCAATCACATTTTTCTGCCCTGAATTAAAAAAAAAAAAGTCATGTTCAGATCTGGAGATTATTTTGGGCTGAGGACACAATTTTCATGAATCAGAATTTATGTTTCCTCACATGAATTTTAAAAACTACGTGGTGTTAAGTTTTGAATGGAATGAGCCGTCTAGAATATTAGTTCAGCCAAAGATGAGCCTTCTGATTTTAGTTGATATCCCCGGGCAAAGTTGACCTAACGCATCAATCCCAGCTTCTGACTACTAGAGCAGAACCATTTGGAGTATTCTGGTAGAGATAGTTTCAGAAGTGTAGGCGGACCTAGACCGATAATCTTTGGAATTTGTCAACATTATTTCTGATATTACTCGATGAAAATGAATAAAAATGAAATTGAGAGTTCACTTTTCAAAGAGGAAAACTTTAAACACAAAAGAATAAAGTCAGGAGCAAATTCGGTATTGATTTGAAGGAATGTAAGTTGAACATTCGTCAAAGATTATGGTTTTGGTCCGCCTACACTTCTGAAACTACCTCTAAGCAGTACATTAGCGCAGAGTTTTGACTTTTTGCTAAGCAACCGCTCACCATTGTGCCTTGATGCAGTTCAGAAGCAGGCACCGCTACTTGTTGGAATCCGATACTCAAAATGGTTCCTCTCTAATGCGCATGAAAATAATCTTTATAGTCAAATACCTAGAGCTCTACCTATCAATAGTGATTTGAGATCCGAATTGAAGCAACGTACAAATATTCCCAATACGTTACTAGGAAGGTAAAAAAATATAACTTTAACTTCATGCCAAAAATCAAGATTTAACAATTCACTGAGAACTACACTTGGTCGCTTGAAACACAAGAACTAGAATCATTCAGTCGAAGATGGCCTTTCAAGATGGTAGAGGATGAAGACGGAATCTAGGAATTTCTTTCTCTCTCTCTCTATCCACCAATTTGAACACATGAGTGAGAAAAAGATTATGAAAGGGGCTAAGATCCGTGATGTCCCTTTCATCCATCCTTTTCTAATACACACTTTTAAAGGGCAGACAGAAAGAGAGTGGGAGAGAGAGAGAGGAAGGAGCAAATTCCTTCCGAATTCATTTCCGGTAAGGGACACAGGTAGAGGCTGTTTCAGATACCTACAGTTCTGACTGTTCTTTCTTTATATACGCATAAGGACAGTATCAAATCTTCAACTACTCGTTAATATAAATATTTACCAATTACGATAGTTAATCGAGTCTATTTTGTGGCAATAAGTTCTAATGATTCACACAGTGAGCAGCATCAACATTTTTACTCATACATGCATGTAAACAAAGAGCTGTCAGAACTGAAGTTATCTGAAACGGCCTACCTAGGTCATTTTGAAAGTGTTGGCCACTGACAATTCTTTGTTTACATGACCAGTAGGCCAGTTCAGCACCTATCGCACAGGCAGGGCACTGGCACGAGAGTTGGCAGAGAGCGCAGTCTCGCGGGGCACGGAAATACGTCCGTCCGCATCACAAGTAAAGCTGTCAGCAGCCAACACTTCGGAAATGAGCTCTATCAAAGTGCAACACAATAGTGCATCCAAAATATCTCTTTAGAGCTCATATAATTTGCGTATCCTGTTTAGTCAAGTATAACTTGTCCCAGAAAAGATTGGCTTTGACACTTCTATGGTTTTCAGGAAAACATCAGCTTCTTCCTGCTCCTGACCAATCAGGTTGCCCTAACTAAGGATGATAGCTGATGTTTTCATTCAAACCTACAGCTGTCAAGTCCAATCAGTCTTGGGACAGCCTTCAGCGGTGCCTGGTTCCAACATGCGTCAAAACGCATCGGTGACTGGTTGAGTAGCAGTGTTTTAACTAGTTGCGAACCATCCGCTCACCAACGCCTTTAGATGCATTTTGGAAGTAAGCACGGCAAATTTTCAGGACCCAATGTAATCTGAATACATGAGCTCATTCTTTCTTATTTCTCCTGAGAATGTACCAGTTAGAGAAAATGAAAGGAGGGGGGTTTTATCATTTTCATCCCCTTATCTATTGATGTGTCTAACCCACAGGCTTTGACAAAAAGAGGAGAGTTATGGGAACTCTGACAGTGGCGCACCTAGGATAGCTTCCATCTCCCTCACTTTCTTTCCAAACGAACACAGTTGAAAACGGATTGAAGGATCATGCTTCATTTCTATGTTCATCCTAGTTCGACATTCATATTAAAATGGACAAAAAAGATAGAAAGTGAATCTCAACAAAAAGATTGTCAAAGCCCTTCTTACTTACCGTGATGCGGTGTTGGATGTGGAAGTAGACGATGTGGCAACCGATATTCGAGTATTGATTTCATTGATCATTGGAGCACTGTTCGACCTCTTAAGGTTCCCCGGATTATCAATGTCCATTTTTGCCACGAAGCTGCTCAAATTTCCGGCCATCTCTAACTTTTAAGAGTGATCTAATCAAGAAAACTTCATGAAAACACATTAGGAACAGTCGGGAAATGTTGACCGACAATCTAACTCTCCAGACTCCAAACTGACATGATAAGGTTACGTGACCCAATGGGTGCAGCAGCGCGTGAGGGTATGTAGACTATTCGAAAGGATTGCATCCACAAAAGAAGAATAATTATCAAAAATTAGGATCTATAGATAAATGGCAGAGAGATGAAAAATCTCACGACAGGCGAAAGAAATTATAAGAAATCATACAGAGAACTTGGCATCATAAGATAAATACAAGACAACTGATTAGAAATGAAACAACCTAACTAAGTACTCCAACTATAATTTGAACTGAAAATCCTCAGATAAGTTTGATCACATAGAAAACTGAGGAGTCCGATTCGCCAGTATATAGTTGATATAAAAATAAAGCTTTTGCAGAAAAACTGCTCTGGAAGATAATAAGAGCTATGATCCAAAAAACGAGACTTATGAGCAAATGTAGAAGACTATTTAAACTTGGAGACGGTGCTTTGGATTTGAAGAAAACTTCGCAGATATTCAGTCGGCGAGGGTGTGCATTAAGTTCAAGGAAACTCTGATCACTTTGAAAAAAAAATACAACTTAATAATTGGTGGGCGGGGGCGGCGAATTTGCGGAAAAGTGTTACGATTTATGAGCACCAATCAACTGAATAACACATTTTCTATTCTTCAGAAAACACGGTCCATTAAGCAAACGCACTGGAAACTTCGTCTCATTAAAGTCATCAGCGAATCAAATTAAAAAAATGTCGAATTCGGGGATAACGCACGTCGACTCCGACCTTTGAGTGGAAAAAACTAATCACACCGATGCATAAAAAAGGGGCGAAATCAAAAAGTCGCGTGATAACCTTGCTCTCCAAACGACTTCGACCACAAAACACATCTCGCTCCTGCCGGGCAATAGCCAGGAGAGTGTTTTATTGCAGTGGTTTATAATAAAGATTTGGGCGCCTTATCACATTTGAGATAGAAATGGGTGTGAGGGTGTGACGATAAGTATCACAGTAATTAAAGCTAGGAGTTCGACAAAAAGAATACGAGTAAAATTGCTGTAAAAGTCTGACATATGCCTAAAAATTTTGGGAAAAATTGTTTACGAACAGATGAAACTGTCAAAATTTAAATTTACATGACTGGCAACCACGCTGAAAGTCAGTCTTACCACTTTCTTCGTTTGTTCCCCAGGAACAGCGTTTCGGGTCTCGCTCGCCTCCCTGATTATTTTATTAGAGCTTCTGCTTCTGCTGTAAAACTATTCTCAAATTTACGGAAGAACGTCATGTAAATTTCATGGATTAAATACGAATCGTTTATAGCTATCCGGTGTATTGGATAAATAGTGAGACAAGGGAAAAAAATAAAAAATACTCTGCGATTGGACTGCGTGACTGCGTTTCATTTTTAGTGCAATGGGCAATGGTGTGACTTGTTAAGTTGGTGAACAGTGTTGCGCAATGTTGCCACGCCATCACTTTTTTTCAAATTTCGTGGGAAAATTGCCATAGGGAGAAAGCTGGGCAAAATTTAAAACTGGTGTTGAAATTTAGGGCCTTGCGGCTTGCACGACTCCATTGAGGTAAACTACACCAGCATTGCTCATACTTTATTAAAATAATAAAATCATGAATAATATTGGAATCTAAATCGCCGCAATCAGCACCAAAAAAAAAATTTATAGAGCGTCCACTTGGTATTGATTTTTGTCAACAGAGAGCGCTTGAGCCACGCAGCATTTTTGGCGCCAAATTCAAATATCTCAAGCTTAATAATTGAAGCTGTTTCCGGAAAAAAGGTCTATCGTCGATCGTCAATTCGAGAAAAACGCGTTAAAGATTGCGATTCAACCTACAGCAAAAATGAATCATGATGCAGCAAATCGGTTTGCAAGGTTTGAAGACTCATATATTACTTAATATGATCATTGGTTTTAAATTTCTTACAAAAAAATATGGTTTTGTGCTGCTTTCACGAATGTGGATTATGGGCCCTTTTTCCGGACATCAATGAGATTGACAAACATTTCGTTAGGAATGGCAGTTTAATGCTGGAAAAAAGTAAACTAAGTCATTGTTAAGCTAGTTTTGAACCGTCTTGAAGTAATTTGATAGCCACATGCTATTTCCATGAGGCATTGATGGGAGAAGAGCGTGTATGATTTTTTTCCTTGACCTCTGCGATTCCTGTATGCCGCACAATTTGCAGGCTCAGGTTTCTCGTGAGTTTTGCACAAAAAACACATTTTCTTTCATTCTAAATTGGGGAAAATGCGCAAATCACATGTGAAAAAGACGATACAATATGACCATTTTAAATGAAGTTTTTGGGAGATGTTTTCAGTGCCGTCAGTTCAGGCAAACAATTCGCATGTTCCAAAATGAGAAAACATAAAATTCGGATAGTTTCGGCCAAAATGAGCGACACAAATTTTTGTATATTTCAAGCATGTTCATACAGGACAGCAAATAAATGTTCTTAGTTTCGGATCATCCGAGTGTTTTTTTTACCGACTTTCATCAAAATTGGGTAAGAAATAAAGTAAGAGGTGATGCATGAAATCTGGCAACGCTGTATTTGGTCAATTTAAACGCATGAAATGAATGAAAAAAAGATCTAGAACCAATACTAATGGCTAGAAATACATATCACTTTTTTGGACACCCATTTACATTTCAGAGGATAGTGTCTTTTCCGGATAGTAAGTGATTGGCTTATGGGCCCTTTTTCCGGAAATTTTACTATTTTCTCACAGATATATCAGGGTTTGTAGGGTTATGGGGCTCTTGCAAACTTTTGCTACAAAGAACTAAAGAGTTGATTCTTGCTTAAAAACCTGAAAAATTGACGATGAGTACACTAAAAATTCACGGAATTCACTCTCAGGATTGGGCTTAATGGCGGAGAGACGCAGGCACTATAAGAGATTCCTATCTAATTTGAGACATATCTCTGTGTTTCCGTAGTGAAAGTGACAAATTCGACAGGAATCTCCTATAGTTCCTGCATTGAACCGCCATTGCGATCTTGACGTTACAGCAGTTTTGTGAAATTATTACTGAAATTTAAGTCTATTTTAGTGTGATTTTCGTGATTTTGTCACTCCATCAGATTGGACTAATTGTTTGCTTATAGCAGGATACTATCAAGATCCAGGGTTATCAATGGTTCCGGAAATTTTAATTTGATTCAATAGAGCTTGTTCCAGAAAATGAGACAGAGCTCATCGATAATCTAATTTTTAATATTCATTCCTTCAAATCAAAACAAAACATACCTGAGATTTTGACATTATTGTGATTGTAAATTTAAAATGCTCTTCAATGAAAATCCAAAACTTATAAATTCATTTTCAATTGATCAATTCCATTTCCATTATGCAACATGCAAGATAGAACATCCGAGAAATTCCAAAAATTATCGGTGAGATCCACCTTAGCTCCAGAAACGAGCACTATCTACATTTAAAGTCTGGAAATCTTTGTTAATTATTTTCGGAAATTTGAACTGTCTGGGCCAAAATCAGGGGCGTCAACAAGACAGCAGTTTCAGGCTTCAATCCAACGGATCATAGAGCAGGTAAGACTGCTTCCATTGATATTAGAATTTGAATTTTACGTGCTCAAGGATCCACAGTTCACTGAAAGGACCTCACACAATGCAGATTGTGCCTGGCGTACGATAAATTTTTGATGAGCTTTGAAAAGGTATATTTTTCTCATCATCATTCTGAGCAAACATTTTCTTGAGCCAAAAGGAAATCCTGCCATTACCTTCTTTTGCAGTTATTTGAGCTCAAATTTTCAGAATGGTTTGTCCAATTTTTTGGTCCATAGCTGAAGTGTACAAAATGTCATTGACCTCTTATAAATTTTGTCCACTTCAATTCTTCACCCAGATGCTTCTAAAACTCCCAACAAAAATTACATCCTAAAGAAAAGCTAAGGCCAAAAGTGAAAATTGAATCTTTAAATGCTTTGTCCAAAACCTAATTTTTATTCAATTTTTTAATCAAGATTTTCATATTTCCAAAAATTTTGCTTGATAAAAGAAACGAAAAGAAAAAAAATGATTTGGCAATAACGGTAAAATCTTTCAAAAAAATCATTCCTACCTTGGAATATTATGATTGGACTTTTCCTAATATTGGATGTTATTCATCAATAGATTCAAGTTAGGAATTGGGCCAAAGAACCATTAGCCAAAAACTTTGGGACAAAAAATTTATGGACAACATATATAAGAACAAAAGAAAATTGGACAAAATTTCTTCCGATGTAAATCATTGGACGAACTTTCTTATAAATGAGCTCAAAGTTGGCGAAACATCTGTAAACTAGGCTTGTTCAAGCAATAAGAGAGTCCTCTTCTTCCCTATTTTTGCAAGAAGAAAAAAAATGTGTTTTCTTCTTGATATAAATAAAAAAAAAACTATTATACAGTGAGATTACTCAGCAGAAAAAAATTTCCCCACGGCCAAAATGACGATGATTTCTCGATGATTTTTCGATGATTTTTTTTTCAATGATTTCTCATCGTGACGTTTTGTTGACCTGCAACTGCAAAATGAAGGTTTCTTTTGAGACAGACCAAATATGTTTTCTTCAAAGATTACTTATACTCCAGATATAGCACTAGCTGTCTCGCCAATATTAAATTTTGTTGAGTGCCTTCATTGCTAAAACGAAGCTAACAAACATAGACTGGCCCATGGTTTGTTTACGTTTCGGCGAGCAAGAAACTCATAGGCTAGTGGAGTCAGTCAGCTGGCCCGCGACCGTCACGACTGGCCCATACGATTTTCGTACAACGGAATGTAAACAAACCATGGGCCAGTTTATGTCTTGTAGCAATGAAGGCACTTAACAAGATTTTAGCCAGTGCCATATCTGGAGTAAAGGTCATCCTTGGTTTTCTTATTCCTTTTTAAAAACTTTTGTTAAGTTAACAAGTGGTTTTCTGTAGTTAGAACAATCACCACCGTTATGTTCGCTGGTTTTAACATGGGAGCTGACACACGCTGACTCTTTATTCATTCGTAGCAACAATTTGCAACAAATCTGTTACTGCACAGCAATTAGCCATGCACACATTCATGAAATTAAACCAGAGCTGTACTCTTCTAATAATTGAACTTTAATAAAAAGATATTTAAAAAATGCCCTCTACGGTAACAAAAAAATGAAACAATAATTAAAATGCTTAAATTTATAACTGAGATTTTACACTATTCACATAATTAATTCTAAGATTGTAGTATACACAGGGTACAGAAATTTTTACAAGCAAAGCTTGCATGAAATTTGAAAAAGAAGGGATAAAACAAGTTGACAGCTAATTTCAACAGTCTCAATTAGAAGACCCACAAATAATCGGGCCATTAACCATTAATCCATGCTAAAAAGCAGCCATTGCAGGTGCAATGATTAAAAACTAGATTTGTTTCTCATTGACTCTTCCATTATTGTTTTATAACTAGTGTTTGCAACTTCTCTTCTTTTGTACTTTGAAAAGTCAAAATAAAAAACCAATAAAAAAACAATCAATCGCTGTCAAAATTTGTCATCCGTCTGATGTACAGGCATGAGTCGAGATTTGACAAATTGACTTTTTCTTCTATTCCTATGTATTAAAATTATGCTTTTTAGATCTGTGATGTCAAAAATGTCAAATTCTTAATACTTTTTAAGTCATAACAGAAAACTTACAGGCTTAAATCATCATTAAAGCCAAGGATTCAGTCAATTTCTTGTTCTCCTAGAAATTTGCAAAAATCGACTTACATCTGAACGTCAGATGGATGACAAACTGTCTGCTTTTAGCTTTTGAATGAGCTAAAGAAAATTTTAAAACATTTATTTTAAAATATACAGTGAGAGACACTTTAATTTTTGTGATTATCAAATGACTGGCTTGCTATTTGGTTAGGGTTGCAATCAGGGCTCCAACCTCACCTGGTGCACATAAAAAATTGTCATTGGCACCTAAAAAATGTACGGTCAAAGATGGCACCTAGAGGGAGATTCAATTTTTTATTCTTTCCACTCCCCTTTCATCCAATAATCACAAATACACTGATGACACAATTTTAGGTAAATGCTCAATCAGTTAAGCTTGTTTTTCATTGCGGTTTCAGGGCAAAAAACCACTTCAGCTCCTAAAAAACCTCTGACGGCCCGTAAAAACTAAACCTGTTGGTCAATGGCTTCAAAAACTTTTAGGGGAAGTCTGAGCCCTAATTCAGTCTGTCTGAAAAAAAGTCCATGATGGAACCAGTGCTCATCTAAAAAATTTACATTAGACCAAATTCTGGACATGTCTCAAAAAAAGGTCCATTAACAAGTTTTCCCATCTATTACAATTTTCTCACTCCCGCTTTTTCTTTCCAACAAATCTGTCAAATTTGTCACCAACTTAGGAAATAATGAGGATATCTCATGAATTTCGAAAGAAAAAAAAATGCATTGGAAATGGAGCAATTTAAAAATTGGTGTCTGGAGGATCTTTCTTCTAAATACTTCGCCATCTTTTCTTATGTCCCCAACAATTTTGCAAATGCAAACTGCAAATTTATTGTGGAGTCCGCCTACAAAGTCACGTGGTTGCAGGCGGCCAGTGAAAATCATTCGAGAAATCAGAGTGCCGATTGCGCACCGCGCATGACATTTTCTCTGACCACGATGATTCGTGGGCTCCAAACTATGTGGACAATTGTGGTACACAATAGCTCGCAGCAGTGCTACTAGCCTGTGAAAAGGGAAATTTCGCAGTGTTCTCGCTCAAGAACCTCCACCCATTTGCTGTTGTCCACAAAATGAAAAACCGGTGTCCGTGGACCGCAGCTGACCACAGCAAACGATTGTGGACATAATAAAAGACAGCTCTTGTGTTCTGACAGAGCTTCGAAAGATGATGGTTAAGAAATTATTTACTTTTTGCCTCCATTGGCCCATACACTAACTTATCTCTCTCCCTCCCTCTCTCTCTCTCTCTCTCTCTCTCTCTCTCTCTGACTGTAGGAATGAATGAGTTAGAGGAGGGTAAAAGGAAGAATTATCATGCAGCTTTAGTCCCTACCTCTATCCTCTACTATCAAACGCATTCAAGTGGACAAAGAGAGAAAAAGACAAGTTCCTAGAAATGCAAATACTTCGGCACAATATTTCAAGCTAGTTTACAAAGTAAGTCGGTTTACAAGGAAAAATTATAATTAAGGCATGACTTAGAAATTAGGTTGAAGTTTTCTGAAAGTAGTTATTCCTAGAACAAAGAACAGATACGTCTTAGAATTTAACGAAAGTGCTAACAATGGTGTTGCGAGCAATTTGGCAACGTTATATTTTGCCCGTTTAGAAGCATGGAAAAGGCCAAGCTAATGGAGATGCATCCAGCCACTCCCTAGAATCAATATTTTGCAAGGGTTTAAATGAACAAAATACAGTGTTGCAAGACTGCAAACAACTCCAGTGAGTGCAAAATATAATTGGCATTCAAATGGAAAAATTTACACGACCGCAGTACTTTTGTGACCGATTTTTCTTTTTTTTTGTGTCAATGAAATTGACTAAAAAGACTTATTGGAACTGATCAAAGACAAATAGTTCAATTGGAAATTGATTTAGATTAATTTAACCGATTTACAGTGTGCTCAAAAGGAGTCAGAAAACAATTATCACCGCTGTGAGCTCGGTAACTGAGGTCGAGTGCCAAACCATGACATTCGATAATCAACGGTTTCACGGAGAAGTCTTTCCTCGTCGGCTGACATTCGGAGTAACGTTGCTACAGCACGAGTTAAATGTTGTGCCTGAAACAAATCAACAAACAAATTACAACACTATTGAGTCGTAGCTCTTTCTCACTCTCTCTCATTAATTGGACCGAGTTCTGCAGAAGGGAATCAACTACTATAGGTTCCCTTCCGCAGATCTTAGTCCAATTGATGGTCAAAACTTCCAGGTATACTTACGCTTTCATTTCTCAACTAATTCCAATTTAATGGCTCAAAATATCAATAAAAGATACGGAGGTCTTGACAATCTGATTTATTGTCCATTAGTTATTATTTTATAGAAATAACGTAAAAGCTGAAAGTTTCAGAAAAAGGACTGATGGCACTTTCTAGGACTTTGCCATGAAATCATATCAAGAAAAGGAATAAATGCAAATCAGAGGGTAAAATACAAAATGCAGCATGTTTATGAAATGAAAGGTTTGGTTAAAAAACCAAAATATCTTCTTGTGTTTTGCCTTCTGTTCATTTATTAATTTTCCAAATTGATTTTATCTAATATTTCACTACCCTTCATTTGTTCTATTTCACATAAGTTCATCACAGAATTTTCCAGCTTATATTGCGTAATCACCTATTTTCTTCCTTTAGACTCTGAAAAGCTGGGGTACACATATATCTGTAAGAAAGCCAAAACACGAGCGACAAAAACTAAACTTTCGAAGTCCAGCTGTTCATCACCGCTTTTAAAAAGCACACTGCGGGGGACACTGCATATTTTGCCGACCCTTTCAGCCATTGTCTCACAAAATTCATAAGTTTTGTTCACAGATAGCCATCCGACTAACACAATAAAATATATAACCTCCAATTTTTTGAGATGCGCTAAGCACCAGCCCAACAACTTCTAACGTGAGCGGCCGTAGCACAGCCACCTCAGACCATTTGTCTGAAAACAGTGCAAAGTCGTAAGCCATGTCATTCAACCAACCTACTGTGACCAATTCGGAGAGCCAAGGATTCCGACCGAGATAAGAGCTTTGATGTTGGCAATTTTCATCCTGACTCATATTTGACCTCCAATTGTATATGTTTAAATGCTATTTTCTTTCTTTATGCATGTTTCTTTCAAATATTTTACAGCTTATCATAAAGTATGCTTGCATATTCAAAAAGTAAGCTAACTCAGTGTTACGACTTTATGTAACAAATGAATAAACAAGGAAATTACCTCTTTGGGGATAAATAATCATCATTTTACTATTTATTAACAAGAGTTGGTCTCTTTTTTAGGACAGACTAATAAAAGTGATGAGCAGTGATTAAGGTTATATTAAAGGAAAAAAGGGTTACTATAGAAACAATTTTTAACACTCAGTTTTGCCAAAAGTGCAACTAGACACCTTTATGCAAAACTTTGCTGATATTTGCGCACAATACAAGCAATAACTATTTTTTCAACAGTTCCATTTAAAGTCCTTCAAATCGCCAGTCTATCACTACAAGGGGAGTTCGGAAAGTAAAGATGCACGGTCTCTGTATAAAATATGGTAATGAGTATCATCCAACCAACGATGGAATCTTACCTGGTACACCCTAGAGATGAGTTGTGCATAGTTGGAGGTCTATTGGATCATTTCTATTTGAGAAATCAGCATTTTAG
Source organism: Trialeurodes vaporariorum (assembly GCA_011764245.1). Taxonomy (NCBI): domain Eukaryota; kingdom Metazoa; phylum Arthropoda; class Insecta; order Hemiptera; family Aleyrodidae; genus Trialeurodes; species Trialeurodes vaporariorum. The sequence continues at coordinate 35,248,998 of VMOF01000388.1, forward strand.
TGCATAGTGTTTGAATGTTTCTCCCGCCGGAGATGGATAGTTCCGCGTGTAATGCTTAGTGCGTCCGCAAGTTCTCAAAGTGCGGAGTGCGATCTGTAATCTGTTTTTTTGTTACCAGAAGCGATGATTCGGCAGAAATTTTCCGGAAGATAGCACAAAAGTATGGAGATACAGCGCTAAACAGGTTATACGTTGCCAAATGGTGCCGAGAACTCAAATCAGGCCGGCTGGCAGATGGACTTATGAAATTAATGATGAAAGCGCGAAGCAGGTGACCGTCCATCGTAATGAACAAATTTATCAAACATATTGATACAAATATTCATAGTAATACAATTTAAGCTATACGAGCTTCACGATTTCTTCTCTTGTGAGTCGAGAACAGTTCTTTAAAAGATCATTTCAGAAAAGCTGAACTGTAGGAAACTTCATGAAAATTTTAATCTGGCCCGTTTCGACTCGCCGGCACCATTTGGCAACGTTTTATTGGTTTGTCATGTTGTCACTGTACACGTGAGCCATTTTCGATAAATTTCCACCAAATTTTTGCGTCAGGTAACCAAAATATGGGTTACGGATCGAAGTCCACACTTTAAAAATTGGTGAATGCGCTGAGTACTGCATGCGGAGCTTTGTATTTTCTGGCAGGAGAAAATTCATACACTTTGCACTAAAATGCTGATTTCTCAAAGTGTAATGAACCAATAGACCTCCAACTGTGCACAGCTCATCTCTAAGGTATATCAGATAAGATTTCATCGTTGGTTGGATGATACCTGTCGCCATATTTTATACAGAGGCCATGTATCTTTACTTTCTGAACTTCCCTCGTAGTAATATTAATATCAAAATATGCAAAACGGTTGGCTTTGATTGATAGTTACCTCATAGTCTTTACTTGTGAGAAATTTTATGACAACATGTTTCAAATATTTCAAGTTGATATCTTCATCTACATGCGAGCGTGGAATACAGTTCGAGTTGGTCTCTCCATTGTTCACCATTTCTTTTTGCAGCATCTTCTTCAAATCGCTCATACGTTGCTGCAAGACCCGTATCGTCTGAAAAATTGCAGACAATTTGTCAACACACTCATTTCAACCAGTGAGGATTCTTTATTGAAACTAATGAGCCAATGTTCATAGAATAGGGTAGATCAAAAACATCAAAATTTCTAGAGGAAATGGCTCAATACAAAAAAAGATAAATACAAGTGACTAGTGATGCCTAAAAATGTTGGTTTTATCCGACAGTCCAACCACCAAAGAACCATCTGCTGTGGCACAGTAGTTTCACCCTCACCATGAGTCCATGAGGGAAAGTGTAAAGTGAAATTTCAAGCACGTTACAAGAGGATCAAAATGGCCTCACCAATTCAAAAATTGTAACTTAGGTTATGTAGGGGGCAAAAATGTTGGTTCTTACAGACACATCTGCAGATGTTGATCCTTCAACAGCAATGTAATTGAAACTTCATTCTTTGTTACAAAAATTCTGGGAAAAATTGTTAAAATTAGTCAAAATAGCTGTTTTAATGATGAATGACTGCATATAATTCAAAAATTACCATTAGCTACACCCACTCTGGGCTATAAATTGCAATTTCTCAGAAGGTGAGGCAATTTTGAACTTCTTGCATTGCATTTAGAATTTCAATTTACTCATACTCAGCATGAAACTACAGTGCTCCGACAGGAGGAACAAGGCCTTAGGAGAGTCCGAGGGATTTAGTTTTATTTTTTTAATTTCTAATGCCAAAAACACAACTTTTCCCGAAAGTGACAAGAGGCCCTATCCATCGGATTCAAATCTGGAAAAGTCTCACCGAAAATCACCTTAATGCCTGACATCTAAGACTAAATTAAACTAATAAACATTATAGATACTTGAAAACGTCTTAAGTTATTGATATTAACAGTCTTCATCAAAAAGATTACAGCGCTTTACACGGTTTAAATGAAGTTTGAACAAAAAGTCAAAATATCTGTATTTAGGCTAGTCATGAATTGGAAAATCAATGGATTATCGGAGAAAGCGGCCGAATTTAAGCATTAGTGAGCATTTTTTTAAATACCTTATTTTTTTCTATTAATTGATTTTCTAAGTCGACAAGTTTAGAATTTAATTCATTATCTGAACTGCTGCTTTGATCAGGTAGAGATCTTCCCTCATCCTGAAACAAAAAATAAAATAATTGTTAAAAGTTGAAACTAAGGGAGTATTAAAGGACAATGAGGCAATGGAAATATTTTATTTGAAGACCTGGTTTCCTACTTAGTAACTATTTATTAAATTATGTGATGAAATATGCCTAAATTAGACCTGGTAAAATAATGTTAATTGCAAGTATTTTATACTGGTTTAATAGCTCATGAAGATAATGACAAACAGACTTAAAAGTTTGTCTGGTTACAGTTTCGGCAAACGAGTCTCTTATTTCAAGATAGGTTGTGAGGACCGTAGCCTAGTAATAAAAATCATTAACTAGGTCCATTGCAAGGCAAAATCTAAAGTAGCTTGAAGTGGATGGATAGCAATTTGGTGGTCACCAACAAATTTTGTTGGAATTTAGGGCCATAAATATAGAATGTGCAGGGCTGTAGGGCTCTAAAATTATATTGATGGGCAAAAAAAAAAAAGGTCATCAGTGTCATCACATTTTTGCCTCCCGCAAGCCGAACTCGAAAGGACGCCCCTGGTTCGCACCACCTACTATGTTAATTTTTCAGTAATTATGACAAGCAAATTCTCATTCAAAGTCATTTCTTTTATCTCAAATAATGCCTCACATCAATGATTTTAATAACTTTAGTAGTAGTAAGTCCAGCCACCCAAACCTCGTGTTTGTTATGCTTGTATTTCAAAACATCAGTGATTTTAACAACTTTAACAAAAACATCTCCTGACAGTGATTTATTTCTTTTTCAGTCTATTTCCTACTTTCATTTTATTTTCGTTGTTTAGTTGCCATTAGATCCATGACATCCAATTTATTTTCTCTAAACTTGAAAATTTTGCATTCCTTAATTTTTGAGGTTTGATCATCATCTTAGAGAAGAACAAAATCCTGTGAAATCAAAAACGTTAGCACAGAATGACCTTGAAAAAAGCAATAGCTTTAGCTTACACCCAACAAACTCACTTTTTTGGGAAGGGGCTCTTGCATTTTTAATTGATTGACTAGTTCCTCATTTTCTTGTTTGAGAAGTTTGAGCGACTTCTCGGCCAGTTGCGCTTTCATGGAAATCTCCGCATTCCTCATCAAGGCATCGTCTTTCTCTTCCTTGATTGTCTTCAACGTTTTCTTCAGCTCCTCCGTTGATTGTCGCTCGCGAATCAGCGTCTCTTTGAAGACCTTGATTTCCGCTCGCAACTCTTTATCGATCTCGTTACGTTCATCTTGAAGCCTTGAGATCTTTTCCTCCAGGGATAGATACTTTTCGTTTGCCTGATTCAGCTTGTCCACCATCTCCAATTTGTCTCCGGAAACAGCTACCTGAAATCAGACAAATTTTAATTTGTTTATCTTTTCTTCCGGTAAACAGTTCCTGTAGGATTCCTTAAAATTAAACCACTAGGATAAAAACTGTAACGAAAATTTTCATTTTGGAATATCTACTCTTTACTTGGAACCTGACCTCTTTTTTAGCATAATTTTTTTGGTTGTCATTTTAAAAGCTTCTGGGCAAAATATTTGACAAGAATCCTTATTGTAGTAGTTCTGGATTCTCCAAAAGATTGCACCATGCTGAGTGTTTGCCAAGATTTGATTAACGATGGAAATCTGAAAATTAAATTACTATTTCCAAAGAATCGGATTGTAACCTGTCAAGCCCTTGAGATTGGATACAAGAATGCATGTGCAAAAAAAGTCACACAAATATTTAAAATTGAAGCTTAAACTACCAATCTTCAAAAATTAAAGATAAATATATGATCAATACACAATCCGGGTATACATGATTTTTGAGGCTTGATAATTTAAACTTTAATTTTGAATATTTTTGCGATCGTTAATGCGTACGCTCTCACAACTGATCTCAAGAGCTTGACAATCCAAGTTTTTGAATACAGTAATTTAAATCGCAGGATTTCAACAATAATCAAACAAAGATGAACACTCAGCTCCCTTTATCGGCGAATCTAAAACTACATCCGAGAGGATTTACGTTAAAAATACAAAATCTGGTAGTAAAAAGAGGCTGATAGCATTTTTCATGGATCATAAAGATTGAACAAACTGTTCTGAAACCTTCCAGGTAGCTAAAAAAGAATATTTACTCAGAAGGAGCTTTTCAGACAGCCCTGATTGCATTAATGGAATGAACGAGAGGACTGAACCGAATAAATAAATAAATAGACGCTGTAATAAACCAAGAGGAAAGAGGCGTAAATTTTCAATGCTACCCGCCTAATTTTAACTTGTTACAATACATCAAACCATGCCCACTTCACTTGCCAACAGATATCCACTATCAAATAAAACATGAATATCTTTGATTAAAACAAGTCATTGGCAAAATAAAATACAACTGTCTTCTGCAAGACTCATACTATTTTCAAAAATAACCTAAGATAACTGCCTAGTTTTCTAAAATTGTTGAGGTATTGGGAAGGGCTAAAAACAAGGACATTAACAATATATTGGGGTGGATTTCATTTGCAGGTTTCATCGATCTTGATTAATAAAATCTACAAGGCAAATGAATAGATGGTTTTAAACTTTAGTTTACTTTTTAACTTTCTAAAACTTGTGATAAATTGTTGTTAAGGGAATGAAACAATGAGCTACCACTACAGAGGGGCTACTCTATTAATTGTAAAATTCCTATCCAAAAGTGAATCATGCATGGGCAGCTAAGAGCGATATATCTGCCTCTTTAATTTTAACTTCAAAAGACAAAATTCAATAAATTCAACTGAAATGTGATTAATATTCTTTTGAAGCAGCTACCTGGACACAAGTATTTAAAACAACAATCAATATGACAAATTTTTATGTACTTCTTTTTGTTATGTGTTGGTTCCCTTCATTGCGCAACATTTTCTGAAAAAAATGTCATCGCTGATTCCTTCATCCAAATAACTGCTGTAGAATACAAGTACTTTCATTCTATACCAATTTCACTTAAATTTCTTGCAATTTTTACTTTGAGATTAAAACTATAGAGGAAAAAGAACCAAGTGCATGGGAGATGGTCATAAGGCTTTCTATCACGATTGCGTCCATGGTGTCTTCAAAGTTACAATCCTTCATGCTCCTTGACAGTTGTAGCTTGTTAGAATAAAACAATGAAGATGCTAAGAAAATGGATAAACTTCCTATCAGAAAACAACAAAAAGTCAGAGAAAAACAGAAAAATAATCAAAGAGGAAAAAAATTGGAGCAGAAAATCAGATTTATTTTATTTAAACGGTACAAGACAAAACAATAAAAAATTATGACTGAAATGAATTACAGAATACAGTAGAAGAGATGAGGCAGCAGACAATTATAAATTTTAAAAAAAAGAACAAACGGATACAAAAATGTTTAAAAAATAAAAAAATTAAAGAATAAAATCAAATTTAAAACATAAAATAAGAATTGTTACAATAAAAGGAAAACCCCTGAGTGATGAAAAAGAGATTTATACTTAAGGCATGCAAAACTTGACGGTAAGTTCCTCTCGAGGAACAGAAAAACTACTTTGGAGACTGCTAAGATTCCGACAGAAACCAGTCGGATATCCAACCGAAAAAAAAAAATTGATTTCCACTCTAATGTCGGATACATCCAATGAAAGTCAGCACAAGAAAAAAAAGTAAAATAATAAAAAATAAATAAATAAAAAAATAAATAAATAAATAAAAATTGTCATTGTTGGATCGGAGTGGAAAGGGTAAAAATGGTGATTTTAAAGAAATACTGAGTTGAGTTTGTGATGCGATGAATTAGCCTTTCTAAATCGTCTGACAATTATGGATCGGTAGCAAACTTGTGTTACAGCATAATTTGAGCATTGATTCTATTGTGAAATGAAATGATGCATCAGTAACATGTTTCACGTAATAATTTTTCCTTTCAGCGAACAGCTGCTTTTTTTATATAATTTTACATTAGAATCAATGCACAAAATTGCTGCGGCAAAATATCAAAGCAGACCCATCGCCAGATAAATGAGAAAACTCAAAGAAAACAGAGATTACTTGGAAAAATAGATTTTTTAGCATGAGCACACCCCATGCTTTATACACCTTTTTACCACAGTGCTTTTGATTGTACTTAAAAACGATATTACTTGACTTGTACATACAATGACACCTGACTGCATTCTACGTGAGAAATGAAGGTTCTATTCTATTCCATACTTCTAGACTTGGGGCTTAAACTTCCTTCCTCATTTTTGAATTTCTCGAAAACAATTTTGTGTACTGACTCATGTTTTAGAAATAGTTCAAACTTAGAAACAAAACTATATAAATGAGCAAATGAGAAAAGCATTGCGTTACCAAAAAGACTACAAACTAACAGAAAGGAGAAAACAAAAATTAGGAAAGATAATGTGTAATAAAAAAAAATATTAAAAGTTAATAAAATCCAACTAGACTCATATAAACCGCAAGGCACTAAAATCTAACATCAGAATCATTGCGATGCTGAATGAAAGTTTTTAGTGAGCACAAACAATTTTAAAATAAGGCTTCCCCATCCAAATAACAGTCATAGAAAAATTCATAGAACATAAAGAAGCTCTAACGTTCTACGCAGGAAAATATTGAAAAGCTTTAACGATAATGACTTACATTTTTCTCTTCAAGTTGCTTGAGGTCATTAATGTACGAGTCGCGCTCAGTCTTTACTAGTTCAAGCTGTTTAGCAATTTTTACCTTTTCCTCTTCGCACTCTTTTATTCTCTTCTCAAGCTCCTCCGTTTTCTCTTCTGTCTTCCGTCTTTCTAAACCCTCCTCAACTGCCTGTCGGCCTAGACGCTCAACCTAAAAAAATAAAGGAAATGAAGAAACAAGTCAAACGTGTGAGGAGATTTTGTTCCATTTCTACAACTTCTTTTGTTTTTCAAACGATTTTTCCTAATGGATCTATTGCAAACTTTTACAACAGGAATATGAAGCATGTATTACCATAGATTCTCACAAAGTCTCCCCATATTCTCAGTTCAGTTCAAATCTGCATTTTTACTCATGAGATGATGTCCAATCTTTGATTTGCCATGAGGCGATGTGGAAGGTTTGATAATTGAAAAACAAAGTGAAAAGACTTTGCTTCCAGAAAACTTGTCATTAAAATTGCAGTTTTTTGGGGCTGAGACCATGGTTTTTTTGTAAAATGGATCTTTAACATACTTTTGCTTCAGAAACATGGAGCATGTACTTTGTTAGATTTAATCCCAAAAACACAGATGAACACACTACTAACCTTCAAAATCCACTCATAAAGTCAAAATTGTCTTTTTGGATCCCTTAAATTTAAACTGCGCTCCTGTAGTTTCTAAAGTAAACAATTGAGCAACTGTTGTGGACATCACCAAGTCCAGTCATCGTAGTCACTGATAACTTTCAATTGTATTGTTCTTCAAAGGATGTAGCACAATCCTTACGGAAAATGGCCTACAGTCAAGTTTGATGAATGCGACATCATTTTGTTTGTCTCGTCGTCCCTATCAAAAAGTCTCGCGGGCCGAAACATTTTTCGAGATAAGCGAGCTTAATTTTTGCGCAAATCTCGGCATTTCTGCTCAGCAATCAAGTGTGACCTTCCTTCCTAGTAAGCGGCTCACAATAAACTGGCAATGGCTGCCGCTCCTTCTGCTCGCACTTTATTCAGAGTTGGCGCTCACTTTCTACCACTAACAATGCTCACATGCGGTGTCTCTATCTAACACACAGAGCAAAAGAGATCATGAGCGAAAGGAGCACAGCCATCGTCAGTTTGCAGTGAGTCGCTTACTGGGAGGGAGGGTCACGCTCGATTGCCAAGATTAGCGCAAACTTTAAGCTCCAATATCTCGAAAACTGGCAATGAAAATTTTGTGGGCCCGAGAGACATTTTGATCAAGATGACGAGACGAACAAAATGATGCCACATTCATCAAATTTGACCGTAGGCCATTTCCCATTCGGATTGTGCCACGTCCTTTGAGTTCATAAACGGTTACTCTATCTGACACATCTCTTGAGTAAATGTTTGCAATGAATGAACTCAAATTTTAAAATCAATTTGAACAAGTACTTAGCGCTTACGCTCAGATAAAAAAAAAACGTCCTTGAATTGCTATGAAGTTTGAAGCAAAATTGTCCCCCAACATAGAAAATATTGTTGGGAAAATGAGTTATTTTCTTAATGTGTTGTTTAAGTCAGTAACTGTGTGACTGTGTGGCAATAAGTTGTGCCCCCCCCCCCCCCCCAAAGAGGAACGATACAGGTTAAACCAAGATTTTAATATGTATTTTTTGAAGACTTAAACAAAAAATGATAATTTGACATTTACTTGGGTTTCTAAATACGATATCTTCTCACTCCATGAAGTCTTAATTTCTGACAGATGGATATGTGCTTCTTCCAAACGCCTTTCTAACAATGAGCGTTCACCTAGTAAGCCTAAAAAAGGGCACAGAAGAGATACAATTAATTTTTCTTTTTAATTTAAAATAAAAAAGCGCATTTTAGGGATCATCAAAATTCCCTGAAGATATCCTATTTTTAGCTGGTACTTTTGGAATTACCCCACCAATCAATGATTTCTCAGTTTTATTGATTAATGAAAGCTTCAAACTTCCCATTAAATGCTTTACTTTCATATAATCAATTGCATGCACAATGTACAGTTCACGGTTGTTACAAAAAGCATGTTAGACAGCTCTCTGAGGTAGGCTGACCGCAGTACGTACCTCAATAAATCTAATCATTTCAGGTGGCTTACCTGAGCCAAAATCAAAGGAGTCATCGGCAATATTTTTGTCCCCAACAAAATACATGCGTTTTATTTACATAAAATATTTAGAATATTATTATTTTGTTTTATTTTTTTTTTTATTTCTCATTTTCATTGATTTTTTTATTGGCGGAGAAATTTTACAAACTTTTAGCCCAAAGTAAATAACGTTAAACAATAAGGAGCGATCATTTGCTAAAAGACACTCTGTGTGGACATGGCCTAAGACAACAAGATTTACATGAGTTCAATATTTTGCACATAATTTCTTATGATCAGTCCAGGTACTATTGGTTGGAGGTGGGGTTCTGCGGTATTTCTTCCAGTATTAGTTTGGTGTGTTTTGGTATTCATGGTTACAGCTTCGGTTACTAGAGTAAAACTAGTAAAACCCTCATGGATAGGATAATGAAGGCCAGAGGCCTCCTAATTAATATGAGACCACCAAAGTGTAGATCCATACCATTCCTGAATCATAATACCTTTAGGTTGCTCTAAACGCAAAAAAAAAAAAATCAGGCCCGTTATTTTTTGTTACCTGAAGGTATCAGGACACAGAAACACTGCATATCAGTTAAAAATTTTGATGATTTCAGTATTTCAGTATTTAGTTTGCCTCTGGCTTTCGTTATCGATGACAGTTTCACAAGTTTCACTCCTACAGAGACTGTAACTATGAATGCCAAAAATTACCGAACTAATACCAAAAGTTACATCCAAAACCCTTAGTTGGAGGTCACTTCAGCTTCAGCATTTTGAGGTCACCTTTGTAATATTCTGTTGTAACTGGGAATACTTTCTCATTTCTAAAGGCAAGTATATTCTTCACAGTTATCCCAAGTATTTTCTCTAAATATGAGTTTCTAGTTAAATTAAATGCAATTTTTAATAAACAAATACACTACTAGAGCTCGTTTCAGAAGTGTAGGCGGACCTAGACCAATAATCTTTGGAATTTGTCAACATTATTTCTGATATTACTCGATGAAAATGAATAAAAATGAAATTGAGTGTTCACTTTTCAATGAGGAAAACTTTAAACACAAAAGAATAAAGTCAGGGGCAAATTCGGTATTGATTTGAAGGAACAAAAGTTGAAAATTTGCCAAAGATTATGGTTTTGGTCCGCCTACACTTCTGAAACGAGCTCTACCAGTGCAGTTTTTAAAGTTATTCGAGATATCATTTAGAATGATCTAGAAATTTTACAGGTTAGTTGATGGATTTATTTATCTATTTACTTTGTATACGTTCATCTACAGTCAATTGAGCTCCCAGAGCCATGCATTCTGCTTGAGCACGCCGACTGAGGGTTGTTACTCGCTCTTGAAGATGAGAGATCTCCTCTTTGCTTTGCGCCAACTTTGATGACAGTTGCCATCGCTCCCGCTCTGATGTATGCCGCAAACATTCCATATCATCCTAAAATTAAAAAATGAATGAATGAAGAAGCATAAAATTTAGAATTATTGTGAAAACAGTGAAATTTGTCAAAGCTGGAGATGTGTGAGACTGAAACAATTATCCAATTTTTTCTTAATGGGCTCATACTGAACTTTGACATTTGCAATACATGGAATACAGAAAAGAAATATCAACCTGCCGTTTGTACCAAAATGCTTAGCTTTGATTCTCCTTTTTGACAGAGCAGGTAAAATAGTAAGGAGGAGGGGGGCATAAAACCAGCCTGATTGGCACTCCTCCTGAACTTTTTTTAACAAGAAAATTCTATATGACTCTTCTCAACTTTTGAAAAAAAAAAAAGTTATGAAGCAGAGATTCCTCAATTTTTTCACACTGCTAAGATCTGCTCACAAAAATTACCTGGTTTGCCCAAGTTTTTCTCATTGGTGTGCACCCAACCTCAGGAATTCGGGACTGAAACCCAGAGTTGACTAAGATCCTGATCAAACCACCAGATTCAGACTGATTTCCATCTTAAGCAAGATCATTCTTCGAGTCAAACCAGAAAATTATTTCAGACTCCTTATTTGTCAAACTCGTGGCTTGAATAGAATTATTTTCATCAGAGCCTCTTTAGGCCAACAAATATTTTCTCGCCTGAGAGGTTTACAGCTTGATCAGATTTGACAAAAAACGAATTCAAAAGATGCGTAGATAAATTTTCAAAAAATAAAATGCAAACGCAGAGATAGAAAGACATCTAAAATGCAAAAGAGCTTTGGGAAATAGGAAGAAGGCCAAGCAGGTTTTAAGAAAAAAATCTTGAATCTTTGGGCGGAATCAATCTAATCATTTAACTTCAGCAAGATAAAAGCGAAAAAATGGGACACAAAATTTTAAAAAGATAAAGTGGGTACACAACATGCAGGGATTGTGAATTTTTAATAGCACTCACTGGCAAAGATATTTCCAAGGCAATTAATTTATTATTTAGAGGTCCACGAAAAACTTACTTTTAGCATCTGATGTGAAAACATACTTCAACTATTTGCTTTAACAGTAATAGGTACATACTATGGTTATGGTACCTCTCCTCCCCTCCAACATTCTCAAAAAATTGAAAATATTTTCATTGTAATCTTTTGGATCAATCTATACAATCGCCATACCTTAAACTGTTTTTGAGGATAATATTGGAACTTTTTGATGCTTTTGACAATATTTCAACGTGATTTTGCACTATAGCTGTCCCTCCCTTCATGCCCCTCTTTTGCCCCTGAATGTTGCTGTAAAAAAAGTTAGCAACAGACCTATTTTTATCATTACTTTCCCCCAAATCCCCAAATCCCCACCTCACCAGGAAAATGACTATTAATTGTAAAATGCGAGATTTCCATTCTTCTATCCATTCTTGTGACCATTTCAATGCACATCATGTATCATGGCCTTTCCCTACCTAAGCAAACAAAGTCTTACATTTTTTAGTACGTCTATCCATTTTTATTCTATATTAAGTTCAGAATTTTAAGTAAATCAAAATCTGTCTTAATCCGTTTAAACACTTATAAAATAATTCCAAAATATAAAATTCCGGACATTTTTTATCACTGATGAAGGAAGAACAGATACCTGAATTTCCCCATAAAGAATTCGCGCACAGGTGCGATGAGTGACATTGGGTTGGATGTTAAAATTACCGGCATTGAGAGGTCACAGATTAGCTTTCCGGTATGACGTTACGACTTACGCATACAAGTTGTGTAAAAAAAAAAAAAAAAGAAAAGAAAAAGAAAAAAAAGGATTTTTGTGCATATTTTGAGAAGGACTTCGAATTTTGAAAAATGCTGAAACATACGTTCCATTATTTCGAGGGGACATATTTTCAGGGAACATTTCCTCGAATTTGAATGCCCCCTAAAAAGAAATCACCCTCGAAAAAATAAACGAACGTTTGTTTCAGCGCTTTCCACAATGTGAAGCTGCCCTTGAAATATAAACAAATGCTCTTTCCTTTACACATCCTGTATTTCTAACGCTTATTTGAACCTCTTCGGGAGAATAAATGAATCAATTTGTGAACGTAATCCACATCAAAAATAGCCTTCAATAAAATTGCTTCCTTTGGTACGTATCTTCCAAATTTTCCATGTTTCGAATGATGGCTTGGAGATTTTGTTTTGTTTTGTTTTTTTTTTTTCAATTCACACGCGCGATTGTCTGGAACGCGTATAGCGTCTACGCTGTTTCTTTTCGAGTTCATAATCAGACTCGAACAATCTAATCACACTACATTATCAAAAGTGCATCAGTTGAAACTTAACGCCTTGCCCACTGGGATTCATCAAATAAACAGTGCAGTCGTGCCTTCTACAAATTTTCTTTTCTCTCTACCTTGAAGTTTCGATACGATGACAATTCAACAAAACTATATTTCCACCTTTACTTCGATTGTGACCGTATACCTAGCAGTGTTGCCAATTAGTGCAAAAGGAAAAAAATGATCGGTAATGGAAGTGGACGATAAAGATAAAATCGCGAAAAAGAGGAGGAAAAGAGAAACATTCGGAGGACTCTTAAAAATTAAAACGCCATTAGCCGCTTTCTTCCGCGGGGCAGCGCAAATCTGATCCGTGTAATGGAGAAAAAAATACCGACTATGATTTCGTATGTTAATGTTCCAGGGCTACTTAGTTTGAAGTTGATACTGCACCATGTTTTGTTGATGCAATTTTTTACAGGCCATCATGGGCAGCACGTCTCCACTGCATCGACCCCGGCAACAACTGCTCTCACGACGGAAGATCCCTACCCTTCATTCAAGTCTCCCGAGGATCCCAGCGTCATTGACACGATAGATATCCATCAAATAAGTAGGCATCAGTTGAAAAATCACCCTCTTGCATGTCTCCAGGTGTCCAGAGTATGAGCCAAATAAGCCACCGTGATTGAAATAAAAATGAGGCTCTTGTTAACTTTCGCTATGGGTAAGCGAATGAACAGTTAAATCTTGTGTAAAATCCAGCGAAAATTACGATAAGCGCATGAAAAAAATTCAAAATTCACTCACAGACTCACAAAATGACTGTCAAGTCCAAGGCGCAATTCCGGAGCTACGCAGATCCCATGAGAGAACCCCGCATCCAAATCTAAGTAAACAGGTCAGTCCGGTAGCGATTCACCGGAAACGGTGATCCCTATGTTTACACAAAGGGGTCTCTCCATCTGCGAATTTGAAAGCGCAAATAGACTGCTTCAGCCAGCTCATTGGCTCAATCAGTTGATTCGCGCTTTTAAATTGGCAGGTGGAGAGACCTCTTAAGTATAAGGCGGCTTTGCCCAAGAGGTGATTTTTTTAACATTGAAGCTTACGGAGAATTGGAGAAATGCCGACTAGCTGTCGTTAAATCCGAATTTCTCTCATATGGTTGATCAAAACGTCCAAACAGTGACTGAAACTGGTTCACTAGGATTTTAGGAAGATTTTCATGCCACTTCACATTATGTTGCTGCACTTGAGTGAGACATAATAGGCACGTGGCTTTGCCCAAAATGAGAAAATTCTTTATAATGGGCGCTTATGGAGAAATGCCGACTAACTGTCGTTACAACTGAATTTTTTAATTGTAGGTGATAAAAATGTCGGAAAAGTTCCTGAAACGTATTTATGAAGGTTTAAGGAAGAATATAATGTAACTTATGCGGCTTTCTAATCAGCTGTAGTTGAAAGATTCCGTTTCAATGACATCGCAAGGAGTTTCTCCATAAGCCACAATGGTAAGAAATCATCGTCTTGGGCGAAGCGGCAAAGCCACTCAGAGTTGCCAATAGTGGCTAGATTCGACCACACGTGGACTATTTTGATGAGAATTTAGCCACGCTTCCGCCTCCGTCGCCGTGGATCCTCCATCCCTATCCACAGCGTGGCTAGTATAACCAACTCGAAAACTGTCCACGCGTGGCTATTCTACCCCGTCCAAACCTGGCAATACAGGGTGTCTAGTATTTTTCAATGTTGAAATTCCCTGACTTTTCCCTGATTATCCCTGACTTGTGAAAAAAAATTCCCTGACTCTCGGCGGCGTTAATTTCTCATCAATATTTAGAAAACTCCCTCATTTGCGGCATTCTCATCAATATTGTGAAAACTTTTTTTTTTTGCGGAAACCCCTCTGTTAAAACGCATGTCAACCAGAATATAAATGAAGAATAGATCATATGAAATGTAACTTTTCTCCTTCAAAATGTTAGTTATTAGATCTAGTGATGAAACAAAGGAATTTTTTTACTCATGCAGAATCAAAATATTCCATGGATGCGTTTATCCCTGCAGAAAAACTTCAAAAATTAGCTGTATCGTGGACGCACCCAGGATTTGACTATCGGGGGCTAGGGCTACCCGGCTACGGTGACATCACCAATTGAGGTCTGGGACCTTCCTTAGAAAATTTTAAAAATTCAGCCTCTTTGAAACGCAAAATTAAGCTGCTAAAAATCGAAAACTTGAAAGAATTATAGCTGTCAAAGAAACAGGAATTTCCGCAATCATGGGTTCAGAATGAAACATTGTGTATTACACAATGTTTCATTTGCTGCAACCTGATGATAACCCAGATAAATAAAAATTGATCGACTCAGAACTAAAACATTAATCGTTAGGTCCAGAACTAAATGATCGTTTTGTTTCCTTTACCTCCAGCGGCTTTCCCGAAAATCTCCAAAAAGTGCTTTCTGTATGCATTCCTATACTTCCATTCATTTGAATTTTTTTATTCAGAGCGGTCTGGATAAACACCTCCTGCTGGAGGGGGATTCGGGAGTCCGTCCCCGGAAAATTTTGAAATCTAGCTATTCTTAAACGCAAGTTAATTTTATCCAAAAACCAAAAACAACTTGCTCCCAAGAAAACTGAGATTTTTTAACGATCATGCAGGTATTTCTTACTGCATTTCTAGGTGGAGTGGAAAGTCAAATGGCCTCATTCTAGATGAATACAATTTTTCATAATGGGACACTTTTATTGTGCTCATCCAGAAGGCGGATCCAGAACACACTTGAGGGGGGGGGGTAGGCTTTTTGTGGTTCCGGGATGGTGGGTGGCATGTCCTAGAATCTTTTCACTTGTAGTGGGGTATAGCTAGCTTGACAATAGTGGAAGAATCATTCATTTCTGGAAAAAATTGAAACTTTCAGGGATTGTAGTTAGGTAACCCATAGGAGATTCGAAAAACGAAGATACCCCCAAAAAGTTGGGCTCCGGGGGAACAGGGGCAAAACTTCATTTTGCTCATAAATTTTGAACGTGTAACTTTTTGGAGAAAAAAAAAACAAACAAAAAAAAATAATGAAACAAAAAGTGCAGGTTTAATTCTAAACCAATAGTGGCTCTTTTATTTGATTTGGATGACAAAAGACGAAAATTCAGCCAAAAACCCGATTGGACCCACAGGCCCCACCCAAATCGCGCCGCGGCAGCGAGCGTATACAACTAGCTGTATGTGCAGCGGAGCGATTCGAATGGGGCCCCCAACGTCCAATCGGTTTTTCGGCTGTATCTTCGTTATTTGTCGTCCGAATCAAAAATACCAAGTGTCCATTCAGGATGACAATTGAATTTCCTACATTTTCTATGTATCAACACATCTCTCATTGAAAACACTGCAACATGACCGAGGCTTCAATTTCAGCGATTTTGCCGCGAAAATAAGTGGTTCTCGATTTACCGGACATTTGCGCCGGTCCCCTCAGGTCCGGTAAATCGGTAATCGCAAAAGTATAACCAACCCAAGTAAACAAAAACCACGCTTTTCCGATTCGGCCGCAAATTCTCCAGCTGCTGGCGCGCCGCGCGCAACGAATGAGCAGCGAGGCACTGCCGCCGCCGCGCCGCGCCGTACGGGGCACGGACACGCGGACTACGCGGGCGGCGAAGTTACGCGATTATTCTGAAATACGATTCGCGAAAAACAGCGAGCACTTCAGGACAACTAAACGGCGCCTCCAAATTTAGTGATTTATAAAAACTACCGCGCACAAAAAATATTTCCCGGTTTTACGTCCGAATTCCCTGACATTTCCCGGTTTTCCCTGACCCTTCAAAATTCCCTGACAATTCCCGGTTTTCCCGGTCCCTAGACACCCTGCAATACTGAAGCCACTCAGCATGGTTGCATTAAGCATAGAGGTCTGCTCAACTCCGTTTCCGGTCGGGACGGACTGACCTCTTTACTTGGGTCATGACCCAATCTAATTTGTGGATTTCCTATATGTTTCTGTAGAAAAATTAACAAATTAGACAGGAATCCCCCATGACACACCTCCGCCATATAAGAGCAAATATGGCGGAGCTATGCCGCCGCAGGCATAATCAATTTGTATCTCTCTCTATCAAGAAACACTCAGAGGGAAGCCTCAAATTAGATAGGAATCTCTCATGGTGCGCTCCACCATAATGCCTTAAACTTTAAAGTCATTTTGTGACTTTATCCATGCACTGTTCAATCGCTTATACGAAATTAGCACGAGCCCCATTATAGCGTGAGCGTATCCGATTTCACGAAGTTTATCTGAACAGGTCAGTCCGAGATCGTTGTAATCTTTTGCCTCGTTCCTATGCAGCCGCAATGAAAATCTCGCCGGACGATTCTGTCAACCGACAACGAAGGATCAGACCAGTTGTTCGAGGAAAGAAAGAGGCGTGTTTATCGACTTGATCGACTATGGCAGTAGTCATGGGCGATCCGTGGCTTCAAGAATGAGGGAGCTTGAAATTTGACGACTTTTACCCCCTAACCACCTCCTTACAATTTTTGAGCCTTTTTACGAGAGGAAAAGGGAGAGGCTTGGGGAAAGACGACCTTTGCATTTTTATTTATGGTCCTTTTCCAAAGAGAGAGAGAGAGAGAGAGGGGGGGGAGCCCCCACAGCCGCAGCGGCTGAGCCGCTCCCACGGATCGCCGATTATATCATCCATATTTTAATCCGCGTGAATCGAACAATCTATCGTGGTAGCTCGTGGGCTAAGCGGTAAAGGTAAACAGCCATTTTAAAGATCACACATTTTGTTAATATAACAATGAAGAATGAAAGAGAAATTCGAAAAATAAAGAAACTTGTCAGCTCTTTTTTTCTCTTTTTTCCCCCCAAAGAAATCGAATTGGCTTACAGGGGACCTGACTTGAAGGATGGGAAAATTACTGCTGATTTCATGTGGGACTTGGTGCGAACTTTTTACGAGAGGGGAAAACTTCACGAGAAATACGTTCTTGAGGTAAGCGCTGAAAAAAACAAAATATACTTTCAAGGTTCAGATCTGGTAAAATTTTCTTAAATTTTTCGTCTTTACAAATTACATTATTATGAAGTAAATAGCTTCAACGATAGGTAGTAGTTAAATATAACAGAATACTTTTTAATATGATACATGATATCATTGCTGGAATAGACACAAGAGAGCTTTTCATTTCTGTTTTCTCTCCCTCAATAGCCGGAGAAAGCAAAACTTCTCTAACATGTAGCTTCCACGAAGGAAAAACATTAGCCGTCTTTTTTTATATCCAGTCGTTCGCGGTTCACAAAACGCGGTCATGAAATTATCTGCTCTTATGAAAGAATCTCATTTCATCTAGTATTATTTGAATCTTGAAACCTTCCCGCGGCATCATTTCCTTTGCGGTCCACGAACGTTCGCAAGCTAAAAAGCATGCGAACGCTTGTGGACCGCGGAACTATTTTCATCCACCCGTCCACAGTGGACATAAAAAAAAAAAAAAAAAAAAAAAAAAAAAAAAAAAAACGGCTATTGATAGCTGAGCCCAGAAATTCATCATTTGCTTTCTGTTTTCGCATTCCTTTTTCTTTTCGTTGTTGATCAGATTCTGCGTCAAGCGCGAGATTACTTCCGATCCCTCCCAAACGTGGTCGATCTTTCCTTAGCGGACAATGAGACCATATATGTCGTAGGTGAGACGCACGGCGACATCTACAGTTTACTCAACATCTTCGACGTGGGGGGTGGCGCCCCCAATGAGACAACTCGCTACTTATTCAATGGGAACATGATCGACGAGGATGATCATTCGATCGAATGCCTCATGTTACTTCTGGGCTTCACCCTTTTATACCCTCACAGCGTCTTCCTCAACAGAGGCACCTATGAGACCAGATCCGTCATCTCGTGGCACCGCAGGTAACCAACAACGGATCCAGCAATTAGGCAACCGAGAATTCTTCCTATTATAATTCATGGGAAACGATAGATTGAGAAGGGTCATGACCCCTCAAGAATCGATTATTCCTCATAAGTTCAAATGGGATGAATTCATGGTTGCCAAATTGCTGGATCCACCCATACAGGTAACTGAATAACTGATAATGTACTTAACGCACTCTTTCAAAGAGTAAGAAATAAAAAGAAAAACTGCACATAGAAAGGAAGTATGGCCATGAGCTCAACGGATTCTGATAAGTTGTTGATTATATAGGTTTTCGCGGAGGCGAGAAGGACTCGAGGACCCTTTCTTCCCTTTCGAGTGTTTATTCCGAGAGAAACCCTTACATCTCTCCGATTACCTTTCACTCGCCGATGATACCGCAGGCCGCAGCTATATCAAGCGCACATGGTCGAGATCAAAGGGTTCTTTCGATCGGAATGCCTACTCGAAAGATAAAACGCCACCCACAAGAATAACACGCACTCGATAACAAATCGATACAATGGGGCTCTTGTAAACTTTTGCTAAAAGCAAATGAATGGTAATATCTTATGCAAAAACCAGAGAAATTCACGCTATATAATCACATTAGGTATAAAGGTCTGAAATTCAGTTATAAATTCAGAAAATAGCAGTAACGGCAAGATTTTAAAGGCGGAGAAACGGAGGTAGGTAGGTGTACCATGCAGGAGATTCCTGTCTAATTATAATTTGTCACTTTTTCTACGGTAACACAGAGATATGTCTCAAATTAGAATCTACCATGATACCCTACGTAGAGGTACTTTCAGAAGTGGAGGCGGACCTAGACCGATAATCTTTGGAATTTGTCAATATTATTTCTGATATTACTCGATGAAAATTAATAAAAATGAAATTGAGTGTTCACTTTTCAATGAGGAAAACTTTAAACGCAAAAGAATAGAGTGAGGAGCAAATTCGGTATTGATTTGAAGGAATGAAAAATGAAAATTCGCCAAAGATTATGGTTTTGGTCCGCCTACACTTCTGAAACTACCTCTAGACTGCGGACGCCTCCTTCGCCTTCATAGACCGCTTCTTCTTCTTTATTCTCCCCATGGGAAGACTCTTTTACATACAGGCAGTGGCGTCGCACGGTGGATCGAGTCAATGGGGAGGGTCGGACATGGGCAGGAAAAAAAAGGTCACATTTCCAATGACTTTTTATGGTTTTCTAGTAGTTAAACATCTACAGTGACTATATCCATGGCTCATAGGTCATTTCACCCCCCTCATTTGACGTGCGGGTTGCCTAAACTTGAGAAGGTAGGCAATATGAAATTTACCGTCTGTTTTTTAAGTTTTTCTTTTGCTTTCGCATCAGATTTTGAAAATGTAATTCAAAATTTCGATTTCACTGGCTTATTTTCCTCCCTCTGATGAACATTTTCACATGTCGTTGATATTTTTTGGCATTATTATAAGGGGAGAAAAAATACTTTGAAAACTCGCTAAAAAAAATTGTGAAAAAAAGGGGGAAAAAGCTCTACAAAAAAATGTCCCCATATGTCCCCTAAATGCTTTTCTGGGTTGTTTTCTACACCTCTTCAGGAATGTATTCCAACAAAAATTGGCCGCTAATACCCGCTAATTTGAGCAAACGACTCGTTTGAATGAGAGCAAGTCGTGCGCGTTTTGAAGCTTCTCTCGCTTTCCTTCTATCACAAAGATCGCGCATCACAAGATATCTTCCAATCTCGATAAGCAGGGGCGTGCCGTGGGGGGAGCATGTGGGTACGCTTGCCCCGGGCGGCACTCTCGGAGGGGGGGCAAAATCAGGGTGACCAACCAAAAAAAAGGTTATCAAATTTCAAAATGAATTTCAGAGGGCGGCAAAATCAGTGCGTAACAAGCAAAAAAAAAAAAAAAAAAAAAAAGTCATCAAATTCATAATTTTGTTCGCGGAGGGCGGCAAGATTGCATTCTTGCCCCCCCTCTCTGGAAACCACGGCACGCCCCTGTCGATAAGTCTTCAATTGATAACTAATTTTCACTAATTTGTTGATTTCTTGGTGGAAAATAAACAAGAATTCAGTTCCCTACGTGCATTCAGCCATAGTTAATATAGGTGAATTGGTGTTACAAGTTCAGTGTTTGGTTTATTTAATTTATATGTTATATTTGCCGTTTTTTTTGACAATTTTAATGTATTTAATAATGTTATTTACGTATTTGCAATTGTTCAATGACACCCTCAAGACACAATGAAAGAGACGATGATGGAGAAGACTGATTGAATTTATTTGTTGAACTCTACAATAATAAAAAGTCGTTGGATGATTGTGATCATCTGGTCACGTTCATTATAAAAAACTATAAAACTTCGTTCGACGAACAAACTTTGACTGATGAGTGCCACATGTTTTGTTTGAGATTGATGAATTCAGAATTATGGACAGAAGAAGAAGAAGGCCAAGGAATATCTCCCAGAGGCACTTGCACTTCTGAAGGTTTGCCCTCAAGACACAATGAAAGAGACGATGATGGAGAAGACTGATTGAATTTATTTGTTGATTTTGAAAATCTGTCGTAATAAAAAGATGCACCTAAGTTTTCTCCCCTTTTTCCGTGTTTTTATTTATAATGTAACAAGAAAAATTGAAGTTAAAGAGTTTCAAAAGATCCACAAGGACAGAAAGAAAAACGAGGAAGTAAAAATATTTAGTTTGACTGGAAAAAAAAAAATCATCGTTATATTGTCCCACGTATGTGGGCGTATAACGAAAAAATGGTGGGGGGGGGGGGGGTTACGAAAAATTAAGTTAACAATTGTTTAGCAAAGGAATAATGTGACATTAGTAGTGAGGAAATTGTGAACCCCCCCCCCTCGTATAAATACGCCACGAATCTACAAAAACCGCCTACTTGTGACCCCCCCCCCCCGAATAAATACGCCACGAATCTACAAAAACCGCCTACTATCTTATTATCTGCTTCTTTCAGCCGTTCAGTACCGCATTAGACGCGTGTAATGTGTGTTTTGAGCAAACCGTGTCCACTAATGACGAGAAAATGCGTCAAAATACATTTTAAAACTCATAAATTGCAAAAAATATCATCAAAAACGGATTCTACGACGAAAAATACATTTGGTAACAAATTTCTGGGAAATTACATGCTCGAAAAAGGTCCATACTTAGAGGAAACGAAGTGCGTGATGCGCGATGTCCGACCCCTCCCATTGACTCGATCCACCGTGCGTCGCGTGCATCCGGCAACGCAGCATTTTGTCCATTTGATCCCATGTAAAATATCGATTCGAGGGAGTGCACTGTGCATCCCCAGTGTTTCGATCTTTTTCATGGGTTTTAATGGACTAAATGCAACGTCGCCAGATTGCACGCAACGCCACTGCATACAGGGACTCTAGTTCTAGTTCAACGCAACTCGCAATATCGCATACCGAATGAGTAATGGCGGTTTAAACTTTTTCCGTTTGATTCATTTTTCATAACAGTGGGTGTACAAGCGGTCATGAGAATTGGATAGGCCAAGAGTGCGAACAAAAATACCCGGCCCAGAAAAAACTCTGGGGGGCCTTTATGGAGGTCTTTGATTGGTTGCCGCTGGCTCACGTCATCAATGGAAAAGTCTTTGTCGTCCACGGCGGGCTCGCTTCTGAGGACGGAGTAACACTCGATGACATTAGGAAAATAACCAGAAATTGCGAGCCCAACCCTAAGGACGTCGGGAAAGATCGTAAGTTTGTCGTATTTATTTAGCTTGGTTCTATAAATTTGATTATAGTATCTGAGGAGTAGGGTGAGGGAGCTAAGGAGGCATTAGCCCCCCCCCCCCCGCCCTTGAGACAAAATGTTATAGACCATCTACGAGGGTATGTTGGGGGGAAATGTTGGTTTTAGCCCCCCCCCCCTCTCCCTAGCAAGACTTTTTTTTTTACCACGGGCTCGTGAATTAAAGCGATTTCAAAAAGGCGAAAATGTCGAGCTATTGGAAAAGGTTCACGTTTGGCGGGAAACTAGCGGTTGCCTGATAGTATAGGACATCCGGTGACCGGTAGGCGGTATCTGGAAGTAGTCCATTTGCGTGCCATTGCGATCATTGACAAGTCTTGGGTTTTAAGGAAATCATTTCATTTGCGGTCCGTGTAATTAGTCTACATTGTAATAGGGACTAATTATAATCTTCGCTTGGTATAGCACTGGCGCAAATCTATACGATTGCGCAATCGGCAGTTTCGCGCTATATTAAAGACATTTTCAAATTCGTTTCAGAAAGACCCGCAATAACTCACAGTTACTTTTTTTCTAATATTAGAGAGGAAGTTTTCGTTGTTTCTTTCAATTTTTTCGAGTCGCTTTAAAGTAGAATCAATAATTTCCGCCTTCATGACAAAAGTGCGAAACGGACCCATTTACTCCTAGAATCACGAAAAGTCACTTTCTGATTCCACTACTGCACTGAATATGGTGTTGTTGTTGTTGTTGTTTGGTTTTAAATACGTCAGAGGAGCTCCAGTGAAGCTCCAATGTAAATTAAATGTAATTGTGCTAATTAAGAAATCAAAGGTGGGTGTAGGCGGGTTTAGATCCATTGGTTGATACAGGCATTTTGGCTGTTTTAGCTGACGACAAAAACAAATACGATGATTGCCGGATTCTTGTGTGATTTTATACTCTTGCTGATCAAACAACACTATAATCGCTCTTCTCAAGTGTCACCCTGATGTAAGAAACTAATGGTAAACAATGATTTATGTCACAAATAAATTGTTTGATTAAGTGCGCAGCCGAGATGTTCATATTGAATTTGCCATATAAATACAGGCAGTATACCTACGAAGTGTAAGGATACATGACTGATCGCAAGAGAATAGTTTTTAGCGGAGAAATCAGAAACTCAGAAAGCTATTTTTCGTTTCCTGTCTTCAGTTTTCAGGTGTGACTTTTATTCATTTCATTGAAATGATTTCAAGAGCGCGAATCGTTACTTTTGACTAAAACTTTACAATCCCCCTTGGAATCAATGCTCATTGCTGAGGCAACGCAACGGTTCCCACTGTTCGCAGCATAACAGGCCCGTCCCAATATCCGATTACAGTAAGTTATTACAGGCACCATCGCGTATCATCAGACAGTTTAAGGTAACTATTCGTACAGGACTGTACGGATATCGCATACCTCACAAAATGAAGGCGCTTTTTACGCACGAACAGCATCAGAGAAGACTCTTTGATAGCTGAGAGGGCTTAGAGTCCCTTGATGGAAATATTGTATAGGGAGTACCGACACGAGCTCAACGAGTTGTGATTGGTCGTTGGTTTTAGGCTCTCACGGAGTCGAGCAGGAGTCGACGACATCGAAGGCTCCACACAAAAGGAGTCGATTCGTAGAGGAACGTATGGGAACGGACCGGAATGCTGGCAAATCCGCCAGTCCACCACTGGTCCACTGTCGAACTTAACCTTCGAATGCGTTCACGCGGTCGACAAAATCGACTCCTGTCAAAATACATAAAGCGTCGTGTCGGTACTCCCTATACAATATTTCCATCAAGGGACTCTAAGAGGGCTGTGCGATCGACCGCAACAAGATTCCGGGAAAACAATCTGTTCGAAATTATTAAAACTTCCATTGATCTATCAAGACTTCGTCAATTTTTGACCCTATGATCAAAAATACAATAAAAAAAAAAATCGACGATTTTCGATTAAAAACTTTCGAACGATCCGTCAGACAGTACCGGAACATTTTATCTAGACCGGACGATCGAAACGATAGATCGCACAGGCCTACCTTTATCTCTCTTTGATAGCTCGTGCCTCGTCGCCATACATTAAAAGCGAATTTTCGTATTTACAGTGTTGCCAGATCGAGGGTAAAAAACCGTATTATCCCCATTTAAGTCAATGTAAAACGTACGGCTTTTTCAACCCAATCCCTAGGTATCCCAATCTAGCAACCCTGTACTCACATGTTACTAACAAGGGAAGTTGAAGGCCTGAGGCAGTGTCTGAAGTATCTCATCGCATCGTGCATCAGCAGTCGATTAAAGAATGAGACTAAAATATGTGGTTCCTCACGCGCCAAGCGACCAAGCACATACATATTAGTCCCATTCTTTAATTGACCGATAGTACATGCAACGCACTTTACACTTATTTCCTCATTCATTTAGTTTGAATTAGTGATAATGTCCTTTGTGGTTCGACGGCATTTATCAAGCGCAACGGTTCACGTCTGTCGCCGATATTACTTGGAAACCAACCTTCGCACGCAAATCTGGTGATGGATTTGGTGTTTTTTGAGACACCCATGGATTATGTGTCATTAAAAAAAAAAGTCCGAAATTGTCGAAAGCATTTGATGAATCTGTTGACTCCGATGTTAATTAATGCCTCAAAAACGTGAAACAATAACCAAATCCGGATTTGCCTGCGAAGGTTGCATCGGCTGGATCGGATTGTCCACATCTAATCACGTAATTGCAAAATGAATCTGATTTCAGATGAGGAGAAGTCGAACTGTAATTTTGGAATTTATCAATTTCCTTTGAGCACGATATAAAATGGAAGCTGATTATGAGATTGAGTCTGTGTTTTGCATCTGTAAACGCCTGATAGTTGGATTATTCAATTTTCATGCGAGTTTCCAGTGAAAACACAGGAGGAAACTCAATTGAACGCGTGAAAATGCGCTTCTGATATACGATGACGAGCAATCAGTTCAATCAGAAAAGATTCTTCTTGGGTCCGATCCTCTGTTCGTGCGTAAAAAGTTCCTTCATTTTGTAAGGTATGCAATATCTGTACAGTCCTGTACGGATAGTTACTTTAAACTCTCTAATGATACGCTATACGACGCGACGGATGCTTCAATGACTGTGATCGGATGGGATGGGCCTGGGCCCGGAAAATGTTGAGACAAAATGGTCACTTTACTAGGGTGGATGGTGAGGATTCGAGCATGTTATTAGATAGCTTAAGTATGTCCTCAATGTACAAGCAGAGCCATTAGTCCTGCGTCGCCGATTCGACGCAACCCGCGCTACGCGAACGTACTGAGAGTGGTCGCAGCGCTCGGAGTTGCCTTTCTAACGCCGAGCGCCTGGCCTCGTTGTCGTCTCGGCACTCTTCGACTCATCTTTTTATTTTGTCAACCCAGCCAGCCGAACGAGCCTTCCTTTTTTCCGATCTCACTCAAATTGTAGTTTTGTCTTTGTTTTCATGAAGTTATTTGCTTGCATTTATTGCTCACCGGGATTTGAGGTGCTGCGCTCAGTTCACTCATTCCTAAACAGGGCACTGACTCCGTTTTTTTTAAAATGCATCGTGGTTTATTTTATTTTTTTCCGTCTGTCTAACATGGGCCACAATGGGTTTACCACCCCATTTAGGCATTAGCACTTAAAGAGGGGGGGGATTTGAAAAACAGTAATTTTCATTCCAATATTTGCAAACACGAGGTGGAAGCAATCAAAAATGTACGAAAATCGCAAATTTTCCCTCACTCCCTTCTATCGAAAATTTTCTGCCGGTGCCCATGATTTATGACCAATTTATAGTTCATTCTTATGCGTATTTACTCGCGAGTCTGTTCATTTATTTATTCATTTTAGTATTTATTTACTGTATTTCATTTAGTTTTTCTTTAACGAAGTTAGGGCGAAGTTGAAATTGGAGGAGGGGGGAGGTTACGAATACAGAGCAGTCCGTGGCCGAGGCGTGGATGCTCTGGACGGCTTTTACAGGTTTCCTCCTTCGCCCTGTTCGTAGCTGGTGAGGGAGCCATCACCGGACCCCCATAAGCTGAGGAGGATCCAAAAAGTAATTGAAGGGGGGGAGGGATACGCATTTAAAATTTGTAAGGAGCGTTAGAGAGGCAGCATTAGTGGACTATTTGCTAATGAAAAAGGCATATTTTTTTTCTTTTTTTTTACGGTTACACTGAGACTCGTTCCACTCTCCCTACAGAGACAATTCATATTAGAGACAGTAGATACCACGCACTAGTCGCTTGTAGGGTGGGTAATCTTTTTTTTCGGGGACTCAATTAGAATTACGTAGGAGACCAAGGTTATAGATTTAAGAGGTATGCTCATGTGACTTCGCGCCACGAAGTCAGTAGCGCGGAGATCAAAATTCAGATCCAAGATGGCCGACAAAAACATTGTATACTCTTTCCAGAAAACATCGCGCTATTTTCTGCTTTTCTGGAGAGGGAAGCCGGTGTAGTATCTAAAGAATAAACTGGGAAGAAAATAAAAAATACTGGGAAGGAAAACAAAAAAATGACAATCCGTTTAGTTGAAAGCAAGAGGCGAGTCTTAGGAGTCTACCATTATGTCTTATATTTTTTAAAAACTTGTTTTCCTTTTTTCTTTCTTTTCAAAATCAAAACCTGCTAAAATGTTATCTCTATCTCATAAATATTTACTCGGTTCTCTTACAAATGAAACCCAAAAAACCCATTAAAATTGGGTTTTCAGGACGTAAAATTTTCAAAATTTGCCGCGGGGGGGCCCCGGACCCCCTCGTCAACACCTAGGGGATATTCCATACCCCCATACCCCCCGGTAAATACGGCACGTGAAAAAATGTGGCGTCACCCCCCCCCCCCCCCCCCCCCCCCCAAGAATTAATTTTAACTGCACCGCCTAAGATAATAATAAGTTACTTTATCCTGGACTAGAGGCCGCAGGTGAGTATACCTATATGCTCTTGCTGATATTTGGTTGGATTTAAAAAGGACCAAAAGAAGCCTGCTATACGATCTGGATCCTTTAATAAGTCAACGTAATAACTAAAAAATAAGAAACAGAGAACTCTAATTTATCTCTTGAAAATAGCGTAAAAACTGCCTCATTCCAAGTTAATTTTTAGAAAAATGTCCTGATGGGGGGCCCCAGAATGGAGGGAGGGGACCAAAAATTGACCGAGCGGCCTAACATTTAGAGAGCCAGCCCGACCTTGTGTAACACAACCAATTGATCACGAACTTTTTCTCATAACAGGTGCTGAAAGTGCCCACCATTGAGTTTGACACACTTTTTCAACCTTATCCGGGAAGAAAATCATCGATTGCCGCTAACATTGTTTTTAAACGAATAATTTTGGCGGCTTCAATGATTCTATCTGTTAAATTTTGCAAAAGATGGTGGCAAGTTTGACAATGTTTGCCTTTAAGCTCGTCTCACAATTTGTATTCTGCAAAGTTTATCGGACAGCATCAACGAAGCCGCAAAAATCATTCTGTAGGAAATAAATACGAGTGAAAATCGATGAATTTCCCGCAAGGTTGAAAAAGTGATTCGCGAAGTCAATGGTGGGCACTTTAAGCACCTTTTGTAAGTAAATAAAGCTTGGAATTAATTGTTTACTTGACACCAACTAGTCATTTTTGTCCCAGTCCGTCAATTTTGATCCAATTTTCATGTTTTTCTGCCTAAAAATTGTTGAGCCTTTATTGCAAAATCGATTGCATGTAAATCGGTACTTTGACTTGGTTCCTCTATTTTCGCTCGGGTGTGCGCTGTAGTTCGAATTTGTTTTATTCCGTGTAAAGATTCAATTGCCCAAAGATAAGACTTTTCAGATCATGTATATAGTTATGTATACTTTCATAAAGTCGTTTTATAAAAAAAAAAAAAAAAAAACGCACTTTTGCGTGTGACAGTATTGATGGGCAGACTGTGTATGTTTGTTAAGGCGGAAGGGGGAGGGGGGGCGCTACACACCTCCAGTGCTATGCAAAGTTATCCAGCGGGAAGAGGAATAAGGCACTGTTCAGTGTTCAAGGAGAGGAAGTATGTCCGAAACATATTTTTTTTTGTTTATTCTATTCTAAGTATATATGGAGAGAGTGTGAAATTCAAGCCCAATTAGTTTAACAACACCAACTAGCTTCCTACTAAAAACATGAGAAAATGTCACTTTCCTGGTAGTCTCTTCTCTCTTTCTGAGGGTCTAACATTGTTTAGTAATCATCTTATGGCTCTGAAATTTGACTTTTCCCCAATCACGTCAAAATAAATGTGGTTCACCGGTAAGCTTTTTCCGAGTGGATTAGAGGCTCTACCCAGCAGTAAATTGAAAAATTAAAATCATCGCAATTTGCTTTGAACAATTGTAGAGAAAAGTCCAAACACAGATTCCGATTCTTCATTTCTTCAAAAACGCTGCTGCACTCATTTCTCTCTGTAAGTTAACATTCAAGGGTATGTGACAGAGACTTTTTCCGAACCCTTGGAACATGCGTGTTCTTGCAGAGAAGTTGGAATAATTTCTAATGCTTCCAAATTGTTAACGAATGGTGGCCTGAAAAAACGAAATGCACGTTGAAATTTCTAGTAATCTCTAAGTTCTTTATTATGTGTTTCCAAAATTTTTCACTTACCAATTTTAAGGTTCAATATGTGAAATTTCCTGACTACGTCGATAACGGCTCAGATTTTCTCAAATGGATAAAAGGTTTGACGCAAAAGTTGGAAACAGTTAAATGACTATAACTCGCAAAAAAAAAGAGAAAAAAAAATTGCTTCCTATAATAAAAAATACTAGTTTAGATTCCTCATTTTTTCCAGTTGTTTGTTTTGTGTTTTTAAAAAAACTTTGCGTGCTTCTTTCTTTGCTCTCAATTTTTAGGGAATGATATAGTTTTTTTAAACCCCTTAAAAATGCTTGCGCGGCATTTGGCCGAGAAGCTGTCGGAACTTCTTACGGTTACAAGAGCTCAACGTGGAATGACTGGCAAAAAACAAACTACGCTATCAACCTTCTCATATTATTTTCTTTCTTTTCTCAAGTAAAATCCAACAAATTCGATATTCCGGTCAAAAACATGACTTTTTGCTGACCCTGTCACAGGCGATTCACCGAGCATTTTACAAGGGTATAGAAAAAGTATCTTTTTCGTGCCCTATAAATCGACAGCAAAGAAATGAGTTACGGAGTTACATCCATTTCTGAAAGTCTGACCGTTAAACCGCATTTGACATGGTCACGAAATATAACATTTTAGACTTTAAAATTGATAGTAGCTTATGTATTTTAGAAACACGAAAAAGAAAGTGGAGTTTACGAGAAGTTCAAAGTGCGTTTCGTTTCTTCAGGTCATCGCAGCAATGTTCTTAAAATTTTGTAAGCGTTAGAAGTTAATATACATTATAACTTTCCGACAAAAACATGCATGTTTCAAGGGTCCGAAAAAAGTCTATGTTACGCCCCTCCAAAATAACAAAATTAATTATAGATAAAATCCTTTTTACTTGAAGATATGAGGAATCTAAATCTGATCTCGGAATTTTTTCTTTCGGTGTTTTACACATGTTATGAGATTGCGTATTTTTCAATTTAGGTGGTAAAGCCTCCACCCTCCAATACACTTGCAAAAGAGCTTTAAGTTGAATGTTAAACAATTTTAGACCCTCGGCAAGAAAGAAAAAAGTATCAGGAATTTGATGGTGCCTGTTGTTTGTTTCTGCCCGTAAGTTACATTTTAGCGAGGGTGAGACGCTAAAAAAATTCTCTGCTATACGCCACTCTATAACGCATTTTTTTCGGTCGGAAATAAATGTCTTCCACACCGAAGTCCTTTAAATTAAGGGTAGAAAAAAAATTTCGAAACGAAGTAAAACTGCATAGGAAACGAGGAATCCGAACGTTGTTCTAAAATATTTTTACCATTCTCAACTCTACGCGAGTTTAACGAATTACGAATTAAATTGTTTGTTTTCCCTGTATATCATTTCGTGCCGATTTTCAACCACTCAAGTGATATTTTTATCTATTTTTTTTTTATCTCTCTTTCTTATGCGCTATGTATATCAAATCAGAAACACGCAAAATTCTTTAAAGTAGCTTTCTCGAGTCATTTCCCAACTAATTATGACATTTATTATCAAAACATCAAAAAATCCATCTCGCGGTGCTGCCGCAAAATCAGAACACGCGCTTCCGTTTTTATGACACTAAAAGCATTGTCGGAGGAAAATATAAGTCAATCTTCTTTGGAAAAACCTCTCATAAGATGCAATCTTGCCCTGACTTGAACAAAGACTGAATAATATATTTTCAAGATGTAATTTGATGCATATAGATAACAGAGCCACCCAAAAAGATGGAAGGGGATATACTCCCACTTAAGGGGGGGGGGGGGAGTAAAAGCAATCGTAGATTATTAAAAAAGCAAGTAAGAGTATGAATTGATTGGGGTGCTTGGGCCCCTGAAATGGTGAAGAACAAAAAAATCATAGAATCATTAAGTCTTCACGAGACTATTGGAAATAATTTGGAGAGAGCAAGCCCGAATAGTCCGAGCAATATCATTCGGTGGGCAAAAGATATAGGTCGATTCAGACACACAAGGCATGATCTCCGTAAGCAAGTTTCCCAGATCCTCTTCAATGCCGATTGGGAGCCGCGTTGCTAGATTCAACCGTAATTACAGCAGAATTACATTGGATACACACATATTTCTCCCCAATCCTGGCAACACTGATTGTGAGTGTGCACAAGAAAAGAGACAAAAGAAAGAAGAGAGAGAAAGACGAAGAGATAAGAGCTCATTTGTTGCCGAAACGATGATGCTGTGGGCGAGCCAAACCGGTTTTGACGACTCTGAGCGCTCGACTTCTCAGCGCCTGAGTGTTCGTACCACGTTATACTTACGTGTGATGCGGGTTGCGTCGAATCGGCGACGCAGGACTAATGGCTCTGCTTGTACTTCTAGGAGAAGTACCATTTCGTCCCAACATTTTTCAGTCCCTGTTATGTTGCGAACTCTTGCCATAGGAATGAGCATTGATTCTGATGTGATTTGTGGCAAAAATAACGACACACGCTCTTGACATGAATAAAATTCATACCTAAATTTAATAATGGAACCGAAAACTTGCCACCTTTTAGGAACAAAATATTTTCTCTTCAGCAACTCGTACGTTCATGTGAGGATTCTGCAGCCTCACAGATTTTGCTTATCTATTTTTAAAAAAAACAAAAAAAACAAAAAAAACGGTGTTTTGTCTGCTGCTAGGTATACTATACGATTTGCTTTATTCAAGTCCACAAGCAAAGAGAGGACGAGGCAGAACCAAGTACAGCGAAGCACTGGAATTTGGACCAGATATTACAAAGAAGTTCTGCAAGGAGAGCGGGTTGCAAAGAATAATCCGAACTCACGGAAGGAGCGGTCAAAAGAGGAGTCAACACTACAATCAGGTATACTGGGTTTCCGCAAGGTACGGAGGATTTATGCTCAGGCTTCGGGCACCTGAGCTGGAGCCTAAGGAGATCGACCTCGGAAGTTTCATTGAGCCATTATATGGTTTGAGGTGGCGAGGACAAGGCGGGTATTACCAAAAATACGAAGAAATGAAGGATACGATGATAACACGATACATTCCAGAACCAACGGAATATTATGATTGATGAAGGAATCAATTCTATTTGTACATCAACAGATTTGTGATTGGAAAAGAGCACATTCTTACCCTAAACTACTTAGTTACCTTACTTCATTGTTAGTAGTGATGCAAATCGAAATGATTTTTCCAAACCGGTTTTGAACCGGTTCAAACTCTTTGCATTAATAATTTTCTTATATTTTAAATGCAATTTTTTTAAAAAAATTTCCTACTTGGATCTATGATGCAAGGTATGAAACTAGTTTTTCAGCTCATTATATTTAATGTTCATCAAAAATATCCAAAATATCCAGATTTTGAAATCTGAAGTCGTTTCACTCAAAATCAAAAATTGTTACTTAACCCCTTCATCCATTAAGCTCTTCAATCACTTTGGATTAGATTATGCCAGTGAGTACTTATATTTCATAAAAATCCACACAAAAAATAACAAAAAACAAAAACCGATAAATGGTACAGCAAAACTGCGCACAAGAAAAATAAAAAGCATTCTTTTCAAAATAGGAGGGAAAATTTCTTTAAGCATTCCACAATAACAGAGTAAAAAAAAAAAAAAACACGTACCTTTCAAAGATAAATAACAGCATTTGATGGAGCGATATGTAATATCCTTGAAAATAAATGAAGTAAAAGTGCAGGTAACACAAAACACTGAGTGAAAAAGCACATCAAAATAAAATGAAAAAAAATAAAAGAAAAAAAATTTAATAAATACATGAAACTGAAACATAATAATACTTTCGCACGGAAATTAAAGCATTGAAGCAGAACAAAGGTAATCAACGTAAAAAAGAGCAAACCAAAATCCTATTCCCTCTACCCAAACATCTAAATTTTCCTAACTTAGATGTAATATCAAGAAATGAGACAGGAAGCAGACTCACTGAAAATGTGTGCTGAAAGAGGCTGATTCAAAATTGGCCAACCCCCCCCCCCCTCAAATTAATTGATTTCCTCTTTAATTATGATTCCAGGGTAGATTGTCGCAGATTTTGATTTGCTAGATAGTGTCATGAGTCGTTTTTCTGTAACTCACAGTTTTCCGGTATTTTTTATCGAATGACAACTAATGGACGGTGAATCAAATTGTCAGGACCACCGTAACTTTTTTAATGATCTGTTGAGCCATCAAACATTAAAATCGGTTGAGAAATAAATACGTGAATACACCAGGTGACCCAGACCACCCCTATAAGCCGTTTTTCGCAAGGAAGCGTTTTTTTTTGTTTCCACACCCCTCAAAACTTCCAAAGGGCGTCTCAAAGGCCTTTGAAAATACAAATTTCGGATTTTTCAGGTGCATTTTCCGGAGTGTTTTTTCAGTCTCCAAGTCGTGAGTTTAGTCCTTCATTATGAAAAACCGCTGATAAGAGTGGTCTGGGTCACCCAGTGCTTGGAAATATTGACCATTAATGTGCGAGTGCCAGTGAGACAGAGTGATGGGGAGATTTCATTTTTCACACTTTTTTTTCATCGATGAAGTTGTCGGCCCACTTCCTTTTTTTCATCTTTCTCTAAAAGTGATAAAATTAAATTTGTAAAGAGGTGATTTTTTTTTTTAGGTCCTTTGTGAAGCAATGAAATAACTTTACCATAACTTTTCCCCAGACAATTGAGGCGGTGGCTGCAAAAACAGCACATACGGAAAAACCTGATTTCCAGAAAACGCATTTAAAGTTTTCATTTGCTAATAACGCGTTGATATGATTCGGAAATGAGTGCAATTTTTCGTGGTTTTATGCTTTGAACCCTCTTTGAAGAGAATCCAAGTACAAATTTAAAAAAAAATGGTTTGAGTTCATTTGCGGCCAATTTAAAAAAGTGAGTTATGTGCGGTTTTTGAACCCAACAATTAAATGAACGCAAAGAGGTTGATCCAGCTCTGGGATCTGGAAAGAATTCATGGTTGCCAAATTGCTGGCTATGCCCATGCATTTTGAGAGGTCATTTTCCTTTACATTTAATTGCCAGCCAAATATAGCTGATTTATTATTTAGTTTTTACTTTTTTGTTTCAGTTTGCGTCATTACTTTACTTTAAGTTTTTACGTTTCAATAAATTATGGCAAAAAACCTATTATTCTTTCATTTAACCGTCAAATCCTATTAAACAATAGGATTTGACAGTTAAATGAAAGAATAATAATTAAATTATTAAAATTAAATTAATTAATTAATAATTAAATTAAATAATAGGATTTGACAGTTAAATGAAAGAATAATAATTTTTTTGCCATAATTTATTGAAACATAAAAACTTAAAGTAAAGTAATGACGCAAACTGAAACAAAAAAGTAAAAACTAGTAGTAAGTAGTAGTAGTGAAGTCCAGCCGCCCAAACCTTCGTTCATTATGCTTGAATTTCAAAGCGAACGACTAATAATAAATCAGCTATATTTGACTCGCAATTAAATGTAAAGGAAAATGACCTCTCAAAATGCTTGAGCATAGCCAGCAATTTGGCAACCATGAATTCTTCCCATTTGAACGCATGAGAAACAATCGACTCTTGAGGAGACCATGGCTCTTTTACTAATCGATTGTTTCTCATGCATTCAAATGGGAATAATACACAGTTATACATTTAGTGCATATACTCGTATGTGCTGTTTTTGCACCCATCGACCCGATATCTCCGCGAAGAATCATCGTCACGTCGCCAAATTCACAGGGGTGATACTTCTTGAGTATAATTTTCAATTGTGCTGTTGGGCGCAAAAACAGCACATACGCGCATGGGCTGTTAATGCAGGGGCCGCCTCAATTATTAAATTTCCCAGAATTTTGACAGCTTTTTTGACAAAATAATTGACAAAATAGCTGTAGTTACTGATAAAAAAAAAAAAAAAATAATAATAAACTATGTAGTTACATGGCGTGTTTAAAAAATGAAAATGAAAATAATGAATATTGCAAAAATACAAAATTGGTAAGTAAATAAAAAACAAATAAATAAGGAATACCTAAATAAAAAAAAATAAAAAAACAAATAAATTGATAAAAACTATTCCACGCTCTTCAAATAATTACACAAAATCTTAACTACTATTTCAAATTTTCTAATCTTCAGGTTCTCGATGGAATTTTCAAAATTCATAATCAAACCAGACTTCATTGGCAAAACTAGATTGAAATTAAGTCGTCGAGAGACAACTAAACTGTTGAATTAGTCCAACAAGCAACTAAGTTAGTAGTTAGTTGCTCCAGTAGACAACTATTGTTGTTGTATCAGGGAGACAACTATTGTTGTTGTATCAGGGAGACAACTATTGTTGTTGTATCAGGGAGACAACTATGGTTGTTGTATCAGGGAGACAACTATTGTTGTTGTATCAGGGAGACAACTATTGTTGTTGTATCAGGGAGACAATTATTGTTGTTGTATCAGGGAGACAACTATTGTTGTTGTATCAGGGAGACAATTATTATTGTTGTTGTTGTTGTTGTTGTTGTTGTTTTTTTTTGTTTTTTTTTGATAAAAAAACGATCTACTAATGGAGTAAGTATTTAGTTGCAATTTTAAAATGTTAAGATTTGAAGAACTTTGGATTTTGCTTTATTCATCATTCATACATTAATGAATGAGGACGTATTTACACTATTGTTGTGTAAGCAAGACACGTTTGCGATATTCATGTTTGAACTTCGGGGCGGTTGATGTTTCCATCAATGACCAATTGACGTAATTGGTAAACTTTACCGAATGTTTGATTTACTTTTTTACACCATTTCAGCCCATAAAAAGGAACTATTGTGAGAACGACGAGTAAAAACACTGTGTATTGTAGGAAGTCCTGCAGCGTAATTTCTGATGGTTTGTCGGCTAAGATGCTTTTTGACATGTCTGAGATATTATGTAGTAAGTTTGACAGACATTTTGTTGAGTAAGGGGATCGACGGAGTGTTTTCCGAAATTAAGGGGGCTATCCACATCCAGGATGTGGACTCTATTTAATCGTCTCAGCGTATGTTGAGAAGCGCTAATGCTAGCAAATTTGTGTGTTTATCTAAAAAAAATTTCCCTGAAGGTTCGTTGTAAAGTTCTGAGCTCTGGTACATTGTTAAGTTGGATCTTGATTTTTTCATCTCCATTAATTTTGACAAGTTTAATATAGTAATTGTCCCTTTTTATGTTTAATTCGTCAAATTTTGCATACAGATCCTAGACTGTTGGGAACAGAAGTGTAAATAGGTGCTGGTTTAACCTCAGTATCCTGGAGTGCATAAAATTTATTACTTGTTTCCCCTGTGTTGCCTGTGGGATTAATTTTGATTTCTCTAAAGGCTTTCCTTTTTTTGCTGGTGATGGTAATCCATTGGTTACCATTCTCGTCATCTATGTCATCCATACTATGGCTTTGCGGGGTTTTAGTAAGATCATGATTTTCAATAGTTTTATTTGTTTGACTGATTTTCAGACAGATTAGACAGTTTGAAAAATACAATGTTGTCTACCTGAGCAAGTAACAACTAATTTGGTTGCTTGCTGAACTAATTCAATGATTTAGCTGCTTTTAAACAAGTTAGTTTCAATTTAGTTTTGCCCAAGTCTGATTTTGTCTTTACTGGTTGCTGAAACAGCATGCAACCCTATTAAAAGAAAGCAAGGTACTAGAAAATAGACAGAGATAGCTACTGCACAGCTAACACTACGTTACTAACACCTACTTCTTTGTAAAATAGCCACTGAACTATGTTGCAGCAAGTTAAATTTTACTTAAAAAAAAAATCTAGTAAAAAAGTCCTCCCACTCAGGAAGATGAGGTTAAGCACTGGCTGGACCCCAACTTTCAGAACCAGTAACACCCCCCCCCCTCCCCCCCGGTCAGCCATTTTTGGTGTTCTTCAAATTCTTTTCGATTGATTATTTAAATAATACAAATTAATGAAATAAGTCAACCCTGGGCTTGTTTTAAAGCCTGAAGTCGGCAGTATTTTTTACTACCTAAAGAGGGTAATTTTATATTTTAATGTTGAATTTTAATGTTTTTATTGTTGAATTCTTATCACAACATGTATTGTTTGAGTTTCCGAAAACTCCTTTGCAAGAACATTGTACCATTTGTACCTAAAAAATACAAGTAAAATTCACTACAGATGGAAGCATCTTGTTTACTTGTCAAAGATGTACAAGATGCAATTTTGTTCCAATGCGCTAAAAAATTTCAAAGACATTTGCCTTACACCACTAGAATGAGTTGTACAATTGGTGCCACCTTGAGTGTTTTTGAGGACTCTAGAACACTATGGTCTATGAACACCTACTGGTGGTCATAGGTGTAAAGCAGTAACCCTGTAAAGTGTGAGAATTTTTGAAACTCTAGAAATGTACAGCATACGTCTTTTAATTTTTATTTTTTTTGCACTGAAGAGAGATGTACCATGCACATCTTTGAGAGTTGCAAGTTAAAGTAAGTTTGCGCTCCTGAGACTTTAAAGGCACATTGCTGAATTTTCTTACGGTAAAATATTTATTCAAGCAAAAGATGAGCATTGTTCTAGGAGCAAGGTCTTTGAAATGAAGCACACTCGTGGAGAATAAAATGAATAAAAATAGGAAAGCTCTGATTAAAACGACCTGCGCGCAAGGAAGACGTAAAAAAAAGCAGTGAAACAACTCCTCGAAATATTAAAAAACTTCCATAGATTTGAGATTAGCTTGAAGATTTTTATGTACAAAATATAAATAAACACACACATAGGAAGAGCAAAACATTAAAAGTTGGTCTTACCTCCAGCGTGCTAACTTTCTCTTCGAAAGGCCTTAATCTACTGACTTCAGCTTTTAATGATTCCATGAGCACTTCATTTTCTTTCAACTGGGCTAAATTCGAACTGTTCTCATTTTCTCTGGCAAGTAACTGCGGAGGAAGAAAAACAAAACCAGAAGCAATATTACTAAACACTCAGACAAAAAAAAAACAAACAGAAAAGATGAAAAGACGTACTCCATCCCATTTGCAGCCCCTAGAACTGGTGCAAGTCAAATTTACATACTTTTTTTGGCCAACCAAAATTGCATCAAGTTCCATCGATGAATGAGTGGTAGGCAATGAATTTAGATTTGGTACTAACCAACCACTCACACCGCAGTCCTGATTATTTTTAGGCCTCCTCAGACATTTAAATTGAACCATTCAAGTAACTCAACTCTAAGAGTATAGTGTTTTGTTCCCATCATGCATCATTTTCAAAAACTCGTGAATTAACGGGCATTCCACGTCTAAACTTTCAAAACATTGAATATCTTAACAGAAATGAATCTATGCTATGATTGATGATGATCCCCGACAACATCAGTTTTTTTTTTTTTTTTTTTTTTTTTTTTTTTTTTTTTTTTTTTTTTTCATTATTTGTGTGAGCATTGCAATCAGTATCACTCAACCCTACACCTACACCTATTTGCAATAGAAGCGAATATTTGACAGTATTCTGTCTATTAATTTAAATAACTTAACACAACGTTGCCAAATGCTTAATTCTAATTTATGTTGAAAAGTAACACGAATTCAATAAATATACAGACAACATCAGTGACTGTCAAAAGTTTGCTGGCCGCTAAACTATGATGGTGGATGGAGCGCAGTGCGCACCAATCACCAAATACCCACTTGGAAGCTACTTTGAGGAACCAGTTTGACCTCTGAAGAGGCTTTTTGAGACACAGAGTCAACACAGAAAGTTCAATAATTCACTGTCAGTATGTCAACCATAAAAATGTCTACTAACAGAATATCTACTTTTTTAAGGCTCCTGCAATAATGTCTACGTTAAAACGTCTACGTTTCAAACCTCCGGTAAAAAAGGGCTACAGCAAAAATGAATATAGTTCAAGCTGAAAGGGTGGTAAGAAGATATGCTGAATATAAACAAAATTTCAATATCAAGACATACTTGCATACTATTAGTCAACGATTGAAAGTTTATCCAATATCTGATGATGAGGGAGAAGAATCAGATGATCATTAGTAAACCAATCTGAATCTAACAGGCTAAGGTAAGCTATGACAATTTATAGTCTCTTATTCTCACAAACCTTTACTGCTTCAAAGTAGACATTTATCTCCAATTTTGGAAAAAATTAAAAACTTAAACGAAAATATTTGGAGATGGAAAAAAAAGAGTAAACTCAAAGTAAAATAGACATTTTGGTTGCAGCCTTTTTTTACGACCAATGTTTCAAACATACATGTTTTAACATAGACATTTTTACTACAACCTTAAAAAAGTAGACATTGTGTCAGAAGACATTTCAGTTGTTGACCTTTTGACCTTGAACCAGTTCAATTTACTATCGGACCATTGCAAACTTTTGCCACATCAATTTTGAGTTTTGATTCTAATGTAATGCTTGCAATTAAAATACTGTAATTCATTAATAAATTCAAAAACAGCAAATAAAAAGTCACTATCAGATGATAAGACTGTATTTTTTTTTAAGCTATTATGTTTTTTCTAATTTGGTTACTGTTTGCAAGGCAAAGTACAGATGAACGTCTTGGCAGAACTCAAAGACACATAAAATATCTGTGACATCAACTAATGATGACTAAAAGAATTTTACATCACATCTCAGAAGGATAATTTAGAAGAGTAATTGCCATTGCCATCAGCAAATCATACCAGAGCTGCCGTTTTGTGTACATTTAATTGTCATCTTTCAATTTATAGATGATTCCAATAATTGACCAAAAGATAACACAGTTCACTTCAAAGTATAAGTGTAATTAATTGTAAAGCACCAAAATACTCGCATCTTTCACTTTAATTTCATCAGATGGAAAGCAGTGGCGGCTCGTGGGCTTTGGTATTGGGGAGGCTGTGGGGGGGGGGGGGGGGCTGGGGGAACCTCCCCAGCAGGGGGGGGTCCGGGGGGCCTCCGTATATAACACGTAGACAAAAACAAACAGGCGCGGCTAGTCCGGCGACTGGCATGATGGTTATCCGGCTACTGGCTCGGCAACGCTGCGGGAGTCGTGGAGGATAGCAGCCTCCGATACCTTCGTTAGTGCGTGCACAGTCCTTGCTTGGTTGTGTGTGTGTGTGCCGAACACCACTTCTTGACTGACTCGACCAACTCGGAGTCTGTGCCTCTTGACGAGGCACAGACTCTGGCACTGCTGACTGCTGTCGTTTCGCGACTCTGAAATCTCGTTCCCCGCCCGCTTACAACTTCCTTCTCTTGCGCTCTCTCCTAGTGAAGATTGACTCAAGATTTAGACTCACGGACATTGTGATTGCCTAATTTTAATATATTGTCTCTCGTTTCTGTCTTGTCGACGTTATTTTTTCTTCCCTCTGACTGTCTGGGGAGGCATAGCCTCCCTTGCCTCCTTAGGCGAGCCGCCACTGATGGAAAGCTATCTTTGAGTGATGGAAAGCAGACGGTTAATTACTTTCCGCAAAAAGTTGTCCAATAGTAACAAAATTGCTCAATTTCAAAGACTAGAGGAAAAAATACTGACCAGGTGCTTCACTTTTGCTAACTCTTGAGATTGAAAATTTTCTAACTGCTCTTTTTCCTCTTCTAGAGAGCTAAACTTTGAATCATA
Organism: Trialeurodes vaporariorum; assembly: GCA_011764245.1. Classification (NCBI taxonomy): domain Eukaryota; kingdom Metazoa; phylum Arthropoda; class Insecta; order Hemiptera; family Aleyrodidae; genus Trialeurodes; species Trialeurodes vaporariorum. The sequence continues at coordinate 35,289,500 of VMOF01000388.1, forward strand.
CTCTAAAAACAATAAAGAATGCAAATAAATATTAGTAGTGGTAGCAGTAAAGTCCGGGCGCCCTAACACTGTGGTTCTGTCAATCTGGCATTTCATAAAAAACAAATGGATTAGGTGGCGTCTTTTAACGTTTTTGGGCAAAGCCAGCGCCAGTGACTCTTTGGACAGAGTATTCTGAGCAACACTATTGGAAGTTCAAATGATGTGAATAACGGCTGTTGAAAGGTTGAGGATTCCAACCTTAAAATGCCTCTGAAATGGTGCTTGTGATACTATTCCAGGAGGATGTCGATACACCAATTCATTTGCCAAAACATCTCAATTATAACTTTTTCACACGGATGTAGCAGAAATTTACTGATAGTGTTACAGAATACTACAGTAAGGAAGGGGTTTCCCTGCAAAGGAAACTCCCATTAGAGCCAATCAAAACAAAATTTGGAATTTACCAGCACAAACTGGCAGCCTTGCCTGCTCATTTCTCAGGGTTATCTTTATAAGCAGAGGTGCACACAGCTAATCACTACCCGGCCAGTTGCCAAAGATGTTGCCTGAAATGTACTCACAACAGCGAGCGTGGCCTCACGGTAGAGTGCTTGACTTCCACGCACTGGACCCAGGTTCAAATCCTGCCGATGCCACTAACTATTTTCTAGCCTTCCTCTTCTTTTGTAAAATATGGATAGTACCATTGCTTAACTTATCACCAAATATCAAATTGCAAGAAATGAATAGAAAGGAAGGGGGAAATGTAAAAATTTAATTTAATTTATTAACTTATAAACTTTAATTTCTTTCTTATCACAAGTTAATATTAGTATAGTTAGGCAATAGTGACGTAAATTTCTTTGAAGGAAGGAAAAAAAAAGAAGATACCAATTTTCTGAAAGAACAGTATAAACAGATCATAGACGGACTTGTCAATCAATGAGTATTTTTCTTTAGCGGATACGCCTTTATCAACGGTTTTTTGCCAGTATTTTTACTGTCATTTGTTTTTAAAAAAAAAAAACCGTCATTGAAGGCCTATAAAACTACTGAAAGAAAAATACTCATTGATTGACAAGTCCGTCTACGATCTGTTTAGACCATTCTTCCAGAAAATCGGTATCTTCTTCTTTTTTTTCTTCCTTCAAAGAAATTTACATCACTATTGCCAAACTAGACTCTTAATATTGACTCGCAATAAGAAAGAAATGAAAGTTTTTGAAATAAAACAAATTGAATTGAATTTTTACATTTTCCCCTTCCTTCCTACTCATTTCTTATTTTTGCAATTTGATATTTTGCAGAAAGTTGCGTTACGGTATCGTCCATATTTTAAAAAAGAAGAGGAAGGCTAGAAAAAAGTTAGTGGCACCGGCAGGATTTAAACCTGGGTCTAGTGCGAGGAAGTCAAACACTCTACCATAAGGCCACACTCCCCGTAGTGATGAGGGGTTGGAAAGAGCAGCATAATGAGCAAGAACTGGCTCAGAGACAAAAACTAGCTCAAAAAGATGAATTTCAACTTCAAAATTTGGGGCTTTAAAGGGCCGATTGGAAGAAACGCTGAAACACAAGTCTATTAGTTTCAAATGAACTACCTCTCTGCAAAATTTGAACAAAATCGAGAGTGACAAACTGACAAGTCCGCGACCTCCCCTCATCATTTAAGGAGCTGGTTTTATCGTCCTTTTTATTTCTTCATCAAAACAAAGTTTGTCATTTTATTTTAATTTTTGTTTCTATCTATTAAATTCAAATAGGCAATGTGCCCTCTACTTTTAAACGGGCCTGACGCCAAATTGACCTTTCAAAATTTCTTTTTCCCTTTATAATTCTTTAACACAGAACCAATGGATACAATTTCGTAAAAATTTCATGTGTAAGTAATTCTTTATACAGCAAACAAGTAGGTACTGTTAGAAACTTCATAAAGTTTCTCTATTAGTTTTCTTCAAAAAAAAAAAAAAAAAAAAAAAAAAAAAAAAAAAGCAGAGTTTTAAAACGTTTCAATAAAGTTTGGGCTCGTTTGAGACTAGAGGGTTCAACAAAGAGATCACTTGTCTGAGTGTTTTCATACAAAATACGAAGCAATTTCTTGACAAGTCAGTGTGATGTTTCGTCAAGCACAACAAGGAATTGGAGTCCCTTTAATAGACTGATATGTCAATCAACTGGGGAGCGGAGAGCTAGAGCCAGGCTGATAGGAGAGTTTGACCTCAAAATCAAGTCAACTGTTACCAGGTAGAATTATCATATTTGGCCACTATTGCCAAACTGGACGATCCTCATAGTCTATTAGGTCAAAAATTGTTGAAGGTCATCCCAAAATTTTTGGCCATAGCTTCAAGTCTCATTGCTGCTCTATCATGAAACTTGGTGAGCAACTAAATATAGGTATGGTCTACAGTTATCTGTGATTTTTTCAGAATTTTAAAATTGGTCATACTTTGGAAATTTTTCACAACAGTTTTTTTTAGTTCAAAGCACTTCATGTTGAACATCACAGCCCTTGCTGTATTTAAATAAATGTGCGGTAAATGAATGAATGAATGAATAAATAAATAAATAGCTGCACATCCCTTCCGTGACTCACACATCTGTGAAATACTCTCAAAATAAATAAATCCCAAAAATTGGCATGGGAAAAAAACAAAAAATGTGAGGCCCCCCCCCCCCCCCCCCCCTATCTAAAGCACACAATGAGGTAGAGTGCTCCTTTTTTTTTGCTTCTCCAATTCTTAACAAAGAGGTAGGTAGATAAATAAATAAAGAAATGAATAAACCAGCAAACTGTATGATTTTTGGGTACCTACCTTGAATTTTTTTTAGCGCAGCTTGAAGTTCTCTTGTCTGCTTCAGGAGGTCATTAATGTACATCTGCTCTTTTTTGCGCCATTGCTTTTCTCTCTCATCATTGATTTCTTCGGAATTCAAGAGCTTGGATTTTACACTTTGGTTGCTTTCCGGCACGGATCCTGTATCTATTTTTGTTGCACCATTGCAATCCTGCAAATTGTTTTTCTGAAATAAGAACAATCACAAGCAATAAAATCTTGTTGAAAGTATGAGGTTGTTCCAAATTTTAAACTTTGACGAACATTTTCTGAGGGAGGGAAAAGATTCTATGGCTATGTAAAATTGGGAAAAGGAAAAGTTTCTGAAAATTTTCCAGCAATTATTAAACCCTCAATTACTGTGCTGCCAAGTATTGCATAGCTCTCAACAATTTTTACTTGTTTACTACAGTTTGATAAAATTACAAATTACTCCTATCATTGTTAAAAAATTAAAAGAAAAGAAAAAATTAGAGCCAGCAAGTGGAAAAAGTTCATGCCAAAATCAGCATCTTTTGGACACAAATCCAAACCTCAAAATTTGCCATCCTGTCTTCATTTTTCAAGGTAAATAATAAAAGAAAAATAGGAAAAAGTGTATTTTTCTTTCTTCCATTTTTTATCTTATTTTTAGTGAGCATTACAAACTCATTTAGATTGTGCCTATTGAAATTTAAAATAATTAACGCTAGACCTTTTCAATACCAGTGAAATAAGAAACGACATTTCGTCCTCTGTAGCAATACTAAGACAGCAGAGCTCTTTGAAAATTTGACAATAATGAACTTGTGTGTTCATCCAAGAAAAATGAAAATGTAATAAAACGTTTTGAACCATTTATTTGAGTTGCATCTCTTTATCAATTCACCAACAAAAAGTGGCAAGATAAAATCTAGAAAATAATGAAGATTGTGAAAAAGCTCACATTTATTTTTAATTGAAAGTCCATAACTTAAAGAAGTGTGCAAAGAAAGTACTCACGTCTTCTCGGGCATTTTCCTGAAGTAGGCTGCTAACACTACTTCCAGAACTTTGACGCGAATGTTTGCCTCGCAAGACAACAGCTGGGCTTGGCAATTTTGGTAGCTCACCACCTGATTTTTCGCGTAGTTTATTTTTCATTTCAGCAAACATGACTACTTTGTAAATTATGACAGTCCGAGGCTACAATTATATTGGCTCTCTCAAGCAAGCTGCAAATACCTGGAGGAAATTGAACAAGAGAATAGGAGGTTTAGTTTTGGCAAGAGACTGAATGCATTGATTAAATCATGACTGATGAATCAAAAACAAATAATCATCAAGATAGTTTGAAAATTGGACAAAAAGTCCTGTAGTCAAAGGCAAAAACAATCCGTAATCTTTGGAACTTTCCAACAATACCTCGAGGTCAATTCACAAAATTTGGCCGATGATAGATTTATGTACTGCGCAGAGACGAGTTTGCATTTTTGCGCATATGCAAGTACGCAAAAACGTCTTTGCGCAGCAATCCGCATGGTCTGTTATTGGCCTTCTTCTATGAAACGAGCTCTAATACCCTACCAGCTTGATGAAAATAAACAATGAAGTGGTTTAAAACATTTGATTTTGCATTTTTGAGAGCTTTGAAATCTAAATGTTTAGACCCACCACACAGTCTTACATAGCACGGTACTGTGTACCTTGATGATGTGAAATATGGCAGCTAGATTTTATCGGCCTCCAGCTCTGTACCTCCATCATGAATTTTTACACGCATAGATCATGATCAAATCAGATGGAATTGCCTACTCTTAGTTGGTTGTGGCTGAATGACGGGGGTACAGAATGTTCACAAACACATGATTCTAGGATTGCGTTTAAAAAAAAAAAAAACAAAACAAATAAACAAAAATTATCTTTGGGAAAAACCCACATTTTTGTGCTTCAACCTTTCTATTTCAGATGGATTGCAGAAGTATTTCTGCAAAAATGTCATCAAGTGAGGAAGAACTTTTGCAAAAAGGTTGTCAATGAGGAAGATACGGGGTTTCGCATAGCTGAATCAATTCCGGCTTATGTGCAAATTGCGGAGGAAAAGATCATTTTGCACCCCTGATTTGTACAGCCTCTCAAATATAAAAGAATGGGTTTAATCCAAAGTCTTGCATTCTAATTCAGATTACAAGTATGACGTGAGCGTCTCATATGCTTTTTGTGTCGAATTTTAAATATTGATGCTCATAACATTTATTTTTTTAAAAACAAGCTTGGGTCATTAAAAAGACAACAGGTCAAGGAATTCAAGAGGCAAGTGAAGTTGGTGGAATTGAGGTTATATCTCAGAGAGCCACAAGGAACTGTGATCCGTGGACTGATTCACAGTCGTTATTGTGTTCCATTCTGTTTCAATGGAACATTTAAACCGCATTAGGTAACCGGATTTAAAAATGTAGGACTTCATCATGTTCCAATATTTGAAAAACTACGTCTCTGAGCACCAAATGCTCATTCATAGGAGCACCACTTTTGTGAGAAATAGTGCGACGAACTCATGGAGTAGATGGCTGCCCGTTACTCAGCTAGTGTAGTAGTTTGACATGATACTTTCGCAGGCTGATTACGCACTTTCAATTGACAAGACTAAAAAAAGACTGAATCAATTGAGCATTCTAAATATTAGTTAAAAAGACATCACTTGACAACGTAAACGCGAAGTAGAGTTGATTGTTCTGGAACAGTAAACACCTACGTCTCGATTGGAGGGTCACATGACTTCTTTTACATTGATGATGTACGATCAAACCATTCTCGTTTTCTCTTGTCTTGACAGTTGAAAGTATACCGTGAGTCTACGGGTCACATCTTGCAAACATTTGCCGAAGCATTCACCGTCTGCAATTTTTTCTTTGTCAAATTAAGAGGCGGCAGACTCATGAGATTGCTCTTTCATTACTAGTGGTGGGTATCAATGAAATCAGTATGAATCAGAGCTGATTATGCCAGCGCTTCGAAATATGTATCATACCCTTGGGGTGACAGATGTCAGTAAAATTAATGGCATAAGGAGAAGAATCTAAGTACAATACAACAGACAAGCAACAGCAAGAAAAATTTATACACTGGATGTAGATATACCTAAAAATGCTGACTTAAGAGGTCGAATTTGAGGTATAGAGATGACAACTTGGCCAGCAGAGCAAAACTGACAAGTGACAACCCACAACACTGATTATCTCTGATACCTGTCTACTCTAAAGAAGGGGATGTTTCATCACTTGAGCATACTGCTCTACACTAGGGATGACAAGAACATCAAAAAGTTTTACTGAATACTGTAGCTATCGATTCGAGAAGAGAGTCCGAACTTCGAGCTATTCACAAAACTTTATCACGAATTGAGAAAAATAAATAAACATCAGCAAGTCGCGGAAAGGAGAAGAAGGAAAACGCGAAACGATCGCCGCTCGCTGGACAGCAACTTCTCTGTCAAGTGAAAAGATTACAATCAAATTTTTTGACCATCCTCCGGTCGTAATTTGTAGTCTTTGCATGTCCTTCTGATTTTTTTTTTTTTTTATAAAAACGTGTTTTAGGGTTTGTTTTGGTTCATTATCAATTTATTTTAGGTTAATCGTTGCCAAAGTGATTATGTGAATTTGTGTAATATCAATTATCAAGCCGCCGAACGCCAATAATATTTCATCATAAATTAGTTTCGATTCGTTTAATTCTTTGGCGTGCTCCATGGGTCTCTTTAAATAAATTAGCTGTTCTGTGGAATCATGAAGTTGATCGAATGCTCGAAAAAGCTGTTGATCAACTCCTCGACTCTTCTCCAAAGTTCCAAGATCAGTGATGGGTGTCTCTCCAGATTCATTGTCTCAAAGCAAACTAAATCTACTGGACCTTGCAATCCGGTTGTCAGGAACCTATACTGTTCATCCTCCTGTAAGTTGTCTTGTTCTATGGATGTTTGAAAGATGTATTTTTTGTTTGAGGCTACCGTCTCTAAGGAGAGGCTGTGACAACCTAAAGCAGAGGGTGATTCTGAATACTCAAGTTGATTAGATCCATCAGAATTGCACTAAGACAAGTCCAGTACTTCATGCCTTAAGCATAATTGACTTGAGAAGCATTTTAATCCGGTCCTGAACTGGGCTCACAATCACCTCTGTCAGTTGATACTTGATTAAAATTTTACTCAAGTATTTTTCTTGAAGTCCTCGTAATCAGTCAGACTGGATCTAGATTCCAACATGGATCAAAACGTTTTGATTTATATAAATTTCAGAGGAAATGTTGAAACCTTGATTGAACTGAATCTTTTCTTCATGTGCATGAGTAAACATATTCACTCATAACCAGAGGCAAATCTACGAAAGGGCCTTTCCCATTCTTTGCCCATTTAAACGGATTTATTCAAATAAGTCACAGATAGTGGCTGAAGTCACATGACAGCCGATCCCTTCATCCTTTTCCAACGCATCTGTTTAAATGGACAGAGAGAGAGAAAGACAAATTCCTAGAAACGCTTCTGCTCAGAACTATTAGGAATTGGTCAATATGCAGAACAAGCAGTCAAACTATTTACTCACCAAAGTAATGCTAGTGTCACAAATATGATATTAGATACCTATTAGAGTTCTAAATACTGTTTTAAAATTTAATTAGAATATGAAAAAAAGTCATTTTATCAGAAACGATCAAAAGTAAGTGATACTGATCTAAAACTAAGGGTTAAATAACCTATATTTTGGCAATCAGCACTGCCATTTTGATACATTGTAGGTAAAGTTAGAATTTGAGATGTAAATCAAATGACCATGGAACAACCACAGGATTCACAGCACGCTGTTGCCGATCTAACTTGCTGTCAGAGGTTGTTACAGATTAGATGGCCAATCAAAATTTGCAAAATTCATGCGCAGTGAATGGGTCTGTGATTTCTGCACATCAGACTCAATGTCTCCACGATTCCCAAGTATTTTAACGCCCATCACTTGGCAAAACTGTCATTGGCTAACTCATCTGAAATAACCATTATTTTTGATGCAACCTACACAGGAGCTTTCACAGTTACAGCTCTATGTTAATTGGCAACACTTAAAGCAAGTTTTATTTAGTAACCGTTCTTTTGAAAATCGATGGTTACCAAAATTGTATCACTGTAGTCACTTAAAAAGTAAGCAGAGCTTGGCGAAAGTGAACACTTTATCCCTTTATGTATGCATATGTGAACCCTGGGTGGCACTGCAACGAACAGTGAGCGGGAACCACTTGATTCCAATTTTTGAGACCTCTCTCCCGAGGTGAATTATTAGAAACTTATTGACCGTAAGGGTAAGCAGCTGGCGGGAACACTTGAATTTCAAATCGCCTTGTTTGCGATGCCCTTCCGAAAGTCACGGCGACTTCAAAAGTGATGTCTGTAAAATTTGCTTCAAATGTTCCCATGTTTCTAGATTTTATTTAGACGGCTTGTTCCTTTTTCAGACTCCTGGTGCAATTGCACTTCATATCTTACCTCAGCACAGTTTCGCACCTCAAACTGGCCCCAAAGCAAAAGTTTTGTAGTCCCAAGTCAGAGCGCTCTTTCCTATTATAGACCAAGTAAGTTCTACTATGACGTTGATCATGTGGGACCCTCTCAGCGCAGTTACTCGACGAGACCTGAGAATGTAAAATCGGACGAACTGAAGTCAGGAGAGCCTGAAACGGAGGAGAAATTATCTTTGTATCAGCGATTCAAGCAAATGTACAAAAATTACTGGTATGTTTTGGTACCGGTTCATATAGTCACATCGATCGGCTGGGGTGGCATGTTCTACTACATAGCAAGCAGGTAATCATTTGTCGCAATAATTTTTTCACTGATAAGAATTATAATTTCATTTATCATCTTTAAATTACAAGTTTTTATAGTGAAGGAAAGAAAATATCTTGACAAAATAAAATACAACTTGCTACGGACTATTTGTCAACCCTTGCTTTGGAAAGCATCAGCCAGCTATAACAAAAGAGTAGTAGTAGTGTGTTTTCTGATCAAAGCTTTCTGGTAGAAACGCAGTTTAAAAGCATTTTGTGGATGGTCTGGGGCATCCAACATACGTCAAGAGACTCGAGTTGTGTTTTTTCCTCATGCTGGTTTGAGGGCTTGAGATGGATGCCCTCATTCTAGCAAAGTGCTTCTTTTAATTTTGCTGTAAAACTGCTGAACCATTCTGATCCCCTACATTCATCATGCACTTGTCAAGTAGTTTCAGGAGGATACATTGTTGCTCTTATCTTTATCTTAGCTGAAGGTTTGCTTCTTTAATTTAATTTTAAACTTTCTTGTGCCTTTTTTAGTGGCGTTGATATCTCTGCATTCTTGGAAACTGTTGGCGCTTCCCAAAAAATTATCGATATGATGAAAAATTCTCCGACTGGATATGTAGCCATAGCATACACCATGTATAAAATTGCAACTCCAGTTAGATACTCTGTCACATTAGGTGAGTCGAAGTATTTAAGTGATAGCCCTTTTGAAAATAGATTTAAGGAATTATCATCATTGTTTTCTTTTAAAAACTTCAACAACTCATTGACTGCTTTGTTGGTTGTAAAGAACAATGCGCTGTTGTTTTTGCAGTGAAACACAGTCATTATTTCAATCGTTTGGACCGGTCGATCTCTGTTTCTTTACTTAAGGCCTCTTACAGGCTCAATCCTGTTTTTCGGCCAATGATGTGAAAGAAAATGCAATTGATTAATCAATAATCCTGTTGGTTTAAGTGGCATCATGCTATCTGTTTGATGCATCAAGAGTCTCCCATCTAGCTGAAGCCTTACAAAAGTAATGAGTGGATTTTGGAAGCGTTTAACCGTTTACAATCAGAATTTTTTTACCTGTTAACCCCCCCCCTCGTAAAAACGAGAGTTTCAAAGCATTACTGCTTCTTTATCAATTGCTTAAAAACAAAAGACAAAAAAATGAAATTAACGGAGGTACCTCACCATGACCGGCAAAAAAGAGCAACCTCAATGCCAAAACGTAATGCTTTCAAACGTCTTGTTTTTTACCTTGTTTGTTTTAGTCTTGTTTCCCCCATTTTAATGTGTAGTGTATCTCTCTATCTATCTTTCTATCTATCTATCTATCAATCCATCTGTCTACCTATCTAGCTACCTATCTTTCATTACAGTTTATGTAAATTAAACCTGGAAAGTATTCCTCTGATCGGCAAGAAACTGAGGCAATCTAAGAATCTTGGCCACACCAGTTTTGTAGGTACTAAAAATGGTTTCTTCCTGTTTTGCAGGTGGTACCACCGTTACGATCAAATACCTAGTGAAACACGGTCTAATCAAACCTGTTGACCCCAAAACGATCAAGCAGATGTATACCGATACGAAAGGTCAGTTTATTGAGAAAGGTCATCAGCTCATAGAGAGGAAAGATAGCCTCAAAGAAAATATTATAGAGAAAAAGTCACAGGTTCTCTCACACATGGCGGAATGTAACAAAAAATTGTCATCAAAAAGTAGTAGGTTAAGCAAATCTAATAAAAATGAATAGCGCTTATATTTTTGTAAAACAATTTTTGTTTAGAGTACTAATAACATCAAATGACCTGATTCATTTTCTTCTTTTTTGAGTCTCAAGAGGCAAAATTTCTTCGTTTAAAGAATGGTGTAACCATTGTCTTCTCATGGTCTAAACTTTTGTACACTTTTGAAGTGTTTTTGTTATTGATTTTTAATCGACTGTTTTAGTTTGCAGTTTATCACAGCCAGACCCCACGGACCCCTCCCTCCCTTGGCTACGCCACTGACCTCTTGAGCTTTGAAAGTTAGGCAAGTCAAATGAGTTAAATTTGATTAAGGGCTCAACAAATCAACAGTATACAGTCGCCTACTGTTGAGTATTGAACACTGTCCAAACAATCTACCTAAAAGTTTGCTTTTTTCTGAAATTTTCAATTAATTGATGCGTATATTTTTGAATTAATTAATCAGAAACTGTTTCTGTCGAAAAAAACGTCAATTTAAATCATGAAGAAAACCTAACCTTTATCTATCTCTCAACAGTAGGCGTCTGTTGACTGTTTTTTGATGAGTCCCGACTAAATTTGAGCTGGGAAAAAGGACACCTACTTTAGGCTTTGCGCTGGGCCTTTCTTTGTCTCTGGAATAAATAGAAGGTGCAAGCATTTTTGTATTGGCGTGACATCACAGCGACACAGCATTTGAAAGGGTATAAGATGTGAAAGATGAAAGCCAGATGGCTATACCACCGACAATCTCCAATGACATTGCACTGGCATGACATCTAGCAACATTGCTATTAGATTTATAATGTTTGCACCACCTATTTTTTTGCCTTGTACTGACCCCACATAATACCCCATGAGCCAATTTTTTTTATCGGCAAAATGGATGCAACTTATCAACAGAAATCGATTCAGCAGCCCTAAATTTTCTGTTTTCATTTACTTTACCTATCAAAGCATCCCGAGTAAATTAAACAGTAGGACGCTTTGAATAAATTTAAATGCATTGAAACATTAGAATACTGAACCAGGTCAATACTGTTTTTTTGCTTTACTAAAACAGTCAATTTAGAAGCGAACAACTCACATCAGTTTTAGTCAGAGGTGAGCATGGTGGAATGTTTCACTAAAAAGTTTTGTAGTTGTCAGTGGTTTGTTGTGAGATTCTAGATTCTAGTTGGTTTGGTTTCATCCCCAAAAAATAAAGCTATACTGATACCTCTTGGACTGAGCTCCTAATTTTTTTTCATATCAACTACTAAATAACTGAAATAGTCACTCACCAAAGGACACTGTGTTGCATGGCAATTGCGCACTAAGGTGTCACTTTATTAAGGTAATTTGCTTAGAAAAGAAACAACGATTCTTCATCAGTTTACTTATCTGTTGCAATCACAACTGATTGATGACTGCTGAGCAATTTTGAGGACGGGTCAAAATTCAGACGAGTGTTCCCAACAGTCCCATTGTTAAAATTCACAAGAGATTCTAAATCCTATTCTCACAATTCAGTTCTTTGGCAAAAGGTCCTACTTATAACAGTAAATCGAGTTTTGAAGAAAAGGCAGTTTAAGGTTTAGAGGTATAGACTTTCACTCACTGCAGAAAACTTTTTTTATGGCTTGTATTCATATTTTGTGAATTTTTTCTCATCGCTTAGGTTTTTATAAAATAAATATATTTTGATTACTCCGGTCTGGAGGATATACAGTGATCTTTTTTAAAATGGATAAAGACAATATCTGTATACTAGAGACCGCGGTACCATCCATTCGTGAGGGGGACACTTTTTCTTTTTTTTGTCTGGGTCTCAAGATAATAAAATTTGATACAACTGATAGCAGCACCCCTACCTCGAGAAAAGACCAGCAACTTAAACTTTGATGGACTGCTGCCACTAAGTTACTGCAACACTTTGCTCATCACTCAACATAGAGGCTGGCGTTGATGGTTTTTTTTTCGCAACCTAAAAAGAAATTGCCCTCTGGATATAAAAGTGAACAAGATAGCTAGTACGTGGTCTCTAGTAAATATTGTCGCTGGAAAAGTATTTGTGAGGTTTTAAGTGTGTCCATTGTAATAGTTGAAGCTGTATATTCATATCGGTTTTTCTTTTTTTTCAACGGTATGAATGAAAAATTGGGATGTTTGAGTGAATTTCAATCAACTAATGCGGCATGCGCGTGGGTCTGAATTTTGGTATTTTCTGCGAAGAAAATTAAAGCTCTTGGTAAGAAGAGAACAAATTTGCTTTTAGTTTTTCCTCATTATACATAACTGTTTAGGAGATATTTTTTTTTTTGTAAAGTTTTCAAATACAGTGTGGGTTGTGATGACACGCCTTGAAGCTCCCGCTTATAAAAATATATTTATGACTGAAATTGTTTCTCTAGAGCCATGAAATCTGATTCCTATAGTTAGCAGCGTGATAAACACCGAAATTCAGATCCATGTCCCATTCAAATCTCAATTGACAGTTAATATTTGATAAAAAAGGCCGACAAAACCACTGGTATACTTTTTAGTCTTATGTCTCTATTCACTCGCAATGCTAATTTTACAGAGAGAGCACTCTCGCTCTTATTGCCCTTTTTCCTGTTATGACATCAGTTAAGTTTCCCCAAAAAGGGTTCGTAAAACACCAAGTGAAGCGTAATTTCAAAAGGAGCAATGCATCACTGTTCTGGTGGGGTTTTTTTTTTGGAAAAAGTTGATACAGGTTTCAGACGAGCTGTGAATTTATCTGAAGTAGTGCTCTAATGGGTAACCTGCATAACGGACTTAAAGTATTTTTAGGTTAGGGAGTATTACACCTTAAGCTTACCCTTAAAATCCTTTTTGTTGGTTGCGCAGGTTACCTGTTAGACTATCACTATAAGTAAACGTGTGACTCGTTGGTTTGAGAAGATATTCTGCCTCAACGTACCACCTGTTATTTAGTAAAGTTATGAACGAAAAATGTATTTTCCATTGTTTGTTTCTATTGATATTTTTTTAATGACTGTTTTATTTGTGAATAAAGCATTTATTGTATTTTTATTTCAGCTTGTCATTTCTTGCTGTGGCTTAACTACAACAGTTTCATCCATTTCAAAATAGGTATGAGCAGAGCTAAAGCAAGGAATTTGTCTTTCTCTCTTTACTCATTTGAATACATGTATTAGAAAAAGATGGAGAGAGGAACTTTCATGCAACTCTGCCCCCCTGTGTCCTCTTCCAACACTTGTGTTCAATTGGGCTAAGAGAGAGAAAGACGAATTCCTCTCTTCGGTTCTGAGTAAGAGTGTAGTTAACCAATTTAAAAAGGACCCTGCACATTCCTTACGGCAACTAGGGATCCTAACTCGTACTAAAGCAAGTAAACTGTAGGGAATACCCCCTGAACACTTTCTCACATCAACTTTAATCTGGGGGGGGGTGTCCCTAGACCCCCCTTTCATATTCTGGGGTTGACCCCCAGACCCTTCCTTAAGGGGTTAATTTTACATAAGGGGCTGGTTGCAGAATGTTTTTACAAATTTTAGTCAACATTCAAAACAGCTATACAGTGAAAGTTGGTTGCGTGAAATGTTCTCTAAGTGGAATATCTCGCTAAGTAGAATTTCTTTTCAGCACCTTGAAACCTCCCACACTCTGACCGCCATTTCTTAAGTGGAACTTTCGCTAATTGTAAGTGGAATTTTTCTCAGGGCAGAACGGAGGTTCCACACCATGAACTTTCACTGTGTTTGAAATATTCCAATTTTTCCCTATTTTTACTCACTTTCCCATTGATTTTAATGGAAACCTTAAATCCTCTATAACTGGCTTAAGATTTAAAATTTAGAAAAAACCAAAAAAGTTCCTCTGAGGAACGTTAAATGCAACTTCTCTGCAAAATTTAGATGTATTTGGACCATTAATTCAAACATTATGCCAAGATACAGACCGACGGACGTCTGCGCCATCGCTCTACTTTCTCAATTTCTAACTTCATTGGAGTGAGAAAGTAAAAGGAAAAGCAGGATTGAACCTAGTTGTTATCAGAAACATACGGTAAGATGGAATCTAAATGATTTTTGGAATAAAAACTGAAACACAGGATACAATTCAGAGACTATCTTACTATAGTATAATCTGATAAGCCCTATTTTTTCGAGTTTTGAGTCGACTTTTTCAAAAAATATTCAAAAATGTGTTTCCACACTCTACGGACCTTGCTATTTATGTTACAACGTTGTAACTTGGCATGATAATAGATTTTAATGTGATTAGGAGCCCAAAATTTTCAGAATTGTGATACCTTGATTTGTAAACGAGTCATTGCGAATTTGTGTTCCGCGGCAATCGCAGCGGGGGGTGGGGTGAATTGCAGAGCGTGTGGGAGATTGTGACCGAGACGAAAAAGGTTCATCCGTCCATGGGGGGGGGGGGGGGAGAGGATTTGGAGCGTGTGGAAGGTTGAGATGAGACAAAGAGGGCTCACCCGTCAATAAATCTGTCAATACGCTGGACAATCCTGCAACCACCCCCTATTTCTCTGCGTTGTCAGGTAGGGCAAGGTGGAGAATACTTTTAAACCTGTTTACATTTTTAAAGAGTTCACACTCAACCTGGCAGCCGTTCATTTTTCGCTCAGCTGTGTTTTTGTTGTAGTTGTTTTTTTTTTTTGTTTTTTGTTTTTTTAAACTAGAGGGCTTCGTCCACTGGCCGCACCTTAGTCCACCCCTCAACAGAGTGGTGCCCCACGCCGTCTTCGTTGTTACAGGTTTTAATATTGCTTCAAATTACGATTTAAAAGAGAATCTATCTGCATTTAAACTTGCGGGTCAACCTTTAACAACGAAGACGGCACGTAGCCACCTTTGAGGGTGGCGCGGAGCGCCACTCTATTGGAAGGTGGGCCGTCTAGGGGGCAGGTTAGGTTAGGTTAGGTAGCGAAGGGAATGGTTGTAGTGAAAATGCTGAATTTAAGAAAAAAAAATTAGTTTTATTTTTTACATCATTAAATTAAAATCTGTACACAAAGTATACATATTAACAGGACACGAGTATTTTTTTCATTAAATTTACAAAAAAGAGCAGGAAGAACTGAGAAAAAAAATCAGATGATTTGATTTACAAAAAAATTTACACTGGATGAATTTGCTATTTTTACAGTTCAGAGCATTAGAGGTTCATCAAGAGTGATGCATCTTTTAAAGCTTCTACGAAAGGCAAAAAATAAAATAATTAGGTAAGTAACAAATGAAATAGATTAATAAAAACAGAAAAAAATTCAAATAATTCTTGAGTGGATCTTAAAGATAATCTTTTCAGAAGTGAAACTAATGTTCTTGACTGACCGGAAGAAAAGATAAGACAGATGCAGGATGCTGCTGTTAGAATTTGGCAAATCGTCTTTTCTTAGTACTTTCGATTACGTTGAGATAGATTTCAACATTAATCAGAATTACCCATTTCAAAGAAACTAATATTACTTGATAAACGACAGTTCATTTCAATGAAAGACAAAGGTTTCACTGAAATGAACAAGCCTGGTTACCACTAATATTCATCTTGACTACTTTCAAAAAGTAATCAAGAAGCGAGTCATCAATTATCATTTCCCTGACTGAAATTGCAGATTTTGTTGGGAAAATGATTGGATAGTGACAAATATAGGGTAAATCCATCTTACCCGCTGCATTTTTACACGCAACCAACAATTATAAAAAGTTGAAACTTGAGACTTCAGACAGAGGCATGATTAAAACCAAAAAAAAAAAAAAAAAAAAAAAAAAATCTGTTTCGATTATCTTCAATCCTTTTGGAGCAGAGGAGGGCTGCCACTCTCTTCGGTGCAAGAAAAGTGTGTAGTAAAGTAGGCCTGAGACACTGTCCAATTTAACACACTAATAATTGCGCAAATTTTATTACCAAAAAACAAAAAACAAAAAATTATAAGATATTCAAGCATTTTTAAGTATAGCATGAACCAAGAGCTACCACAGCCAGAGAAAAAATAAAAATGTTATCCTAAAAAGGGACCGGTGGATTCCAAACTTTCAGAATTATTGAGTATTAAGTATCAATTATAGAGAGGAACATTGACATGATTCCATGCTTGAGGAAAGTTCATACTGCGTGGGGGGTGGGGGACACTGGAGAAGCGGTATTCAAACCATGGAGTTTTCAATAAGACCGATATTTTTACAATTTTTTTGGCACCCTCCTGCGTTACAAAAATGGATGATTCATATGCAGCAAAAGCTACATTGCAAAACACAGAGATTTGTAAAAATAGAATATTGTCAAAAAATAAAAATACTACATAGGTAAATAAAGTAACAAGACACCGGTTGTTTCTCACAAGGATAAAGAAATATTTTGACACATAGAAAAATAAAATAGCCTCTTGGATGCCTTAAGAATACTTCGCCATTAAAGTTTAAGAAACATAGTATGATTGCTCAACTTCGATTGTCAAAGTCCTGCTCAGAGTTTCAAGTGTATAAAGAATAATCCTTCGATGAGTTGAAAAAGTCTTACACATCGATCTTAGATTAAAAAAAAATAAGAAGAAAAATGTACAAAAAAACAGAGAGATCACAAAAGATAAATGCTCACAACTTCAGTAAATGTACAGGATTTATCATGCAGCCTTTGACTTCAAAATACAAACAGTCGTGAAACTAAGAACAGTCTCAGAAATTCAAATTTTCTCAATCACAATGCCTCCGAGCATGCATTCGCCAAGAATTCTCTACCGTGAACTGCTCACAGTAAGCAAAAGGCAAGAGTGTGACAAAATAAAAATGATGAAATACTGTAAAATCACTTAAACATGGCATCAACAAGAAATAATGATAGTAAAAATAAAAAAAAAAAAATCACAAGTGAGATTAATTAACTAAGAACTATGATGAAAGTACAAATCATACTTTCGCAAATCTTAAAGTACCGTGAGCCGGGTTGAACAGATTTTTCGGAAATAAACTGTAACTTTTTTTTCTCGGGTCAAAATCAAACTAATCTGTGGAAACATTAGAAAACCATAAAAACTAACACATTACGTAAAAGTTTTTTTAAATTATTTCAACTTACAGATCAAAGTACACAAAAACAAACTGTTCAAAGTCACCTTAGTTTGGGTTGAGTTTTAACGAAACTTGAAAAATAATGAAAACAAAACTGAAACTTTCATAAAATTCTGCCAGCAGTCACAACTCAGCTGCATTAAACTTTCAAACTGTGTATTTTTCAAAATGTATCAAAAATAAAACAAAATAACTCATTCAAATCATCTTGCACTGTCATGCAGAGTTTCCAACAATAATGAAATAGGAAGAAAAGAAAACTAATAATAAGAATAGAAAGAGCTTAAATGAATAAATTTTAATAACTTAAAAATATCAATGCATGAAAATTATAAAGACACATTCTCTGGTGCGGTAATAATTGTTGGGATAAATTTGATGCCCAGTTACAGAACCGAGATAAAAATTGAAAGGAAAAATAGTCAATTTCTGTACATACTCTGAGACCTAAAAATTTTGCGTTTTTAAGTTTTTGCCATTGCTAGCGCCGGAACAGAAAACGTTTTCATTTCTTGAAGCATGCAATTCTGTTGTGGGGATGCATTGCTGATTGCATAGACATACAATTGAAGGTGTCTGCACCTAATGACTGCAACCTGGAGGATAGAGGCATATAAAAATGCAAAATAATCATGTCTCAATACATAATTAATATAATTTAAATGCCTATAAGCTTTTCAAACATCCTCGGCCATCCTCAAAAGGTAACAAAATTAAACAACTTGATTAAATTAGAAAGTAGTGGTAGTAAAGTCCAGCTGCCCAAACCAGTGGCGGCTCGTGCAATATGGTAACAATGTCATCCCTCTATTTGATTTATGTAAAACAATCGATTCGAAAGTGAAGCAGCGCTTTACCAGCAACCGGTTGTTAAACATGGATTCAAATGGAGCGAAGACATTGTTGCCAGATGGCACGAGCCACCACTGGCCCAAACTACAAAAGTGTTTGTTATGCTGGTGTTTCATAGCAAACAATTGGACCGAGAATACAAAAAGGGAAGAGAAAGGAATGAAGGTACCTACCAAGGTACTTCACAGAAAGGAGAGAGGACAAGAGGGATACCACATCAGACGTGACACCCTGAGGAAAGGAATCATTTTGGAAGGAATGTTGTTTAATCTCGTTCTTGGCTGAGGATGGCCCAGTGTGGCTGGAAAGCTTAAAGATACTTGAATAGAAACCATTGCGTTGAGACATGAATATTTCACTTTTTCACGGCCCACTCACCTCAAGGTTGCCGCCTCAACTTCAATTATTGTCTAAGCAGTCAGTTATGTAGTCCTGTATTGACATTAATTTGCATACGTGACAAAATAAAGGCGTTTTACATTGCGGCACTTGCAATGGCAAAAACTTGAAAACACAACATTTTCAGGTCTCTGATTATGTACAGCAATCCGCTAGTTTTCCTTTAAAATTTTAGTTTAATTTCAGCTGTTTGTTATACAATGTTTTCTTATGGAACAGAGTTAATCACATAACTACATCTGATTTTTAAGAAAGAAAGATAATAGAAGAAAAGAGAGCAAATATAAATTGAGACTATTGAGACGATTCAATAGAGATATAAAACAATATCACTATACACTGCTCGTATTCTGAACTGAACCTTCGGTTCGCAGCTCCAGATTGACGCGTGCTTTCTTCAAGATGTGGTGCGTTTTGTGGAGCTGCTTGCAAATTGCATTCTCGACCTGTCTCTTCTTTTTATTGGCAGTTGACAGTTGAGTTAACGTTTCTTCTAACGCTTGTTTTGTGCGGAACAGTTTATTACGCAAAGAAACATTCTCTTCTTCTAGTTTGTTGAATTCGAGGCTGTTACTCTTGCCTGAGTTGTGGGAGAGAAAAAAAGAAGAAATATTAGCAAAGTTAAGAGAGTTTAGACCAACAAGCTATAAATGAGGGGCCTTGTGGAATGTAGTTTTGAAGGCACATTGTTTGAGGGCTTGATTTGTTTTCCTATATTTTTTAATTCTGTGTCCGGATAGCCACTCTAAAACACGAGCACTTTTATTTAGAACCAGTATCAATTCAATTAATTGCGATTTTCGATTCAAGGTTAAAAACAAAAGGCAAACAAATCGTCCATGCTTGCTCCACTTTGGAATAGGACTTAAATGTTCTGATATCTTCTCATCGCCTTTGAAGCATTCTTTTTTGTTTTCCTTACTTGCATTATTTGTCGTTATGATTCTAAAATTTACACAGTGGTTTGTTATGCTGGTTTTTCATAGCAAACGACTGGACTGGAAAAGAAACAGGAGGAGGATAGACAACCAAGGTATTCTCAAATAAAGATAGAAAAAGATGAAAGATTCAATAAATAGATAAATAAATAAAAAAATAAATAAGTAAGTAGTAGTAGTAAAGTCCAGACGCCCAAATACAGTGGTTCATTATGCTGATATTTCACAGCGAACGACTAGACTGCATAAAAAAAGAAGGGGTAGGAAAGACAATCAAAGTATTCTCAAAACAAAGGATAGGAAAGAGGAGAGTAACGGCGATCTGCCAGGGACTCTCATAATGAGAACGAATTACCTAGAGTTTCAAGGAGGTAAAGTGAACTAGATAAATTTTTTTCTCTCTGTTTTCATATGAAATATTACTCCTCTCTCTGTTTTGGCTTTGTTTCTCCATTTACCTAGTGCCACCATAAATACTGTTACGCGTTCAAATGCACCTAGCAAAAAATTGGTTGGAAATAAGCCCATATACCATTATATATTCTAAAACTGTATGAAAAGAGCTTTCAAATGCGCTAAAGTTTTTGTAAATCGGTTTACTTGGACGCTCATACTAGTCAATTAAACACTGAATTAATTCGCCTTTGGATGCACATATAAGGAAAAATTGACTAAAAATAAGTTATGGTTTTTCATGATTCTTTGATAAAAAAATGAATCAGCGTTGAAGTGTACTATGATGCTTTATTAGTAAAGTGTTTAGCACATTAAAATTGGAAAAGTATAATGGAAATTTGGTACCATCATTCAAAATGACCTCCTCCTTGTTGAATGCAAAGTTTGACTGGCTGGAGATGAATGTTCCCGACTTCATCAAGGCTTCTGGACGGCCCTCCGGAAGTCCAGACCTTAACCCGTTGGACAATCGCTTATGGGATTGTTTGGAGACCGCAGCATGCCAAAAACAGCACCCGAACGTGGGATCATTGAAAAAAAGTCTCATCCAAGCAGCAGCGGAAATCCCTCTTCAAGACATCCGAGACCCAATGGATGATATTCCATGGCGTTTGAAACTTTGCATTCAACAAGGAGGTCATTTTGAATGATGGTACCAAATTTTCATTATACTTTTCCAATTTTAATGTGCTAAACACTTTACCAATAAAGCATCATAGTACACTTCAACGCTGATTCATTTTTTTTATCAAAGAATCATGAAAAACCATAACTTATTTTTAGTCAATTTTTTCCTTATATGTGCATCCAAAGGCAAATTAATTTTTCAGTGTTTAATTGACCAGGTTGAGCGTCCAAGTAAACCGATTTACACAAAATTTAGCGCGTTTGAAAGCTCTTTTTATACACTTTTAGAATATATAATGGTATATGGGCTTATTTCCAACCATTTATTTCCATTTTTCGCTGGGTGCATTTGAGTGCGTCACAGTATTTATTACCGTACTAGGTATTTTTGTAGCTCCAATTTTTTTTTTTTTTTTTTTTTTTTTTTTCTTCTTCTTCTTTAAATATTCTCTCTATGCAACTGTGTAACTCTTCCTTCAGTTCTTCTCCCTCAACTTCCTTTGTATCTATGTTGCTTTGCTCTCCATGATTCACTATCAGCAATTCCCTCTCTTATTAAGTCCAAAAAATATTTCCTTATTTTTTGAACAAGTCATCATAACTTCACCACAGTTTGGCAACAATAAATAAAAAAGTGAGTATTTACAACATTTACTGTTCTTTTCCTGAACTCTTAATTTTTCATTCATCAGCAATAGAGGCTCTAGCTGTTAGTTGAAGGCAGAGTCCATACATGTGGAGAGTTGAGACAAAAGGATAGTCAGCCTCTGATTGGTCAATGAGTTTTAGGCTAAGGATGCGATTTTGCACACCTCTTCACATTCTCACCAGAGGTCCCATGGTTGCACAGTTAATAGATTTAATTTTGATGAAGCAGTTAATTTTAATCATAATGTCCCTCAAGAATGTCCATAATGCCCAAAAGAAGCTTTAAAAGCGTGAATAGGTGTTCATCAGCAAAGGCAGCAAAAGATTACTCTATCAGAAATTCTACAACATTGTGATCTTTGCCTTGTAACATTGGCCCTCAGAATGTAAACAAAAGTGCAAAATTGCAGCCAATGGTTGGTACCCATGATTGCACAAGTCTTCACTCTCTACAAATAGGAACTCTAGTTGGAGGCACAGTCAGAGGAATTTTCTCTACTCTCAAGAATTCTTCACAGGAAGAATAACAGGGTAGTAAATTACTAAAAAAGTTAAATAAAAGCTTGAAACTTACAAAGGGCAACTTGTTCGTTTGAAGATGTGCGCCCTTGATCACTCTCAATGCCAAGGTCTGGCGAACATGTTCCAACACCGTCACATTTTTCATTCAACTGTAATGGAAGCGCTAGCTCTTGATCGGAGACATAGTCAGAAGAATTTTCATTACTCCGCTGCCTCATGTAAACATGATTGTGATATGTGAGAGTTGAAATACAAGTTTTAAGTCCAGGCGAAACATTTCCTTTCCTCCAAGACTTCGGTGACGTTTGAGCGTCACTGGCAGAATCCTGGATGAGAAAAAAATTCAAACAGAGATTAAAAGATTCCTGAAAAGTATAATTTAAAAAAATAACCAAAAATGGACATTTATAGTTGTTTATTCTTCTGGGCTCTTTATGATGCTTTTGTCAATGATAACAACTCTGTTAGAATGTATAAGGTCAAATTTTAACCCTGGTTATAGCAGAATATTCTACTGACAGTTTACCATTTGAAGGGAAAATAACACCAGGTCTCAAAGCAAGTTTCTTTACGGAATCAATTAGGGAGGATTTTTGAGAGGCATTTTTACTAGCAATACCATATTTACCTTTATACCACGTGCACCCTACAATTCCGAGGGTAAAAGAAAACTAATTCTGCCCCTACATGCATTTGTCCAGCCAATTGTGCATTATATATAAAAAAAAAAAAAAAATATTGTTACTGTAATTATAACCAGAACTCGTTGCGTAGACTCCATAGCACTGTAATCTCTGAGCTTCATTCCGTAAGCGCAATTGATTAGCCTCCTCCCCACCCTCCTCATTTGATTTACATTAGTCTCCCTCCCATATTGAGAAGCACTTACAGAATACAGTGCTACCGGACTGACCTAGTATTAAAGGACCTTGACTTCTTCTCGCAGCTTTTCTTAAATGGACTTAATAGAAACAACCAGAAACAAAAATCATTCATCTATAAAATCTTTTGAGAGCTCTCTAAAAACTGTGATGTCATCACTAAACCGTTCTATAAAATGAATTGAGTAAGATAAGATACTAACTAAATTTAAAGGCGTGATTTGAACTGGGCTTCCAAGCAAGGATTCCTCTCCAGCGGAGGTATTCTCACAATCCGAATAGGATTCTTTGTAAACGTAAATGTTGGTTAATTTGGCTTCCATCTCACCGTTGGCCGCTTCTAGCTCTGCAACTCTTCTTTCCAAATCACGTTTCACTCTTTCCAACTCTTCTTCCTACAAAGAAAATGAGATAAAACAATTTGAAACACTAATTCGACAACAGATAAATTCATGACAAGAAGTAGAATTTGAATTGTTACAAACATTCTTCGGTACACATGCACAAGACTTCTGTTGCATCAGCTACAACCCGCGGGTATAAAAAAACATGAGGCTAACTGTTTTAATCGAAACACAATAGAACCCTACATTCTGTTTCTAGGGTTAGCCAGCGTGGTTTGATTGTTCCATCCGAACACACATTATTATTAACCGCTCCAAAGAGTCGGTCTTCAGATCGAGGTGATTTGTGGTCAGAGACAATATATAAAAATAGAGACCACGCACTATCTATCTTGCCCATGTTTGCGTGCGGTGGGAACTTTTTTTTTGGGGTCTCAACAGAACACCGCAAACATGGTCCATACATTGACTGATGAGAAAAGTCGTTGACATTTTTGCCTAGTGAAACCGAAGAACCAAAATTGCTTCAGTCAACATACACAGACCATGTTGGATGGTGCTTCCTCATGCTCCCTGTGTTCATTCCTGTTGAGCTCCAAAAATAAGTCAGCTACCGTGCGCACGGCTAGTGCATGGTCTCTATTATATACTGTCTCTGTTTGTAGTTCACTAAGATATAACCTCAAATCTGTCAATTTTGCTCGAATCTTGCTTTCCATGACTTGTTGACTTTATTACGGCACAATTTCTATTTCAGAGAACAAACTGAAAAATCCTATAACCACAAAATATGTCTCAAAAAACAAAAATACATACAGGGCAGTTCAAAACAATAAGCAAAAACAGAACACAATAATTTGGATAAGACCTATTTTTTTTTTTTTAATGGGAACGCTGAACAAACCACACTTAACCAAGAGTAATCCTTTTCATACTGTTCCATCAAATTCCATGCATAAAAAAACTAGCCAATTGCTTCTTTCAAAAAATAAAAACAGGACAATGCAAATTATGGATGAGAAACTTGTTAATACCCCATATTTTTAATTGGACTACGCTAAAGACAGATGTTTACTCAATTTACCTTAATGATTTAACATTATTGATATGTCTTGGCATCAATTTATTAATGGACAAAAAACACAATGAAAATAAAACCTTACTTAAAACCCTTACTTTTTTCACACCCATCTAAAGCAGTATTTGAAATTCGCATACGCCATTCACGAAATACGCCTAAGAAATTGCCTTTGGTGCTTGAGAAAGTGAAGCATCAGTCAAATAAAAATAGTCATGATAATTTTAGTGCATTGGTGCATGTGTGTGAATTTTGTTTGTTCAATCTTTCAATTTTTTATTGTGACAAATTGTAAGCAATGGCCGTTTATCACAGTACAGAAGGCACATCCTGACAAAGTCTCAAATTTTAACTTGCCCTTCAAATCACTTCACCATGTAAAAAATGTCGATTGGCCTCTAAAAATTACACATGCCAGGCATGCTGACCTACAATCTCTTCAGATAAATTTCTAATACTGCTGTTCAGCAGTTGGCATGGTAAAATGAGAGGCTTTACAAAAATATACTCATTCGATAAAACTGGTTTTTGTTTCAAAGCGAAAGGAAAACTGAAAAAGCTCTTTAGGTACACATACATTTCCGAAAAACTTCTCCTTTCAGCAGATTTTTTTATTCAATAAAAATTATAGAACAAGATGAATAAAAATAGCGGTGGTTACTGTCGGCTGGTCAAAAAAAACTACAATCAATAGACCGACAATACAGAGTGGTTCGCTTGATCCATTTCATTCTGATGGAACACTGACAGAAGTAAAAAGGTGCAGTGTTCCATCATATTCCATAGCGTTCAGGTTTAAAGAAACTCTGACAAACTGCAACCTTTGACATCATGCATGCCTACCAGAATAGCCAAAATTGAAACCAACGTAGATTATTTTCTTTCTTTGCAATGAGAGATTTGACGAGCAAAGAACAAATCTGCAAACACACACAAGGGCACTCAACAAAACAAAGCATGGAAACTGGGGGAAAACAAAGCAAACCTTTTTATAGTGCAAAGGAATCCATAAAGGTGAATAATGTTAAAACATGATCATGCATAAACTCTTAATCAAGCCGAAATTAAAAAAGAGCAAAAAAATAAAAAAATACTCAATCTTCTTCAATTGAAATGAAAAATTACAACAATTTTAAAGATATCGTAATGAGAAAAACAGAAACTTCCTAGAAAATAAAAGGTTTTGTTTGGATTTTTTTTAGTTTTTTTTTGGTTTTTTGTTTATATCAGTTTTTAGTTTTTTGGTTTTTTGGAAATTAATGGGCGAGAAGAACTAACTAAGTTTTTCTCTTAGATATTAATAGAGAGCTCTTGCTGTAAGATATCAAGAAGAGATAAATAGATAAATAAAAACCACAATATTTTTAAAGCACTGTGAACTATACAATAATCACTTCACTCTGGGCTGAGCTTGGAAGGAAGATAGGAAAAAAGGAAAAAATGGGGAAAAATGCACAAACAGCTTTCATACAAGCAGCGGCAATTTAACGAACAAGGCACAAAACACATCAAACATCCATAGCTGAGTAGATTATTTATTTACATATTTGCTGGTTTTGTGCCTATCTCTGTTCCGGAGCTCCTGTTGCAAGCGCAATTTGTCATTTGCAAGGCGCGTCCGATCCAGGACCACTTCTGAAGTCGTAAGTGTTGCATTGTCAAGCTGTCTTCGAAGTTCAGCTTCTCTCTCTGAATACCATGCTTTTAACTCCCGCTCACGGAGCTGTTGGAACATTTCCCAAATTAGAAACATTTTTGAAAAAATTTACCCCGCATAAAACGCACGCCTGGGTGACAGGTGGAAATGTCCTATTTAATATGTCCAAAGTACAAAATGTCCAACAAGAAATGTTCAACGCAACAATGTCCACTATAAAATGTCCAATTTACAATTTGCCCATAGTAGATATCTATCCGATGTACCATTTGTCCATCATACATAAAAGCCTCTTTAAATAATGCTCTTAGACTAAGTACGCAAATAAAAATTTGCACAAGTTATACGTTTTTCCTGACTGATGATATAACAGCAATGATCTCGCCTCATCTTCATGAGCTGCATCAATCGGTTCCACCGCTGGTTTATTAGGCAGTTTGTATCGGCCCTTCAGTAAATGTTCACTGTTTCTTCCTCTTTATAATTTGCGTAGTTGCCAACAATGTTTTCCCCTCTCCTTTAGTTCGTAATGTAGCAGCGGTTTACAGGATACAGGTTTGTGAAAATATAAGTTCATTCCTGCCTCTGAACATTTTCATCAATTCTCATTTTAGAGGCTTCTTTCGGGACATTACACATCCTGAGGTTTTCAGATTCATGGACAAAATCTGCTGTTGGACATTCTTTTATACTGGACCAACTGAGCGTTAGTCATTTTAGAGTGGACATTGTTGAAATGGTCATTTCTTGTTTGACATATTTTACACTGGACATTTAAAATAGGACGTTTCAAATGACCACATGATTACATTTTACAAATCACACTTACTTTAATGCATTACGCTTTACATGGAGGAGAGTGGAATCTTCCAAGCTTCTGAACTTCTGAAAACTTGATTCCGAAGGGGACAGTCATTTTTCTCACTTCTTTTTTTGGCTTGACTTTACCTGCTTGCAGTAATTATCCCTCATAGGAATTTCAGTCCAAAAAATTCATGAGTACAGACCGAGGGTACATTTTCATTTCAGCCATAAAATATGGCTGAAATTGTGAAAAAACTCGACACTTTGTAGCAACAAATTTTTAAACCTAAAAAAACTTGACACATACCACAAGCGGTGCATTGGTTTTGAAAGAACAGTGTTCACCGATCTGCCAAGTGACCAATGCATGCCATGCTCAAACATATAGTGCATCCATGGTTACAGGTCTCCTTAAAATTGACCTACTACCGAATTCAACATTTTCAAGATAAGTTGTACAAGAATCAAAAATATTGCACACTTCAAGTTAAATTTTGCTTAATGATTTTACCTCTAGTAGTGACTATGAATGATTGTCTGAGATAAATATTTCTAAGAAATTGAGCCTCGCCAAAAAAGGTCCAAATTTGGCGAGGCTCTTTCACTCTTCAGTCAAGAATATAAAATGGCAAGAGTTGGGGAGTATGAATGATTGTCTGAGATAAATATTTCTAAGAAATTGAGCCTCGCCAAAAAAGGTCCAAATTTGGCGAGGCTCTTTCACTCTTCAGTCAAGAATATAAAATGGCAAGAGTTGGGGAGTAAATTTAGTCTCGGACTTTAATAATCTACGTTTCAACTTGCACACATTTTAATAAAACTGGCATTTTTTGGATTTTTATGGAATTCGGAAAAAATAAATTTCCTTTCAGATCATTCTGATCACAAGTTTTCACAGCATCATGGGTAAGAGGGTGAGCTAGCTACCTAATTTCTTTGAATGAACAGATGATTTCCTTGATAGTTTTATGGATCAATCATTCATGCTTTTCACAAAACAGAGGATGGGTGGCTCGTGTTTCATTGACCACTCTGATTTCTTTCAATACCAACAATAGGGGATGGTAGAAAAATAGACAGTTTCACAAGAACATTTGAAATTTTAAATCACCGATTCCAACACCTTCATCCCACATGCAGACAGAGAGTGAACTTTCAAGGTTAAAAATGTGAGGTGATGATATTTAACCACCAAAATATCCACCGAAACAAGAGAAAAAACTACCAAATGATAAAAGTATCAATGAAAAGTCTATGATTTTAAGAGATCTTAATTTTACAAATCGAATGGGATCAGAAAAAAATAATGAAAATTCGGAAACATTATTTTGTGTCAGACGCTGTTTATCAACAATTAATTTGTATAGATCTATGAATGAAGTGACAGAAGAACAGCAGCCAATTGAGATTCATGTTATCTGTTCAGCAAGGTGGTTGCCAAACACTGTATTGTAATCAGGAATGAGTCAGAAACTGAAACATTACGACCTTGTAGGAATGTCATTACAACAGGATAGGATTCTGATTGAAATCCTCTAATCTCTGTAAGATCAAGTAAATTGGTCAAAATATATCAGCTCACTTTGAGAATACTTGCATACACTTAATAAAATCACAAAGGTTCACTCATGAGTAGAGACAAGAATATTTTGTATTTTCATAACCCACTTTCTCCCGCAAAGCCATTATTTGGTAAAGGCGCTTACAATTTTAAATGTATGCAGTCAGCATACATTTGTGTCATGAATTGCACACTCCAAAAATGAAGGCGTTTTCTGCTGTGGCATTTTTGATCTCAGAAAACTTGAAAACGCAAAATTTTCAGGCCTCTACTCAAAAATCATGAGGTTACAGTTGGCTTAATAAGATTTCAATCTAAGGGCTTGCATTCACTTCTCTGGACCAGTTAAAAATTTGTTGAGTTTTAAATTTATATTGAAGCGATTTGTAAAATCAAGATTTGTTTGCTTGCACCGCTGGAAATAAAATAGGAAACAGGGATAATTAGAACCATCACTTTAAGCATAAGAAACTCACCTTGTACTGTTTTTCTAAATTTCTGGCATGAGATTCAGCGTAGGCGCACTGAGAGGAAGCAGCCTGGAGTTGGTACCTGAGCCCAGCTTCCGTTTCCCGTGCAATCTGTTCTGCTTTGGCAGCACTTTTCTTCTCCAGCTCAACTTTAGAGGAGATTATCTTCTCTTTCTCTTCCATTAACTCGTTGACTTTTGCCTGCCAATTTTCGACAAGATTCAACGCTTCCTGTCGCTCACGTTTCAAGTCGTCAACCTGCCGTGACATCTCAACAAGAACATTTTTGTGCAGCTCTGCATTCTTCTCTTCCTCCACACAAAACTCAGTGAGCCGCAACTGAAGGACGGAAACTTCTTTCTCGCACCGGGATTTCAGGTTTTCATAGTCGCTTGTTCGCTGCAATAGCGCACACTCTGCAACTTCCAACTGACCAGTCAACTCCTTGACTTTAGATTCTGCAATTTTTAATTTATTAGTTGCGTCAAGCAAGTAATTTTCTACTTCCTTGACACGTTTCTCGGATATCATGCAACGATCATTTGACTCTTTCATCTTCATTTCGAATTCTATGGCGCACTCCTTCAATTTATTCTGGGTTTCTAATAAGGCACATTCTTTTTCAAGGATACACTCACTTCGTTCTTGAAGTAAACATTGAATTTTTTTTACTTCTTCCTTGAGTAGACTAATGTTTTCTCTCGCAGAGATGTGATCATTTTTTTCTTTCAAAAGCTCCTCGCGTAAACTCTCGCGACTTTCTTTCTCGTTCCCTAGCATTGTTGAGAGTTCTTTGATGTCAGCCTTTGCTCGCTCAAGTTCCCTCGCGGTTGTATTTTTTTCATCTTTGAATCGAACGAGCATTGCTATTTCCGCATTAGATTCATCTAGTTTAGATTTCAGGCTCTGACATTCTTGCTCTAAGGATTTGACATGTTTTTCAGAGCTACGAGACTCCGTCGATCTATGTTCGGCATCTTCCAGGAGAACCAATAAAGTCTGACAACGAGTGTTTGCTATTATTAACTGTTTTTCTAATTCACCACATTTAGAATGGGATCTGGATAACTGGGTGTTGAGCGCACGCAGCTGTTTCATCATTTCTTCATCACTGATCTGGAATTTAAACAAACAAAAAAATTAGTTAATATGTAATTAGAAAAATCCATTTCTATTTTTTTAAAAACATAGCCCCCGAATTGGTTCTAGACAAATCAAAGAGGTTTCTATACTCTACATTATTTTTTATACAAATATTGAACATGTTGTCTGTTATTTTTTAGCGGTATTTAGTAGTATTTTGGGAAGGATTTATAGATTATTTGCTTACAACTCAAAGATATTTACAATCACTGGACTGATTTGTAGGTTGTGTTCTTTTGTTATGTCACAATAAATGCTTCTTTGGTATCATCTGGAACACAGAACCTGATGGGTCCATTGCAAACTTTTGCTACAGCAATAGAGTGTCAATACTGTTGTACAAGCACTTGGGAATAACGTCAAGAGTATCAGAAAGTGCCAAAATTGACTCACAAACACAGTAAAAATGTTTAAGATGGCTGTGGTATACCGAGTGACAGAGGGGGAGTCCAATCAAATTTTTCTATTACTCTACGATGAATCCCTTTTCCAAGCATAGAGAATGCAGCATCTAGGCAGGACTCTCCCTGGTTTGCAATACGACAGCCATCTTAAAGTTTTGTTCAAAGACACGTATTGAGTATAAGAATCAATTTTGATGCTTTCTTAAGTGATTTTACACAAGAATTCCTCTTTACTGCTTTAACAAAAGTCTGTGACAGGCCCATTATAAGCAATCACTTACAGCACTAAGTATGTACATACAATGGGTCTGTTGCAAACTTTTGCCACATCGTTACGGAGGGTTGATCCATACGTCAAATCTCTTAAAAATAAAGTTGAGAGCATTAGGAAGTTCGAAAATCCACTCACAAACTCAATAAATATGTTTATAGTCTGTTCGTTCTACCTTGAGGCCTGAGCGGGCGGTAAATGAATTTCGGAAAATAGAGAATGGCAACACTTCAAAAGGTTGTCACAGCCTGAGAATCGGGCAGCAGCCCTGTCACCTCAGACGACTGACGACCTCAGACGACTGACGACCTCAGACGACGGGTTAGCACTCCTACATTGCCACAGAAGGCAAATCTACCTGAATCTCTAGGTCTCAAGTTTGAACGAACTGACTATAGCAAAATTACAAGATTGCAGCTTTCTATGCAGAGAAAAGTGATTCATCATGGAGAAAGCTGCAATTAGATAGAACTCCCCCATTGTCACCCGCTTATTTGATCACCATCTTGTAATTTTGCTAAAAACATTTATTGAGTTTGTGAGTGGATTTTGGAACTTTTTGATGCTCTCAACTTTATTTTCAAGTGATTAGACAAATGGTTTAAAAAAATTATATGAATTAAGTCATTATTTTCAAAATTTTCGAGCACAGAGGAGAGAAATATGAGACACAAACCTTGCTTGAAACTGATGCTAGGACGCTGTGAAGGCTCTGAATTTCTTGCCTTAGAGAAGTATTCATTTCTTTGAAGGAACGTAGTTTCTGTTTCATGGATTTCCCATAAATCTTCTTACTCTTTTTGCCTGAAACAGTTGAGGAGAGAACAAAGAAAAAAATTATTTAGCATGAACAGGATGCGTAAAGTAATCTTCTAACAAGGATCACTTTTCATAAAATGAGAGAAAACAGAAAAGAAAAAGAAATGGCCTTTAAGCTCTACCAAACACACTTAAAAAACACTAAAACTTTGGATTTAACTTTGAATATTTCAGCTGATGTAATGTCGTAGAAAAAAGAATAAAGTTGTCTAATATTTTCTAAAGAGTTTAGATTTTTAAAAGCATGCTTCCAAGTGACCAGAAATACCTAAAAACTACAATATTCTTCAAAATTAGCCAAGTTTTGAAAGAATGAAAACGTCTACCAGGATAGAGTTCCTATACTTATACTAAGAAAGTTGCACCGGGTCAATCAATGGGGGATCTTGGGGGATCATTGGAGCCCCCCAGAGGCAAATTGCAAACTCTAAGCTGTTACCGCTATTTCGCTATTTCTAATAGTTTAGGTTCCGATTCTTGACAATAACGTAAGTTTTTGAAAGAGATGATGCTCGCCGGAGTAACATTTAACCAGAGGAAAAATTAACAATAATTACCGCGGACACTGTTTCTGTAAATGTGTAATAAAAGCGAGTAAGTGAAAAGTAAACAAAACCTCAACCATTTGCATTTGCCTCTTGGGGCTTTCGTGAAAGCCTAAATCTGAGAGCCAATCAGGAACAGATTACAATATGGCCCAACGCTCATATAGTATACAAGGACTCTATACCAGAATACTTTCTTTTGCAAATCATAGCACATACGTGTTGCGTATTTACTTGAGTCTGCATGAGTGTTAGTTCAATAAACATCTCAGCCAAAGTGAATAATCATTGTGTGTTATAACCGTCACTTCACTGGCACCAATTTCCAATCAAACTTGATTTAAGGTTCAAATCTAAATAATCGCTTCCTTGATTATTTCAATCACACAAAGAAACTTTCATTACAAGCATTAATGGCAAAGATTGCTGATTGCATTACCTGGTAGTCTGGCATTACTGAAATCCTCGAGATCTGAAGTCTCCGTCTCTGAGCAAGGTTTATTGAAAGCTATGGATTCCTTTGTCAAACCAATTCTTGCTAACGATGTTGTCCTATCCGGCTCTGACCATGACTCAGATTCTGATTGATTGCTACTTGTGCAACCACCTACATTTCTAGAACAGTCAGGATTCAAAATGTCTACATTCCTTGAATTTTCAACACTAATTTTTTTACAAAATCTTGCTGATGTGCCTATAGGAAGGCGATGAATTTTGTCATGAGTCATTCTTCCATTTATGGAAAACATGGGGTCAAATCTGTTGATGCAGGAAAGTTCATTGATGAGATTGGCGTCTAATGGAGGTAGATTGTTTTCTGAGCTTGGCAAGTCTGAGTCAATTTCACGGTGCAGAGAATCTTTCCCATCAAGATCAAGATCAGTTGCCTTCAATTTTTCCGTCAGACTCATGACTTCTGAGCGAAGTGACTTTATCGCGTCAGCTTCATCTGTTGCCTGCTTCCACGGATCTGGCTCCAAAGTCACATCTGCGACATTGTCTTCTTCGCTTGAAAAATTAATTTCTGAGTAATCAGGTAGAATTGGCTCAACAGACGGACATTTCAGAGACATTTCAGTGGAGTTATCAGCATTGAATGTTGTTTCATTATTGAAAGAAGCGGACAATGATTTTGAGAGCAATCGACTCTGGTTAACTGCCTCTTTCAACGCCTGCTTCTTTTCTTCGCTAAGAACCAGGAAATTATCTTGAGACAGCAGAGAGTCCATGAACCCTGCCAATTCTTCAAGTCTCGTTGTGAGCAATTGACAAGCATTCGTAGATTCTTTGAGCAATTTTTCTGCAGCCTCTGTCTCTGCTTTAGCTTTCGCGCATTGATCGCGCAGTGACACCACCATTCGTTCCGCGATCTCATGTTCTGCACTTTTTTTCCGCAACTCCTTTACCATTGACACAAGTTTAGCTTTTTCTTCAATTGCTGCTTCTAGCTGCAACATGACATACCTGCTGTTTGCTTCCGCACAACACGGCTTCGAATTCTCTTTAAATTCCTCCGCATGAATAATATTGGGATCATTGTGCTTCTCCACAAGTATTCTTTCGGGATCATTGGAGCGCAGTTTCAATGCCAATTTAACAGTGGACAGCTCATTCTGACGTTGTTCGCAGAGTTTGTTTAGCTTTTCGATCTCCCGATTTTTGTTCCAAAGCTCTTTGTTTACCAATTCTTGGAGATTGTGCGTTCGTTTTTTTAGCTCCATTTGCAAATGATTCAGGTGACATTTGAGTTCTTGATTCTCACGCGCAGCACTGCTGTCATCTTCACGGTGATCTTTTCCCTCTTCTGATAACTGCAGTTTAAGTTCCAACTCACGCAGTTCTTGTTCTAATTCACTGATCCTTGAATTTTTCTCATCTAATGACTGTACAATCTTATTCAGCTCTCTGTCCTTTCCTTCCGTATTTGAAATCCATTTCTGAAAAATAGAAAATAATAATTATTAAGTTCAGCTAGTTTAGACAACATCAATGAGATACAGATACCATATTTTTCAGCCAGTAGGCTGCAGAAAAAGCACACTTTTTGACTCCTCAAAATCAGTGATAATTTACAGTCTCTTGACATATGTATGTGTAAAAGCATTGCAGCAACCCAAGTTTCAAAGAAGGACAAATTTGAGAAGAGTCTGAGAAGACCAAAACCTGAACAACTGAAATCTTTAAAAAAAAATTGAAGGGAGGCAGAAGGAATCAAATGAACCCTACGCAATAGCCACAGCACAGTCATAGACAAGTAGTGAATAGATTTCTGATTCTTAGGTAACTAGTTTGCAAAAACTCATCAATTGGAGCAAGCCCCCGATGAGGAATAATCAGATAGTTTCTTCTTGTGCCCTATTTTAATGCAAAAAAATTTTCCATGATGAGGCTCACCTTCATTTCTTGCTTTGAAAGCAGTGAATTTTTCCTGGCTTCGTGCAGCTCACAGTTCAACCTTTCAACTTCTGCTTTCAGCTCTTCCAACAATCGATCTGATTCTTCTCTTTGCTCTTCCACCTAGAACAAATAAATTGATCAAATGATTAATTAAATTTATTAATTAATTTAAATGAACTTAGATAACCAACTGATGATATCACATATATACGGATTTTGTCTCGATGAAAACAACTTCACTAGCACTCACTCTCATTCACTAAGCTTATGGCGAAATGAATTTCATAATTTAAGACTTTAATGCTAAACCAATTTTGCTTGTTTTAGGCTCGAAAAATTTATAAAAAAAATTTGTACTTGCTGACGTTCTTGGATTTTGCGTTTTTCTGTTTTCAATTTAAAATGCCAAAAACACGACTTTTTCCAAAAGCGACTGGTGGCACTATCCATCGGTTTGAAATCTGGAAAAGTTTCGCCTGGAATCACCTTAACCTTTTGAATACTGATTCTGAAAATATTCAGGCTGTAAAAATGCACCCCCAGTCTGAAGCTTTGATGCAATTAAGTACTTCTCATGGCTTTAGCAGTCTTAATAGTGAAGATATTAGATGTCTGTTGGCAAGAGTATGAACCACAACTTTTGATTCATCACCTTTATCTTCTTTATTCCATCAAGTTTTTATCAGCAAATTCAATCCTGACTACTTGGTATTCAGCTAGGCAATCACTCTTCCACCTGAATTTCCAAAGTCATTCATGGGGAAGGGAATGCTAATTCTTTCCTCGATTTATGAATAGACCCAAAGTTATGAGATACAGGCTTATACCAAAATAATTGGTCCGTATCCGGTCAGTAATTGGAATATCAGAATATTTGGCACACAGTATTTTATGGTACCTCACTATTTTTCAGTACTGTGATAATTTTTGGTAAAGCGGTATTTTCAGTGGTTCAGGTGAACTATATCTCTCGGTATTTCAACCTGGTTTGATACACCAATATTTCTTGGTCTATACTCTAAGTACATCCGCATATTTTGGTTTTTCAGTATCTTATCAATATTCAATTTAAAACAATTTACCATAGTAAATATAATTTCAACATGCCAAACCTCAGCGTCAGATTTTCCATACTGTACAGATCTAGTTAGACCCGTAGATTCAACCAGAGATGAGATTTGTGAGTTTAAAGAAAAATCTTATTCGACAGATAGCTGACATATCATGAGTTGTATTACTTATTAGCTTCCAAAAAATGTTTCGCTGACTGATTAACTCTTGTTTTTTAATAAATAGTCTGTCACATAGACGTAGTTATTCAGTGGCTTTTTCCCGTTTTTTTCCCCCGTTTTTTTTCTTTTTTTTTAAAGTTGATTTCAATAAAAAAAACCTGAGAGAGTGTTGGGCTGAGAAATACAGAATAAATCTAAGTTCTGGAAGGCTTCAGTCAACACCACTGCATCATACCGTAAAATTCAGACTTCTGTATCGAAACCTGCTTAATCCATTCCAACCACTCAATTATTTTCTCTGACATTTTCTTCTTCAGTATGGGAACTAACTTTATTTCACTAAATTTGTTAAGATAATTCTTTTCAATATCTAGACCAGCGGCTATGAACCTTTTCATCTCACCAACCCCTTTGGCACTTTGTTAGTGTCATACCCCCCCCCCCCCATCACCCCTCAGAAAAATTCTCTCATTTGTAATCCAACAAGTTATATTTTAGGGTGACAGGGGCACTGAGGCAGAAGGCACCCCACAGAGGTCAGGGCACAGAATACTCTAATCAGAACGGAAACTCTAATTCATTTGAAACATTCTTTACTTCGGGCCGCCATGTTCGAAAGTGAGCATCTTCGGCAATCTTCGGCAGATCTTCGGCAACTGGCCGAGTTGTGATTGGTTGTATAGCCTGAAAAAGCATGTCCGCCATCTTGAGAAGTGAGTAGGCACAGTTGCCAGTTTGTGCCAGTAAATTCCAAATCTTGTTTCCATTGGCTCTTATGGGAGTTTCCGTTCTGATTAGAGTATTCTGTGGTCAGGGCACTTTGTGCGTGCGATAACAAACAAACAATAAACACACAGAAACGTATCAGCATTCAATCTATCCATACAATCCTCAACCATGTAATACATTTTAAAGATGAGCTTGGACTATACGTATATGCATTCAGAGAGATCCTGGAAAAAAAGCTTGGAATAAAAAAGAAGTTCTGATAAAAAAAGTTTTAAGCTAATAACTACAGCCATACTTGGTGAAGTAAAATAGCTTATTTCTTGTTTATTGTTGGAATTTCGGCAGTTTTCTTTTCAGCTTTTATTCCAGGAACGCAAAGAAGTCTCTTGGCTAGCCCTAGATTGAGAGCTGCTAATCTGAACTAATGAAAGTTTTCATTACCCTAAAGAGAAAATAATTTTATAGCAGACACATACTTATGACAATTACTCGTGTGTTGTTCGCTCGTATGTACTGGTGGAAACGAAAATACCTTACAAGGATATTAAATATGCAATGTACCTACTATACAAAGAGTGCAGTGGAGAAAGGGAGAAAGTCCACGACCATGTGCCACTAATATTGCAATTAATGCATATTTTGCCTTTTGCCAAGAATCAAATGAGCCCTCCTCTACTTTTCAAGACTCTGCTGGATGAATCAAAGATGAATTTTTTTGAGCAATCAGGATGAAAATGGGGGATGGTTGTTTTCAATAATACTCAAGAGAAAGTAGCCCCCCTCCCCCCCGGATTTTCCCATTTTTTCCCTGACTTCTTCACAGGAGTTGAATGGTAGATAGTATGCAGCGTATTACATGCTCTGGCCAGTTATCCTTCTCCCTGCTAATATGCACTTAAGTAA
This sequence comes from Trialeurodes vaporariorum, assembly GCA_011764245.1. Lineage (NCBI taxonomy): Eukaryota > Metazoa > Arthropoda > Insecta > Hemiptera > Aleyrodidae > Trialeurodes > Trialeurodes vaporariorum. The sequence continues at coordinate 35,326,556 of VMOF01000388.1, forward strand.
TGTTAATTACAATTAGACACTGTGACTACTTTCACAAGTCTCTCACAGATACTTCTGGCCTACATACCAATTCAAAATTAATTAGTTAATTAATAAATAAATGAAATTTTACGTTCTGATCCAACAGCTTTACTTCTTTTTTCCAAAAACCATCTTACTTTGAATTAGAGATTGAAGTTTACTGCCTTCTAAGGACTTTAATTTTAATTTTTCGAAGAAAACAACTGAGCAACGATTCGACTGAATCCAGTTGAAAATTTGGATTTGGGTTCAGTCGACTGACATCATGATCACGAATCTGAATCTGACCGAGATTTCAAAAAGTCGCTTTGGTATGTGCATGAGTATCCCTGCATACAGCAGGATGACCCAAGAGTATATCCCAGCAGTTTATCTAACCAGAAATCGAACTGTCCATTCCTACCCCAAAGTTCTGAGACAGGATGCCGCTGAGACGAGATACCCAAAATATCCGTCCCTCTGAACCATCAAAAAAAATTGCTTATTTCAACGGTTTTTATATTTCAGTGCAGTTCGCTCAGAATTTTCAAATTGCAGCTCCCTGTTAATGGTTCACTAGTTGACTCTCATCCTTCCAAAATGTTGATGTATACTAACCGACTGTACATGAGGTATGATGATAGATCAATGAGTCGATGAGTGACCAGATCAAAACTGTTTTTAATCACTTTTTGGGGCAAAACAATACTGAAAACCTAAATTTTGTTCTCAAGCCTCAAAAATATGTATGCTTTCTGATGACTTTACAGAGAGAGAAGAGAAAAAATAGGGTTTTAAGAGTGAGCTACTGGAAAGTGCTTCAAAACCAGGAAAACTCGCGATGGTTCTGGATTCACATGTTGTAATCTAGGATTTGGATTTGGCAAAATTTTGGATTCACAAGTTAAATGGTTAAATGATTCACAAGTTGGCCATCACAAGTTAAATGGTTTATGATGCTTTGCTGTGATATTGCCGCGTCTTTACTCAAATAGCTGTAGACGTAGACCTGAAAACTTGTATTCACAAGCAATTTTTGATTTTCAAACAATTTTTAACAGTGCTGAAAAATGATTTGGAACTATCCTGAATAATTATGTCACATTATAATGAGGTTAAAAGTTGACTTTTTCATGCCCTGTTTTCATGATGACACTTTTTTTTTTTTTTTTTTTTTTTTTTTTTTTTTTAGTACATAAAGCAAAGATATGTACTCAGTTTCAAGGTAACTCCCTGTCTCAATTTTCTTGCTTTCTTAGAAGATCAGAGCATCATAACAGAGTAGGTAACTTTGTAAGCCCAAAACTCTTCACTCTCTAGAAATGAAACAGGCAGCTTCTTATCTGTCATCCCCCATCCTAATTTTGATGCCTGTTTTAACAGAAAAAGGTAGCAAAATTTATGTGGCAAGAAAAAAAATTCTCCAGTTCTTATTTGGATAAAAATCAGAGAGGATTGAAATTAGAATTGAAAAATATTGAAGTGAAGCATTAAAATAAATTGAAGACTAAATAAATAAAATGCAAAATTTGAAAACATGGTTGAATAAAAAGTAAAGTTTATTGCTCTCCTTTCAAGCAGAGATTAAAATATTTACAAATCATGCTTAGCTACGTAAAAAAATAAGAGGTCAGCAGGATTAGAAAATAAATTAAAGAAAAAAATAAGTACAGGAAAGACAGAAAAAATGAGAGATATAGATTAACTTATCTACAAAAGCAACAGAAAAGAGTTAGCAAGGGGTTGAAAATTCTGATTCCTGACATTTAAACTGACTCAAATCCTAGTGTAAGCACTCAAGGTATTTCGAAGGGGCTTTCAAAAACTGGTGAGGGGGAGGGAGTTACATTCAACAGAATTTTGATGTCTGCAGAAAATAAAACAAAATAGTAAAGAACACGAAAGAAATAAACGAGCAAAGAATTTTTGCAACGTATGTTTGAAACTAGCAGACTGAACGGATTTAAAAAAAATTTGAAAGAAAAAAGGATTTAAAACATATTTTTACAGAAATAATTATCACACTTTCAAATTCTGAGGTAAATTTGAATACCATGTCTCAATATAGCTAAAGGATGAAAATTAGACTTCCAATTCTTTGCAATTAAAAACATTAAGAGTGCGATTCAGAGACTTTGCTTGGGACCTCCATGACTTGGCCTGGATTGAGAAATAATCAAGCTGACTGAGTTGAGTCAAGTAAGAAAAATTGCAATTCAGAGATGCTCCCTGCAAACCAGCAAGTCTTCAGAAATCTTGAGTTGATTTCAAGATAGCTAACAGGATAACTTGAAATCATCTCCAAGAGACTTATCTTGAGTGGAAAACCATGTGTTTCCACAACATTTCTGACTTGCCAATTCATGTCAATTCTCGCTTCGAAATCGCTTGGAACTTCTTTCAGAAATCTCAAGGTGTTTTGGCTTAAGGTGAGTTTCTGAATTGCAAATTGAATCCTTGGATCCTGCAGACATTCCAAGTCCAGGCCATGAACCAAGCCAAGGAGATCTCAAGGAAAGTTTCTGAATTACACCCCTTAGTCATTGTCTTGAAGTCTGCAGAGAAAAGAAACATTTTCTGAACATTTAAAATATGACTACTAAATTTCAGAACTGCCTGGATGCTTAAAATGACTAAAAAAAAAATATGAAAAAGCTCAAACTTTCAGTGAACATCTAAATCAAGTTATGCTAAAAGTTATTTTGAAACAAGAAGCTTCACTAAAATACCTATATTAATTTGAAGGAGATTTAAGAGATTTAAAACACAGTTTTGCAAACATAATGATCAAATTTTAAAATCTTGAGGTGAATTTGAATTCACCTACTTAAAAAATATGAAACTTAGAGGGTGGATTCTTTACTGAAAACGATTTAGGTTCATGTTACAGTTTAGGTTAACAAAAGGGATCAATTGTAAAGAGCCAGGAAAGGAAATCATAAATTGCATGTATTCCCTACAAAAGAATTTCATAGTAATAATTAATCTATTCATAATCTATTTACATATTCATGAATTTGTTTATTTGCTTGTTAGTTATGATGGGATATACTTGGGTTTTCTTTTGAATGGGGGGGGGGGGGGGGGGAGGATGAACGGAATCAATCAAATAAAAGAGGAAATACTGAAAGAAAGAATTGGTAATGAAAAAAAAAAGAGCTGACCAAAAAAAAGCAAACCATAGAACTGCAAACTTATTTATGAGCTATTGCACGGTGCTGGTTACCTGGTCGTGGTTTGGTGATCCTGTTTTTGGAGGAGCCTGCTGCTGCTGCTGGCGCAAGCGTTTGTTTGTGCGCATCAAATATTGTATGGTTTCCATCGCTTTCGTGTTTTCTGCAAGGACTTTAGAGAGCTGCTCTCTTAGACTAACAATTTCCGACTGAGAGTCTTCCAATTTTGAGGTAGAGGACGAACTGTTCTTCGACATTGATTTTGGGTCTAGAGTCAACTCGGTAAAACTAGTTTGTTGGCTCGCTACTGTTTGAGATTTCTTTTTCTGAAAAATAAAACTTTCTAAATAATTGACTCAGTTTATGGAAACAAAAGGAATCGATTGAATTACATTTGACTTTAAGAGGCTCCGATGAATCTCCCGCACTAACATAACAAGTTACTATGAAGAACTTCCAAACTCTGATCTCAAATAGTATGGCTGGTTAATAGTGATGGAGCCGGGATTCGACCAAATCCTCATGAAGATTCGGATTCGGTCCGCTGAAATCACGACTTCGAATCCGAATCCGAATCCGAATCCCGAATCCGATCGAGATTTCAAAAAGTCGCGTAAACACGTGCGCGCGCGTATTCTCCGCGGAAGGCGAGATTACCCGCGCGCGTATCCTCCGCGTTTGGCAATATGACCCGCGGGTGTACTCCTGCAGTGCATTCAACCGAAAAACGGACAGTCGAAATCCCAGAGCTCTAAGACCTGAGACACGCAACCGAAATATCCATCCCTCGGAAAGTCGGAACCCTTTGATAAAACGGCTTTGTTCAACAGTTTTTCTGTTTCTATCCATTCCGCTTAGAATTTGCAAATTACTGCTCCCTAGAAATGGTTCTCTAGATGACACCTACTGTCCTACCCCTTTCGAAAATATTGACTCAAATGAATGGACTGCACATGAGATATGATGGTAAATGAATGAGTCAATGAGTTACCAGATCAAATCTGTCATTATAATTACTTTTTGGTCCTAAAACCAAACCTAAAAAAAAAGTCTGCTTTTTGATGATTTTACATAGATAGAAAAGTAAATAGCAGGAATTCTAAAGTAAATTATTTGAAAATACTGCAAATGAGGAAGATTTGCGAGGATTCGGATTCGAAGATTCGGGTGTTATAATCTAGGATTCGGATTCGGGTTCGGGAAAATTTTGGATTCGACCCATCACTACTGGTTAACCTTCATATTATTGAGCTTCGTGACAAGGATTTCTCAGCAGGGTGCCCTTAGCTCCCAATCTCAGATTGTTCAACTTTCAAAATGTATTCTTCTTATGAAACTTGTAAGGTTTGCTGAATAAGTCCTAATTAAATGACAAATTTGAGGAGTTGAAAGAAAAATGTAGAATTTTTCGGGCTTGTTTTTTAAAAAATGGGAAACTCTCTATAGGGAACTTTTAAATTATTTAAAAAACCTAGTTTTATGCTCATCAGGGGCGCAAATGTTGCAAAAATCAATGGTCAATACGCTTTCAATAGCCCAATTATACAGGGTGTTTCAGGTTTAACATCGGAAACTTCTAGAGCCAATTATTCAAGTAAAAATAAGACTATTTTTCCGGGCCTTAAAATGCCATAAAAATTCCCTTTGGCGCCACGATTTTTCAAACTTGAAAAAAAAAAATCTTTTTTTAAAACTGTGGCCAAATTTGTCAATAAAATTTCACTAACATTTGGTAATAGACATATATAATGGTGTAAAGTTCATTGAAACTCATAAAGTAAGTCCAAGTCTATTTTTCTGACACTCTTAAGCATTTAATGGCAAAAATTTCACGTTCCCGTTGAGGATTTTCAAAATTTTATATGAGAATCAGATTGCAAAAACCGTAAGGAAGATTTTCAATCCCTTTCATTTTTTCAGTGCAACGCATATTAAGTGAGATAATTGACGTTGAAGTTGGGAAAGTCAGAACTTTGACTATGGCGGGCGTCACGAATGGTACTGTAAGCACCTACATACAGCTTGCGTGACGCCCGCCGTAGTCAAAGCGCTGACTTTCCCAACTTCAACGTCAATTATCTCACTTAATATGCGCCGCACTGAAAAAATGAAAGGGATTGAAAATCTTCCTTACGGTTTTTGCAATCTGATTCTTAATTAAATTTTGAAAATCCTCAACGGCAACATAAACTTTTTGCCATTAAATGCTCGGAAGTGTCAGAAAAGTAGACTTGGACTTACTTTATGATTATTTTATGAGTTTCAATGAACTTTACACCATAAAATATATCTAGTACCAAATTTTAGTGAAATTTTTTTGACAAATTTGGCCACAGTTTTAAAAAATGATTTTTTTTTCAAAGTTTGAAAAATTGTAGCTCCGAAGGGAAGCATTTTAAGGCCCATGTTTACAGGAAAAAATAGTCTTATATTTAATTGAATAATCGGCTCCAGAAAATTCCGACCTTAAACCTGAAACACCCTGTATAATTATTAAAAAAAAAAAATTCAGAAAAGTATCTGGGATCTGAGACAGCTTGCTCAGGAATATGAAGGTTAAACAATAAATGTATACGCTTCCCAGTCAGGTAAAACACACACTATATTGTGAAGCAGGTTCACTGATCGTCGATTCTCAGCCGCTGAGCTTGTTTTGGAGACTGGCCTTTTTCGGACCCTTTTCTTGAGACTGACAATACCAAGAACTGACCGACTATAAATTTTCTTCGTGCCAGAAAAAATTGCAAACAGCTAGAGATATGATAAAACGGACGATATTTCAGCAGTTCAAGAGCCAAAACTCGTTGAAATTAGTCATATTTCATTAGTGATGACCCTCCAACATTTTTCCTTGGACAAAATACCTTTCATTAGATTGAGTATCTCCGTTTTGTCCAAGAAAAAATCATGGATGGTCATCACTAATGAAATTAGACAAATTTTGACAAGTTACTGCGACTTTTGGGCTGAAATTTTGTCCGATTCATCTTATCTCAAGCCGTCTGCAACTTTTTCTAGTCTGAGGAAAATTTATCGTCGGTCAATTTTCAGTATTGTCTGTTTCAAGAAAAGGGTCCGAAAAAGGCCAGTCTCCGAAACGAGCTCAGAGGCTGAGAATGAACAATCGGGGAACCTGCATTACAATTTAGTGTGTTATTACCTGACTTCCCATCAGACTTCTTATCCTGAACAGAGTATAATTCTAATAATCAAATATGATACACACCAGTAAATTCGGTTGACTAGGGGAACTGGAAGACTGGGACGAGGTACTTTGATCAGCAGCAGCAAGAGCAAGCTTCAGGTCCATGAGATCCTAATCATAGAAGTAAAACAGAGAAAATGAGAAGGACAAAGAAAACCGGGTGTAATGCTGGAAACACTGAATCAAACAGGTTTTCAGAAGTAAACAGTGAAGGCAAAGCACAACTGATAATAATCTTAAACAATTATCAATTTTCATTAAAATTTTGATAAAATTGTCGTTATCTGCAGATAAATCTTTGTTTATTTATGTGATAGATTTTGTATTTAACTAATAAAAAAGTAAACATAAAAATTAGTTTAAAGTTGTCTGATTATCCCATCTGCTACCTTTGAATGGCTCTTCAACAAGTCTGACATCAAAAATATGGTAGTTTAAACAGTGTTTATAGTTAAATAATCGGTTCAAAAATGAATAAATAACAAGCAGAGCTCAAACTTACTTTCTTCAGGACTTCATTTTGGGATTCTAATTGTGCTTTCTGGGAGCTAAGTATATGAAGGGCTTCTGACTTTGTCTGATATGAGCGTTGTAATACATTCATTGCTTTTGCTGTTTCTACGATGAGTTCATCTTTTTCGGATAACTCTTTACGTAAAGTTTCTAGCTGGACCTGCAGAGCAAGGTGAAACAAAAAAAAAACATTAAAAATCAAAGATATATAAAATGGTACGAAATAGTCAAAGAGGTTCAAATAATTGTATAGAGGATTCAAAAGAAGTGCACATTAACCAAATTTTCAAAGTTTGATAACTAATACATCAAAGTTTGATTTCCGACAGGAAACACAGCCACAAAATTCCTATTTTATAATCTTTTTCCACTAAAACATTAATCTCATTGATAACCACAAGCACGGAGATTGACATGCATATATTATTACTATTCATAGCTGAAGAAAACTGTTCCCTTTTTTCTCTAAGAACACCAGAAATTTGGCATGATAGAAAAAATTTTGGCCCCAAGCAATTCTGGTTTCATCAAGCATGACAGCATTTGAAAAAATAATTGCTCAGTTGTCGAAACGCAATCTTCCAAATTCACAGGTTTTTGAGTGAATGGAAAATTCCCTAAATATTTTCTTCCGCCAGTCGTTTCTACATTTGCAAAAAAATTTTTAACCTTCTAGCAGGGTCTCACAGACTTTAGAGCATGTTTTTTTTTTGGGGGGGGGGGAGAAGGGCTATCCCCAAAGTACAATCATGAGACTTTTTGACTTTTTTTTCATGGGAAGATGGACAGTACTCACCGAGTTTTGAAAATTGTTGGTTCATAAAATTTATTTTCTGAGCGCCAAAAAGTACTGAGAACTGACAGAGAGACAGGTCTCTTATGGCAAAGAAAGCTTTATGAATTTCAGGCTGAAATTTATTTATGCATATACTTTACAAGTGAAAAAAAATAATTGTAAACTGGGACTGGTTGTCAGAAAAATTTACTTGGGGCCACATACAATACATGTCTGATTCTAAAGTGAGTGTTGCTTAGCGCAACAACAAAATGCCCGCTCACCCAATCCTGCAAGAGCAAGCCCATCGATCTTTCGCACTGCGCCGATACAACTCCAAACAGTAAATTTTTTTTTTCGGGTCGCTAATAAGGAGGTACAAGGATTCAGTGACGTGCCGTACCAGCAAGCAAGACAGGCACAGCCTGCTCAAAAATTTTCTTTATTATTCAAAATTAGTAAAGTTACCACATACTTACACCTAATAGTTTCAGGAGTTTCTCTGTCATTTCACTAAATTCCTATGCTTAAAAAGAAAAGAACATCAAAATTTTTCTAAGAGAAGTCCCTTAATACTCATCACAATATGTATTGCCTGCTTTAATTTCATAACCACCACAAGCCACCGCAAGGATTACTTAAACACAATCAAATGGCGAATAAAATCTTGGAAAGGAGGTCATCAGCTCTCTACGTAAAAGTAGGGAATTATGGGGGGTCCCTAGGAGTTATGTAGAAATGTAGAAATGTAAGGGCCAAAAGTATTCAGGAAGCTTACATTGAGATCAATTATCCTTTGCTGAGCATCCTCGATGCTTTTGATGCTTTTCATCTGCTCTTTCCGCTCTTCTGCAAAATAAATCCGGAGCTTCAGGTTGAAATTCTCCTTCTTCAATGCATTCAACTGTTCCTCATACTCCTTCAGACTGAAACCGGTCCGAGGCGCGATACCGGGGGTAGACACTGGAAAGACAAACAAACAAACAAATCATACAAATGAAAATAGTTTCACCTTGCAAATTATTTTTCTTCAGTACGTGAAGCGGTTTGAAGGAAAAAGCCGAACCAAAATCGAGGCTTTACAGAAAGGGCGTATAAAACAGAAAATGCTCGTCTGCAAACATTCTGATTTTCTGGTGTCGTGTCATTACGTGAGCTTAAGATCTGTGAAGTTAGTTCTTCCCATTTATTTGATCCACAGGTACGTCGCATGAGCTTCAATAACTGGCTACAGAAAGCAATTATCTAGAAAAGTATTTGTGCTAACAATACTTTAACCCTGAACCACTACAATGGCTATCTTAACGCTAGGAAACGCAAGCATAAGCGCTATATAAAGGTGCAGATGACGATTCGACGCGCCTTCAATTTCAAAACATGCAAATCCATATCCGCGGGGTAGGAATAGTTAGCTTCTTTATTTTATCAGTCAAACACCATGACGTTGATGGCCGTAATGCCCGATGCCCGTGATCGTAAATGAATCTCGCCGCGTTCGTTAAAGTCCCGACCCATGAGTTGCCTCGCCGCACAGTGCTTTGAACAATGGTAAAAACCCTCAAAAACGAATATTAGTTTCAGTGTTTTGGACGATTTTAGGGTGTTCGGGGGTGTACAGTGGTCACTAATTCGTGACAGCTGAGCAGATAGCATGTTCGAACGTGCCGCAAACACGATCCAACGATCGCGCCACATGACGCCTCATGACTTGACGTGTGCTCCACCGCGAGTGCCTTCAGTGCTGTTCAACCTGTCAAAAAGTGGGTGAAACGTGGAAAGTTTAAGGTTTTGGAGACAAATGGATCATGGAGGACTTTATTAAAGTTATGAATACATTTTTACCACTAAATTACTTTTACCTTTTTTCCAGGATTGCCATTTACTTCATTGTGCATACGTATATTGTAGATTCATGATTTATCATGATAGTTAAACTTCAAATGGACTTTAAAAAAAAGCTCGAAAACGCTTGTTCGGATCTTCGCGGATATTATCTCCTCGAAGGGTCTAATTCATGTCTACTATCGTCAATATTTTAGCGCATTTTTGCGCTAAAAGAGATATTTACTATTTCTCAAGCCGCATTTTTTGAGCAGCAATTTCTAAAACCGTTAGGAGGCAGTTTCTGTAATTTGGCAACAACGGAATTGATCTAAACATATCATTCAATGATGATCGATTTATGAGAGGAATAATGGAAGTAGGCCATTCGAAAATCGATTGTTTTGCTTAAAAAAGTGTTTTGCATCTGTTAAAAGAGTGTTTGGTGTGTGTGAACTCATTAACTTAAACTGCTCCCCTCCCCTCCATTCCTCGGATGTTTTCTCCATCCTAAGTTTACCTTAAGGTTGTTATTAGTAGTATTTACAATCCCACAAAGTATTATTGATTCATCCAAAGATATTAGCATTAAAACAACCACCTATTCAAAAGGGTGAAAACGAGCGCTGAAAACACTAACAGCTCGATTGGAGTCCCCCTCCCCCCGCTCCCCTGATCAAAATTTCAAAATTCCAATTGCATACAAGAATAGTACTTACTAATACCTAAAAGTCCACCAAGTTTCATCTTTGTCCCTACACGTGGTCAAAAGTTACGAGGTTTTGTACATCTCGCCCATTGACTCAAAGCACTGTGCGCCGCACCACGGCCGATCATAAGATTACGAGCTCCTTCAATTTCAAGGTATGCAATTCCATATCCGTGGAGTAGGAATAGTTAGCTACTTCATTTTAACAGTCAAACACGGTTGCGTTGATTGCCGAACTCATGAAGAAGTGACATCGCGAGACGGGACTCTCCTCCGCCCGGGCCCGCATATCAAAGAATATTGTCGCGAATTTTTTAGTACCATAATACCACCTTATAATACCACCAACTTAACATTATAATTTTTTTTTTTTTTTTTTTTATAAGTAAGCTCTGGGCAAATAACAGTCCGATCGCGAACCACCCGGGCCCAACCGTAAGGTAAAACAGTAAATGTAAAAACAGACATTTTCAGAAATCAATGCATTAAAAACCTAGGTTTCGACAAAAATTAAAAACTTTGGTACAGCTCTCAATGATGATAGTTAGAATATAGTCACTCGATCCACGATATTATGTCGTAAGGCCTTCACAGTCCATCAGTCCACAGACGATCAAATTATTGGATCCTAAAAATAGCCCCAAATAACTAGGCATTGGGAGATCGGTGCGCAACAAACATAATTTTCAAAAATTCGCAAATAAATGGACATTTGAGGTCAAAACTTTCTGTGTGGTGTGTATCTTGACTTGGGTGTTTCAAAGAATTGAATTTTGGAAATTTCTGCTTTTTTCCAATCGTCTCCTTCGAAATTTCTTGATTTTTCGCATGAGGTCCCAACGCAAATTTTCTGAAGTTATCCTAACTTTTCAATCAAGCTGCTGAACACATTGAAAATGTATGCAATTACTTTTCATAGCTTAAAGACACATGCCTAAAAAAAAAGGGAAAAAGATTTGATTTTCCTTCGAAGCGAGTCACAACAAGGAAGAAATTCGTGGCCCAACGAGAGTGGATTTCCTGATACTACCCGGTTTTTTTTTTCGTCAGTAGAAACGCTATAATCACCTCACCATGCGAGTCTAGCTGGTGGCTTCTGGCGAATATTCGTCAACAAGTCCTTTGATTCACCCCGGCTGGCTGTCCGGCGAGTGTGGCCGCGCGCGGGGGCTGCTACTTGCGAACATTCGGAAACGGATTACAAGGGCTTTTGGGGGGGGGGGGGCTGTTTAGAAGCCAGACTGCCTGAACTAATGCTTTTGATACGAGACCGAGCATTGATCGAACCACCAAAATTTTCGGCCTTCGCTGAAGGGTTCGGAAATAGCAACTTTTTGGGCGATTTTGCTAACCAAATTTCAAAAATTAACTCTCGTAATAAACATTTGATGAGTAGATTTTTAAGGTTATTGTATGACGTGACCAATCGAAAAACGACCGTTTCCGAGTGACAATCTAGACACAGAATTCCATTTGTAATATACAAAAACCCAGGAATCCAGGTGAGAAAATTTTGCTCGTTTCTGTGAAAAAAAAAAAACAGTTTCAATTGTTAAGGTTAAAAAATGAAGCAAACAAACCGAGCCCGCGTGAAAATCTTTATAAGAGATTTCCATCAAGACTGTCTCCTTGGTGTTTCAAGATCACGTCTAATAAATCCTCTCTATTGGTATAGCTCATTGGCTACATATCGCACTCAATGAATCGAGCTATTGTCAAATAATTCATGCTCCTCTTCAACTTCAAGTGACAGAAAAACTCGAGGGTTTTAAAATGCTAGCCCACCGCTTTCTTTGTCTTTGTCGCCGCGATGAAGATAACCATGAAGAAAAGAGGAGAAATTAGTAAGCACTCTGCTACCGTGAGGAGCGTGGATGCGGATGGTAGGACGGGATGGATGGTGTAAATTTGGTCGCGGCTCGCGGAAATAAGCATCAACGACACCACACCGGCGACACCGAGACAAACTCTGGAACGGGATCAGGGAGGGAGGGAGGATACAGAGAGAAGAGACTGAATTGAATTCGGGCCAAAATAGACACTCCCGAGGATGTTTCTGGAAGAACTATACACGCACTCCCCATTCCACGGTTCCGCAAACCCCTTCCTACACAGGGTGATTCAGAGCACCCGTATACTACGCAATTTATATTTGATTTTATTTTACGAGAAAGGTGGGTGCAGGGACTCGGAGCTGGAGCCACATTTCAAACAATGTCTTCCGACCAGTAATTTATCGCTTCAAAACTGATTCCAAACGTTATTGTAGATACAGTTAAAAAAAGAGCTCTAATTGCAATCATTCAAATTATCTCTCAGTTGTGCGAGGACGCACTTGAAATTTGTTTTTGAACTACAAATTACTGTTTTGATGAGAGCAGTTCCATCGCTTTCCGTGGCAAGTGACACAAAATTAGACTAAAAATAACATAGATAGATAAATAGATACATGAGTAAACAATTAAATAAATTAATTGGTAGATTGGTAGATACATTGATTAATAGATGGTTAAATCAAAAAACACAAAAACGCACGAAACGGGTGTCGAATCCCTTGAATCGCCCTGTACATTCCTTCCCCCCCCTCTCTCTCTTCCTCTCTCACGTTTTTTTTTCTCTTTTTCACATGGTCGCTGAGACGCAGAGATCAAGGAATGACAAGCACGGGGATAAGAAGGTAAGTCCGGAAATGGCGCTCGCATCCCGCTCGCTCCCGCAACAGGCGGATCCAGGACTCTCTCTCTCTCTCTCTCTCTCTCTCTCTCTCTCTCTCTCTCTCTCTCTCTCTCTCTCTCTCTCTCTCTCTCTCTCTCTCTCTCTCTCTCTCTCTCTCTCTCTCTCTCTCTCTCTCTCTCTCTCTCTCTCTCTCTCTCTCTCTCTCCATTTCCCTCTTCTTTTCTCTCTTCCCCACTTGAACGCATGCGTTAAAAGGAGACAAAGAAATTACAGAGGGTAATTTCCAACTTCCGGAGGAGGAGGGACTGCGGCGCGTTAACAACCCTTCCTATAGACGCCCATGTATAATTGCATCATTTTGAGCAATGTTTAAAATTTCTGAGGGAAAAATTTGCAGCATATTCCAATGCAAACGCCCCTGCTTTCTTTTTACAACTTGAGAGGAAAAGTCGCGGCGTTATCTATCTGACAACCCTCGCGCCCGCGGTCGCTGCGCTGTCCGGAGTTAGTGTCCAGCATGTACGTACTCATACTGTAGAGGAAGGAATTCATCCAACTAGCTATTTTAATAACAACCTCTTCCTTTTTTAGGTCCCACTTCATTGAAAGTTACCTTTTTATCCGAGGGTTCTTCTTCTTCGGAGCTCTCGCATGAAAGGAGCTTTTCTGTGATTCGTTCCTCAGAAGTCTCGCTTGTGACTTGAAATATCCGAGGGGTTTTAGAAACTCTCGCTTATATTCAAGTCACCTAAGACTTCCCTCCTATTGGCGGATACGGGGGGCGAAGGGGGTGATCGCCCCCCGTTCGGCTAAAACAGGGGGAAAAGAGGGGGAGGAGAGGGGAAAGGAAGAGAGAAAAAAGGGGGGTCTCCGGGGGGCAAAAACCCCAAGTTCGCCCCCCCCACGTTCGCAAGGGCTGGATCCGCCAATGTAATCCCTCCGGAGGGGGGGGGGGTGTCGTCACCCAGAAAGGGGGGTAAACGGAGAAAAAGGGAGAAGGAGCGGTCAGTCTAAAGAGACGTAAAATGCAGACATCTTACCATACAACGTGATGTACACGAGTCCTCGTCGGAGAATTCGAGAATCGAGAGACTCTTGGTTCGTTTGTCTGCTCTTTTCTTCCTCTCTTCCTCCACCTCTAGGCTCTTCCTCTGCGACCTCCGCTCCTCGATCGCCATTCGCATGGGTTATTTTAATAAATGACGCTTTTTAAAGCCATTATCGCCCTCCCGGCCCCAACTCGCCACCGCAGCGGCAGTTCCGAGAGGGCGAAAATAAAATGAGAGAAAATACTTCCTCTTTGTTCAGTTTCGGTCTCGCGACGCGACGCACTGCCGAGGGACGAAACAAAGGAGGCACCCAAATTGCATCACGTCTTGTCTAAGCAGCGGCAGCTCAGGAACGGCGATACATCGATGTATAATCAATATAAACCAACGGAAAATAATCGATCGTCAGGGAGTGCCATGCCATTGCACCCCCTCCGGCCCTCCCCCCAAATAATCGAAACTTTCATAAGAGACAAATATTATAGACCCAGCGCAAAGCTTGTGTTAGGTGTTGAATTTTCCAGCTCTTTGTTGACCATAGTAACAACAGCAAACAGGGGCCGGATCAATTTCGCGAAAAGTCAAGCTTGACTTGAACTAGCATAACCTCACTTTTTGCTAACCAAATGGCATCGATGACCTTCAAGTCGAGCTCCAGTGTGGCTCAAGCTTGACTTGAAGTTGACAGCTGCTCATCGGTTGAACTAGGCATATGTTCAACTTGATAGGGCCCTAGTCGCCTATACTGTTGGGTGATGGACAATGGACATAGGGCGTTATATGTTTTCTTCATAGTTTAAATTGGAATGAATGTTTTTCTTTTGTTTTTTATTTATTGAAAAGCTGCCTCTGATTGATTATTTCAAAACGATGTGCCTCATTTAATCGCAATTTTGACTTGATGCTAAATTTCAGGTACTAGGTAAATTTCGATTGGAGCAAAGTTCATAAGAGTATGGGCGGCTGTTGCCACTGTTGGCTGTTGTTTTGTTGAGCTCCCGAACGAAAAGCAATCCATTTCAATTGCCTCATGCACTTTTAATGCGGGAAGCATAGCGTATGCTAAGTCTCTACGTGCCTCTAACGTTTGCGCGTCAGGTTCAAATAGGAGAAAAACGATGAATCGATTGCCCGCGAGTTCTCACAGCACCGCCTTGTCTAAGGGTATGCATACGTACTTCACACTCCGATAGACTGCTCGGTGCTTGGAGACTTAATATACGACAAAATGGTGTTTGCACGAGAGTTCGATAACTTTGGTTTCTTTGGTTTACGGAGATGACGGAGAGGTTTAAGCAACTATAATGCAACATTGTTTTACTCGCAAATAGTGCAATCGTGTACAGTCAGGGACAAAGAGAATGTAAGACGACTCCTGGAAACAGGCAACCCGCAATACTTATCTCAATAAATTTAAGCATTGCAGGTGGCCTACCTCAAGGAGTCACCTGAAATTCTTTTCGTCCCCGACTGTAACTATAAGTTGCGCGGTATCTTACAGCCTCGCATCATCAAAATAATGTCTCTAATCTCATAAGGATCAAACAACAATAATCCAGGATCAACGGATCCAGTATTCAGAATCAAAAAGAGAATACCCGGAATTTTAGAATATCCAAACTTCTGACCCGAGGAACATGACCCCTCTGTATTATATGCTCTTTCTTGCTACATTTCCCGAAGTCACTAAGTAATGAATTACCACATAAAAATACAACAGGAACAAATTTCATGACATTTAGTTCATCCATTCTGTTGCAAACTTTTGCTACAACAATTAAGAGTGTATGATCTAATGTAAAATCGCCTGAAAAGTCCATTGGTGGCATCAAAAAGTCATAAAATGCAATAATACAAGAGGCGTTTAATGAAATCCAAGATGGCGGAGAAATATCGAGCAATCTGTATGCATGCACCGTGAACATCCAAGGATGGCCAACTTTAAAAATCTCACTGGAGGTAGAGGTTATGTGTCTGTTTACGTTGTGATTGGTTGCGATCTATATTGCGAGGTTGGCTATCCTTGGATGTTCGTGGTGCATGCATACAAATTGCTCGATATTTCTCCGCCATCTTGGATTTCATTAAACGCCTCTTGTGAAATTATTATTGCATTTTATGACTTTCTGATGCCACCAATGGACTTTTCAGGCGATTTTACATTGGATTAAACACTCCTACTCGTTGTAGCAAAAGTTTGCAACATACCCATTGTGGGCGCCATTGCAAAAAAAAAAAAACTTGAATTTTTGAGCATCGAAAAAAGGAAGATCGCCGAAACTCAGAAACTTTTCGAGATACAAGGTGTAACAAAACTCATGTGCCAAACTTCGAGATCATGCATTTGGGGCCAAAATAGGACTTTTTTCCTATAACCTGGAGTCCGAAATTGCTTAGCTATTCAGCCCTCCAAAGTTATGAAAAATTAATGATTTTTTTTTTTTTTTTTTTTTTTTTTTTTTTTTTTTTTTTTTTTTGGAAAAGCGTCCACAACTATATGTAACAAAAGTCACGAAAATTAAGGTGCCCCGAAGTATTTTTACGAGTAGAATCCATTAATGACCTAGAGAAATTCAGAGGTTAAGTCTCACTATACTTTACAGGTATAATCGTGTGCCTTTAACGACACAAATCTTAAGCTAGCTATGAAAAATTAGGAAAAGAATTTCTGGATCCTGCTGGGAAACCCCCTAATAGAGATATTTGGTCTCTTGCATTTTTTCGATGCGACGGGTTTTAATCGAGATAATTGCTGCGCACACTAAAAAAGTCAGCTTTTTCATTGCGTGGGGCGGCCAAAAAAAGCAGTTGAGAGAGGCGGGTTGCAGCTAGATTTACTGTACTGGGCGCCGCCCACCGTAAGGTAAAAGCGCTGACTTTTCCACAATGCACAGATAACATCTCTCTTAAAATGCGATGCATAGTGTAATGAATTTTCAAATTTTTCATCTTTAACTTAAAATTTGGTCCGTTGAGTGCACACAATTACATGAAAAGTAATGAAAAGAACAGTCAGACTAAATTCTAAATGTCTCGAGGTCAATAATGAATTCCACAAGTATAAATATCATCAGGACAATTTTCATGACAATTGATTTACCTATGATTGTGGACGCTATTCCTAAAAAAAAAAAAAAACAAAAAAAAAAAAAACCATAAATTTGCCAAAACGTAGAAGGAGTGCATTTTTGGACCCATGTGTTAAAGAGATTAAAGTCTTATTTTGACTCCAAATTTTGGCACATTTTTTTTTTTTTTTTTTTTTTTTTTTTTTTTAAGATTTCCTGGTTTCGATCAAATTCAAAGGCTTAAAAATTGGAACTTAAACTCAAGGAATTCTTCAGAGCATTGTGGCTGGAAAGAGTGGATTACCTTTATTAGTCGCTCTGTCCAAGGGACTACGAGTAAGAATAGGATATTAAAGATCCGGGATGAGAGTTTTAGAGACCTTCCGTGTCTTTATGCCTTCATTCGATGTAAATCTACAATGACAATCTAACTCAACAAAAATTGCAGCGGTCGTAATTTCCGAGCGGCGATTCTAATTTAAATTGCTTTACAAGTGGATGTCATCGTCTACCTCATTAATAACAGTTAATAAATACAAAAGGATCCAGTTGACATTTAGCATTCTCAGTTCTTGGTCTTTAATCAGAAAACGGCGAAATTGAGAGACGACAAAATGTTGGATTGTTAGGCTACAATCAAACAAGCCACATACAAGTTCAATAGAACGGAACATTCGAGCCTTAGATGTAAAGGCACATTGTCTGTTGGACCAAAATTGGCAAACAAGGAATTTCAAGGTCCATTACTAATGCAGAAAAAAGAAAAAAGTGGAGGGCACCATTCAACAAACCCCTGGTAACATCATCCTTAAAAACTCGTAGAACCCATGAACATGATTTGAAAATCAACGCGGGCAAATAGCATGGAATGCAAGATGGATAAATTAATGCATGGGTATTTACGGTTATTCCATGCACTTTTTTTCTAATGGAGATGAAGGATGTAGTTTGGATCATTTTTATTTACGTCAAAGGCGCTATCAGGGCCCTGTTCCACCAAAAGCACAAATCCGAGTACAAGTAGTAGTTACAAGCGTTACAAGTGTTAATATAGCATTAAGAAACGCTTGTAAGTACAACTTGTACTCGGACTTGTACTTTTGGTGGAACAGGGCCCTGAAGGGGCTATTTGCAATATCCCCCTCCGGGATGGGGAGAAGCGGGGAAAACGGACCGAGTGTCGACTCCATTTCTTTTACGGCAACCCCTTTCTTGTGAAACGTTCTGTAAAAGAACATGACATTTTAAGACTTTCGTAACAAACCGAATGTAGATATAGTTTTCCGTTTCCGATATAGCGAAGGTCAAAGTTCGATTTGGACAGTAGCGGCTCGTGCAATTTGGCATCAATGTTTTTACTCCATTTGACTCAATGTAAAACAATCGAATGCTATGGTGAAGCGCTGCTTCACTGTCGAATCGATTGTTTTACATAGAATCAAATGGAGGGAAAACTTTGTTGCTAAACTGCACGGGCCGCCACTGGATTTAGACCCATTTTCAAAAAACCAGGAATCTAAAATGCTCTAAAATTCGAGTGCTATTCAGAAAAGAAATAATGACAGCAAAAATGTGGTTAAAATTTAAATGGTTTGAGACCCCCCCCCTCCGAACGGATATCCATTTGAGAAATTCTGAGGGACGACCGTCGACCCCTATCGAATGATACATTGATCGAAAGGGTGTAACAAACTGAGTATTTTGACGCAAAACGCACGTCGCTTTTGTTTTTCAAATTCGAGATATCTAATTTTGTAAATCGACCTTCGACGTTAGTAGATCAAAAAATCGTTTTCTCCAACGCAGTCGGTTGCCCGTAGAGGCACGATTTGTTTGTAGAGCAGCCATGAAGCACGAGTCAAATTCTTGCAACTCTGACACCTCATGTCTCATCTCACGCACGGAATCGCCGCGGCCAAATTGGAGCTGCGGTGCCAAATTCTACCTTTAGTACTCTAGATTTACATTGAGTATAAGTGCAATTTTCCCTCAATCTGGCAACGTTAGATCGGAGTCTCGGGGAGTCAACCCGTTCAACCGCCGCGCGCAACGCGGGAGAAAGATATTTTTACCGGATCGTATCCCCATTGACATTTCACTAAGCGCGCGTTTTTACAAACATTTTACAAGCGCGTCTTCATACAAGCATTTTACAATCAGCCAACAGTGTGACATTAATGAAAAAGTGTTTCCCCATGGTTGCCGCACATACAGAATGTCTCAGAAGTCTTCACCAGGTTCAAATTGAAAACTGCGTATCTCATTCCGATAACCAAAGGGTCTGGTCATCTGGTGGCTTGTAACTATAATCGAATTTTCGCGACGAATATATTTGACAAAACCATTGCCAACCTACGCATGACAACAGTGGATGACACGAAACTGGATCGTGTTTTACGAACTTTTTCAGTGTTTTCAGGCATCGATGGCATCAATTCGATTTTAAATTCAAGTCCGGAGGTGAATTTAAAATCGGATTGATACCATCGATGCCTCGAAAACACATCTAAAAACTCAATTGAGTTTCCTCGAATATGTAGTTAGATTGGTATTGTTTATCATATTCGATCGCGAAAATTCGCTTATTGTGGTTTGCAGAATAGGACAGCTATTGACGTGAACTTTGCGTCAAAAGATGCATCTTTTCAAGATCTGTCGATTCAAGTGCAACGTATAGCTAAAAAAATATTTGAGCCCGTTTTTACAATTTTTTTTGGTTTGTTAAATTGTCAAAAAAAACTGCTTTTCCAGTTATGAAAATATGCGCAATGAAGAGCAATCTGAACAAAGAACTTCCGTAAAGAAATCTGATTATGAAAGCTTTCGAATGGCGCAAACCGCGTTGGCGGGAAACGTTACGTTAAAGAGTTATGACCGCGCAAAGTTTCCAATCCAGGCGAAGATAGGGGTTTGCCGAATTTCGATTCTACGAAAAAATTATTTGTTCCACTAATAATTAATTGATGAAATTCCTTTAGAGGTGGATGGGGGTTTTTGGGTCGCTAAATTCAATTGTGAGGATAGTTTTTCAAAATTTCAAAATCCAAGATGACCGCTATATATGGTCATACTTATTGGCAGCCACTCCTAATGGTAGCTGGATGGACCCTTTTGGATCCGCTTTTGCAAATCTGAAGCGGGGAAAAATTGAAAATCATCGGATGGTTGCAGAGCAGAGATGAGGAAACGCGATTTAGAACTATAACTTGGCTGGGCCCAAATAATATTCTGGTCCTGCGGCTTGACGGTCCCCGACAGGTAAAAGTGATATTAAAAAACAAAACAAAAATACTCTCTGCGTACTTACGATGATGAATGAGAATTGGCAGATTAGACAAACTACTTACACGTCCTGCAACAAAAGAAAAAAGACAAAAATGTTAAGAGAACGATTTTTAAAGGCAGTTAAAGTGTATATTTAAAGGGTCTAAAATAAGAAATACAAATAAATGTTTCGAGTATGATGACAGTGACATCCCCGTTGTTAGACAGAACGCAACACATAGGCGTAGCGTATCAGGGGGCTAGAGGGGGGCTATAGCCCCCCCACTTTTTTGGATGGTGGGGCTAAAAATCGGGGCTAAAAACACATCGACTTGGCAATCAACAGGTAATTTTAAACATCCCTTTGAGACGAGAAGCAAAAAAAAAAAATCATAACTTTTTCACTTCTTAGCCCCCCCCCCCCCCACTTTTTTTGGTCACGCTACGCCTATGACGCAACATTTCCAGAACTTTTTTTGGTTCATAGAGGTTACTCTTTAAAAACCTGTTCTTTTATCCTATTTTTCCCCTATTTTCATTTTTGGCAATTATTCTGCGTGTGAAATGACTTACTAAGCAAACTGTGAGACACATTTTGGTGGCTTGAACACCTTCTTACTCTCAATCAGATCAAAAGTTAAAATCGATCGAAGTTCATAAATGAAATCCCAAAAAGGCTGATTTTTGCATGATTTTCAACACAAATTCGTCCATATCTCAACACAAATAAAGATCGAGTTGGAAGTGGCGAATTCGGCAAATGGACAACCACATTTCACCAGATGCGTGTCCTTATATATTTCTAAATTTTCCCCAAATTCGTAGGCCACTTTCCCAAAATTTCATTTCCCCTCCTCAGAACTATATTATTATCTACAATATTGAGTATACATATATGCACTATAAATAGAAATATAATTTGTTTCCATACTTATAAGTAGAGAAAATAAAGTTTTGGAAAAGTGGCGGGCTAGTTTTGGAAAACTGTTTTAGAGATATACTTGGACAATTGGACATGCATCTGGAAGGAAATTTTGCCTACATTCATAATTTGTCACGTCCAGTCGTTCAGGTCGATGTTTTTATTTTTATTTTTATTGAATATGGACGGTTTGGTCTTGAAAAACATGCCAAAAGAGGCTATTTTGGGGTGTTGTTTTTGGACTTTGATCGATCAAAACTTTTGATCTAATTTTTTAAATAAATAATAAAACAGAGGCATTCTTGCAGAACGTATTGCAATTTGCTTGATAAGTCATTTCATACAGCATCACTGCAAAAAAAAAAAACAAAAAACACAAAAAACACGTTTTTTTAAGAGTGTTTTCACACATTTGACGAGTATTACTGTATGCAAGTTGCGCATAATGAAACTTGACTGGCTGCAGAATGGTCTTTTAGGTTGCAATGAAAATAGCGGACGGCAAATTTCGCGGGGTGTTACCGATTTACACCAAACACGTGATGTTTCTCGTGTTAGTAGTGTTGAATGATCGGAGTCTTGCGTCGTTGCGTATTTCGCTCCCTATATACCCCTTTGTCAACTCTCCAAAATAGCGATGATTCCACTCTTAGGAAATATTCAGCTCACTTTCCATTGCGTGCACGATGGCGCCGTGGCTGCTGCTAGAGCCAATACAACTCTGCCAGATTTACGAGAAAAATCTTCAACCACATTTAATTTGTCAGAATTTATCAGCTCTACGCGATAAATGTAAATACTGAGCTCATAGACGATGGTGCGATTTCATGACTTGGCCTGGGCGGCTACCGCCACTTATGATGGCATTTTTCCATTCACCGATGATTCCATCAGCCTAGCTGCGGATCAATGGCGAAGCGTGTTTGGCAACAATGTATTTTCTCCATTCACATTCACCAAAAAGGTCGAACGCTTCAGTCATTGACGATGACCAGGCTTTTCAACCTTTTTAATGTGTTTAAATGGGAAAAAAGGAACGTTGTACAGGGTGTGCCAGACCACCCGGATAGGTACTTTTTCTCGAAAACGGCTGGGCGAAGGGAGCTGAAACAAAAAAGTCAGATAGGGAATTGGCCCCAAAGAATTCAATGAAAATATTTTCAAAGCCCCCCGAGGTCCCCCTGGGGGGTTTTGGGGGGGGGGGGGGGGGGGTCCGAAACACATTTTTCCATTTTTGGCGGGAAAAAGCCAATAAAAGGTACAAAAATAAGTTCTGATCCTGAAAGAACAACTCATTGCCGACATTTTTGTTTCAGTAAATTTTTCCAGAAAACCCCAATTTTTGGGGTTATGGGCCCTTTTGGGGGGAAATTTTCATTCGGCCACTGTGACCACACTATTCCATATTTTTACAAAAACTAAAAACCATCTGAAAGAGGAGATTAAGGTCTTTCGATTGATGTGCCACATAATACCTAAAAGTGAAAAATTAAGGCCCCCACTTAGATTACAAAATTTGGGGGTCTTTGATGGGCCCCCCCCCCACGTAAAAAAAGTCAAGTAGCAAGGTATGACTTGTGATACATCGATCGAAAGCCCTCAAAGAGTAGAATAAGATGGTGCAATCCAAAATCCTCTACAATCATTACTTTCAAAATGGCGGCCATTTGAAAATTATGGGTGTTCAAAGGTAAGTCCTGGGAAAAGAGTACAAGGTTGAACGATACATGGATTGAAAGGCCTTAAAAAAAGCAAACGAATGGCGCAAACCGCAAATCAATCCGCCTCTTCAATAAAAAGTTATGGCCGATTGAAATTTAAGCAGCCTTAAATAGGCCTTATTGAGCCCTGTAAGTTTCAATCGGCCATAACTTTTGATTGAAGAGGCGGATTGATTTGCGGTTTGCACCATTCGTTTGCTTTTTTTAAGGCCTTTCAATCCATGTATCGTTCAACCTTGGACTCTTTTCCCAGGACTTACCTTTGAACACCCATAATTTTCAAATGGCCGCCATTTTGAAAGTAATGATTGTAGAGGATTTTGGATTGCACCATCTTATTTTACTCTTTGAGGGCTTTCGATCGATGTATCACAAGTCATACCTTGCTATTTGACTTTTTTTACGTGGGGGGGGGGCCCAAAGACCCCCAAATTTTGGAATCCAAGTGGGGGCCTTAATTTTTCACTTTTAGGTATTATGTGGCACATCAATCGAAAGACCTTAATCTCCTCTTTCAGATGGTTTTTAGTTTTTGTAAAAATATGGAATAGTGTGGTCACAGTGGCCGAATGAAAATTTCCCCCCAAAAGGGCCCATAACCCCAAAAATTGGGGTTTTCTGGAAAAATTTACTGAAACAAAAAGGTCGGCAATGAGTTGTTCTTTCAGGATCAGAACTTATTTTTGTACCTTTTATAGGCTTTTTCCCGCCAAAAATGGAAAAATGTGTTTCGGACCCCCCCCCCAAACCCCCCAAGAGGACCTCGGGGGGCTTTGAAAATATTTTCATTGAATTCTTTGGGGTCAATTCCCTGACTGACTTTTTCGTTTCAGCTCCCTTCGCCCAGCCGTTTTCGAGAAAAAGTACCTATCCGGGTGGTCTGGTACACCCTGTATATACCTTCAATCAGAATTCTGATAATGCTCTCACAATCAGTACAATCGATTACTCAAAGTATACATTAAGTGTTTATAAATGCCAGAAAGTACTTCAACAAAACCGTTAAATGCCTATCTGGTAGTCGTTAAAACATAATTTTTCTTTGTGTTAGTTCAGGAAGTGTACTGATTTCACGTACACGTGAAATCAGAGCTTTTATAAAAGATGATACCGGGGGCGATTAAAGACACGCACTTCAGACGACAGTGGCGGTCTGTGGGTTCAAAAGTGATTGGGGGGGGGGGGGGGGCTTGAAAACTGTGATGGCCTTTTTTGAGCCCTGATGAAAGGAAGCTGGCTTCAGGTGTAATGACCTCTTTTTTTCATTTTTTTTTTTAGCCCTTTCCCACAAAAATTGGGGGGGTTTGAGCCCCCCTTACGGACCGCCACTGTCAAAGGACCAGTAGATACAGTTTGAAGTATTTGACGATAACCCATGTTTAAGAATAACTGAGCTCTGGCAATCTGATAGTGACAGCATCAAAACAATAATGCTTGAAGCGTTTTGGCCAATTCTTAAGCAATATTATAGCAGAGATGATGTGGCGGAGGTTTACAACGAAACAAGTTTTTATGACACGCCAACTTTGGTCTGCCAGCCCACTTAACATTAAGTCGAAGTCCTCTTGTTTGGTCGTATCAATGAGTAATAATAAATCCGCAAAACACGTGCGGTATCAGCAGTATCTGCAGCTATTTAACGTCGAGCAATACTGGCATTTCGTGGTCTGGAAAAAAGATACCTATATTTTCACACCTTGTTGAAGATTAAAGAAAATAAGTCTATCTTTACACACGGGTCCAACCATAATTTATTACAGGTCAGCGAATATGTACAAAATATCATACATAATGTTCAAAGGAAAATAATTACTTTTGGGCTCACGTAGACTCGTAGAGGGGTTCCATTATTTTGGAACTAAAAATCCTACAAAGGTTACATCCATTGAGTTTTCTTGTCTCACTCCTGCAATCAGGCAGGAGTATTTTATCATACCTACTGTATTTTCTCTCCCTCCCTTCTCCAAACGATCCATTTAACACACAATCTCTACGGCTACTTTTTATTCGAAATTATTTAGACATTTAAAGAAGAGGGAGGATACATACATCAAGACAGTGGCGGAGCTCATGCAATCTGGCAATCATGCTTTTTTGTCATTATAAACGCCGTGTAAAAAACCGATTCTAAAGAGGAATGATTGCATCTCTTTTAAACACATAAAATGCAACGTTATCAGATTGAACGCTACACAACTAGGTACTGCTCTCCTTACTTGTAAGGATGCTTGAAATGCACTAAATCGCTTCGAAAGGTTATATGACAAGGTAAGCCTCCTCTTAGAATGATGAATGAAAACTCACCTAATTGAGGGTGAAAGAGATGAAGTTTTTAACTCGGGCGCACTTCTAGATGGATCCAGTCTGTAAAGAGGCATACTGTAAGGGGTCCTCAATCTTTAGAACCTCTTTTACGGCGGGGCAGCATAAAAAATAAATTAACGTCTAATCGCGAGGTTAAAACATATCAAAGAGAGATTTTCAAATAAAAGCAATGTTCTTCAGTCGGAGACATACTTTGAAAATAATTTCATTTTTCTATTTTCAGTTAGCGCTTGCTGTATTATTTTAAATGCTTTAAATTCCGATGTGACTTAACAAAAAACAAAAAAATCTTTATCACTGGTTAGTCCAAAAAAAAGTCTTTAGTTTATTAATTATACTTTTCATACTTGTGATTTTTCTATTTTTCTTTTCCTTTTTATCTGAAAAATAAATTAATTTTTAATAAAATTTCAAATTTGAATTGGATCCTTTATTGATAGCATTAGGGGTCACGGTCCCATTTGGTGGCTTTACGCGTGAAATTGGGGAAGCATACTACTTTGGGAAACGACTGAATAACGGGCACTTTCAGGTGTAGTAAAAGGCTTGACAAAGGCGGCCGGGTGTTTCTTTGAAGGTGCCGTTGGATAGGGACAGTGCCCGGTGAGCGCGATTGAGCCGTCGTCATACTGATCACAACAAAAAACCACACAGAGCAAACCGTTTTTGGGATAATCACACACACAGACACTCACACACGAAAATCGACGGCGACTGCAGAAACCGCACAGGACTATTTCACACGACGCACAAAAAAATCAAAATGGCCTAAGAAAATACGACTCACTGCTCCAAAAAAAAAGAAGAAAAAAACACGTGAAAGAAAAAATAGCCACGTGAAATCCAAAGTAAAAACGTGAAAGTCAAAGACTAATAAACGAGTGAATGCACTTGCACGCAATCTGCATTTCTAGTGATGAGTATGCGAGGACAAAAAAGTATTCGCCTGAGAAGAAGTGTATAGAGCACTCCCTTTCAACAAACGTATCCCGAGAGTGACACGAACTGGATTCAAGAGGAAGCGGGTAATTGGCCGAGCGTGCTAAAAATACGACGGCGGCGGCGCGGTGACTCGACCCTTTCGTTTGATTCATCTTTCGTCAACTCAACGGAGACTCAGCGAAGACTCAACGATGATTTGAATGAAAGATGTTAACAAAGAAAATCATTGTTTAATAGACTTGCAGTTCCGAGCAAAAACTACCATCGCGACATGCCAATTGGGCCTTGTGTATATTGTGAACGATGATCGACTGAAATTTTCCTCCAATGGGGCTGTTGCACACTTTTGCTAAGCGATTAAAAGGTCGATTCTATTGGAAAAACCTCCAAAAATAACGATGGCAGCACTAAAAACTTCCGAAATCCACTTCTAAACTCAATAAACACTTTTATTTTCGCGAGCGTAATGCTGGCTTAAGGCAGTAATAATGGGAGATTGCCATTTAGGTAATAATACTGTAACTCCATCAAGAAGTGACCAATAAGAGACGACTTTCATTTGACACCGGTGTCACTAGATGTCACGGTACAATTCATCGGATGTGGATCACTACTCTGATGACTAATTACTCTGTGAATCATCCTAGTCAGTTGTCAGCATAGAGAGAGTGGCGAATATTAAGATAGGAGTCTCCCATAATTACTGCCCTACACCACCATCGCAATCGCGCAATTAAAAGCGTATATTGAGTTTAGGAGTGGATTTCCGAAGTTTTTGGTGCTGCCGTCGTTATTTGTGGAGGTTTTTACACCAGAATCGACTATTAAACCGCTTATAGCAAAAGAGTGCAACAGCCCCATTTGAACCAATTTAAAAGAATCGATTATTCGAAGGTTCACTGAAACCGCAAAGCGATCAAGCAAATTTTATTTCGTGACCAGATTTCGAAAATAGGTAGGTGACCGAAATTTTATTATTCCGGTCACCTAAAAGTGGGCGGAGCCAAGCAACGCAACGTACGGTTATGTACGATACCGTATCAAAAGGTGACCGGGAACCGCTTGGTCCCGAATTTCGAGACCTACCTCCCGAGGTGGATCATGTGAAACGTGACCGAACGAGTAGGTGACCGGATGGAACATTTGAATTTTGAATCGCCTTGTCTGTGATTGGCTCCCGTAAGTGACCTTGATTTCGAAACTTTGGTCACGAAAGAAGTGACCGGTGACCGTTTGTCACGAAATATAATTTGCTTATGGAGTCTTTTCAAAGGTTCTTGCAGGTGACGTCGATACATCGAATCTCACGAGCCATCACTGCGACTAATAAAATATTGAAATGGGGTTGATAAAATTGTGAATTTAAGGCCTCCCCGTACCTCCTCCCCACAAGAACTGATACAAAAGTATCGATTACTTGAAAGGTCACTTCATCTCCATAGAAATCGATTTTATTAATAAGTTCTTACGGAGGTGACGCCGATTCATCGCAAGACACGAGTCACAGAGTAGTCGCCCATTGCCACTAGCGGAAGATAATAAGTCGAAAAAGTGAAGCAAGGGTAAAGAAAAGCAATCTGATTACGAACTTCTTCGGGGGTGACCCCCCCCTTCTTATTGATAAAACGAATCACTTGGAGCTCGTTTCAGAGGTGGGGACGAAGCTCACCGATAATCTTTCGCGTATTTCCGATTTCATTACTTCAAATCAAAACCAAACTTGCCTGAGTAAAGTGTTCTTCATTAATGAAAAGCCAAGGTTCAAATTAATTTTAATATATTTCCACCATGCATCATGAGAAATGACGTTGAAATAATTAACAACAGTATGGGGAGCAAGTATTCCCAAAGATTGTAACCAAAAACCATTATTGAACACAAAGATTCTTCAAAATCGACTCATAAAGCCGTTAAAATCTATAGAAATCTGGCATTTCAAACAGCGCGCTCGAGTCGTCGTAAGCGCCGATTTTCCGCGCTCAAATTGATCTTCAAATTACAGCGCACTGATCGAACATTTACCTTACTAAAATAACACATCCAGAGTAAACGTTTTTGGCCTCAAGAATGGTCAAAATTTAAAATGGTCCAGAAGTTCATGTAAAATGGCTCTACTTACTCATGAAGGCTCATAGTTTTCGGTTTGAGTGGTGTTTACTTAGTAGTTATTTTAACTTAAATGGTGTATTTTGACCAGCTCTAAGTGGGTCGGTCAAGTGTTTTTCGCGGATCCCTATTTTTCGTTAAATTAGTGAATATTTAGATGTGAGCCGGACATAGTTCGGTTTCCTCCTTTAGATATGTTATTAGGCTACTAAAAATGAGTAACATACTGAAATATGTATGGTCACCGAACAATGTCCGGCTCGTACTGAAATATCAACTTTTCCGATTTCGTGAAAATGGAAAACTTGAACGAATTCGATTAATATCCATGCAGTAATGCTTACCTATATTGCAACCTGGCCATCCGTAAAATCATGACATACGTTTTGCAGGTTGCCAAGATGCAATATTGCTATTTTTGTACGTAAATTCATAGAATTCGTTCAAGTTTTCTATTTTCACGAAAAAAGAAACATTGATATTTGAGTACGAACCGTACGTAGTTCGGTGACGATACTTCAGTATGTTACCCACTTTCAAAAGGTCATTTATTTGCACCGTAATTTTTAGAAGCCTTTTTTTTGCACTAATCAATGAGGACAAAAATGCCTTACAAAATGCCTTTTTAAAAGGACTGAATTACATCCGACATCCACTTACAAATAAAGGACTTTAATTCAGTCATCCATAATTTAAAGCACTTAAATGAAATTCTTCCACGAACAACAACACTCAAGTACATTTTTTCTTCCTTAAAGGGACTTGTTTCCAAATTATTCAACCATTTTCAGGCATCTTGCGAAATGGATCTAGGACCTTATTTCCTTCCCTAACAGTGGACAATCTAACCTGCATTGACACAAAGCACCGATCATATTTACATGTTTTCAATATTTTAACGCACTGACAGTTATTCCTCATTCCCGTCAAATTTCGGTGGGGGTGCAAACTACGATAGAAAAAGAGGAAAACTCAAACATTAAATTGTCAAAGCGCAAAGTCGGGATGGGTCAGCAAATGATTGCGAAAATCCACTACGAGGTCACTGCTGTAAATACGCATTCCAAGTTTGACGCAATTCACGGACACTATACCGTCACATTGGGTGAACGAAGTTAGAACTTTTCAGAATAAACGGAACGTAATACACTGCGTTCAAAATACGCGACTACAACTCCTCGTTTAATACAAAATTATGAGGCAAGCGAGCATCTGTTAACAAGATAAACAAAGGGTGATGGGACACAGCGACACACAGCTGATCCGCTTGTGCTCGACGGCGGGATCAGGAGGCAGCATCCAGAGAGCATGCGCACGTCGTGTGCGCGGGGGATCCCTTGCCCCTTTGCCGTAATCGATGCGCCCCCTCCTAACCTCCCTCGCGTGCCTTCTCACTCATCTTATAAAAAAATCCACGCATTCCCGGTTACGACCGGATGGAGGAGTATGCAAGAGAGAAAGGGAGAGAGAGAAGGAAGGGGGTCCACGGAGACACTAAATATAGAGCTGAAAGGCGCAATAGGCGCTTTGACCGCAAGCCGGCAAGCTCCTGGTGTGATGCGTGATGCTGCGAGACATTTACAGGGCGTAAATGATCGTAAATGATAGCCGCGAACTTTTAATTTTTTCCGGTATGCCACAGCATACTATGGTGATCATGGAGGGGGAGAGTGTTTTTACTACCCCCCTCTCCCCCTCCCGACCCCTTCCCCCACCCTCCTCCCTCCTCCTCCTCTCCCTCTATCTCTCTCTCCCTCTCTCTCTCTCCCTCCCTCTCTCTCTCTCCCTCTCCCTCTCTCTCTCTCTCTCTCTCTCTCTCTCTCTCTCTCTCTCTCTCTCTCTCTCTCTCTCTCTCTCTCTCTCTCTCTCTCTCTCTCTCTCTCTCTCTCTCTTCTCTCTCTCTCTCTCTCTCTCTCCTCTCTCTCTCTCTCTCTCTCTCTCTCTCTCTCTCTCTCTCTCTCTCTCTCTCTCTCTCTCTCTCTCTCTCTCTCTCTCTCTCTCTCTCTCTCTCTCTCTCTCTCTCTCTCTCCTACATTAATTTAATTATTAGTTTTGCTTGGCGGTAGGAACCCAAAAGCGCACAACCCAAAAGCACACGATTTTACGTGCGCTTTTGGGTCTTTCGTGTTTCGGGTAGTTTGCGCTTTTAGGTAGGTTGCATGAAGTATGATATTAGATGCATATGGCTCGGAGGCTGCGGCTTGGCATCAAAGTGAGGAATTGCGCGGGTACATGTCGCAAGATGCGGTAACGCTAAGTCACAGAAGACGTGTCCGTAAATGAGGGTGATCAGAATAGATAAAGTGGTAACAGATAAAGTGTTGACGACCAGTACCTTTGTTGTTGTTAATCAGTCTGGTACAGCAACTCGCCAGTAAATTACCTACTGTTTTAATGTTTTAAACGCGTCATGGAGTTTAAGTTAATGTTTTAAACGCGTCATGGAGTTTAAGAAAAATGTCACGAACAAAAAGGCGGATTGTGTAATTGTTGACGGCAATGAACTTTCGAAACTTCAAACATTAAAATACGGTAATACTTCGTGGTGATGCGTAAACAAGAAGTGTGGTGCGTTCGTTAAAAGTGATCCAACAGTGGTGGAAATTTTCACGGGCATAGTGCAACACAAAAACACGAGCAATTGAGTTCTTGAAAAATCGATCATGATTACATAAAAAATGAGTGCAAGCAGAAAGCAAAAGAAGACCTATCCTTAAAACCATCGAAAATTATTAGATCAGAGCTGACCAAAGAAGAAAACGCCGAAACCAGTGTCAAGCAAACCTACTTGAAAAAACCCAAAAAGCTGTTTACAACGCAAGACGATCGATAATACCTGCTTTACCCAAGTCGACGCGTAGAACTATTGAGCAATTAAGAAACTTGCAATGTAAAACTAACCTAAATGAAGACTTTTGCTTCATTGAACCGACTGCGGGAATATTAATATTTACATGCGAATCCAATCTGACGTTTTTATGTCAAAATTCCAAAGTTGTGTTGGCAGACGGAACTTTTTATACTTGCCCTCCATTTTTTACCAGTTATATGTGATACACGTTTATGTTTCAGACCAGTAAATACAAGTAGCCTTTTGCCTATTACCCAGTAAATTAGCAGAATGTTGCCAAAACATGTGGTCATTCTTATTTGCATTGTCTGACGAGAATTTCAGCCCTACGACCCTTCTTTAGATTTTGAACTTGCCGCGCACCAGGGATTTCGTGCTGGGTTCCCGCCCGGTTTTATCATGTGTTGCCGTTTTCACCTGGGACAATGTTGGTTCAGAAAAATTGGTAATTTACATCTCAAACAAGAGTATCAAAATAACAATGAGAAAGGTAAATGACTTGAACTGTTTTTTGGACTACCGTTTCTGGAGCCCACCCAGACATAGGCGGACCGTATCAGGGGCTATACGGGACTTTTTTTGGGTGGAGGGGCTAAAAATCGGGGCTAAAATATTACGGAGGGGCTAAAAACACATTGACTTGAGGCAACAATTGGCGTGTATTTGAAACGTTAACCTACAATGCCGACGCGGTTGCCAAGGAGTTGAAGGCTTCATTCTTATTAAATGACGGCAGATTTTCATAACATAAATTCTCATTCACAGTTTTTTATTGGTTTCGATTTTTTTCAAAAAATGTTGTGAATTTTTGACCTCCCAGTGCCATTCTTTCATTTTATAATCTTTTTTCTCAAACTGTTTGACCTAGCCCAGTGCCATATTTTCATATTTTTGTCTTTTTTCCCGAAATTTTTGAGAATTATTGCTTCCCAATCTTTCATAAATTAAGTTTGGGATCTTTTAAAAATGCAACGTTGGTTGCATGCGGCGAAAAAACGGGAAAGGAGAGATGACGAAGACCTTGTGGCATGTATGTCTCAATCGGTATCACCTACAGTTAAAACTGACAGTTTGGCACTTGCGTCGTATGAACGCGATCCCGCCCTGCAGACAGCTGATCCACGCAAGAATCTAGAAAATGGGCCCTTCCAACCTAAAGACTACAATTTCCCACGTAAGATGTTTGGAAAGCAAAGTTGAAAGTTTATTAAAGCATGGTTTGACACATATGGATGGCTTGAGTACAGTCCCTCAACCGACAAAGCGTTTTGCTTTCCATTCAGAATGTTTAAACAGGAAATAAAAGGCTGCTATGAAAAAGTTTTCACCGATACCGGTTTCGGCGACTGGAAGAAAGCCTTAGAAAAATTTAAGAGCCACACTTTGTCAAATTGCCATCAAGACGCTGAGGAAAGACTTGTAGCTTTACGTAGCAATAAAACCTCTGGCAGTGTCAATACTCAAATGGATTCCGCACGGAGATGGGAGGTGAAGGAGAACAGGCAGTATCTGGATGCAGTTTGCGAATGTTTGCTGTTTTGTGCTCGCCAAGGTATTGCTTTAAGAGGGCACGATGAATCGGGAACATCTGAGAACCAGGGAAATTTTTTAGAGCTTATGAAATTGAGGGCAGCAGACAATCCCATGATCAGCAAGTATTTTGTGACCAAGGAAATAACATTTACTTACACCAGTCATAAGATTCAAAATGAATTATTGGACTTGATGGCTAAGGAAGTTATTGAAGTTCTAATTCGACATCAAGACCAAAGCAAGCGGCAAGTTTGCGGTTATTGGAGACGAAATGAGAGATATCTCAACGCACGAGCAAATCGCCATTTGCCTCCGTTAAGTCGATCAAAGAAGTTGTTTGAGAGGTTCATCGGGTGCTTTAAAACAGCCAAAACTGATGCAAAAACTCTTTCTGATTCAACATTAGAAGTAATACACAGCCACCAACTGGAACTTAAACATTTGCAAGCGCAAGCGCAGTGTTACGATGGGGCTGCCAATATGAATGAAGAGTACACCGGTGTTGCCACCCTTATCCAAGAAAACGCATCCAATGCTTTTTTTGTGCATTGTTATGCGCATGTCTTAAATCGGTGCATTGTTGATGTTTGCACCACGCAACAGCATATGCGGAATGCTCTAGGAACGTTGAGTGCCCTGAACGCTTTTATAAGTATGCATCAACAAAGAGACATGCGGTGTTTGATGCGATCAGGAAGAAAGAAGAGCACAGCAAAGAAGGGCCTACCACTCTTAAATCGTTAAGTGATACACGATGGAACTGTCGATTCGAGGCTTGTGACAGTGTCTTACACAATTTGGCGCAATTGAAAAGTCACTTGAAGAAATTGCCGAGGACGATCGCAGCGTTGGTCAGGAGGCTCACACCCTTCGTAATAGTAGGATGAATTTTCAGTTTATTCTTAGCGTTACTCTCTTACACCGTATATTACAACAAACTAATCATCTCTTCCTTCAATCAAAGTCCATGAACTTTCACACAGTGCAAGAGTTAAGTGAAGGCACTCTCGAAACGCCGAAAGAATTCAGAAGCTACCAATGGTTCATAAGAAACTTTGGATGTTTGTGAGCGACACTTGCACAAAAAAAAAAAAGATTCCTTCGGCAGAACTCCCGAGGCGGAGGCGAGTTCCTGCTAAGCTAGGTGGCGCGAGTAATATGCGTCACACTGATGCACTCGTTATCTTTTATCTATAAAAGTCCAAAGGGTGTATCAGTGACAAACTAAACGCAAAGTCTGAATCATGATGTAATTCTAATATAAATCAATTCTAATATAATTATTTATATTAGAATTACGTCATGTGAGATAGCAGATTGCAGGGTCCAACTATTAATTTTTGATGGGAACACGGATCACTCTGATCGGGCGGTTCCCATCGCGTGTTGCTGTCCTTTCTTTGTTCCAGAATTTCATTATATTACTTGTATTTTTTTTTTGTTCCTCAATATATATATTTCGCTTATTTTTATATTGAAGTTCATTTTATTTATTAAAAACCTCTCTAAGTAATACTAACTTAAGAGAGAATATTACTGGCGCAGTCACGGTAGGATAGCAAAAGCATATCGCGTTACTTTTAAGTATTTATTTGCTAGCCGAATCTCGTTTTCTTTTAAAAAAGTTTTTAATTCGCTAAAATTGTGACTTTCGACTCGATCGAAAATTAAATCCTTTTATTCGGACAATTTTTGTTATTTTTTTCCCATAGTGAAATTTTGCCATATCTATATTTTCGCGCAGTGAAAAGTTTTATTATTATTTTACAGTGTTTTCATCGCGATTGGTGATACATTTCGTGTTTTTAATCACGCTCTAAAAAAATGAATAGATAAAAAACAAAAACTAATTTTCATGTTTGTTTTGGTGCTTGATCTCGCAAATAAAGAAAACTGTCGCTTTTCTCACTCAAATTGATTTGTTGTTTCTGTCATGCAACTCACCAGGATCATCATTTTTTTCTTCGGTTTTCTGTAAGTTTTGTTTTTAAAAAATACAAAACGATTCTATTTGCAAGTACTTAATGTGTAGTGACTTTCCCAGATTATATCCATTAGGCAGGTCCCTTTAGGAAACTTTCATTCGAAAATCTTCTTTCTGATTTTTTTTTCTCTTCATAATTTTTGACAAGAATTTTGTATTTAGATTGTTGTGTTTTTTTATTATTATTATTCATTGTATTCTTAGAATTTCCAATTTTGTGTTTATGAGCTTTAGAAAGCAATTCAGGCTCTCAATTTTCAATAAAAATCGAAATATGGCAGATACAGGTAATCAAGGCCAAAACCAAGCTGCTTTTGGGCAAAATGAAATTGAAAGGGCAGCTCTAGCCGCTCAGGCCGTTCAAGCCGCTCAGGCCGTTCAAGCCGCTCAGGCTGCTCAGGCCGCTCAAGCTGCTCAGGCCGCTCAAGCTGCTCAGGCCGCTCAAGCCGCTCAGGCTGCTCAGGCCGCTCAAAATGCTCAAGCCGCCTTGCTATTGCCCCCGTTTGATCGTAGTGATTTTCAGGATATACCAGTATTTTCAGGACAAGCAGAACAACTCCCACGTTTTCTGAAAGTTACAAACTACTATGCTGACAAATATCAAATAAGGGTTAATCCTCAATATGTCGTACCATTTTTAATTCAGGTTCAGAATAGAATCATAGGCGAAATTGCTATTCAAATGGGTAATAGGGAATTTGAAAATTGGCCAGATCTTGAATCATTCTTGAAAAATTCTTACGAAGACCGCCGAGGATCTGAACAGATTTTCCTCGAACTGACTTCGATTAATCACAACTCTAATGAGTCCCCGCTTGAATTTTATAATAGAGTCATGAGTTTGTACAACGCTGTTCAAGCGAGAGTATCATTGGAACAAAATGGAAACCCTGAAGTCATTGAATGTCTTAGAGTTGTTTTTTTCGAAAGATGTGTCAGGAGAATTCTTTTAAGTAAAATGAGAGAACCTTATGGCAGTTATCTTCGTAATCGTCATCCTGTTGATTTAACTGAAGCTCAGCGCATGTTACTTGAATTTATTCCCTCCCAAGTTGAAAATTTTGCTCCAATGAAATCAACGCAATATAAAACTAATGTGCAACAGTCCCCTAAGAATGTAAATGTAAATTTTAATAACCGTAATCTAAATTCTCGACCTATTAATCAACAGAACAGCCGCCCACAAAATAACGCTCAAAATATAAATGCAAACCTCCAGCAAAATTTTTCTAACAACCAAAATTCTCAGCGTTATAATTCTTTTAATCAAAATTGGCGCCAAAATACTTCGCCCCAACAACATTTTCAACGTAACTCAAGTTACAATAATCAAGGTCGTCCCGAACCAATGGAAATTAGTGCTCAATCGAGGCTTTTTCAGAACGACGTCGTTGATGTGTCATCTACAAATAATGAGAGTGTAAGTACTGTCCCTGAGCAATCCTTATCATTTTGTGAAGACACAAATCTTCATAACAATGAGGAAAATTTTGTCATCGAAGAAAACGAAAATTTTCAGGTCTCAGCCTCGGAACAACAAGTACCATAACTTGTTTTAACCTCAAATCAGATGTCCTTCCATTTATTAATGTACCTAATCAAAAACGTTTATTTAAAACCCTCATTGATACTGGTTCAACCCGATCTTTCATTCCTCCCAATTTAGCCGAGCGTTTATGGCCAAATTCCATTCAGAGGGTAAATCCTTTTATCATTAAAACTGCCGTTGGATCTCAACAAGGAGACACAAAAGTTAGTATTCATCTTACAGCTCCTTTTCAGAATCAATTAAATTTAGATTTCCATTTGTTCAACTTTCATGAAAATTTTGATATTCTTCTAGGTAGTGATAATTTAGAACTTTTGCAGATGATGTGTGATTATAAAAATAATATTGTGACTCTCGATAATATAGCATTTGAACTGAAGAAAGAAAAAACTCAACCTTCGTTAAATAAAATTTCTGTTGAACCGTTTTCAGTCACTGTAATTAAAATCCCCATTTGTAACATCCGTAACGGAACTGCTTTAATTCCTCAAGTAAAATTTGACGACAAAACTGAAATTTCTGAAGGAATTGTTGCTGTAGTAGATCATTATGCACTTTGCCAAATAACTAACAACTCTAAATTCAAAAAAAATATTGAAATTTCTTCTATGCAGGCAGAAATTATAGATGAAAACGAAAGTGGAACAGTGAAAACAACTGAACAACATTACGATGTTGACTTCTCTAAAATTAGGAGAGAACATATGTCGTTAGAAGAAAGGTTAGCTACAGAAAAATTGATTTCTCAGTTTAAGTCAATCATACCACGAGACGGAGAACCCCTAACCTTTGGCCACACAATAAAGCACAAAATTAATACAGGCGATCATCCGCCTAGTTACACGAAAAATTATCGTTACCCGCATGTGCTCAAAGACGAGGTTTACCGTCAAGTAAGTGAGATGCTTAAACAGAAAATAATACGTCCTAGCTATTCACCATGGAGCTCACCAGTGTGGATAGTGCCAAAAAAACTAGATGCGTCTGGTGAACAAAAATGGAGAGTAGTTATTGACTATCGCAAAGTAAATGAGAAGACTGTTGGCGATAAGTATCCCTTTCCCAACATCAATGATATTTTAGATAGATTAGGAAATGCTAAATATTTTACAACAATAGATTTAACTAGTGGTTTCCATCAGATTGAAATGGATGAAGATAGTATCCCAAAAACAGCATTTTCCATAGAACAAGGCCATTTTGAATTTGTCCGCATGCCATTTGGACTCCGAAATGCCCCCCCTACCTTTCAGCGAGTTATGGATAACATTCTTCGAGGATACATTAACAAATTTTGTATGGTATATCTCGATGATATAATTATTTTCTCTAGCTCCCTGCAAGAACATGTTCACCATTGTAAATTGATTTTCAGAAGGTTACAACAATTTAACATGAAAATTCAGTTGGACAAGAGTGAATTTTTTCGAAAAGAGGTAGCATATTTAGGACATCTCATAACACCAGAAGGAGTTAAACCGAACCCTGATAAAATAAAGGCTATTCAGAGGTATAAAATCCCTGAAACCAAAACTGAAATTAAAGGATTTTTAGGCCTTTTAGGCTACTATAGAAAATTTATACCAAACTTTGCTGATTTAACTAAACCTCTCACTGTCAAATTGAAAAAGAATAGTAAAATTGATCCATCTGATGAGAATTACGTTAAATGTGTAGAAACATGTAAGAAACTTTTATGTAATGATCCAATACTTTCTTATCCCGATTTTTCAAAACCTTTTATACTGACTACTGATGCTTCAAACGTAGGTTTAGGTGCTGTGTTATCGCAAGGTAAAGTTGGTAGTGACAAACCTGTATGCTATGCCTCCAGAACCCTAAACGATTCTGAGCAGAAACTTTCAACTACCGAAAAAGAATGTTTAGCAATAATTTATGGGGTCAAACAATTCCGCCCGTATTTGTTCGGCCGAGAATTTGTAATTTATACTGACCATCAACCTTTGAAGTGGCTTTTTAATCTTAAGGAACCAAATGCAAAATTGATGAGATGGAAACTAATGTTAGAAGAGTATTCCTATACTATAGAGTATAAACCAGGTAAAATTAACCAAAATGCTGATGCCATTAGTCGCCAACCTGTAATTGATGTACAAAATGACACCCACACCCTACTAAATTTTGAAATTGAGTCCCTTTTTGTTGAACCAGACGATGGTATTCTCGATGATATAGATAATTTAGATCAAAATGAAAGTGTCGAAACCTCAGGTGACGACGATAATGTCACTATTCATTCTAATAGGGAAACCAGCGATGTAACTAATATTCCAATAGTGGTAAGGCCTATTAATCATGCCCTTCACCAGATTATCATTAAGCGAAGTAGTCATCTGAATCATGGTAAAAAAAATTGAAGAAATGTCTGTTTTCAACAAAAACAGAATGACGATTTTTCTACCAGAAATTGATTTAAACAATTTTATCAAAGAAACAATCCAAACTTGTTGTAACCCCAATACAAGCTACGGCATATTTTTTAACAATCCTGAAGACTATCCTATTTTTACAAATATCATCCAAAAAAATTTCCAAAACTTGAAACTACTTCGTTATACCAAATTTATGTTAGATGTAGAAGATGAAATTGATCAGTTAGCACTTTGTTCTCAACAGCATGATAGTCTCACAAACCATCGAGGAATAAATGAAAATTTAGCAGCATTAAAATTGAAATATTACTGGCCTAACATGAAAGAAACCATGTCGAGAATTATCAATAATTGTGAAATTTGTCAATTAAACAAATACGAAAGACGACCTCCTAGACCTCCTCTTGAAAAAACTGAAACTCTCCATGCGCCTTTCGAACACGTTATGACAGATTTATTTCATATGGGCAAAGAAACATTCCTCACTGCAAAAGATGTATTTTCAAAATTTGGCTTTGGGTACAAATTAACCTCGAAAAATGGTATCAATATTTCCGAAAAATTAAAAGAATTCTTTAGTCAACATAGAATCCCCCATCAAATCACCTTTGACAGTGGTAGCGAATTCAGTAATTTAGTAAAAGAATTATTACAAGTTCATAAAATTCATCCTCACATTACATCTGTAGGTCACCATAGTAGCACAAGTGACATCGAAAGACTACATTCAACTCTTATTGAACATGTACGTCTCTTGAAAGCCCAACCAGAATTTAGGAACTGCTCAATCAAAGAACTTATAGACCTAGCTTTGATAGCTTACAATGAAAGCATTCACAGTACTACCAAATTGAAACCTGTTGATATTTTATACCCTCAGAGAAAATTGCTTGATGATTTGACTGAGGATAATTTGATCAACCCTGAAAACCAAACTGGTAAAGACCAAATAAAAGCCTTGTATAACTTGATTCATGAGAGAAATGAAACTGCTAAAATCTCTAGAAACGAAAAGGTTAATGAAAGTAGAAAGCAACAGGAAATGCCCAATAATATTTACTACAAAACCAATCGTAGGAACAAAATGGATGCACCCTTCGCAAAACTTAAGCCCATTGAACAACAGCCCCATAATGTCATATTAGGTACAAATCCAAAACAAAATCAAAGAAAAAAGGTGCATTTAGAACAAATGAAACCTAAAAGACACTTTACGTCTGTCCCAGGTGGTGCTACTCAAACATCGCCGGCATCGGACTTGAAGTAAAAAATATAGAATCAGATCTCAATCAAAAACTACCAGTTGAGCCTATTTTTGAAAATTTACCGTTGTATGAAAATCTCCTTAGCATTGATTGTGCATTTAATACACATCAAATTTTATATTTCATTCATGTACCATTATTTAATAGTAAAATGTCCCCGCTAGTTAAATTACACCCTCTACCCTTTTTGTACAGTCACTTACACTTGCTTGTCACATTAAATTCACCGCAACTAATTTAAACCCAAGATGACATTCTAGGATATGGCAGCTGTAAAAATATAAAAGAAGACATCTACTTATGCAGCGGAAAGTATCTAAAATCACCTGAATGTGAAACAAGCTTGTATCTCCACGCGGATGCTCGAAATTGCACAATTTTACCCATCTCACCTAAAACAAGTTTAGAACTAATACCGAATACTAATAAAATACTTGGATACCTTCCTGAACCATCCATCGTTACCACCACATGCAATGGCTACGTTGAGCGATTCAAATATCAAGGACTATACTTATTCACTCTAAATGGATGCGCAATTTCGGTCAAGAACTTCACTTGGAACTTCACATCAGTCTCCAGCAGCAAAATTGAACTTCCAGAAATTCACAAGCTTCCAAATTTCAAACTCATTGAACCTATCTTAAAAAAGATATATCTACCAGACGAAAATATTAAAGTTTCCACTCTACATCCAGTTGAAATCAACCTTGGCAATAACAGTTTCGAAGTGAAGATCATCATTGCTCTTGTTGCACTCATCGTTTTAATTTCGCTAATCGCATTTTACTTTTATAAATTTCCTCAGTTAAGAAGAAGAAGTGAAACAAACGGCAATTCAGACAATTTTGCCTTACCGAAATCAGTTTCACCCACAATATCAGGTTTAGCATCTCAGCCTACTACAATTTTTAAGCCAAAACCCCACTTTTGACCCTGCAACTTTTAAATTTTTTTCAAATTAAAACAAAAAAAAAAAATTTAACTTGCAATGCCCAATCTAATGGGGGAGGAGTAATAAGCGTCACACTGATGCACTCGTTATCTTTTATCTATAAAAGTCCAAAGGGTGTATCAGTGAGAAACTAAACGCAAAGTCTGAATCATGATGTAATTCTAATATAAATCAATTCTAATATAATTATTTATATTAGAATTACGTCATGTGAGATAGCAGATTGCAGGGTCCAACTATTAATTTTTGATGGGAACACGGATCACTCTGATCGGGCGGTTCCCATCGCGTGTTGCTGTCCTTTCTTTGTTCCAGAATTTCATTATATTACTTGTATTTTTTTTGTTCCTCAATATATATATTTCGCTTATTTTTATATTGAAGTTCATTTTATTTATTAAAAACCTCTCTAAGTAATACTAACTTAAGAGAGAATATTACTCGCGCGGCGGTCTTACGTCTACAAGTAACACCACAGAAGACTATTATCGAATTGAAGTGACGTTTCCTGTCTTAGATTCAGTAATCTCTTCGATTTCTGAACGATTTAATCAAAGAGAGATAAAAATAATGCAAGGCATGAGAAACGTAATAATGAAGGATCAAACAGAAGAGGATGTTCAATTAGTGTCCCAGATGGTATAGATTCAGATCTCCTTTTATGTGAAGCCCAATCATTAAAAAAAAAAAAAAATCTGCTTGCTGTACGAACCGCAGGAAGAAACCCTTGATCTTGACGAGATGCTTAGACAACTTCAATATTTCCTTGACAAAGAGCTACACTCTGCTTACCCGACCTCTGGCACAAGTAATTCACACCTTCCTAACGATTCCGATGTCCAGCGCCACCAGCAAGCGCGCGTTTTCAACATTGAGAGCCCTCAAAACTAGAGTACCTATATGAGGAGAGTATGGATGGCGGTCTGTGGTCATGGAGCTCTTACGGCCCAATTTCAAGATGGCGGCGTTTGTGTTGTTTGAGGTTATGTTACATTGTTGATGAGAACGGTGTGGGTGAACGGTGAGTTTGATGACCGTTTCCCGCTAGAAAATCAACGAGATAACCTCAACGGTTGCACCGGTTACACGATCTACCCTGTCGGCCATCTTGAAATTGGACCCTAAGAGCTCCTTGAACGCCTAAAATGTCGCAGCCAATAAGCGTAGGATTCATAGACCGCTATACTCTATCTTATATAGATACTCTACTCAAAACATAACAAAGAAGCACGATGGGACAGGAGCGCCTTCACGCACTTGCCGTCCTCCGCACAGAAAAAGACATGAACATCCATTTCTCTCGAATCCTGGACCGTTTTGCGACTGAGAAAAATCGTCGCATTCTCTTCTAGGTAATTTTAAGCATCCCTGCGAGACGAGAAGCAAAAAAATTGTTACTTGAGACTTGAGAAGCAAAAAAAAAAAAAAGGTCATCACTTTTTCACTTTTTAGCTCCCCACTTTTTTTGGCCACGGTCTATGTACGCGTGGTGCAAACATCAACAATGCACAGATTCAAGACATGCGCATAGCAATGCACAAAAAAAGCATTGGAGGCGTTTTCTTGGATAAGGGTGGCAACACCGGTGTACTCTTCATTCATATTGGCAGCCCCATCGTAACACTGCGCTTGCGCTTGCAAATGTTTAAGTTCCAGTTGGTGGCTGTGTATAACTTCTAATATTGAATCAGAAAGAGTTTTTGCATCAGTTTTGGCTGTTTTAAAGCACCCGATGAACCTCTCAAACAACTTCTTTGATCGACTTAACGGAGGCAAATGGCGATTTGCTCGTGCGTTGAGATATCTCTCATTTCGTCTCCAATAACCGCAAACTTGCCGCTTGCTTTGGTCTTGATGTCTTGAATTAGAACTTCAATAACTTCCTTAGCCATCAAGTCCAATAATTCATTTTGAATCTTATGACTGGTGTAAGTAAATGTTTTTTCCTTGGTCACAAAATACTTGCTGATCATGGGATTGTCTGCTGCCCTCAATTTCATAAGCTCTGAAAAATTTCCCTGGTTCTCAGATGTTCCCGATTCATCGTGCCCTCTTAAAGCAATACCTTGGAGAGCACAAAACAGCAAACATTCGCAAACTGCATCCAGATACTGCCTGTCCTCCTTCACCTCCCATCTCCGTGCGGAATCCATTTGAGTATTGACACTGCCAGAGGTTTTATTGCTACGTAAAGCTACAAGTCTTTGCTCAGCGTCTTGATGGCAATTTGACAAAGCGTGGCTCTTAAATTTTTCTAAGGCTTTCTTGGATACGGCGAGTGAGAGGAGGAAGGCAACTATGGACGATCTTAGGACGGACCCTCCGAATTATCCACCACCTAAAAAATAAAAATCCAGCAAAAGTTCGGATCCGAACCTGGGTGCGGCGAAAGGAGCCATACTGTGCAATGGGACGGACCTTATTCATTAAATAACCACTCGCGCAGCGCGCGCTAGTTGCCGTTCTCCGGTACCTCACACCGTCACAACCACTGACGACGAAACATCGTCCTTGAAATGTACTAGTATGAGTGCCAGTGATTTTTGGCCCCATAAGATTGGGAGGGAATGGAAGATGAAAACAAAACATTGTTTATAACAATGTAAAAAAAAGCCTTGCGAGATGAGCAGATGACACCACCGCGCATGCACTGGGACCATGCGATCCCGCGATAAAGCATTTCCAAAGCTATACCACAGACAAATTGAGACCCAGCGCAAAACTTGCATCAGGTGTGCAATTTCCCAGCTTAAATTTAGTCCGGACTCATCGAAACAACAGCCAACAGTCGCCTACTGTTGAGTGAAGGACATAAGTTAGGTTTTTCTTATGGTTTAAACTAGCGTTTTTTGGACGGAAAAATGATTTCTGATTGACTATTTCGAATATGCCTTAAATAATAGAAATGTTGACTTCAAAGTGAAATTTCAGGTAGACTTCGATGGGAGCAATGTCCATTACACAACACTCTACAGCAGATAGGGTAGGTGGACCACCTATGCCCTATGGCCACTGGACCATCTATGGTCACTTTCATACTTCGGGTTAAAACATAAGAAAATGGATCTATTAATCAACAAAAGACATTTAACTCAAAGAAATGAAAAAAAATCAACTGTGGCCGCGTGGTCACATAGAGGGTACAAACTGTGGTCAT
This sequence comes from Trialeurodes vaporariorum, assembly GCA_011764245.1. Lineage (NCBI taxonomy): Eukaryota > Metazoa > Arthropoda > Insecta > Hemiptera > Aleyrodidae > Trialeurodes > Trialeurodes vaporariorum. The sequence goes on from VMOF01000388.1 coordinate 35,370,512, forward strand.
AGGTATTGCAAGGTTGGCCATACAGGGCACATCACAACATTTTGAGACAAATTCAAGCAAAACCCAAGAAGGAGTTTACTAAATAAAAATCTGAAAGAATCAATGTTGACTCTATATCCTTTTCCGCATATTTCAGTGCATATTCCAGAAATTTTTGAAAGTTTTTGCATTTCCCCCTGAAGTCTACAGCTTACCAAAGTTGAAAAAAACTCTCAAAGTGGCCATAGGAGGTCCACCTATACCCTGGCTGTTGGCTGTTACTTGTTGAGCCTCCAAACAAACATGAATCCATTTTTCTTGCCTCACTTTCATAGTACGGGAAGCACAACAAAAGCTCGGTCTCTATTTGTCTCTGAGCAAGACAAACCCACAGGTGGACCCAGAAATCTGGCGACTGTGTATTATTCCCATTTGAATGCATGAGAAAGAATCGATTAGTGAAAGGGTCATGGCTCCCTCAAGAAACGATTGTTTCTTATACGTTTATATGGAGTGAATTCATGGTTGCTAAATTGCTGGATCCACCTATGTCATGTCCTATATGCACAGACCTGCACGGCCGCGCCGCGTAGCCCGTAAGTACTTACACAAGGAAGAAAGGAAGACCCAAATCCCGACAACTCGCAAGACGGATTGACTCATATAAATCCAAAAATAATTTTAACGTTGACAGATCAAGCTGTGACTGTGCGTGGCTGTCAGTGTGTGTGACTGCTTATACGTGTATTTACGGAGAGGCCATGGTTGCGGCGCGCCGCACTTTGGTCTGAGATCGTCAAAAAGTGGCCGAAAATCAGAGTAATTTGTTCATCAATTTATCATTTAAAAACTTTCAAGACCACTTTTAATTACAGATTCAACTATTAACAATGTAATTTAAACCTAGAAATGTTACTGGGAAGTTTTAAAGGACGGTATTCAAAATGGGCGATTTTGGCCCAAAGATAAAAATGCAAGATATTTTCAGGCGTGATAGAGGGTGATTCCAGGGTTCAGAATCTGGCCTACTATTTAAATTTGACCCAAGGGAACGGGGGGGAGGGGGAGTCAAAGTTGGGACCTTTAACTGCCCATAACTTTTTAACGAATGAAGCTAATTGAATGAACTTTTCGTGAAAAGATAGGTCTTTCAAAGAGCTTTTGATTGATGTATAGGAAAGTTGTCTTGTTTTAATTTTTAATCGTTTTATCGAAGTTTTTTCGATTTTTTGAAAATCGATTTTTTCGATTTTTGCAAGTATCGACAAGGCGATCGCACGGATCATCACAAATAATTTCCGAGGTAAAACTAGACAAAATTTGCTACAAAACAGCGCAAACCGCATGCTGGGGAAATGATACGTTGCGGAGTTATGATTTTTCAAATCTAGCGCCTCCGTATGAAATGGCGCTCCCCCAAGTGGGGATCCATATTTTTATTTAATAATCAAAAAGAGGATAAAATTCTAAGACTTTTGGTACAAACCGAAGGTCGATATCGTTTTTCGTTTTCGATATGTCGAAGGTCAAAGTTCGATTTGGGCCCATTTTCAAAAAATCAATATTCCTCTTTGAAAAGTCGGAATTTAAAAAACAAGGAGTCTAAAAGACTCTAAAAAGCAAGTTCTTTTCAGAAAAAAATTCAATTATGACAAAAATTTAGTCAAAACTTGGTTTCAAAGCCCTCAAACATTTTTAACGTTTTTGACCCCCCCCCCCCCCCGAGGGGGCTATCTAAAAAATTCTGAGGGTCGACCCCTATTGAGTCATACATCGATCAAAAAGGCGTAACAAACTGAGCATTTTGGCGCAAACCGGAGGTCGATATCAATTTTCACATTCGAGATATCGAATGTCGAATGTCATTTTACAGAATGGGCCCAAATCAAACTTTGACCTTCGATATATCAAAAACGAAAAACGATATCGACCTTCGGTTTGTACCAAAAGTCTTAGAATTTTGCCCTCATTTTGATTATTAAATAAAAATGGGGGTCCCCACTTAGGGGAGCGCCATTTCATACGGAGGTGCTAGATTTGAAAAATCATAACTCCGCAACGAATCATTTCCCCAGCATGCGGTTTGCGCTGTTTTGTAGCAAATTTTGTCTAGTTTTACCACGGAAATTATTTGTGATGATCCGTGCGATCGCCTTGTCGATACTTGCAAAAATCGAAAAAATCGATTTTCAAAAAATCGAAAAAACTTCGATAAAACGATTAAAAATTAAAACAAGACAACTTTCCTATACATCAATCAAAAGCTCTTTGAAAGACCTATCTTTTCACGAAAAGTTCATTCAATTAGCTTCATTCGTTAAAAAGTTATGGGCAGTTAAAGGTCCCAACTTTGACTCCCCCTCCCCCCCGTTCCCTTGGGCCAAATTTAAAAAGTAGGCCAGATTCTGAACCCTGGAATCACCCTCTATCACGCCTGAAAATATCTTGCATTTTTATCTTTGGGCCAAAATCGCCCATTTTGAATACCGTCCTTTAACTTTAAAAGTCGAAAACGATGATTTTATGGTGACTTTTCTACTCAGATTTTTTGCCAATTTTTTTTCGATCTCCGGCAACAGTGCGTCGGACGAGTCGGTGCGGCAACCGCAACGTGTGGTGGCCGTATCCAGGAATTGGTCTTCCTCTCTCTTTGCCCATTTGAACACAGGTGTTAGAGAAGGACTGAGAGAGGGGTTGAAGTCACGTGAATATGCCCTCCTACCATCCCGATCTAACACAGGTGTTCAAATGGGCGAAGAGAGAGAAAGATGAATTCCTGGCTACGGCTACTGCGTGCGGCACTTCAAAGTAGACCGCAGAGAGCGGCAACTTTATTTTAACAACAATTTAACCACTGAAGAAGCGCGGAGAAGGTGGACTCCTACGCGCTCGTTTTCCCCCGGGCTCGTCGCCCAACCAAGGCCCGCCTCACAGCGAAACCACCCGTGTTGGTTTTCTCAAAGCCCTTTAACCCTAGTCTGCCAAACATGGGTCATTTAGACCCGAGCTTCCTAAAAAGTTGTTTTATTTTTATTTTTTTCTTTTGACCCTTAAAACTTGTGCTTCACAAATAGCTCCACAAATATCTTGAGAAACCCAATTTTTGCATTATAATGAAAAAAAAAAAAAAAAACGAAATTCCAAGTAACAAGAATTTGTTTTTAATACCGGGTCTCTTAGACCCGTCCCCTGTTTCCCATGTTTAGGCCCTCCAACTCAAAATTTTCAAACAGCAACCCGTATGTTGTGACACATCCTTAAAAAGGGCATACAAAGCCGAGCATTTTGGCGTAAACGAAATCTTGATACCATATTTCGATTTCGAGATATCGAGGGTGGAAGTCGATTTTCCAAAATTCATTCCTCCATGTTCAAAAAAACATTATTCATAGTTGAAAAGTCGGAATTTAAAAAACTGCTAGTCCAAAGTACTCAAAAAAGCGAGTACTTTTTTCCGTGGGGGGCTTGAAGGGCTCAACCCCCCTCCCCCTTCTTTAGAAAGGAACTAAACAAATGGAAAAACGAAGGTCTTAACATCTTCAGCCCTGCTCCCACTTTTACAAGAAGGAGGATAACGAAAAGTGAAAAGAAAAAAAGGGTCATCAAATTTTTTCAAGCTTCCCCAACCCCCTCCCTCTATTAAACTTACGGACCACCACTGAATATTGACGTAATCGATTATGTACGATTATTGATTAATTGGAAATCGTTGAACTTTTGGATGGTAATCCAATCATATCTTTGACGATTTAATATACGCTTGAGAATCATTTCGATTAGATCTTCCGCAAATAATAGCATGGGTGATTTTTCATAAATTAGCCTTGCGGGGGCCGATCGTTTACTTTTCTGTCAAACCGATTGTAAAGACTGTCTATAAGTGACGCTATTGTTCGAGCATCGGGGGACTTTGCCGTTGCTATGGTAATCATAGTTAAAAGGCCGGTTCCCGGTAGTGTTTAAAGGCTACTAATAGATTGCCCAATGAGCTATAACTTTAGAGTGGCAGCGGGCTGGTCCACCTTGTGCCACACAGGGTAGAAGGAATCCCGGGAAAAAGCGGAATGTGGACGGCAGATCCCAAGGTTTGAGGTTAAATTTTGTAGGTCGTTCGGAATTTGGCGGGAATTTGGACGGCAGATTCCAAGGTTTGAGGTTAAATTTTGTAAGTCGTTTCCGGCGATGCTCGAGTTTGTTTACGAAACGACCGGAAACAACCTACAAAACTTAACCTCAAAATTGATTTTTACGGCAAGATGGCGGCGCCCTAGGTGACAACAATGAACCAGCGGAACGTTCCTTGATGTGCCACTCTAAAGTTATAGCTCATTGAGATTGCCTTCAAAATACTACCAGGAACGGGAATTTTAACCATTGCTACAACAGCAACGACGAAGTCCTTTAATGATCCACCAATAGCGTCACTCATAGACAGTCTTTACTAGAGTAGGATCATTTTGAGTACAGAGTTTTCACAAGTAGAGGTGCGTGCTTCCGAACTGCATCAAAACGCAACGGTGCGCGGTTGGATAGAGGTCGTTTCAGAAGTGTAGGCGCACCTAGACTGATAATCTTTGGAATTTTTCAACATGATTTTTCATGTCAACATGAAAATTAATGGAAATGAATATGAGCGTCGGATTTTTATTGAGAAACGCTTTAAAATCAAAATTTTAAAGTCAAAGTCAAGTTTTTTTTTTTATTTGAATGAACGAAAATTGCAAATTCGCCAAAGATTATGGTATTGGTGCGCCTACACTTCTGAAACGATCTGTAGGACAGCGTTTCGACTCATTGCTTATCAACCGCTCACCGAAGCGCTTTGATGCGATACGGAAGCATGCAACGCTCCTTGTATACAAGGAGCGTTGCATGCTTCCGAATAAGAACCCGATTCTCAAAATGTTCCTGCTCTATCGGTTTAACGAAGAAGCAAACGATCAGCCCGCTGATTACCGTAAAATCACCCTTCGAAAACAACGATTGCGATTGAACCTGGAAGGTATGGTAGTATTCTCTATAGCAAATTCTGAAAATATGACTATACGGAACAATATACGAAATATGAAAATACAGGGTGTTTTTTTATCCCCCCCTGGTTTTTTTTTCTTGCTAATTGAGATAAAAAGTTGCGGTTTGGACAGTTCTTCATCATTTTGGCTGAATTTTCTGTTTTTGGGGTCAAAACTCCCCCAGCCCCCCTTGGGAGCCCCCAAGGGGCTACCTCTAAAAGTTCAAACGGCAACCCCTCTATACCTTGTGATACATCCTTTAAAAGGGCGTAAAATTCTAAGACTTTTGGCGCAAACCGAAAGTTGATATCTTTTTCGTTTTTAATACATCGAATTTCAAAGTTCGATTTGGACCCATTTTCAAAAAATTATTACTCCTCTTTGGAAAGTCAGAATTAAAAAAACTATGGGTCCAAAATACTCTAAAAAGCAAGTATTTTTCAGATAACGAAATGGTTTTGACTTAACGTTAGTCCAAATTTGATTTTTTAGCCCCTTACATTTTTTTTTAAAATTTTGCCCCTAAAAGGTACAATCTCGAAAATTCCCTTCCGTGACCCTTGTTGAATGAACAAACCCCCCCCCCTTGGACCCTTGGTCCCCTTGGATCCTTGTTTTTGTTCCTTGTTGAATCAAAAGAACATAAAAAACTAAGCATTTTGGCGCAATCAGGATATCGATATCGTTTTTCGTACTCGAGATATCGAATATTAAAAGTTCAATTTTCGCCTATCTTCAAAATTCGATATCTCGAATACGAAAAACGATATCCTTATCCGGATAGCGCCGAAATGCTCAGTTTTTTATGTTCTTTTGATCGACGTATCATTCAACAAGGGTCGCGGAAGGGAATGTTCGAGATAGCCCCTTTTAGGGGCAACATTTTTAAAAAAAAATTGGGGGCTCTAACATCAAAAATATTTTGCGACCAATCTGAAAAAAAGCCATACATTCCATTGTTATTTTCCCGCCAAATTTTTAACCAAATGCAGGACCCCAGTCACTCTGGAATCAAAGCCACAGAAAACTGTTAACATCTCGTTATGTTTGGCCTAGTATTCAAAGAGACTGCAGGGAATGGGCGATCATGCCAAGCTTGTGATAAAGCAAAAGTTAGCCACCATGTTCACTCTCCTCTACGAACCATTCCTTCACCAACAGAGGGTTTCAACCATATCCATGTAGATCTCGTGGGTCCCCTTCCATCAGCCGATTCTTACTGCTATTGCCTTACAGCAATCGACAGGATCACACGCTGGCCTGAAGCTCGACCATTATATGGCGTCACGGCCAAGGAAGTAGCTGATGCCCTAATGATGTGTAGGATATCCAAATTCGGGTGTCCTGTCACAATCAAGACCGATCAAGGTCGGCTATTCGAGTCAAATTTATACGATCAACTTGGCAAAATAATGGGAATCAATCGCTGCCGCACCACCAGTTATCACCCCTGTTCAAACGGAATGATAGAAAGGTTTAACAGGCAACTAAAAGTGGCACTCATGTGTCATCAAGGACTTTCCTGGGTTCAAGCTTTACCTTTAATAATGCTGGGCATTCGTACTTCTATCATTGAAGACTTAAAAAGTTCCGCTGCAGAACTAGTCTATGGAGAGCCTCTTCGGATTCCGGGCGAATTCTTTGTTGCTTCACCCAGACATGGTTCAAATTCCTCGGAATTTGTTAATCAATTGCGAAATTAAAAGTGCATGCTTCGTCCTACTCTGAGTACTCGACACGCTCAAGCAAACACCTTCGTATTCAACGACCTGGCTACAAGTAGCCATGCTTTTCGACGTGACGATACGGTGCGGGGATCGCTTGTGCCACCCTATACAGGCCCTCAACTTATAACAACAAAAGATAATAACACGTTCACCATTATCGTAAATGGAAAAGAAAGAAAAGTAAGTCTAGATAGATAAAAACCTGCGTACATTTTAAATAGCCCGCCAACTGTTTTCCCTTCCAGGACTCAACGACGACTGAAGCCGCTAAAATCCTCGCTTACTCGACACGATACGGGAGGCAGGTAAAATTTCGTTTTCCCCAAACTGTCAAAGCTTTAACATTTATTTTTTCGCTCCAACGAGCTGATTAATCGTCCATTGTTTTTGGCCAGCTATAAATAAAACTGACAAAAAACAATTAATCAGCTCATTAATGTTTTTCCTCTCTACCATGTCTAACTAATGCAATATTAAACCGAAAGTACTAACTAATGCAATATTAAACCGAAAGTACTAATTAAACGGATTTTTGCTGCAAGCAAAATCCACCTAACATCGGAGAAGAAACTACCCGAGGTGCTGCCATGGCCTGTTCCATTTTCGGAAACGTACCGCAGATACAGGCACAAACTGTCAGACGAGATGCCGAAGTTTCATCCACCAGCCGAAGACAACCCCAAGGCCATTCACCAACGAACGGCCACTTCGTCGCTACTGGCACAACAAGTCGACAACTACGCCGGACAGTTCGGCCTTAAGTGCACTCAATCACAGCTTGACGGTTGCAACCACTGGAGCCGGCGAAAAAACAAAACGAAGATATCTCTACCACGGCCAGTAGATCAATATCTACAAAATGATACAAGGCCAATTATTTACACAATTTTGGCAGACTTCCTTCATCTAGTTCCACCGCAAATCTTAACCCACGAACTTCCAGTGGTACAGGTCATGACTCATGAGGCACCCGGGACATCATTCCAAAATTTGTAACACCTGCAGGCAGTGCAGCAACCGCTGCTGCAGGTGTTTTCACAAAGCTGCAACCTGCACGGATACGGCTTGTCCTTGCCGAAACAAAACGCAATTAATCATACCTGCCCTTTAAACAAACCAGTTTTCCTTAAAATGGCTTGCGAAAACAACAAAACCATTGCTGAAAAAACCATAAAACGCATCGAGGTTGTCCATCCTGCCGAGTTCAAGTATCTAATTTACTAACATGTCTCTTTTTGTCCACAGATTTCTCTATTTATAGCCTGACTCCGTCACTTCACAGGAGGCTACTGTGGCGACCTCGCTCGCATCGCTGACGACCTCGCTCGCAGCGCCCCTATCGGCGCAACTTTCCAACACCAGTTTGCGCGCTTCAGCGACTTTCACTCACACTGCTCGCTGATTGGCGCACGGACTAACAGTGGAATCATATAAGTAGCAGCACCCGCTCTCACGTAATTAGTATGCTGCTCGGAACTAGACCCACCGGACCATCAAGCCACGCTGTCTCACACCAACTATGGCGATCTCACGTCCGGCTCGTCACTACTTTAAAAACGACTCTTTTCAGGGCCAACATAAGTTCATTTGCGAGCACCTACAGTTAAATCGATGGGCTCCAACCAAGGTCCATTAGTTTAAGTTCCATTATAATACCAGGTCAGTTCTGTGGCGCTGTAAGATTTTTGAGCGCCTCCCGATTGGGGAAAAATACCCATGTAAATCAAATGGAGGGTTGGATCAGATCGGGAAAAGATGCGCTTATGGAACGAAGCTCAGAGATAACATAGCAATACCGATCTGGCCTGTTATTAATGGACCTTTCCTTGGGCTACATCGGGAGACCGGAGACCTGCTATAAGAGAGTTGGTACGTTTTGAGCCCTTTTTTGAAGCATCCTTCATGAAATTCAATTATTCTTGTGGCATTCTATGAGGCCCTCAAAGAGGAAATTTAAGGGCACCGACAAAGACATATCCAGAAAAAAATATTTATGGCAAGGATGAGAGATTATCCAGGGGTGTCAAAAATTCAATTTCTGCCCATTTTTGACACTTTCTGGTAATTCGCCACCATTGCTTTATCGAAACAAGAAGCAAAAAACGGGGGAGAAAAAACGAAAAGTTTGGTTTCAGTCCACCAATGGTTCGCAAGGCCAAGAAAATCTGTTCCCGAATATTTAAGGGGCGGATTCTACAGGTCGAAATAAGACTTTTTTACCGTATAAACATGTGTCCAAAAATGTCCCCCTTTTGAGCTACAGCCCCCCAAAGTTTTAAAAAATTGACGGTTTTTTTGGAATAGAGACCACTATTATGAACCAAATGTCCTAAAAATTGGAGTCCCGAGGTAATTTTACGTGTAGAATCCTTTGATGATCTCGAGAAATTTAGAAATTGAGTCTGACTGTACTTTTCACGCAATCTTGTACCTTTACCGGTACGAATTTTATGTTGCCGATAAAAATTTGAAGAATAATTATCGAAATCAGATGTGAAAAACCCTTGAAAATATTTTTTGTCCTACTTGTTTCTTTCGATACGACGCACTTCATATACCCATAATACCCCCCCCCCCCAGTGGGAGGGGGGCCCGCCCCCCCCACATTTTTTTTTAATTTCGAACACTTCAGGACTTCAGGTGCAATTTTGAGCAGTTTCCTTGCAAATTTAACGGTTTTAAACGCATTATTTATTCTCACATCAAAACCGCGATAATTACGACTGTATTTATAACTCCCCCCTCTAATTTTTGGAATACGAGCACGAACTTGACTCTGATAATTTTTAACTTACAATTAGTGGCAAGTTGAGAATATCTGTCGTCACCACCTAAGTGAGGGTCTCCCCCCTCAGTTAGGAAGAGAAACCCTCAGGAAGGGGGGAGGGGAGACTCTCAGTTGGGGGGGAGACCCTCAGTTAGGGGCGAAACCTTCGCTTAGGGGGGAGACCCTCAGTTAGGGAGGAGACCTTCAGCTAGGGGGGAGACCCTCAGCTAGGGGGGAGACCGTCAGTTAGGATGGAGACCCTCAGCCGGGGGGGGGGGGGGCTCGGTTTGGGTGTGAGGCTCAGTTAGGGGAGAGGAGTTACATACAAAGTACAGGAGAGAGAATAGATTATGACCTTTCTTCCCTCTAAAAATATGTTTTCCGATCTTATGCAAGAAAAAAAATATATATATATTCTCACCCCCCCCCCCCCCAATTTGAAAGTATACGAGTAGCTCGTATGCTAAGATGGGATCTGGCACCCCTACCGTCAGCTAGTTCGTATAGTCTCTAATAAATACTATGTCTGTGGTTTACATGAGCATGATAAATTGCTAGATTCCCACTTTTGATCCTTTGCGCCTCGTTTACCTAAATATCAGAGAAACCTCAAAAGAGCTCTATTGTTAGTATATGCCACAGAGTTCAGAATGAATTCCCGTTTTACTGTGCGCGGTCTGCGGGAAGACGCGGTCAGAGAGTCGTCCAGAAATATGCTCGCATTCCGCACGCCTAAAATTAATTCCTTACTTTCCTCGCGCCATAATAAATTCTGCTCAATTTAACCAGGTAGACGGTATACACGAACACGGTAGCGTAAAGGTATCTGAGCGTCACACCGTTTGCATTCGCTGGCTCAGCTACCGCACGGTCCGCATAGATCTGAATCGCTATTCTGTCGCGCTCTCAAGTCTCAACCTCTATGAGCTTCGAGCTTCGATGACACTTACACTATAGGTAGTATACTATAGGAGGCTTTGCCCCCTGGCCGTTCTCTGCCTACATTATATCACTCTACGTGCCACTTTTACTGTCACAAATTAACGTGCAAAATAAAATCGAGAATTATGGAGGGGAAAAAACGAACAAAGACTCTCATACCAATTTTTCATTTTATTTTCGCACCCTCGCACCAAAATCAACGACCTCCATATTGAACGTGTAATCAGCACATGGGCTGAGAAGTTTGCCTCAATTTTGGGTAAATCAAACAGGGTGTATCTGAAACATTTTATGTCGGCCTTGTAACCACGCATTCTAGAGGTCAAAATAAGATTTTTATCTTTTACATGAGTCCGAAAATGCCCCTCTTTTCGTGCTTTTCTTTGCCCCCCCCCCAAGTTTAACAAATGTGTGGTTTTTTGGAATAGCAACCACCATTATGAACCAAATGTCCTTAGAGACCCACAGTAATTTTACGGGTAAAATCCATTAATGACCTCCAGAAATTCAGAAATTGAGCCTGACTGTACTTTTCAGGCAATATTGTACCTTTAACGGCACAAATTTTATGTTACGGATTAAATTTTTAAGAATAATTACCGAAATCAGATGCGAAAAACCCCTAGAAATATTTTTGGTCCTCTTCGTTTCTTTGTATATGACGCGTTTTAAGCGAGAAAATCGCTGTACAGTGTGGAAAAGTCAGTGCTTTTACCACAGAATAATATACCTTTGTTCTACTACTGCTCTAAAAATATGAACTTCAGTTTTCATGAAAGCCTTAGAGCCGCCAGGTCCGATTTTTTCTAAAACAACCTACACGTGTACCTAGAGTGACAATCAGTAGGGTAACCAACATAACCAAGAGGAGGCTTCTTAAGTCAGTGGCGCAGCCCCCGGGGGAGGGTTCAGGGGGTCTGTATCTCCATGGAGGAGGGAGAACCATAGCCATGGTCCATTAGGAACCATGCACTGGAATGCTGGCAAATGCAACAAGATTTCCTCCTTTCCAGTTTACAAGAAGACAGTTAAATTGAGCAGGCACATTTTGTCCATTTTGAATATTCGGGTCCTTACAAGTAGCACTGAGCTCAAAGGCGTTGTGAGGATTCCAGGGATGCAGGACGAATTAAAAGATGCCTATAATTTAAGGCCCCTAGTCACGGCCCTGTGGATTTTGGGCAAGGAGCATCTAGTAAAGCAGTAGGCAACAAAAAACACATTGATACTCAACGGTGATTGGCCAGTTTAGGCTCCTTGCTGACCGACCGCTTATCAACATGTTCTTATGCGTGTCAGAAAAAGGCACCGATTCTAGTCAGAACGTAACATTTAAAATACGTCTACTCTAACTATCCGTACAGTTTTGATCTGCGATAAGCTCCGACAAACTGACCTTCAGAGGTAAATAGACCTTGGTTTAGTCCAAATCAATTTCAGATTGTATCTACTTACTGACAAATAACAAATGATGCCAGAGACGGATCCAAGAATGTGTCTTTTTCTATCTCTGGCCATTAAAACACTATGTTAGAAAAGAATAGAAGAGGAGGCTAAAATTATGCAACTGCCCGACTGTCTATCTTTTAACAACACACATGGTCAAGAAAGCAAGAAAGATAATTACCCAAAATCGCCTATGATTGATAATAATGAAATGTAGTTTCAAACGGGGAATATACAATACAGAATAAGTGCTATAAATATTATTCTCCAAAATTAGTATCAAGGAGGCAATTACAGAGGATCGGATTGCTTTGGGTATCGTTATTGTTATCAAATGCATTAAATCTAATGGGCTTGCTTCTGCGTAACTCGATCGCACAGGTGATCCCCTCCTCACCTCTTCCTACATCAAACGATTGAGATTACGACAGCCCCCGACTCATCGTTTCCTTTCGTCCATTTCAATCGTTACGAGGGGCTCAAAACGATTCGATCAGTCAGGCCACTCATGAGGGATTCGATCAGTTGAGCCACTCATGAGGGATTTGATCAGTCGAGCCACTCATGAGGGATTCGATCAGTCGAACCACCCATAAGGTTATATGTACTTGATAACGATAAAGATAATGATACTCAAAACGATCCGATCCTCCGTAATCACCTCCCAATACATTACACAAGCTCCATTGCATGTTGGTCTTCTTCTTCCATGCACTAGAGCTCATGCCAGAACAGCACTAGGTCCAATGCACTGCTATGTAAATGAACACTCCAATGCAATTCATTGCAAATGCAGGAAAATAAAACGACCGTGCGGTTCAAAAATGCACCAGAAATGAGACATTCACACTTTGTAGAAGTGAGAAACAATCTTGCAAGGGATTTTATTAGAGCCGATGTAAGAAGAGTTAGTATATTTCACAAGTAAGTAGAGGTCGTTTCACGAAAGTTGGCTGATGACAGATGGGTTTGTTTACTGCGCAGAGACGAGTTTGCGTTTTTGCACATGTGCAAGAACTCAAATTCGTCTTTGCGCAGTGAACGGCACGATCTGTCATCGGCCAACTTTCGTGAAACGAGCTCTAACATTGACTACATCCAAAAGCAAATTGAGGTGAGTTGATGGGCAGACAGTTTCCAAAGCGTCTAAACTCACATTGCTAATTATCGCTTATCGGTGCGTTAACGGCTGGTCTATGTTAAAGGTCATCTCACAAAAGATAGCAGATGATAGCTTACCCGGTTTCCTGCGCAGAAGATTCATTTGCGTCTCTACGCTCAGAAACATAAACTCCCCCACTGCACAGTAAACAAGCCAATCTGTCAACTGCAAACTCTTATGGAACTACCTCTACTTGTAAAAACCAAAAACTGCACGTACGTCTGCTTTGGCAATATTAGTTCAAAGTAATCACAAGCAACAAAGAGATTCACACATCTGATTTACTAGGTAATCTTAGTCATAAACAGATAGTTCAGCTCAATCGATGAAAAAGGTCACCGCAGGTACAACTGAAGGTTAAAAAAGGACTTACGTTTCGTCTAGAAGGCATGATTTACTGTTGGGATCCTCAGGATTATCCATGGTGATTTTAGTTGAGAGAGATCCTCAGATGAAATGAATTATCACCGAACAGCTTCTAAAACATTATAAACACACACCATGTTTTCACAACACAAATAAATCATTTACAGAGCACGCTCACTGAAACTTATTCATCGCGGTAAGTTCAAAGTTGAGTTAAATTTACTTCGGTTTCGAACTTCAAAGACGGTTAGATTTGTGTATTTTTGAACTTTGAACGCAAATACATAAAATTTGTTGTTGGGTTTTTTGTTTAGTTCGTTGTTGGTGAACGGTGAATCAAAGACTTCCCTATCTAGACTGGACGTAAAAAGCCGTTTTTATGGAGGGGAAAGTGAAGTGGAAGAGTGGGACAAAAATCGCATGTTGCTCCTGGCTACGCTGCAACCACGAGTACAATGTTTGCTACGATTTTCAGAAATACATTGAAGTAAATGGGAAATTGACTTTTTTTTAAAATTAATTAAAACTACTAAAAACATATTTTTCCATACAACTTCGTTCCATTTAAAAGCTCATGATATGCAGATTCCGGTTCGGGCCGGTTTTATGTGTGATTTTTGAACGAGAAACATTCAACAGGGGCTTAAAGTTGGGTACCGATTTTCCACAGGGTGTTTCATAAAATTTTTTTCTTTGTACCGTTTTTGAATGGTTACAGCTCAAAAAATACAATTAATGCGATAAATTATTGAGACACACAATAATTATAACTTTAATCATAACATAGATTGTGGTGATTGTTGCCATGTTGGGCATGTTGCCACTAGAGTCCCTATATACTATGAGAGTTGCGCCATTGCTGAATCCATTTCTGATTGGCTCTCAGATTTAGGCTGTCAAGAAAGCTCCAAGAGGCAAAATGCAAATGGCGGAGGGTTTGTTTACTATTCGCGAACTCGCTTTCATTACACATTTGAAGTAACAGTGACCGCGGTAATTTTTGTGAATTTTTACTCTGCTTGAATTTTATTCCGGAGAACATTATCTCTTTCAATAACGACCGTTATTGTCGAGAATCTGAATCTAACCTATAAGAGATAGCGAAATAGTGGCAACAGCGCAGAGGCAAATGGCCATCCGCCATTTGCAATTTGCCTCTTGGGGGCTCCATTGATCCGCTTCTTCTTCTTCATTTTGAGAGTCTTGTCGCAACTCTCATAGTATATAGGGACTCTAGTTGCCACTTCGACAACATAGAGGATGCAGTATGAAGAAGAAGAGTCGTGCTGCGCTCGCTCCGACAGAGTGTGATTTTGAATCGTCGAACACTATAGAGAGGAAGAGCTACATTTAGAAGTACTGTTTGATTTACAAGGACTCTAGATATACATGGTGTACCAGACCACCCGGATAGGGCATTTTTCTCGAAAACTACTGAGCCTAAAGATTTGAAACAATAAAGTCAAGTAGGGAATTGACCCCAAATATTTTCCGGTTTTGATTTTTTTTAAAAGCACCAGATAGCCCCTTGGGGGTTTGGGGGGGGGGGGGGGGGGGGCTCAAACACATTTTTCAAGTTTTCTCCAAAAAGTCTCCAGTAAAGGCATAAAAAAAAGTTCATGTCCATAAATTAGAGGCAATTGGCGACATTTTTGCTCCTAAAATTTTTTACCAAAAACCCCGAATTTTTTGAGTTATAGGGGCTTTTTGGATTTTTTTTTGAATCGGCCCTTGTGACCACCCTGTTCACAATTTTTCAAAAATCATTACAGATTCTGAAAGAACACATCAATGCCTTTCGATTAATGTACAACATGTTACCTTTTTAAGTGAAAAAATAAGGTGTTTATCGTCAAATCAAAATTTTGGGGCTTGAATTGCAGAATTGGCGTGATTCCATAGTTCGAGCGAACTAAGCCCCAAAATTTTGATTTGACGATAAGCACCGTATTTTTAAACTTAAAGGTACGTCACCTACTACAGTTTAGCGAGAGGGGGCTCGGTAAACTCCTAGACTGACCATAAAAATTCCTAGACGAGCAATTTTCGAAAACAAATTCCTAGACAAGGCAGGTAAAAACGTAACTAATCTGTGTGAACTCCTCCATAAATCCATGATTTTCGCAGGCAGGGTTGCCAAATTTCCATCGACATTTGTTGTAATCAGCGTAATCCAAGTGTGATTAATGAATGGTTATTAACTGTCCGCTGAGGCGTCAATAATAGATACTATTTAGGTTGAAAAAAACCGCCGCAAGTAGTATTTAAAAAAAAAAAACAAAACAAAACAAAACAAAATAAAAAAAAGAAAACAAAAAACAATACTATACATCTGGTTTCCCTTTGGCTTTTGTATTGGCGTTAAAATATGACATTTTTTAACGAAGTCAAAACGACCGGACTTTCCTTGCAGGCGATAAGTTGAATAATATTCGTTAAATTTTTCGTATTTTCGGAGCAAAGGTTTTTTTCTCGACTTAATGTTTCCCAACCGCGCACTACGTATTTTGATATACATGTCGATCTGGAACAAACGCGGTTGCCCAAATTGGCAACATCTGCCGTCGTCCGGCACAAAATTCGATGTTTACATCCTCCGCTTTATCCCTCCGTCTAGGAGTTTGTTTTCGATCATTTCTGGTGTCTCGGAATTTACGATTTAGATTTAGCAATGGTCAGTCTAGGAGTTTACACCTCCCCAGCGAGAGATGGGGGATCACGGGAGAGTGCAAGGTATATGGGAGAACAGGTATGGACCAAGGTTAGGTTAGGTTATGGACAGGAGGCGGGGTTTAAGGGGCTTTCGAGTTTTCCCGCCAAATGATGACGACACGCTTGCTTCGGCGATGACGTAGCCGTCACCTACTGCAATAGCGAGACATGGGGATCACGGGAGAGTGAGCGAGATAGTTTGAAACGGTAGGCGAATTTTATCGCGACCGTCTAGAACATCTGTGACGTAGCCGTCACCTACTGAAAGAGGCTCCGCCTCCTGTCCATACCTGTTCTTCCATATACCTTGGGTATGGACAGGAGGCGGAGCCTATCTCAGTAGGTGACGGCTAGGTGACGGCTACGTCACGTCACAGATGTTCTAGACGGTCGCGATAAAATTCGCCTACCCCCATCTCTCGCTACTGCAGTAGGTGACGGCTGCGTCATCGCCAAAGCAAGTGTGTCGTCATCATTTGGCGGGAAAACTCGAAAGCCCCTTAAACCCCGCCTCCTGTCCATACCTGTTCTTCCATAAACCCATGATCTAAGTAAACAGGTCGGTCCGATAGCGATTCACCGGAAACGCCAACCCCTATGTTTGCACTACGGCAGCTTTGCCCAAGAGGCGATTTTTTTAACATTGAAGCTTATGGAGAAATGCAGACTAGTTCTCGTTAAACCCGAATTTCTCTCTTATGGTTGTTCAAAACGTCCAATATGTGACTGAATCTTGATCACTAGGATGTATGGAAGATTTTCATGCCTATTAACATTATGTTACTGCACTTGGGACGAAATACGAGCTTTGCCCAAATGAGAATTTTTTTTATAATGGGGGCTTATGGAGAAATACCGACTAGCTGTCGTTTAATACGAATTTCTCTCTTATGATTGATCAAAACGTCCGTTATGTAACTGAATCTTGTTCACTAGGATTTAAGGAAGATTTTTATGCCACTTAACATTATATTATTCTTCTTACAACGTAATACATCAGCTTTGGGCAAAATGAGAATGGGGGCGCAAAGCCAACTAGCTGTCGTTTAATACAAATTGTTCTCTTACAATTGATCAAAACGTTCCATAAGTGACTGAAACTTGTTCACTAGGATCTAAGAAATATTTTCATGCCACTCAACATTATATTTTAACTTTTATAACGTGATATATCAGCTTTGGGCAAATGGGCAAATGAGAATTTGACAACGGCGCGGCGAGGTGATATCGTCACTCATTATTTTACAGAAAGCACACATTACTGAACAATAAAACAGAGCCAAAAGGCATGCAATTCTTTCTAGAACCCTAATAAATAAGTTTCAGTCATTTATCGAACATTTTGATCAACTATATGAGGAAAATTACATTTCGAAGACAGTCTGTCAGCGTTTTTGTTTACTCCGTCATATTGGTAGTCGAAATATACGCGATGGCACACTCAATCCCGTTTCCGGTCGGGACGGACCGACCTGTTTACTTCAGAGACAAATAGAGACCTTGCACTATTCCTGCGCGCGGTGTCCACTTTTCTTGGTTCAATTTTGTTCGGAACTCATCGAAACAACAGCCAACATTCGCATAATGTTGACTGATGAGCACGTATTTTGCATTCGCCGAGCAAACCCTGTTTCCGTTTCCGGGACCGCGGACCAATCACAGCCTTTTGTTGAGCTTCACCATCCAACATTATGCGAAGGTTGATTGTTGAGGCCGATGAGTCCCGACAAAAGTAGTTCACGAAAAGTGGACACTGCGCGCAACCACGGGAAGAATAGGGAGTGCACAGTCTCTATTTGTCTCTGGTTTACTTAGATCATGCATATACCTTGGGGAGAGTGAGTGAGATAGATTGGAACGCTAGGCGAATTTTATCGCGACCGTCCCGAACATCTGTGACGTAGCCGTCACCTACTGAGATAGGCTCCGCCTCCTGTCTATACCTGTTCTTCCATATACCTTGGATTCGGGCTTTTACGCACGGTTACATGACCGTGCGTAAGGCCTCTCATTGGTCGAAACCGCTCGCAACCTAACATTATTCGGTCCCTGAAGCCTAAAAACTATTGTTAACATTTTCGGAGAAATCTGCTAAAAGAAATATGCACTCGGGTCTTAATATGTAAACAATCTAGTTCTGTGTCTGTGTTCTTTTGCATGAACTCAAATTTATATTGTTGAGACTGAAAATATTTAATATGAGAGTTTATTTTTGGCAAATCATGGTCTTTTATAATCACTTGTTGGGGATTTCAAACACTGCCAAGATAAGACTGAGTCCCCCCCCCCCCCCAAGGTCTCTTTGTTCCGATAGGGGGAGGGAGCTCTCAAGTGATGGATGTATAGCCTAAATGGCTGGGAGCCCCGAAATTCTCTGCGTAACCACGTAAAAAGTGTCGAGCTGATCCGCCCCTGCCTCGCAAGAAGTCAGAAGTTTACCTTAATTCTTTTGGAGCGGCCAGGTTTTCCTTTTCGCCAACCATTTCCAAAAAAATCGTCCCTGAAGTTAAGGACCAAAAATGTATATTTTTTTACGAACTTTTGAATGATGCTAATCGTGTTTGGATTTAATGAATCCGAAAGCATGTTTTAACATAATTTGGCCAAAAACAGAGAGAAAAATCAAGAAAAACCCCAAAAACTCCCTTCAAATTTTTGCATACAGCATTTTCACGACCAAAATCGATAAGAGCGCCTTAAAATACATCAGACTACTTATTTACGAGCATTAAGAAAAATTCACGAGGGAGTTATGACGATTTTTCAATTTGTTTTTCGGAAACTTTGCAACACTGTAGCTCGAAAAGCGCACTATAATTTCGGACCCATGTTTATTACAAAGAAAATGTGTATTGTGTATTTAAAAAAAAATCTTATTTTTACCTCTAAAACACGCCCTGGAAATTACTGTATACAGTTTTGTTACACCTTGTATATAAATAAAAATACTTCTGTAAAATGACGAAACAGGGTTAATTATATTTGACATATCATCAACATGACCGATATCTATTTTTATTATTAAAGAGGTTAAAATTCTAAAATAATTAGATAAATTAAAACTGATGATAAAGTTACTTGCGCCGGGAGAAAATCGTGCGAAATGCGAAATCTGAAAAAGAGCGAAAGAGATGGAACGAAACAAACAAATATTCAAAAAGACCGCGCTAAATGGAAGGCATCAGGCACACCGACTGAGCACCACCTGGGTGCGTATGTGGGGTGATCGGTGATCTGCAGAGGCAACGTTGAGCAAAGACTTTTTTTGCCAAGCGCGGCAGCACTGTGTTTCAGATTCTAATTTCTGATTGGCCGAAGCTGGGCCGAAGTGAAATTCAAAATTACAAGGAGCAAAACAAAACTGAAAACAGAAAACAACCGTTGAGCCAGGATTGAGCTTCAGCCGTTGATATTATTGAACATTTATTTTATTGTCTGTTGATCTGAGTACTTATCTGATTACTGATTGTGAAAAAGAATCAAGATAAGAACTTTCCGGTTAAAAGATTTAGATTACATAATACATTATTGTCGCGAGAATGAAAATATCCACTCCATATCATAGTGAAAATGTTAGTTAAAATCCGTAAGAAGTTACTCAGCTTTTAACTTTCGATCTCCACCTGGCACCTGGTCTTATTCTTGTTGTAAGTATACTCCTGATCAATGTCTTACTGGTTTGTTTTGGGTGTTGGAACGCTTAAGTAACTCGTGCTTTTGTCAGCCTCGTACCGTGAAATTTCGCCGTTACTGGAATGATCGGTACATGTTCATTCCAACCTCGTATCCTAAAGTTTAATCTGATATGGTGTTCACTTTATCAGTCTCTATTGCTATGAAACTCAAAACCAAGGTTCACCAATAACAGGTAAATCTGGAATCCCTGAGCTTCATTCTGTAAGTGGATTGTGAATGCATTTCATCGTTATTTAATGAGGCTAAACTATTTATTTGATTTTTGTTTGCCTACTTTCTAAATCGGGAAGCGCTGAAAGATTATGAGGACCTGATTGTAATGAGCCTTGACGAAAAACATTGAATCACAAAGGGTGCTGCCATAAGTGCTCCTAGCTTTTGAGCTTTCGGTTGACAGATATGGCCAATATTCAAGGTGTCATTTTGTGTTATTTGGTCTCATTAATGAGACCAAACACTAATTAGTGTGCTTTTCCTTTGCTTCAAATTGATAGAATGGTCTAGAATTTATTTCTGGTTGTGTTTCGTTTTTTCCCTGAAATAGTTTGCAGTCTCATTTGAATGCTACGTATTCCATCTGATATTATTGAGTAAAAGCTTCATTAGGCTAATTTGTTTGTTTAGGAAATTTGATGAAAAGCGTTACTGTTGGTGTCTCTTGGTCAAGTGTGGTTTGTCTAGTGTTCCGATGAAAAAACAGGCCTTCTCCAAATTTGCTAGTTCTGTCTTTGTTAATGTTTTTTGAACTGCGCTATTAAATAAGTTAACTAAATAAGTTTCTACGCCACCGTTGGTAGAAAGGCTTTTTTAATACATTTTCAAGATGAGACTTGTGCCGTAAACTAGTTAGGAGTCATTTTACGAGAGTTGGCAGATGAGTGATGCCAGATCACCTTGTTTACTCCGTGGGCCAGTCAGACTTCTGTTACTTACTATCTTATTTTGAGTAGCTATAGTACTAGAAGTCTTTGTGTTTTAAGCTCTAATTTTGATGCGTGAGCGTACCAACTCAGCAGGAACTGCGAGCTTCCATCTGCCATCTTTCGTGAAGTGACCCCTATCAGACCAAAGAACTCAAGGTTCGACGAATATAAGATTATATCTCAGTGTAACACAAAGAACCGCGATAGTTGGACCGACTCGTCGAAGTGGTTAGAGTGTTCCATTTTATTCTGATGAAAAAGTCAAATCCCGATAGCAAACTTCAATATAAAATGGGAGTATTATGTTGTGATTAAGTAGTTCTAGTTCATTGCGATTATTTGAGTTCCTTATTTTGGGCTGTCTCCCTATACAGCACATTTGAAGTATTCACTTACTCTTTTGAAAGTTTCGCTGTGCCATTATGTTTCAGTCAGATTGTATTGAAGTGCATTAGGCCTTGTCTCACACTGCAGACTTACTTTCCGGTCACGTTTGAGTCCGTAATTGCCGAGAGGAGACTTGTCCTCATTTAAGTTAAATTGAGTTAGCTGCAGTTTCTTGATCCTTTTGCATAGGCGTATCTACCATGTTAACCCTTTGCAATCCGATGACCGATATATTTGATAAGATAAGGTTGTGTTCCACTCTAATTTCGGATTCATGTGATGAAAGTCAGCTCAAGAAAAAAAAAGAAAATTTAAAATATTTAAAAGTTTAATTTAAAAAATTTTAAATTTTCTTTAAAAGAATTGTTAAAGGGATCAAAAAGGGGAAAAAATGTCTCAAGACTGGAAGGGGTTAATATTAGGATTTTATTCCAGCTTTTATACTCTACTTAACCAGGCGTTAAGCGCGCCTCTGAAACTCATGTCATTGGTCGCTAGGGGTAGCTTTCTACCCCCAAGCGTATTTCACATATTCCTTGCTTAGTTGTGAATATTTTTCGACAAAATTTTGGGCATCTATACTTAAATGCCTAATAGACTCAGTTTCTGTGTTAAATTTGACTTTCTTTCGTACCGAAACGCCAAAAAAGATTCTTGATAAGAGACCTTTCAAAATTCACAATTTCCCACCGATTTTCATACTTTTGCCTATTTGAACCTTCTACAAGCTTTAAAAAAATGTTTGAATCATTTAGGGTTGCTTAGATGGGTTACCCAGTCATGTTAAAGCCAAAAACTTAGGGACATCAGAGGGATTTTTTTTTTTTTTTTAAGAGAAGTTTAAGGCCTAATGGGTAGTGGAAGAGCTACTACGGACGAACTATACAAGATTCCTATCTAAATTGAGGCTTTCGTCTGTGGTTTTTTTTTTAGAGAGAGACAAATTGGATAGGAACCTCCTACGATATCTGCATAACTCCACCATCGAAAAAATTTATTGAAGAAGAAATATCGGCACTTACCTCTACTTCAAGGATATGAACTTTTTTTTATACCTTTATTGGAGACTGTTTTGAAAAGACTTGAAAAATGTGTGTAGGGGACCCTCCCCCCCTCCCCAATTACGCCCTAAGAGACTTTTAAAATTATAAAAAATGAAAAATTTGGAGTCAGTTCCCAATCTGACTTTTTTGTTTCAAATTATTTGGATCAGCCGTTTGCGAGAAAAATTCCCTATTCGGATGGTCTGGGATACCTTGTAGAAACACACAAAGGAAAGCCTCAAATTGGATAGAAATCTTCTATCGTACCTGCATAGCTCTGCCATTATACCGTAAACTTTAAAGTTACTTTATGAGCCTGTGAGTGAATTTCGTCATCTACTAATTTGTTCATTGTAATTTTGGTGAATCTTAGTAAAAAATTAACTATTCAATCGCTCCCCAGCAGCAAAAGTTAGCAAGAGCCCCATTGTTTTTGGTTGATTGATTTAGTGAACATCTCAATAGTAATTTTCATTATTATTATCTTCCATGATATTAACTATTGGTCTATTTTTTCTGTTTCAGGTGGCCAAATGGCAGCACCAGCACTACCAGCAGCAACATTCTTGGAGGTCTGTAGTGACCAGTAACCTCTCGTTTCAGGACAGGGGTGCCAAATGTTCCAAAACCCCAGATTTTTCATGCAATTGGGGATTTTTTCCTCAGAGGTTTTTCAGGAAATTTCTTCTTTCTTAAAAAATGCACTTGAAGCAATCTTGATTAGTGTTGAACTTTCTTTTGCAAACGCAAAGAATTTTGGAAACGTGATGACTATAGTTTGCTAGTGCACTTGACATCTCACTATCTCAATAATTTCCTCACTTTCACGCAGTCAGTGGATCACTGAATCAGGAATTTTTTGCACCCCTGTTTCACGATAAAGCGTCTAAACCTGGATAGTTTTTCTCACTTTTCTTATTTTGTTTCATTTCATTTTATTTACTACTATAAGAGCTCAAAAAAAAACTCTAAGTACAAAAATATGGCTTAGTTCTTATTCCGGTGTTCAGTCACAAACGATAAACTTGTGTTTTAGGGATAGATGGTTTAAAAGATGGGAAAAAGCCTAGTCGGCTCAATTTCCATGTGTCAAATACCCTGTGTATGAGAAGACTGTCCACTTTCAGCATGGACAGCCCTGAGAACTGCAGTGGTTTTCTTTTATCATCTTTTTTTCTTTGAGTTGTTGAACTCCCCACCGGTCAGCTGACTGAGGCATCTCCTGGCTTAAACAAAATTCAACTCAATAAAATAATCAAAAACATGTCATTACTGTCCGCTTTTCATTAATAGTTTAATGCTTTTCTTTCTAGTTTACTCCTCCAGCAAATCGAAGTAAAGCTGTTGGTCCAAAAGAAGATGATACACCGTTGTTCTTAATCCTCGCCCCATTCAACCCACCTGCTAAGGTGTGTTTTGAAGAAACAAAAATTCATGAAGTTCACACAAAAACTATTATAGTCAGAAATCCCTCGTCATCTCCCGTAACTGTAAGTTCTTGTTTCAAGTTCCTTAATAATCTATTGTTTATTGAACAGCAGGTCTTTTGCAAACCTTTGTCTTATAGTGGTAGGTCGCAAGTGGACAACATTTTGGACAGGGGTTTTACTCTCGATAAACATCAGTAAAAATCTTTGAATTGTGCACGGATATTTCGCATCAATTTTCTCTGAAAATTCAGATAATATGAGAAGTCTTAAGCAATAGGAAAGTTTTTGATAGATTGGCTAATTAAAGGTCAGATGTAGCCCCTATGGGACAGGTCTCAAACAACCAAAACTTACCTCTAGTTTGTCTCTTTATGAGTCTAAGATATCATACTTCAATTTATTTCATTAGAGTCCCTATATACTATGAGAGTTGCGACAAGACTCTCAAAATGAAGAAGAAGAAGCAGATCAATGGAGCCCCCAAGAGGCAAATTGCAAATGGCGGATGGCCATTTACCTCTGTGCTGTTGCCACTATTTCACTGCGTTAGGTTCAGATTCTCGACAATAACGGTCCTTTTTGAAAGAGATAATGTTCTCCAAAATAACATTCAAGCAGAGGAAAAATTAACAATAATTACTGCGGTCACTGTTACTTCAAATGTGTAATGGGAGCTAGTGCGCAAAAAGTAAACAAACCCTCCACCATTTGCATTTTGCCTCTTGGAGCTTTCTTGACAGCCTAAATCTGAGAGCCAATCAGAAATGGATTCAGCAATGGCGCAACTCTCATAGTATATAGGGACTCTACATTTCATATCTCAGTTATTCAATAATCTTTATATTATTACAGATTACTTTAGAGAAGTTTCGGAAATTTGCTGAAGTTTTTCTCAGTACAAAATTTTCGGTTTGTTTGCCATCTCTTTAATGAAATCATATTTTCTTTATCACAGATTACACTCGACAAACTTCCAGATCCAACCTCTGGTTTAACGCTCAGTGCTAGAGAATTTTGCATAGAACCATGTTCCCAGTATACTTTGACCGTCATTTGGCAAGCGGTGACGTCAGAAAATTGCCGCCACGTCATTCACGTTAAAGACGGGAGAAGAGATAAAAAGATCTCTGAAATTATTGTCACTGCAACATGTGTTACTCCAGTCAAGGTAATTAGGAAGAGCCAGTTCTCAATTAAAATGTTTTACTAAAGGACACCCCCCCCCCCTATTTATCTTTTTACTCATTCATCTATTCACTTATCTATGTATTTATTTATTTATTTCCAAGAATACAGTAAGTAATTTATGTGCATGAGAGACAAGTTTATGGTAGGAGCTTAAACAAAATATTATGCTGAATAAAAAAAAATGTACATAAATAATTAACTGTATGATTCACTTGAGTTAGTATATCTCACGCTCAGCCACCAAAGAAATATAGCCAAAATTCATTCTCAAAATTAAAACTTAATTTCTCATTCAATTGTGATGACTAATGAATGGCTCAAAAAATCCTAAAAATTGAAGAACACTTTGAGGTTTTGCTGATTAGAATAACATGCAAATACTTTATTTCTTGAACAGAAAAAAATACTTTGATTATTGTTTAATCTTTCTTTCAACTATTCATGTAAAGATATATTTTTTAAGAAACAAAAAAAAAACATTTAAATTGTTTACGCTTTTCTCTCTTTTTATTTTTGAAAGCTTGAAATATTCCGTTCTGAAAAAGTTATTGAATTAAAAGATCTATCTCCCTCACTCAGCTGAGATCTGCTTATTCCATCTCTGAATCAAATTTTAGAAGTGTCTCATTTCAGCTTTTTAATGCCTTACCAGCAAGCCTGAAAGACACTTTGACAAATTGTGAAATAAACTCTCTTTAGAGTTAACTGAGGGCTTTTATCCTAAAGGTGCCTTTTATCAGGTCGATGAGCTCCTGTCTTTAAAGCCTCAGCCTTTATCTAAATAAAACAAATGTCACTTTAAAATTGTTGAATTGTAGAGTGTAAAACTGAATTATTGACCTGAACAAACCATGATCAGAGTGTTTATGTACCTACTGGAGAATAAAAAAGAAGATAAAAAAAAAAAAACAGTTAATTCTCTCATTCAAGTTTCCCAACGAAGACAAACTTTTGGAAAGTGACTGTGTGCCATAGAATGAATATTACTTCATAATAGAAGCGTCACTGCCATAAGGCTCTATTTAAATGGTAGCTAGTGACTTTGAAAATAGAGTATCACCCGGGACTTTTGAAATAGCACATCAGCGGGTTTAGAATCCGAGAAAATATCACTTCTAATACAAAGTAATATTTACCTATTCAATAGTGGTGCCATGTAGCAGATTGGAAGATCCTAAGTTTAACTTGGAATCACCTATAACTAACTCATTGAATAGACTCCTTTGTGACCAATTTTTTAAATTTAATTTTAAGCTGCTAAAATTTTTTAAGAATATTTAATTGATTAACGTTGTCTTATTTTGATTGCAGAAAAGAGGGCGTTTTGTTGCCAAAAAATTTGTGCCACTCCGAACGAAGATCATCTCCAACAAAGTTTATGTCACCTCACCAAAAGCGTCTGCCCCTCGACCTGCGCTCAAAAATAAATCTCCATTGACAGCAGCAACTGAAAATTCTTTTGTCTTTCAAGAGAATAATTTGAAGTCAATGCCAGCCAACGCTCCTGCTACTCCACGTCAACAAACCTTTGATGCGGAAAATAAAGAGAATGCTAGCCCTCCATCCAAGCGTAAATCAAAGAAAATCTCTTCCTCAGGATTTCGGGACACCATGATGGAACCACCTCCAATGTTCAGCACTCAACGCAAACGGAAAGTACTTAATGAGACTGTATCTTTAGAAATTGAAAAATGCCTCTCGCATCAGGATGCGATCAACACTCAAAGCAAACAAAAAGTACTCAACAAGACTGTGTCATTGGAAATTGATAAGTGTCTCTCTCGAAATGATGAGTTTCTTAAACCGAACGGAGCAGATAACCAAAGAACTCAGCTCAGGAGATCGACATTTTCCATGAATTCGCCTGGAAGCTGCAGTCTAGCTCCCCCGACCAATTATGGTGATGCGTCTCTTCTTGAAAGCGGAATCAGTCAGAACGAAAGCCAAGTAGCAGACCGTTTTTCAATTGATAGTTTAAATGGCCCAGAAAGTGTCGATGTATCTTCTGAGTCCAGCGATGTATTTGTGATGGCAAAAGACTCTCTGGAATCAAACAGCAATGTACCTTCAGGGATTGTCAGTACTGTCAACTCTCAAGATATTTGCAAAATTCCTGAACCTAACCCTAATTTCACTCACGTCATCAAGAGGGAGTGTTTGCCTTGCACTGACAATGCTATCCAGTCCAATTCAATATCTGTTGTGAGTCGATTAAACTTTTCATCTACCGTCAATTCAGGTGAAATCTCAAATTCATCCCCTTGTGGAGTAGATGGATCTGCTCCAAACTCGACGCAGATTGATGAGCCACATTTCTCACCAATCAATTTTTCTCCTAGCTATGATCTCAAAAGATGCACCTACATCAAAAATGACCCACGCACGCCTTTAGGAAAATTAAATTTCTCTCCCAATTCTCCTTGGACAGGCGAACCAACTCTTGCTCCTTTTGAATTCTCGCCTACTTATGATTTTAAACGATCCACTTTCGTAAAAAATGACCCTCGCACACCCTCTGGTAAATCAAACTTCTCTCCAAACTTTCCCAAAGCAGTTGAACCAAATCTCTCGCTCCTGGTTTCCCCGCCGAATTATTTTCTCAAACGCTCCACATACATTAAAAATGATCCTCGCACACCCTCAAAACAGTCTGAGTCGCCAACGCCATGCAACTTATCGTACACAATTCTTGATGAGGATGTTGACAGCAGAGAGGTAGAAGAGTCATTCTATAACATCAAACTGAAAACACCTCAAGCTTTAACAAATAACAAAAGAGACGAGTCTCTCTGTGACCTCAAATTGAAAACACCTCAAGCTTTAACAAACAACAAAGGTGACGAGTCTCTCTGCGACCTCAAATTAAAAACGCCACTAAATGTCGAAGAAGAGACCAATACTTATTCGTTCTTCAACATTAAATTGAGAACACCAAGAATTAATAGCTCACCAACTTGTTCAAGCATTAATGAACTACCTAACCGAAAATGTCGAGCAGATCCATCTTGTAACATCGGTGGTCTGAATTCTTTAAACACAAGTGATGGAGGAAAAATATCTAGTAGTCCTGTTGATCCTATCTCAAAGTGTTCTCTAAGACCTATCAAGAAAGATCTTCAGAGTATCAAAGAAGTAGATCCCTCCGAAGAATCTAAGATCTCAAGTGAATCAGGGAGAAAAGATAGTCTCGGAAGTATCGAAGATCTCATTGATGGACCGATCTCTGGTGGTAGACTATCAAGTCCCTGTGATTCTCAAAGAATGGATTGCTCTAACGGTATCAAAGTAGTACCTTCTCTATCAAGGTCAAGTCATTTCTCAAATGATTCTGCCTTAACTTTAAGTCAAGATGTCATAAGCAGTTCTGTAGCCTCAAATTATTTTTCCCATAAACTGGTTGATCAGCCCATTATTTCTCCTTCCAAACCACCATCTAATTCGGAAGATATTCAAAGTAGAATTCCAACCACGGAGGAGAAAGGAGATGCATTCCTGAATTTTATTGAAATCTCGCCACCTAAAAAGCATAGCATTGTAGAATCAAAACCTCAGATTAAGTTTAGACCAACTAGAATTTTAGCCAAAAGCATCAGTGCAAAAACTGTGATATCTCCGTCGCTTAAAATGAAACGTTTAACATCCACAGTCCGGAAAACAAATATCGCTCCGCAAAGAAGTCTAACATCCAGCTGTCTTTTGGTCAAACCCGGCACGTCCAAAAATCTCTCTGTCGAACGGTCCATCTCATCTGCTAGGAAACCTCCAAGACCAAGCACTAGTAAAATCAAGCATGTTTCTTTTTCTGGTGTTCCCATGTCCTCTTTAAAATTAAAAACAGAAGTCAAAATAAATTCAAAGTCAGTGCTCCCATTAGTAAGTCAAAAAGTTGTCAAAACATCAAATTCTGATTCTGAAAAACTGACGGAGAATTTAAAAAAATTAAACCCATTCGAAACAAAGAAATCTGGCATATTTCAGAACCCAGAACAGTACATCAAAAGTTTGTCCCAACCGGCAGAATACTTGTTCCTGTTCTCTTCAACATCAAAAGCTGATCCTTTTATGACCAATTCTTTGTACTACGATCCGGAATGGTTGGACCGACAGGAAACTGATCTCATTAAGTGGCTGAATTCTTTGCTGACACCGCCTACTGAGCTCGAAGCCAACTCAGATGGCTTGTGGCGTGTGGATGTGGCTGCATTGTGGCGCAAGAGTCAAGCCCATTCAAAAGTTGAGCTAGCCCAATCGAGAGAAACTGTTTCATCGCAATATCTTTTGAAGAGAGATAGGCTGGATCTGGTTCGTAAAGCTGCTTCCACTTTGTTTTGCTCAGATTCGATTGCTCCTGTTTTTTCTAAACTGGCTGTATCCATCAACAAAAAAGTATTATCTATTCGTGACGATAGAGATTTGCATTTGGATCGTGGCTTACAATGCAAAGTGTTGAATTTACTTCTGTGCTATAATCCATTATGGTTACGAATTGGGCTTGAAACAATTTATGGTCGTCCAATTGCACTTCAGTCAAATTCAGATGTCATTGGACTGACAAGTTTCATTCACAAAAATTTTCTATCAGACAGCTATTTGAAAAAAAAACACTCTCATGTGAAAGTACCAAGTTTGTATCTTTCAACGTTTGCGGATGCCATGAAAAAATTTATTCTACGCAAATTTTTCATGCTTGTTTATTTTTTGGATCAAGCAAAAATGCGTAAATTGATTCGTCATGATCCATGCCTTTTTGTGACTAATTCTCCTTACAAAGAAAGTCGTGAGCTTGTAATTGAATTTACTAAGGATCTGGTTGCCGGTCTCAGTGATATAACAAAATACCTGCGAACATTCGGCTACGTATTGCAACACAAGCAAACAATTTTACATGAGTTCAACTACGCAATCACTTCTCGTCAAGATTTGCGTGATGGTGTGAGGTTGACCAGAGTCATGGAAATCATTCTGAGCGTCCATTCTCTGTCTTCCAAATTACGAATGCCAGCTATTTCTAGGCTCCAAAAAGTCCACAATGTTGATATTGCTCTTGGAGCCTTACAGTCAGCAGGTTATGCCATTCAAGGTGACATTAAGTCAAAAGATATTGTGGATGGTCACCGTGAGAAAACGTTGTCTCTCTTGTGGCAGATAATTTATCGGTTCCAAGCTCCACGCTATGAGAAAGCTGCAATTAGATTACAAGAATGGTGGAAGAAAAATTCACTCCGCTTAGAGATTTTCAAAAGGATCCGTGCCAAACGCCTTGCTCGACAAAATGAAGCAGCAAAAAAAATACAAGCGTTGTGGAGAGGTTTTTACGCAAGGACTTATATCAAATTAAGGCAATTAACAATTCGCGCAGAATATTTGAAATTAAAGGATGCCACTATTTTTGTTCAAAGAAAATTCAGAGCAAAAAAATCAATGGAAAATTGTCGTAAAGAGTACCAACACTTGAAGTTAGCTGCCCTATTTGTACAGAGAAAATTCAGAGCTTTGAAACTTGTGAAACTAGAACGGGCAACTTACTTGTCTTTGAAATCCAGCGCAGTATTGATTCAACAAAAATTCCGTGCACAGCAAGAAATGAAGAAACAGCGCGTAGAATATCTGAAATTAAAGGATGCCACTATTTTTGTTCAAAGAAAATTCAGAGCAAAACAATTAATGGAAAATTGTCGTATAGAGTACCAACGATTGAAGTTAGCTGCTCTATTTGTACAGAGAAAATTCAGAGCTTTGAAACTTGGAAAACTAGAACGGGCGTCTCACCTGTCTTTGAAATCCAGCGCAATATTGATTCAACGGAAATTCCGTGCACAGCAAAAAATGAAGAAACAGCGTGCTGAATATTTGAAGTTGATCGAGGTCACCAAATCTCTACAAACAACATTCAGGAAAAATCGGCTTGCAAAACAATGTCGGGCAGAGTATCTTGTGCTCAAACATTCTGTCACTTTTATTCAACAACGTTTCAGAGCTATGAGAGCAATGAAGCTTCAGCAAGGAAGGTTTATGCAATTGAAAGCAGCCGTGATTTTTGTTCAAAACCGTTATCGTGCGAATCGTTTAATGCAAGCGGATCAGAGGAGATACTTGCAGTTGAAACAGTCGGCAATTAAAATTCAAACTCTTTTCAGATCAAGAATGGCCGCTAAACGCTCTCGCGAAGAATTCCTCAATCTCAAATCGTCCGTGATTTTCATCCAAAGAAGATTCAGAGAGAAAAAACTATTGCAGAAGGATAGGAATGACTTTTTGAAGCTAAAAACTGTTGCACTTTTTGTACAGAGAAGATATCGAGCAAATAAATGGATGGAAAATTGTCGTAAAGAGTACCAGCGATTGAAGTTCGCTGCTCTATTTGTACAGAGAAAATTCAGGGCTTTGAAGCTTGGAAAACTAGAACGGGCGTCTTACCTGTCTTTGAAATCCAGTGCAATATTGATTCAACGGAAATTCCGTGCACAGCAAGAAATGAAGAAACAGCGTGCTGAATATTTGAAGCTGATCGAGGTCACCAAATCTTTACAAACAACATTCAGGAAAAATCGGCTTGCAAAACAATGTCGGGCAGAGTATCTTGCTCTCAAACATTCTGTCACTTTTATTCAGCAGCGTTTCAGAGCCATGAGAGCAATGAAGCTTCAACAAGAAAAGTTTATGCAATTGAAAGCCGCCGTGATTTTTGTTCAAAACCGTTATCGTGCGAATCGTTTAATGCAAGCGGATCAGAGGAGATACTTGCAGTTGAAACAGTCGGCAATTAAAATTCAAACTCTTTTCAGAGCAAGAATGACAGCTAAACGCTCTCGCGAAGAATTCCTCAATCTCAAATCGTCAGTGATTTTCATCCAAAGAAGATTCAGAGAGAAAAAGCTATTGCAGAAGGATAGGAATGACTTTTTGAAGCTTAAAACTGCTGCACTTTTTGTACAGAGAAGATATCGAGCAAATAATTTGATGGAAAATTGTCGCAATGAGTACCAACGATTGAAGTTAGCTGCTCTATTTGTACAGAGAAAATTCAGAGCTTTGAAACTTGGAAAACTAGAACGGGCGTCTTACCTGTCTTTGAAATCCAGCGCAATATTGATTCAACGTAAATTCCGTGCACAGCAAGAAATGAAGAAACAGCGTGCCGAATATTTGAAGCTGATCGAGGTCACCAAATCTCTACAAACAACATTCAGGAAAAATCGGCTTGCAAAACAATGTCGGGCAGAGTATCTTGCGCTCAAACATTCTGTCACTTTTATTCAACAGCATTTCAGAGCTATGAGAGCAATGAAGCTTCAGCAAGGAAGGTTTATGCAATTGAAAGCAGCCGTGATTTTTGTTCAAAACCGTTATCGTGCGAATCGTTTAATGCAAGCGGATCAGAGGAGATACTTGCAGTTGAAACAGTCGGCAATTAAAATTCAAACTCTTTTCAGATCAAGAATGGCCGCTAAACGCTCTCGCGAAGAATTCCTCAATCTCAAATCGTCCGTGATTTTCATCCAAAGAAGATTCAGAGAGAAAAAACTATTGCAGAAGGATAGGAATGACTTTTTGAAGCTTAAAACTGCTGCACTTTTTGTACAGAGAAGATATCGAGCAAATAATTTGATGGAAAATTGTCGCAATGAGTACCAACGATTGAAATTAGCTGCTCTATTTGTACAGAGAAAATGCAGAGCTTTGAAACTTGGAAAACTAGAACGGGCGTCTTACCTGTCTTTGAAATCCAGTGCAATATTGATTCAACGGAAATTCCGTGCACAGCAAAAAATGAAGAAACAGCGTGCTGAATATTTGAAGCTGATCGAGGTCACCAAATCTTTACAAACAACATTCAGGAAAAATCGGCTTGCAAAACAATGTCGGGCAGAGTATCTTGCTCTCAAACATTCTGTCACTTTTATTCAGCAGCGTTTCAGAGCCATGAGAGCAATGAAGCTTCAACAAGAAAAGTTTATGCAATTGAAAGCCGCCGTGATTTTTGTTCAAAACCGTTTTCGTGCGAATCGTTTAATGCAAGCGGATCAGAGGAGATACTTGCAGTTGAAACAGTCGGCAATTAAAATTCAAACTCTTTTCAGAGCAAGAATGACAGCTAAACGCTCTCGCGAAGAATTCCTCAATCTCAAATCGTCAGTGATTTTCATCCAAAGAAGATTCAGAGAGAAAAAGCTATTGCAGAAGGATAGGAATGACTTTTTGAAGCTTAAAACTGCTGCACTTTTTGTACAGAGAAGATATCGAGCAAATAAATGGATGGAAAATTGTCGTAAAGAGTACCAACGATTGAAGTTAGCTGCTCTATTTGTACAGAGAAAATTCAGAGCTTTAAAACAAGTGAAACTTGAAAGAAAAGAATATTTGCGTCTACGATCCAGTGTCATTTTCATTCAACAGAAATTTAGGGGTCGAAAATTGATGGTCACAGAGATGAAACGTTACCAAGAATGTTTAAAGAACAAACAAGAACTGTTCGCTTTACGAGCAGAAAACCAAAAAAGAAATGCAGCTGCAGTGAAAATCCAGGTACAATTTTTCTTCTTTTCAGCTAACTTAGTTATTACATTATCGGGAATGAAGCTTACAACATTTAAATTCAGAAACGGCAGGTTGTTTTGAAACTTTAGTGTTCCATTACCAACTGCAAAATGATAATGCAGTAAAGTCTCGAAACGTCCCACCATTTTTAATTCAAATGTTTTTAGCTTCATTCCCGATAATGTTTTTATTTATTTGACAGATTAGTTAGTTAGATAATGTTTTTATTTATTTGACAAATTAGTTAGTTAGCTAGTAAAGTTGTTCCTTTTCATCTTAGTTATTTTCTCACTCTAAGGAAGTTAGAAATTGGGAAAATATTGCGATGGTGCAGAGACTTCCAAAGTATTTTGTATCGATAGTTGCCTCTCAAGACAAAGTCAATTATGATCTACACAAAATAATCATGCTTAATACTTTCCTAGGGAGAATCTATCGATGATATTCAGATAATGAGCTAATGATGATGGGAGCAATTGAACGGCTCGCTTGACAGGTGTGCACCAATCAAAAAAATTGGACCTCATTTCTCTTTAGTTGGCAAGCATTGGCCTATCTCAAAGCACACTTGATTCTAAACAACGAAGTTGTATGCAGGATTTCGAGCTCTTACACAAGTTTTCACTAATTTAAATGCAAATGAGAGCTTACGTTCAGTAAGAAAGTTGACCATTCTGATTCTTGTAGGCCTTTGAAAATTTGTTAACCAGGTTATGTATAGAAGTGTTTTTCTTTCTTTCAAAGTCTAAAAGTGGAATCCTTGTTTTCTGTTCTTCTCTTGTTCTCTTTCATAGGTTCTGCTTTCTGCGGCAATGAGTGATGCATAAACCTCCACCAATTTTTTTGAGAGGTTGATAACAATAATAATAACAATAATCTCTGTGTTTATAATTTAATAGCCAAACACGAGGTATATGGAGGAATAGGTATAGACAAGAGGCAGAGTTTAAGGGGTTTTGAGGGAGGTACATCTCGGCGATGATGTAACACAGTAGAAGTGACATATCCGTCGCCTACTCTTGCCACACAATCCCCCTATACCGTCTTGACGCAGCAGTTGCCTAAACTCACACAGTACTCACACATATGCACGCTCAAATATAAGCTCTGCCTCCTGTCCATACCTGTTCCTCCATATCCTTTGAGCCAAACATGGTATAGTGTCAAGCATAGGAATAAGGAGATATGAAAAACAGGACTTAAAATCTGAAAGTCAGCAGTGGAGAACAGACACTTGTCGAGAAGTATATTTTTTATTCTTGTTTGAAAACATTGGAATCATGAATAGATACAAAGAATTTAAAAAAAAAAAAAAAAAATGGCCAATTGATTGTAAAACAAATTTATCCCATTTAGAATTTACCAGTTCAAATCTTAATTTAATTCTGTTATGGGTACCATAAGAATGTAAATCGCTATTAGCTTTCAATAAATGTTTACCACGGAAGAATGAGATACACTTGATTGAACACACACTTGAAGGGACACTTGATTTCTTCTCGGATTTCTTCGTAAGTAACTATTGATCCACAAATTTCAATTTCAGGCTCTTTGGAGAGGGTACAAATCAAGAAAAGAAATTGAATTACCTATTGCGAACCAAGGAGAATCCAGAAGAATAACGAATGTAGTTCCTATCAAAAATCATCCGTACATGCAACAGCTAACGCTCCAAAATCGTTACGAGCTTGCTCTGTCCCAGATTTCATCCTCAAACGCAGACCTACAAGAGCTAATCAGTGCCTTCATGAATCTCGGTACGTTTTGTTTAACTTTATCATCCCCTTTATAGCGCTGCAAAGGTTTGATCTTCAATTTTGCTTCAGACAGTCGTTTTAATCTCATTTCTCAAATGTTCCATGTTGTTGTTGTTTTGGTTTAAGGTGAATCCTCAGCAACCTATAGTGAGTTTTTCATCCGCTAGATGTCTGCCACTGTCATGTGCCTCTAAAAGTACAGCTTTTTCACCTTTGAACATCATTTGCTGGAGCTAGAGACTTTTGGAAAAAGTTGGAACGCAGCATTCAAGATCAAATCCTAAAGAACATTTAGACACCATTTTGAGCTTTCTACAACCAATCTTTCAGGTCGAAACTATTGGCAAGAAGTTGCGAGTTCGAAGGTTCTGGATGAATGCAGTAAATATTAAATACCTTCAAACTCACAATTTCTTGCCAATACTTTCAACTCGGAAAAGGAACACCAACATTTTCCAAGGTCTATTTATCTTTAATGTTGTTGTTGTTGTTGTTTTTTTTTTGTTTGTTTCATTTCCCATTTGCTTATTTATTGACTTGTTCATTCATTCATTAATTTATTTATTTATTTATTTATTTTTCATTCATTTATTTGTTTATTTGTTACAGATACAGTCACTTATTTATCCCCAAAATTATGTCTCGAACTTGTCAAACAAGATTTAATCTACTATGTTTACCAACATCTTCAAGTGGCTAATAGATCTATTCCATATCAAGAATTATGTGTAGCTGGTATAAGGATTCTTATTAACCTGGCGAGATATCGTGATACTGCAAATATTTTGTGGGAGGTACGTATCTGCCAGTAATTAATAATAACTACCCTGCTTGTTGTAGCCTTGGAGAACTAAGGGAAAAGGTGGAATTTTGATCATAAATCAGTTATTTTGGGGCATTAAAATCTGAAACTGAGAATTCCAATCAATTAGCTAGCTAGTTCATAGGAGGCTTCTTAGCCTGGATTCTTGGATGGGCCTGACCCGTGTTTAGATGCTTGCATAAGAGGTCCAATTTTTGCTCAACTCGGGTTCTAACCCAAGTAAAGTTTTTGAACTCAAGTTAAGGTGATTCCAGGCAAAACTTTTCTAGATTTCAATCTGATGGATAGCGCCTCTAGTCACTCTTGGGTAAATTCAAGTTTTTGGCAATTTAAATTAAAAACAAAGAAAGAACGAAAAATCCAAGAACGTTGGCACCTGCTTAATTTTTTTCATGGATTTTTTGAGCCCAAAATTAGCAAAATTAGTTGAGAGTTTAAGTCTTAATTTAGAGAATTTAGTTCGACATAAGCTTAGTGAGTGCGAGTGATATTATGCCCATCTGCCTCACTCGCACTCATTAAGGCTTAAAGGAGTTTTAGTTTTTCATAAATCCCGACTTTATTTTTGAGTGTTTCAGCTTGAAACTAATTTGTATCTTCCTGAAGTATGCTTGCAGGTGTCGTTGTTCCTCAAATTTGTATTATTTGAGTAAATTCATCAATTTCAGCCAAAAGCAGTTGACTTTTTGAGCAGTGCTATGTGGCAGGGTGGAGTGAAAAAGGGTTTTTTTGATTTTGCTTCTGGTATAGTGATTTTTTTTTGCGAATGCACCAAAAAATAAGATTCCCAAAACTTGAGGTCGATCGGACAACTTCTAGGTGGTGCGCATGAGCTTTGAAGTTTGCACACTAGGAAGAATCTAAAAAATTCAACTTCTGAAGATTTAATTAAATTGAATTATTAAGGCCTTGAAAAGCAGTAAGTATGGAAAATTCATCGAACTTAATTTATGAAAAAAAAAACAACTTTCTTTGGGGGGGGGGGGGGGGCTGAGAATTTCCTCGGCTGGAAATATTCCCAACCGTCAAAACACTGGAGCTATGGTCTCTTAATATGTAAAAATTTTGTTTCAGGAAACTTTAGCATGCAATGCAGTCAATATTCTCCTGCATTTCTTGAAGAAGCATTATGAGAAAAATCAAACCTTGTTCTGTCATGTTGCCACACTTCTTTGGCTGTTCTCCGATGATCCCAACAAGGCTATAGTGAGTTCTACTTGATTTTCTTATCAATCTAATTTTGCAATGTTTTGAAGTGCACGCCAATGAATTAAGGAGATTCCCTAAAAGAGTGATGTGTTCAAGCACAAAGGCTCTTAACTTGCCAGGAGAAATTGAGGACTCGGGTGCGAGAAGGGCACTTCTTCATTGCAGTGTTTAATTATCTCATTTCCTTCTTTATTTTTTTAAAAGAAGTCGAAGACTTCATTTTTCTTGGAGATTGCACTAAAAACACTCATAAATTGTGAGCAATTCTCAGTAAAATTTTCAGCAAGATACGAGTATTTGCTTTCCTTAGAAAGAAAAAATATACTGACGAAATAATGAAACACTGTAATGCACAGATGCCTTTCTCGCACCCAGGTCCTAAATTGGGGAAATTTTTGGTCCAATAACAATTTGCCCTAGACTTTTGGTCCGATTTATTTTACAAGGGGAGGTCAATGCTGGGCCACCTCCGTCATGATTCCAATTTCGTTTAAAGGTAGTCTTAAGGGTGCTTATCAACGCATTCATGCTTTTTCACTGTTTCACATATGTCTACTAAATTTTTTTTTTAATTTTTTCTTCAGATAATCCGTGAAAATGTTCTGTGCGCAAAAACTATGACCTCAATTTTCGAGTACCTTCAAAGGAAAAGCCTGAAACCGGATCCCAAAATGAAACAGAAGCAGCCTGCCAAGAAAGTCATGCCCTTAAAAAATGCTGCTTGGGGTCTTGGAAGTCAATCAACTGTTTTTATTGATCCGTTCCTCTCCATAATTGAAACTTGCAAAAAGTTGCAGATTCCTTTAAATGATATCAAACGAAAATAATTTGATTGCAAGGAAAAAAAGTGCTGTAAATTTTAATAGGAAATTTTTAAAATACAAGACTAATCTGTGTATAAATTTGAATGTAGTGTTTTTGTTGTTAGTAACTTTTAGCTTTATTTTTTTATTTTTTATAAAGTTGGCTCAATCTACACCAATTGAATGTTTTTTTTTTTTTTTTCAGAAAGGTACTAACTGTTTTTATCGAAAATCAAAAGCAGTTGGTTCCTTTTTGCAAAAAACTGTCCTATTGGTGGCTGAAATATTTTATTGTAAAAAGACCTGATCAAAGGGAGCAAAAACAGATGTATAAATTTTGTAATAAATCGTTTTTGAAGCATCTTACCGTACTCTTTCATGTAGATTCCTTCATTTCTTTATCATTTTTCATACTGTGTCATCCTTTTTTTTAACTCTTCAACGAAAACCCCTTAAATCTGATCTTGAATCTATTTGTGACTGCCTCTTTGGGTTTATCATTTGCAAATATGCAACACCCAAGGTTAGACTTTTGGTGCAGGAAAATATGGATATCACACTCAAAGCAAGGTCTGGAGACTGTGTGCGAAAATTTCCCTTTTTAATGATGTGACATGCTCGTTCACTTGAGTAACATTTTGCGCTGTCAGTGACTGTAGTTGGTTGCGGAAAAATTGATGCCATCTTTCTAACTTGGTTTCAAATTGAAAACCAGATATTGATTGAAAAAGCTTTGAGTAATGAGCATTGAATCTTTTCACAGACTGGGGCTTTTGCTAACTTTTGCAACGTATGATTGAATAGTTAATTCTTGTGAAAAATCTAGCTAAAATTACGATGAACTCTTTAAAAAATTACGAAATTCACTCACAGACTCACAAAACGACTTGGAATTTTAAGGCGTAGTGGCAATGCAATGCAGGTACCCAACCTAACCTATCTAATTTTAGGCTTTCCACTGTGCGTTTCTATCGAGAGAGAGAGAGAGAGAAAAATGAAGACAGGAACTCCTTATGACATCCAGTGGCGGCTCGTCGGGTGAGGCAAGTGAGGCGACGCCTCACCTGTTTCGAAGAGGGAAAGAAAAGGAATTGGGAGGGAATAAAACAGAGGAATAGGAAATTAGTTTGTGAATCGCAGGTTCCTCAGTGCCAAATTTTTTCTTCATAAAGAGTAATTGAAAAATGATAGATACGAGATTTGATAGAGAAATAATAGCCACTGCGCAGAGGAATAGGTCCTTCAGCGCTGTGGTGCGGAGGTGGCCAGCTGCGAAAGCGAAGCTCATGCGGCGATCTCTCTCAGCGCTGCATGTCACGATGGATGGCGGGAGAAGGGGGTGAGTGCAGCTATGCTAGCGGAATCGAAGCTCATGAGGCGATCTTTATCGGCGCTGCATGTCGCGATGGATAGGCGGAGAGCGAGAGAAGGGTGGTAGTGAAGAGAATTGGGAGAGCATATAGACTATAGAGAAACTGATTCCTTCACTTCGGCGCTGCTGCTTGTTGCCACTTCGCACACACTGACTGGCAGGGTTGCAGTTGGGTGTGTGCGAGAAGAGAATTGAGCGTTGGAGTGGAGGGGGTGAGTGAAATCATCTCTCTTCTCTTCTCTCAGGTGATGCTTTAGGCAACTGGCCCACCTATACACTGCCCGCAGGTTTAAAGTTTATTTATTTTGATTAATTTCCTATCCATTTGTATTTTGTTTTCTTCTGTTTTTTCTTTCTTTGTCTTGCTCTGCCTCTCTCTTTCTCTTTAAACTGTGTTGCCATTGTGTTCATGTCTACAAGTAGGGGAGTGAGAGGGTGGTATTTGCTTTCTCTAGTTTCTCCTATATTCTTTACCATTCTGCCTTGAGTGTTTTCATTTATTTTTTATTTGTTTCTTTTTTGTTGGCTGATTTTCTTTACTCTTTTGTCGGTTGATTTTTTTGTTTGTTGATACATCTTTCACTACTTTCCTGTCGATAAATACTTTTACCTTCCCAATTTAAGCGTGTTATATTTTGATAATTTTCATAATCTCCCCATCAAATACGGTATTTAAATGTATTAATGAAAAATAATAGTATAACTGTCATTAATTTTAACCGATAGATATACGCGCGAACCATCGTGTAGATCGCATAAAAAGCCCCTAGAATTTCACGATTTGGCCTCTTTATATTCAAAATTTTCTGGGGGAGGGCCCCCAGACCCCCTGGCGATATAAGCTTGTTAATTTTCGCCTCATCAGTGCTGAGGTTTACGAGCCGCCACTGATGACATCTGTATAGCTCAGTCATTTGAGAAGGCAGAGCTATGCACTATGCAAGTGTCATAGGAAATTCCTTTCTCATTTGTCTCTTTCTCTGTAGAAACACACAGAGGAAAACCTAAAATTAGATAGGAACCTCCCATGATACCTACGTAGCTCTGCTAACACGCCTTAAAGTTTAAAGTCATTTTGTGAGTTTGAGAGTGAATTTCGTAATTTTTTAAGTGCTCATCCAAATTTTTGATGGTTTTTACTCAAGAATTAACAATTAATACACAAACTGAATATCACTATGGGATTTTTTGGTTTCAAGATTTTAAAAGTCAAAGTGAACTTTAGAGCCATGTTAAAAAAAAAAAAAAAATGCTGCCACCTTCCCTCACCCTGGTAAATAGGAGGTCACATTAATGATAATAATAAATTCTAAAGCAGATTCAATTGGACACCCAAAAAAACCAGAGGTTAAAAATTAAGAATGAGATTTTAAAACAGATTGGTTCTAAAAAAAACCGAAACTTCAAAGCCCCCTTAGAGCTTGGTTATACAAGCATGACAGCATAATTTGTTTACCTGTCCATTACACCACTGCACTGATGTTCTAGTTTAGTTCTGGATCAGATGCTTAGGTAACGTTTATTGATAAGAATATCGCCTGTCGTTAAGACTCTGATACTGCTACATAGTACCGGCACCAGCCTGGCCTTATCCAGCTCAATTTTCCTTTTTCTTGCCAAAGTTGCCCTGAAGCCTGGGCTCCCTGACAGCTATCAGCGATTTGCAGCTCTACGCCAGAGTTTAAAATTTGAAGTTCACCCATGATCAAAGAGAGGACTTGACCCAATAAGTCTTCTGCAAACATATGCTTCAGCTGTAAGAAGAGAAAATTCCCATTGATTCTAACCTAAAAATACTGATGAACACATAAAAAACCTTCAAACTCCACTCATAAAGTTGAAACGCTTTAATAAAATCTGTGCCTGAAGTGGAATAGTAAGCGTTTTTACTTTGGTGGGCGTGGCACGAAGAAGCAGTAAATACCAGGCCACATACTCCTGCCAACCCCCCTCCCCCTGCGGTAAAAGCTCTGATTATTCCACATTGGGCTGTGTTTATCTTGCTTAAAACGCTTCATATCGAAAAATGCTAGAGACCAAGAATCTTTCTGAAGGTTATTGCCATCTGGCGCCAGAAACTTTTTAGCAAATTTACTTTCTGCAACATAAAATTTTTGCATTCAACAGAACAATATCACCTGAGAAGTACAGTCCCATTCAATTCCCAAATTTGTCTCGGTAATTATTGAATTTTACATGTAAAAAACCCTGGGAGAATTTTCTTGGTTTGGTTTATAATTATGGATACTATTCCTAAAAAACCAAATATTTTTCTAAACTTGGGGCCTCTCTAGCTAGAAAGAAGGGCATTTTTGTACCCTTTTTCGTAGGACGCCTTGCTTACTTTTTCTTAAAAACCGTTCTCTACTCTTAAGACATTTGCCCAATATCTTCATAGGAAAAATAGAATTTTAAAAGGAAATCTACACATTGACCAACTGTCTTTTGCCACATTATAATGAGCCAATATTATAATTTACGACAAAAAGTGAATGGATAAAAAGAAAAAAATTGAGAAATAATAACAAAAATTACAAAAAAGTTCAGCATACAATGCAACAATTACAATGATTACCGAATGAACGATACAAAAATCAAACTAAAAACTTCCAAAACTTTGAAAGTTAAAAACTTTGTTTTACAGAGGAAGACTGTCATATCTTCATTATTAGTAATGACTGATTTAAGCTCAATCACTTAAAACCTTATTTAACAACCTAATTTTGTTTATCTTCTCTCTTTTAGTTCAGACATTTTAAGAATAGAGAAGAGGAAAAAGATAAGTTGCCGTTCAAAATTTGCCTCAGCTGTTAAAGATCACGGACAGACAGAAAAGCATAGAAAAAAATTTTCCATAAAAACAAGGTCCCTAATTTTGATACACAGATGATACATCCAGACTTTTATGCCAAGATGTTTATCCGTCCAGTGTTTTTCTGAGGTCTGCAGCAAAGATGTCCAATAATTATAAATTCCAAATTAAATAAATACAGATATTTTACTTAAGCTCACTTACATTTCATTTCAAGCTTATATAGAAGTCATTTTTGTCCTTGCACCTTTTGAGCTTCTGTAATTTGAATCAATACGCAGATAACGATAAATGAAGTTATGTCTGTAAGCATTCATTAAAGCCAAGGGTGATGTACCTTCGACCATATTGATGTAACAATGTACATGAGCCAATAATGATGTACTTATGAGTTGATGTTACTTTTACATCGATGTTTAAACATGAAGAAAATGTGTTACAATGGTTATGGGATGGGTCTGTTATCATAACAACCTTTCTTAAACACTCTTATTTCAAATTTGGTTAATTTCTTCTAGCCTGGCAGCCTAACTCTACAGTGATAAATTCTATGCCTTTAGGTATTTTGATTCCGAAGTTTTTTGACAGATAAAATTATTATTTAGACTTGCACAACCACCAAACTTAATTCCACGGACTTATCAAATTTAAGACTAATTACTTTTGGACAAAAAAGGTTGGACCGAACAATGTATGTCCAAAAATACTAACTCTCGCTCATTGTGCAGGTACTGTAATTCCCAAGTTTTTGACAGCTAAAATCATTACTCGGATTTCAATCCAACCACTATACTCCCTGACTTATCAAAGTTTGGTCCATTACCTACAGTTTTTGGACTGAAACGGATGGATACAAAAACTGTTGAGCTTGTGTTAATTGGACATAAAAGTCTGGTTTTAACATCTAAGAACCCTGATTTCTTTGATACTTTCAGAACAACTGGCATGGACTTTCTTCTTTTAGTTTTGTTTTCTTCTTTTAAATGATTACCACAATTTGTTTTCTTAAGTACTATGGAACTGACAAAGCAAGGTCTTCAAATCTAGATGTCAAAAAATTAACAATTGAAAGAGTTATTTTGGTTAATTTCTACAGCACCTCATTACAATTGCAACTCGCTATCTGCTTGAGACTATGAATTTGAAACTAACATTGTTAATAGAAACAATAGAGCACTAGAGAACTTCTGCAACTACACAAAACCAACCTTTAAGTTCTTTTTTTCTATTTCTATGCTGATCACTCAAAAAAGTTTTAGTTCAAGTGGTTTTGCAGTAAAGCGACTGTTTCTGATGCCGTATGATATAAAATAATAGGAGCTGATATAACATTCAATTTAGGATTAGGCTGAGTTTCAAACTGAAAATTTTTTTCAATGAAGCGAGTTTTTTTCTGCTTTTCCCAGTTTGCAAATTTTTATTGAAAATAAGCTTATTTTTTTAAGCATGAAACACAATGGAACAAGATGGAATGAGTTACTTTTGGTTGAGTGTAGTTTGTTTGATAGGTTTGATCCAATCTCCCATTTCATTTTTATTTACTCAAGATTAATCGAACCACAAGCACCAAGAGAAGAAGATAGAACAGCCCACGCACTCTGTCAAAATTAAAAAGTCAAAGAGCTCAAAACATTCGACTATCAGAGCAGCATTAACAAATTTGAGGTTGTAACACAGAGAACCACAAGTAACCGCCATCAGAGGACCGACTTATCAAAGTGGTGGGTGTGTTCCTTTCCAATTCTATGAAACACTCCAACCACTCTAGCTATTCACAATAATAAATTTAGCGTTCCATGACATTCTGATTAAAAAAATTAGCCAACTGAGCTCTTAACGGTATGCGGCCAGTGTCCAGCGCCCACACTGAAAAAACGATACGGTATTGGACACCGTAAATCACAGACTATATATGTTTACCGAGGGATTACGGGCGTCACTACTGTAATCCCTCGGTAAACCTATATAGTCCGTAA
The DNA here is from genome assembly GCA_011764245.1 of Trialeurodes vaporariorum. Taxonomy (NCBI): domain Eukaryota; kingdom Metazoa; phylum Arthropoda; class Insecta; order Hemiptera; family Aleyrodidae; genus Trialeurodes; species Trialeurodes vaporariorum. The sequence continues at coordinate 35,414,582 of VMOF01000388.1, forward strand.
TTTACGGTGTCCAATACCGTATCATTTTTTCAGTGCAGTTACATTTATATAAGCGGGTCTGTTGTGAACTTTGGTTATAGTAAATTTGTGCATCAAGTCTACTACAAAATTATGCAAACCTAACTATGCTTGCACTTAAAAAGACTAAAATTCACTCGTTTTAACAACAGCGAAAGAAAAGTCAATTTTTGATGCCACCACTGGATACCGTTTAGCTCTGTATCTTTCAACTTTTCCAGACAAATCTAAGATATCAGTGACAAAAACTATTGAGAGCTAAAAGAGAAGTAAACAATTTTTGAGTAAAACCATGATTACTGTTGAAGAATCAATCAAATAATGATTGTGTTTTCACTGGTGTGATCTGCAAAAACAGCCATCTAAGGGTGGATTCTCAACGTCAAGCTACAAATTTTGCCACCGTTTTACTCAATGATTAAAATTGAAAAAATAGTTGAGAATTTTTAAACAACTGAGCCCTTGAGACATGGGAAAAGATTCAAGGAAGTTTTGGTCGAAATTTGAAGCAGATTAATTCAAAAATAAGAACGCAATTGAATACAATTTATCACGGATCAATAGCAGCACCGCACTGATGGCAAAGTTTGGAACTAAACACTGAGGAACTAATACAACAGCAAGAATTACATCCAAAGTGGAAAAATACAAGGCTAGATAGTATCCAGAAGGGCATCTTAGAGTGAATATTTGTTTGGTGTTCTTAAATTTAGGAGTGAATTCCATGCATAATTTCACATTAGAACCTAATGAATAAAAGGAACGAGGGGATTTAATAAGGGGGAAGGGGGGAAGAACAAGAAATCCTCCAGATTCACGAGTATAGAGTAACTTCTGGAGTTCAAAGCCGTATTCAAGAAAGACTAACAGATGATCAAGATCATGGGACAGAGGATCTAGGGATTTGTCATCCTCTCTCTTTTGCCCATTCAATGGCTTGTGTTAAAAGAGGATAGCGACAGAGGCTAAATTTACACAGGAGCTCCTAACTTCACCCTTCTCTGACACGTTAGCTTAAAAGGCGATGAGAGAGGATGCAAAGTTCCTCAATGAATCATTGATCACAATCAAGGGTAAGGAGGGGCAATCAGTGAATTTACACAATAGCAATACAATGGCAATATCCTTCACTAATCTCTATGGAAACACGTTTGTTAGACAAGGATAGACCTGAGGATGAGACCTTCTCTTTCCATCCTTCTTTAACTCACACACTTGCAGGGAAAATGAGAGGGATAGAATAGATCCTAGCTGTGCCGCTGATTAACTTTTGAGAAAGCCAGAGCACAGCAAAAGGCCAAACACATTCTTTGGATTAGGATCACAAGAAGACTTTTTGCTAAAACTGCTTCAAATGATGCTAAAATTACAAAATTATTTTGCAAAAAAACTATATAGGTACTCATCATTTTGTAAAACTTACAATCGAGTAGATCTGGTTCAATTTAATTTGATTAGCAACTTGCTTTATAGTCAAAATGACAAGACTTTATATTAAATATAACAAGCGCTCTTAGCAAATTTAACTGAATTTTTGGCAACATTCATTCTGACAATTTTGCAAAATATTTTGCAATCAGTACAACAAATGATTTGTACAACAAGAATTCGCCGTAATTGCAAAACACGTTTTGTGTTAAATAAATTGATTTGCAAAATTAGTACATGTCGAGCATAATCTGGCAATTTTTACAAAACAGGTTTTGTGAGAACAGCAAAACGATTTATACTGCGTCGTGGCATAAAAAAAAAAAAAAAAAAAAAAAAAAAAAATCAATGGATCACCATGATTTTTTAATAAAATATTTGAAATTTGATTTAGATGCTAAAGTTTAAGAGAAAACGGTTTCTACAGCTGTAAAAAAGCAACTGAAAAATGAGGAGTGAATGCAAAAAGCATTTCAAAGCTACTGTCTATAAAGATAATTCTGATGGGCTGAAACAGCTGAAAGTCTTTTACATCCGTTACGGTATTTCTTTGAAAACAACTCATACCTTCTTGCCTTTTCCTATAAACTTTGCTGCACCGCCAAAATTCAGCTCTAAGTCTTTAACACCAACACCTTTCTCTTTCTCTCATTTGTACACGGAGTATAACATCAGAATACAATAACAAAACCGGAACAGAAACTTGAAATGGCTGTAAAGCATTCGATCACCTGGCCGCCATATTCTTGCAAAAGACATTTTTTTAATCGATTTTATATGTATTGTGACATTCTATAGTATCAGACTGAGAGCATGATTTGACAAAATGTGATTTTTAAGTTTGACTAATTTGCTAATGCTAGATTGATATTAATCATATCATACGATTTGAAGCTTTTCTCTCAAAATGATGATTTTTTTGTTTTCTTCAAAGAATCAAGTCGTCGGGTCAGGAGATTTGTTAGACTACATACGTTACAGGAAAGCGCAAGTGAGACTCAAAACTAAAAAGAGGGCACTGAATGAGGGCTTTAGCTTTGAATGTATCACTGATTGAGAGATTGGATTAACTAGAGATGGAGCACAAATTGATACCTCAACGTTAATGCTGAGTTCTATAGCCTATAAACAAGGTCTATAAATACAAGGGCAACATAATATCTCCCACCAGGAAAAACATTGCAAGCGACAAATGATGGGAAAAAGTGTAATTTTTTTCTTCGGGTTGGTATGCGCATGGGCTTGAGTTGTTCATGTCCAAATAAAGACTTCGGTAAAAAAAATGGTAAGCTGAAAGCATGTTGTATTATAGTCTTGATGAGTCGTTCACGTAACCCTGATTATACTCTTACCGTTGAATTGAATTGAATTGGAAAGTGGAGGTATCCCCAAAGAATGGAGCCAAGTTAGCACTCAAGCAATTAAAATAAGTCCATAGTGCCTCCTCCTACTTTAGAGCAAACGGAGTATCTTTATAATCTTACAATTTCTTCTCTCCATTGTTTTGATGAGTTGCTAAATTCAACAAACTGACTGTGATTGAATCTCTCAATCAAAAAAATCTGAATTTAAGTGACTGATGATGCTGGTTTGATTCTATTGGTTCATGTTATGACAGTGAGACTCATCAGTTACAATGACCAGCAAACACAGACAACTTTAGCTACACACTAGGGATGAATTTTTATCATAATTTGTAATAATTTTTACCTAGATAAAATTTGTCCCTGATATATAGGCCTATCTAACACCATCTCTTATCCCATATTCATAACTCGACTCAGCATGGATTCACCTGAAGTCCTTTGAACAACACATTGTGCTTTCCATTACCCTTATGACTTGTACTAAAACCCTTTCAGGGCTCCAATAATCAAAATAAATAAATAAATAAATAGCTGAGATTGTAAGCAACAGAATAAAGTATGAGCACAGTGTTTTACCTCTCCTAAAACCTTTCTCGAGTAATAGCAGATACAATGTTTTTCCTGAAAGGGGGAGAATATTCCTTTGACCAGTTTTAAGCTCTTGAAGATGATATTCTAGAGTTACATTGATGCATTTGCATGTTCCAGCTGTCAATCAAATTGATATGATTGATAAGAGGTGAGAAGTGAATGGGTTTTGCGGTCACGCTGATGAATACAAACGGCTCAATTTCATTGAGGAGGAGTGAATTACATTGTAAACTAATTGATAAGATTCATAGAGTATGACATTTGAATGATGCCCTAGCACCCCCACCTTCAAATAATTTCAAAGATGTAAAGTGAGTGTCTGTTTTCTATCAAAAACAAAATGAGGTGATTTTACAAAACAAAAACAACTTTTCTTCTAAAGATGGAAAATAAGAATAAATAAATAGAATTAATAATGGGAACTGAAGCGTGGTTGACATTAATGCTCCTTGCTTTTATTGAGTTCCTTAATTTGTTTTATGAGATATGCCTTTTCCTCGATGAACTGCTCATCTTCTGATCGGTCCGTGTGGAATTTGGTTAAGAAGTCTATCAGTTTCTCTTGATTTCGCAGCAATATGTCCAATATTGCCTTAGGTTTATTTGGATTCGCTACAAATACCTGTAAATATAACAACAAAACGATAAATAAATGCAATTACTTTTTCTTGCATGCAGTATTTTTTGCAAACTAGTACTGGAACTCGATTTTGTGGTATCTAGTTTTAATTTGAGTAAAAACTTACAATGAGCGCTCTGTTTCAAGTGAAAATTTTGCCAAGCATGCTGTTTTGCTTAATGGTCACCATTGTCACAGAGACATTGATTTAGTGGCAAGTTTCGAAAATGAGGAAAAGTTCCTTGGAGACTGTAAGTAATTTTTCTTGCCGTAAAACTTTTCTTTGCTACCCGGAGAGACAGTCATTATGACGAGCCATTTATGTGAGAGGACTTTAATGAATCTAGTGGATTGATTAAGTGATGATGTCAAAGCTGTATTTTAGGCTATCTTTGGTTCATGAATTAATAAAGTACATTTTCAATCTCTCACACTCTTCTCATAATTTTTAAACAAAGACTGTTACTTGCATCACTTTGGGTTGAAGTTGGCGATAAAAAGCTCTTAGAATTCATTTCTATAAAAAAAACAAAGTTTTTCAAGGGAATCAAGTTTGAGGAAAAGAGAGGACATGGTTTGTGATGCATGAATAAGTTTTCGAGTTTTGATGGTGTGAAATCACAGCAAATCCATCTAAATTGCAGACTAAAGAGAGAAAATGAGTGATAAGAGGAGAATAGCAGGGAGAGATTTTGATCCTAAATAGTGGAAAAGTTACTCACCTTAAATACATGGAAAGCTTCAAATTGAATATTGCGTGACTTCTCTTTTAACATATTCATCATTAGTTTAAGATTATCAGGATTTGAAATATACTTGGTCATCACCTGAAAAATGAACAGGTAAAAAATTATATTATAACATTCAGTTGCTTTCACCCAGTGGTGGCATGTCTGCTCTGGCTTGATACGCCTTGCTTTTTTCCAAGAAAACACTCCAACAGAATTTGCGCTCAGTTCTTGAATTTTCATTTCAGAATACTTTAGAAGAGACAGTCTGTTACAGACCTTCTTCATTTTTGCCTTCTATTTTTCATCTCCTTTCTTGAGAAGACCCCGCTTAAGGAGCATCGTCAGCGGTTAGTGTCCATTTCTAACACCACTGTGCAGGAGTTCAATTAATGCCAAATTACAGGCCACAAGTAATTTATCTACAAAAAAACAGAAAGTTGGATACTAGAATGTTTTTGCAAATTATCACATCAATAAATTTAAAAATAAGGCTGAAAGTACTGGAAAATAGAATACATATCCCATTTTGATACATTCTGTTTTTTAATACTTTCAGTCTTCATGTTATTCTTAAAGTTATGTACAATGTTTTGCAGAAACATTTTTCAAATTCATCAATCATGATTAACTAATATCTGACATTCCTTTTTCTTACAAATAATTACTTTTGGCTTGTAGTGTGACATAATTGAAAAAAAAAAGCATTCTCGCGCTAGAAATCAACACTAAATGCAGAAGATACACCTGAGAGTTAGTTATATTTGATGACATTTTTTGGAGCAAAAGTGCATTAGACCGTAATAGTGATGATGTCACAATCAAAATTGGATTCCAGCTCCATTTTGCCCAATATCATGAAACTACCCCTGGGAAATTAGATCCGCATTGTAGAACACAAATTCATACTAGATAAATTATAAAATGAAACCAAAGGTGCTTATACATGAATATTGTATCAAATGATCATTTCGGGCATTCACCCATCTTCAGTGATAATAAGGAATAAATGTAGAAACACATCGACGCATTCATGCAAATTTATGATGATAAACGACCAGTTCTCTTAGACTTTACTGCACCAATAGATTTGATGTACTTTAAATACTTTTACACTTCGATCGTGAATATCTCGAAAACTTATCATATTATTGAGTAGGTGCCGACAGAACTTTTTCTCAGCTTCATCTGCTGAATCGAATGATGCCAATCACATTCAAAATCTATCGGGAACCATTTGCCTCAAATAGTGTGCACAGTCCTTTACAATCATAAGCGGCGGTAGCCGCACAGGCCCAGTAAGAAAACACCGATGGAACCTGGGCGGGTACACCTACCGCTTATTATACACGAAACAGCTCAAAACTGCGTTTTCGTGGATTTTCGAAAATGTCCACCGATTATGTGAACACACCGTAGAATAAAACCCATAAGTGTGCTATATATTTGGGTTCAGCGTTTCACAGAGCTGTGACTGACGAGAGCGATTTTTATTTAATGTCGATCTGAGAGAGTAACGGCCAAAAAACTGCTTCAGATTGACGAAATATCGCAAAAACCGGAGTTCGCGCGTGGTCGATGATTCCTATTCATTTCCTCTGCAACCGTGAGACGGATCGTTAAAAACTTGGTCTCATTAGAATCGTATTTTATTCACGTACGGTGCTTTTTTAAGAAAATGTAAATCCATAAAGTGTTGAGGGAGATATTGAAGAAAGAGTGCCAAAAAATGCCCTTCTTAGGACCATACTTTAGTCACGGCTGCAGCGGTAACCATAGCGCGTAATGGAAAAAACTTGGTACGGTTGAATTCCTCATGCTCTAAGGAAGAAACCTTTGCCAAGTTGGCTAAATTTCATCGCTTATTAAGAAAGTTACAGCTTCAAATCAGATTTCAAGTGGAGATCCAGCCAAAACTTTCAGATCGATACAATCGATATAATCGAATCACGATTGTAGGTTAGGTTTACACTTTACTCGTGGTTTCATCAACACGACTATTTACCCCAAATAAAATCATTTCAATTCACTTTATTAACGTGGTAATAAAGATTCAAAGTTCTTATTAGCTTTCAATTCGCGATCAACTTCTTCGCCGCTTCACTGTCGTCACTTAAATGTGTGAAAGCTAGGAAATGTAAGGTTTCGTTCATCAGTTTCCAGAGAAGTCACCAATGGTTCCTCACTGTTAAAGAGGGTTAGATGATTAGCAAGAGCAGGTTATTTCATTTTACTCTATGAAGTTTTCTCTAGAAACTCTGCAAAGTGCCTCACCGATCTCCAGATTACAGACGGTGTCCATTCAGTCTTCTTTGAAAACTAAGCCTTTGTTGTCCAAGAAATGTTGGCTCCAAAGAGCTTTCCTTGGTAAGAACGTCATGATCATAATAAACTTATATCTTTACCTGCTTGAATCATCATCTGTCGGTGAAGAACTGTAACCCTATGATCTGTCTTTGGTTAGAACAAAGGCTTATTAGTCCTTGCCGGCAGAAAGTTTTTTCGTCGCTGGACTCCGCTACTTGTAAAATTCGTGTGTTATTAGTCGTGAGTGCACCAAAATTGATGACATGCAATGCGAGTAAGTTTTGGCTTTTTATTTTTCTTTTTAAGTTTACCTGTGCTCTCTGATGCGTAACTACTTCTCTCACCCCGCAAAACTACTCAATCCAACAAATGTTCGGTGTGGACGGACATTGTTTTCGACTCCAAGTTGCCAATTCTCACTTTTGATCATAGACTGCGGCAGATTGTTCCGTCACAACTATAGACGTTGTTCCTTACACTATAGAACAAGGACTGTGGTCCCAAGCCAAGGATATTGCTGTATCTTGCTCAGTGAGCAGGGGTCGCTGCCCAGGTCTATGCGGATTATAAGCGGTGACAGCCCGGGGCAGCCATACAATTTAAGACAGAGTTTTTCCGAGTAATTCCGAAAAGAAAAGTCAACTATTGGGCAATGGCTAGAGTATACTATAAGACCCGAGTATTCCCGATCGATGCTTCTGATGAGAGAGCTGAGGCTAACCAAAAATGGCGGCGATCAGCATATCAGGAATGTAAACATTGAGTGAGCAATCGCGTTTCTTCAGTCGTTTCTTATTTATTGGTAATTTTTTCGGTGCAACATTAATCATGGTTGTGACTTTAAAACAGCACAATGAGTTAATCAACATATTTTGATAGCAGGGGAAGGGTGCCTCGTCTTATTTGAATGACGCGCCAAAACTGTCCTCTAACCGCGCGATCAATTTCGCTAACCGAACATGGCGTCGTTGAGAATATTTGGGTCTTATAGTATACTCTAGCCATGGCCATTGCAAAATCTTGCTTAGGGGTGTAATTGCATTGAACCACCCCTGTAAGTAGTATAATTTAAGAATGACGCAAGGCAGCGGTAACTGCCCATACCCCGGCTGATCGCAAGCCAGGGTCAACAGTCGCCCAAGCCCATACAATTTAAGACAGAGTTTCTTGAGTGATTTCAAAAAGAAAATGTTACAAACTGTGGGCAAATTCTTCCCCCTAAGCATGTAGCAATAGTACTCTGGAATCAGAAACTTGTTGAATGTTGACTTCGGTGCGGTCACATGATACCCCGTACCGCAGTGATTATCAACGGGATGTGTATTACTGTATTCATTTGAAACGTCAGATCTTTTCAAATTGCAAGTGGCAATATTTCATCATGGTCTTGTCTCTATACAGCTGATGTGCGGTTGGGAGACAAGTTTAACTTGGCTGAGAACACTCAAATTACCTAAGGAGCACCACTGGCCAGCTGGTAGTGAGAATGCCTATTTGCTGTTCTACCGCAAAGATGATAGAGGAAATTATTAATATTATTATTCATAGTACTCATAAAATTAGATTTGCTCCAAATCCAATGGACACCAAAATACTTGGTGCAGTTCAAGTTCATGTTTGGATCGGAGAAAGAAAAGTAGGTGATAGTAAAAACAGTAATAATTTATTTTGAAAGAAACCAAAGCAAAGTTGCCACAAAACCGGCTGTAGCTCTGCATCACATTTCCAATCATTTACAAGGTTGATACGAGGCTCGACGAAAAAGCACTGTGGTAGTGTTGAGAAATTTGAGAGAGTGAAGTATGAATGACTAAAATAATAATTATAAGTTAATTAAGAACTATGTTTCATTGCAGTACGATTCCCATCGCGTTTCAAGGCGTAGGTGTAACATTGTCATGTAAACATAGAGTTAATGTGACCAACAAAGATGACATTTTCTCCTTACAGTATCTATAATCTTTCTTGCAATGACCTACTGACCAATGTACGAAATGCAATGAAGTCAGCTGTGTTTCCTTGTTTATTATTATTAGCAGTGAAATTTCATATCCAGCTCCTTCCGATTTTACCGCACCGTCGTCGCGTCCAAAGACTTGTCGCGTCGCGCTTTACGCGCACTCTACAGGTTTAAATTCGGAAGATTAAAGTGCCGCTAGTGCAAACTTCCACTAACAGAGTGAGTTAGTGAGTTGGTGAGATCTTACGCAACCTGTTTGTTATGAAGTCCCGACACCATTGAGCTTCAATTAAGGTCCCTGTCACAGTATATACAACAGGGACTCTAGGTCAGATAAGATACACTCTAAAGACACAATACTGAACCGAATTTCCTTTCATTATTAAAAAATAGAAAGGGAGAAAATTACATGGTTTGTTGCGGTGGTCTCGTTCATATTACCCACTTATAAATGAAACTGCAACTGTCAGTCGATCAAGGCACTTTACTGCAGAAGGTGAGGATAGGAGCAACTATCAGGGGAATGGAGGAGGTTGCTCAAAATAAAATATAAATAATTATTAACGTAAAAAAAAAAAAAAAAGAAAAGAAAGTGCATTTGCTTGAGCACTGGAAGAGAGATGTAAAAATAAATGTTAAGTTTTTCTTCTCAAAACTCCTGAAATTTTCACCAAAAAACTTTTTTACAAAAAAAGTAGTCGAGCGGCCCAGTCAGAAAACGGCGTTCAATTTTGCTTCTTGGCAGGTTATTATTCTCTTTCGGCGTTCAAAGGTACTGATATGTTTCATTGAACGCCCAGTCAAAATTCTTTCTCCCCTCCCCCCTCTCGGTTCCTCCCCGCTCTTCCCTCTAGAACTTGGTACAAGTAGTGCAGTTTCTTTGAAAGAAAGTAATTCTATTTCGGCGTACAAAGGTACTGATATATTTCATCGAACGCCCAGTCATGAATTTTCCCCCTCCCTCTCTTTCTCTCTCTCGACCCCTCCATCCCCTTTTTATTTGGTGCTTCGTAAAAGATTCTACGCTGCATGTAAAGTTGCATTCGCTCTCCAAGTATAAAAGCGAAAGAAAAAACGTAAGTAAAAAACTAACTAAAATAAAAATAAAAATTTCAAAATTACAGGAGGGGAAAAAAACTGGGCCGGTTGTTTTGTATTACCTGTCCGTAAAGGAAGAACCCTCACCTCTCTCCTTTCCCTTTCACTTCTTTCCTTTGAATCTTTCACTCCTCTCTCTCCCTCCCGCTCCCAGTCTCACACTGTTGTTTTATCCTGGGACCAAATCTTGTTAAATCCCGAGCGTTGCGACTTGCGTGCACTTGCGCGCGGTTTCGACCAATCAGAGAGCTCGGGACCTAACAAGATTTGGTCCCTGACCGATACATTTACCCTTGTGGCAACATTTATTTTATTTATTACTGGCAACATTTATTACTCGGACCAGTTTTAAACCGTCTGCGGAGTTTTTGAAGTGCCTTCATTTGAGAAAGTATGCAATTTTAGATGCAGCGTAGAAATTTCTGTAAAAAGCACCGCAGTTAAAAAAGGCAGGGAAAGACGTCTGGTTGTGGGGGGGGGGGGGGGGGGGGAGAAGAACAACCGGCCCAGTTTTTTTCCCCTCCTGTAATTTTGAAATTTTTATTTTTATTTTAGTTAGTTTTTTACTTACGTTTTTTCTTTCGCTTTTATACTTGGAGAGCGAATGCAACTTTACATGCAGCGTAGAATCTTTTACGAAGCACCAAATAAAAAGGGGATGGAGGGGTCGAGAGAGAGAAAGAGAGGGAGGGGGAAAATTCATGACTGGGCGTTCGATGAAATATATCAGTACCTTTGTACGCCGAAATAGAATTACTTTCTTTCAAAGAAACTGCACTACTTGTACCAAGTTCTAGAGGGAAGAGCGGGGAGGAACCGAGAGGGGGGAGGGGAGAAAGAATTTTGACTGGGCGTTCAATGAAACATATCAGTACCTTTGAACGCCGAAAGAGAATAATAACCTGCCAAGAAGCAAAATTGAACGCCGTTTTCTGACTGGGCCGCTCGACTACTTTTTTTGTAAAAAAGTTTTTTGGTGAAAATTACAGTTACATCAAAGGAAACCCCACATTTTAACCTTATGAACACATTGTTGCCAAAACACTCTGGGACATTAAACAATCATTTTAACATAATTGTAACCTTGCTTCATCTCAAAATTTTTCTGAGACATCACAAGTGGTGTCATCAGCTCATATCATAGAATTCTATTCCAATGAGAAACAATGAGTGAGACAAGAACCAAACATACGACTTCCTACAATTTATTCATTGTAAAGGAGGGGTATCGATAAGGGCCCAAATCGACCCCACCCTAGAATCGCCTGGTTTTGGGCTTTGTGGCAAGTTGAAAGCACGCAGTATACTGTACCAAGTCGCATTTTCGATTTCTCGATCCGGTTTTCAAGATATTTGAGCCTAAACATGGGTCTGAAGGCCAAAATTAGTGATTTTTGCCCGTTTTTCGACATTTGATTGTGTTTGGATATGATCACAGAGGAGGGGAATGCTATCAGGCGTTTGATATGTTATTCAACTCTAAACAACACACATTTCAGATAAATTTGGTGAACATTCAACCTTGTGCTCGTGGTTAAAAAAAACTTTTTTGAAATTCCCAGGTATGCTAAAAATGCATGGAAACGGATTTGAAACACTCATGTTTCATGGTGTCACATCAAAGATCAACGTTTTTTCTAAGATATTGATGAAAATGCATTGATGCTAGTTCTAACGGGTTTCTTTTGTCACTTCGCGGCCCCGGGGAGCGGGGTTGCCAAACTTAAGTTTTAAAAAATATTGATTTTTGATGGTTTATTTTCTTCACCTTTGATGGCATATTATTGTACAAGTGCAAACTGGAATGTCATGGAGCGTTTAATATGGTATTCTCTTTTCAGAAAACACATTTCAAGAGAGTTTGGTCTTCATTCAACCTTTCAAACGGTGTGAAAAAAATGTACATTCAAAATTCGGTGGCAGCTTCAAAATTCTTGAAAATACGTTTCAGGGATAGGTGTTGACTGTGCCGTCATAAAGAGACGATTTCTTTAAGGGACGATTAAAGAGTCAGTTTTTGTGCTTTACCTCGTAGGCTCTTTATGTGAACTGATGCATTAGGGAAGCAAATTTTGCCAAATTTTAAGATGTGCTTTTTCAAGACACTTGCATCGGGTTGAACTTTTAGAGATGGGGAAAAAAGCAATGAAATGAAATTAGAGCTTTGTTTGCCGTCGTAACTTTTAATAAATCATAAACATACATTTTTATGTATGAATTTATTTTAATTTTTTTTTGGTTTTTTCTTTTCAGTTTATATAATTTTTTTTTACTTTTTTAGTTTTTTTTTTTGATTTTGACATAGTTTTTTTTCTTTTAAACGTAATTAAACATTTTAAATGTAATATCCAGCAGAAATATGTAGTTGAACGAAAGGTTTGGAGTTGTCAATGAGGTTTACACGATTTGAGGTTAATCTAGATTTACTTCCTTCAATGTGTAAATCCACTGAGGGACAAAAAAGCTCAAAAAGAAATGAGAGAGGAAGAGCTTTTGCTTGTTTGACCAATTCATTTTCATTTGAAAACTGAGACAACTGTGTGACGAGAAACAGAAACATTTAAACTGTGAGCCAAAAAAGCTCAAAAAGAACTGACTAACAAAGAGCTTTTACTTATTTGGCTATTTCATGTTTTCCTTAAAAAGTGAGATAATTGTGCGACGAAAAAATGAAACACTTTTACTGAGCGACAAAAAAGCTCATAATTTAATACATGGCACTTGCACGCGTTATTCAAATTGACAGCGAAATAATACTAAGATGTATCATGCTTAAATAGATGAAACAAAACCCCAGAATTGCAAGCAATACTTCATTATTATCTCTATGAATCTCTAGCATAGAGATGAAGTTTGACCTATCTCCAAAATCGATCAAAATTAATACAAACAGAAAGGCAATAGGGATCAAAACCTTCCACGTAAAAATTATGTAAGATACGCAGTGATCGATCGGTACAAAATGTATAAACGATAATGTTTACATTAGAACAGGTTTCATTCATCGCTCATTTCACACCTGAGACCCATGTCAATCATTAATAATCTCCGTAACTGCAAATAATATGAATCTCATCCATAAAAATTAATGAAAAAGAATCGATTCTTGAGGCCGCATAATTGAACCAGTGCAGTTGTGGCGGCTCATGCAACTTGGCAACAATGGATCCACTCCATTAGAAACTGTGTAAAATAATCGATTCTTTAATGAGGAGTCGTACCTCACATAGTATCGATCTTTCTGCACACATTTGAAACACACAAGAGCAAGGGTGCCAGAATGCACGAGCCACCGCTGAATTGAACCATTAATGAATCAATTAATATATTCAAGAATTTTGAAGCTGCCACCGAATTTTGAAAATACATTTTTTTCACACCGTTTGAAAGGTTGAATGAAGACCAAACTCTCTTGAAATGTGTTTCTGAAAAGAGAATACCATATTAAATGCTCCATGACATTCCAGTTTGCACTCGTACAATAATATGCCATCATACGTAAAGAAAAAAAACCATCAAAAATCAATATTTTTTAAAACTTAAGTTTGGCAACCCCGGTCCCCGAGGCCGCGAAGTGACAAAAGAAACCCGTTAGAACTAGCATCAATGCATTTTCATCAATATCTTGGAAAAAATCGTTGATCTTTGATGTGACACCATGAAACACTCATGTTTCAAATCCGTTTCCATGCATTTTTAGCATACCTGGGAATTTCGAAAAAGTTTTTTTTAACCACGAGCACAAGGTCGAAAGTTCACCAAATTTAACTGAAATGTTTGTTTTTTAGAGTTGGATAACATATCAAACGCATGATAGCATTCCCCTCTTCAGTGATCATATCCAAATACACGATTGAATGTCAAAAACAGGCAAAAATCGCTAATTTTGGCCTTTAGACCCATGTTTAGGCTCAAATATCTCGAAGACCTGATCGAGAAATCGAAAAATGCGACTTCGTACCATAAACTGTATGCTTTCAACTTGCCAAAAAGCCCACAACCGGGCGATTCTAGGGTGGGGCCGATTTGGGCCCTTATCAATACTCCTCCTTTATGTGTGATATTTCAAAAATTTTACTAGAGTAAAAAAGTATTTTACGGTACGTGGAGTCTGATAGTGCAACATGGTAGGTGGAAACCGCTTGGGCGCTTGTTAATCAACATAAATTAGCATCGGAAAATTTGGGTTTCACTTCTAAAGCAGAGCCCTGCAAGAGTGAATGAGACGAAACAATCATTTAGGTCTAATTTTGATTGTGACGACACAGTGAAACAGACTACAGCTAAAATTTACTATCATTCTTTCTTAAGTTAATAATTTACTACAGTACACATTTTATAAAGCTTTGAATGTAAAAAAAATGGCCCATTTTGCAAATGAATTTTCGAAATAATGGCTGGTAAAGATTACAGATGAGTATACCCATTACCCACGCTGTAGCAATGCGCTCCAAGGCCTGCGGATGAGTTTGCTTGCAATGGAAATAGGCATGTTTGAGAGGCTCTTACTCTGCCAGTACTGTATCTAAGGTAACTGATCATGCGTCCTGTTGAGGACGCAAACAACAGCTTTCAACAATTCCTTATTGAGAGCGCGCCACCAATCATCGCTTTTCATAACTTTGTCTTTGAGGGTTAAACAGTCAACAAATACTTACGGTAAAATTATGTCGATCCAAGAGTAATTCACCGAGTAACTTTAAACTTTGGCGACGAGTTACATAATTTTCTGAATTAAGCAGGCGCTGATAATGGGAGAATACTTTATCATAATTATGTTCAAGGAATTCAGCACAAAGTATTTTATGGCGTGTCAACAATTCCTGAAAAGGAAAGAAATGCTCATTGGATTAATTGATTGATTTATTTTTTGGATACATAGGAGCCCAATCAGGCTATGGTACATGTCAAGACCTAAGTTAAGACAACATTTAAACTAACATTTGTATAAACAAATTCTATACAAAGAATTCTTTGAGGCTATATAACACCTTCCTTGTTAAATAGTGCTCACATTTTGACTGTGGCTTTGGTTCAAGCAAAGGGTCCAGCAAACATCTCCTCAGAGAAAGAAAAAGTTGATTAGAAATCCTTCCCAAACATGAAGTATGTTGCTGTACTAAAAACCATCGGAGCTAATAATAAGTTTTATCATCAGAGAGGTAACTATCTTAACAGAAACTCTGGAATTATAATCTTGCAATTACTGATGAGTGATGGAGCCAAATGCCCGTCTGGATATTTAACAACATTCCTTACGATAGCTAGAAAAAGCAATCCTGTTTTACCTATATATTGACCCTTAAATCATTAATAACAAATGCTTGCAACGGCCCCATTACATGAAAGATTAGATGTTACAAGAATGGGTTTAAAAATTAAACAGTTTTACTTACTTTAAAAGTAGAGAAGGCATCAGAGGCAATATCAAAAGTAGAAACTTCAACATATCTGAAAAAATTAAAGAAATCTTCCGACTGAAGCATTATTTTTGCCAATGCTTCATATCTGGCGCACTCACGGAGCATCGTACCACAGTTCAACGCAATTTCTTGGTGCTGATACCTTAAAAATAGAGCAGAAAAACATTCTAAAGATACCTAGGAAAATCTTAAAAATATCTACAAATTGGAAAGGTAGAAGGACTTTTCGACTCTTAAAAAGATGTTAAATAGGGCTCTAGTTAACTTTAGATAGAAGCTATTGAATAGTTGATTCATAAGTAAAATCCAGATAAAATTATGAGGAGTACATTGAAAAATTACGAAATTCACTCAGACTTAAAAAATGACTTTTACGGGCAAGACAGAGCTGCGCAGGTACCATGGGAGATTTCTATCTAATTTGAGGGATTCCTCTGTGCACTTCTATGGAGAGAGTGACAAAGGAGGAGTGTCAATAAGGCCGGTTTTTGGCCCCAAAAATGGTCAATATTTAAGATGGTCTAAAAGTTCGTGTAAAATGGCTCTACTTACTCTTAAAGGCTTATATTTTTAGGTTTGGGTGGTGTTTCCGGGTTATTCGAACTATAGAGGCGTATTTTACCACCTCAAAGTAGGTCGGTTATGTGTTTTTCACGGAAAATGCCCGATTTTGCGTTAAATTATTGAATATTTAGATGTGAGCCAGACATAGTTCGGTTTTCTCCTTTAGATATGTTATTATACCACTAAGAATGAGTAACATACTGCAATATAGTTACCGAACTATGTCCGGCTGGTACTTAAATATCAACTTTTTTGATTTTGTGAAAATGGAAAACTTGAACGAGTTCGATTAATATCAATGTAGTAATGCTTACATTGCAACCTGGCCACCTGTCAAACCATGAAATACATTTTGCAGGTTGCAAAGATGCAGTTTTGTATTATTGTACGTAAATTTTTAGAATTCGTTCCAGTTTTCTATTTTTACGAAATCAAAAAAGTTGATATTTTAGTACCAGCCGGACATAGTTCGGTAACTATATTGCAGTATGTTACTCATTTTCAGTGGTATAATAACATATATAAAGGAGAAAACCAAACTATGTCCGGCTCACATCTAAATATTCAATAATTTAACGCAAAATCGGGCATTTTCCGTGAAAAACACAAAATCGACCCACTTTGAGGTGGTAAAATACGCCTCTAAAGTTCGAATAACCCGAAAACACCACCCAAACCTAAAAATATAAGCCTTTAAGAGTAAGTAGAGCCATTTTACACGAACTTTTAGACCATCTTAAATATTGACCATTTTTGGGGCCAAAAACCGGCCTTATTGACACTCCTCCTTTATTTATTTATTTTTTTATTTAACACTTGGTATATGGAGCCACCTGTAATAGTAGCTATAATACAAGTCACAGAAACTATATAATATAAAATTAATACATCCCCATATGAACAATAAAAACCGACAACAAATTATACATCAACAAATTAAGATTAGTTATAGACTATTAGGAACGAATTCATCTAAATTTTCAGGAAGTCAGACAGAAATCCCCTAGGACAGCTGCATAGCACATTTAAGAGCAAAGATGGCGGAGCTAAGCAGGTATCAAAGGAAATTCTCATCTAATCTCTCTCTCTCTCTCCCTCTTTACCTCCCTCCCTCCCTGCTTGAAACGCATTTTATCAAAAAAATGCAAAAGACCAAACATATTTTTAAGGATTTTTCCCATCAAATACCAGAAATTATTTTCCAAATTTTCCATCCATAACTTAAAATTTGTGCCGTTGAAAGTACAAGACAACCTGAAAACCAAACGAGAGCAGTCAGACTTAATGTCTGAATTTCACAAAGTTATTAATGAATTCTGAATGTAAAAATACCTTCAGATACCAATTTTCATGACATTCATTTCAGAAATGTGGTTGCTGTTTCAAAAAAAACATAAAGTCAAAACTTTGGGGGCTCTAGCTCAAAAGGGGGGCATTTTTGCACCCATGTTTATATGAAGAAAAAAGTCTCATTTTGGCCCCAAATATAGATTCCCAAAGTTTGGCACATGAGTTTTGTTACACCCTGCACAGTAATAAATCAAAAGAATGACAGTACAACAAAATTCTTACCCGTTCATCAGAGTGAAGAGTATTTCCGGTTTAGTGCAAATATATTCTACAGTCGGGGATCTCGTTCCTATCTGACGTCGAACAATATTGTTAAACACTTGGGCAACATCTTTTTTCCCCTGAAAAATTATTTAAAAATATGAATTAATATAATAATTATTAATAATAACCATTCATTAAAAAACAAGGGGCGCTCTATAAGTCATTGCACTTCCCTTGCTATTTCTAGAAAAATCGTCCGATTTTCAAAAACTAAAAATATTATTGAAGCTCAGGGTATACCTGACAAGTTGCCAAAAACCCGGACCCGATCCGCGGATTTGCGCCTGAATGTGACGCGCGTTTATCTCTCGCTGAAAATGAGCAATGCCTATATCTGCCGCTCGGTACACAAGATTCCCCGTTCAGAAGTAAACCAAAAACTATGCAACATGAATGAAATCATATTTTTGTAATTTGGAGTACTCACTTTACTTTTCAACGTAGTCTCCTTCCAGTTTCAAGCACTTTTCACAGCGAGAAATGAGTTTTCCGATGCCGCGTGCATAGAACTCTTTAGACTGCATTGAGAAAAAAGTGTGCACAGCTTCCTTCACACCCTCCGTCGATTGAAAATGGACACCACCAAGCTCCTTCTTCAAATACGAGAACAGATGATAATCTGATGGAGCCAAATCTGGGGAGTATAGTGGATATGGTAAGACCTCCCACTTCAACTTTGACGCCAAAAACTGGTATTGATGCTGTTATCATTTTCGGCGGGAGGCTTGACGTGCGCGAGAGATAAACGCGTGTTGCATTCAGGCGCAAATCCGCGGATTGGGTCCGGGTTTTCGGCAACTTGCCAGGTATACCCTGAGCTTCAATAATATTTTTAGTTTTTGAAAATCGGACGATTTTTCTAGAAATGGCAAGGGGGGTGCAATGATTTATTGAACGTCCCTCGTATATATATATTTTTTTTTATTTTATTTTTTTTTTTCAAAAAGACAAGAAGGAGTTCTGCCACCTCATAGTCAAATAAATCAAATCAAGAATTAGAACCATGAAATTTAATCCCGCTCTGATGTAGTCAGGCTCAAGAAATTGTGGAATCCACTACCCTCATCTAATAGAGAAGATAAACTGAAGGTTTTGGTATTTAATGTGATTCCACTCAAAAGGTGTGTTTCTGTTCCTGTCAGTGAACGCTCCACAAATTGATCAAGAATTTCTTAGATGGTACACATATTGTCCAGCAATCCATCAATGCATTTCCGTCAATTTCCAACTGTACAATTTAGATCAAAGACTGAAGAGGTTAGGATTCATCATTTATAAAAACAAATATAAAGAACGACACCTTTCCAATTGGACCCCAGAGGTCACTGGATCGATGAACATCGGATGGAATACATTTTAGAGCCATCAGAATTGTGGGAAACACTTAGATGGCAATCTAAGAAATCCCGATTGATCAATGAAGCACAAGGTAGATTAATACACGCAGACACAATAGGATATGGTGGGTGAATACAGGGCGAGTGTGAACCAACTTGTGTCATAAAGTGAGCGATCATTGGTCAATTCACTGGATCTAAATATGAGGAGACTCTATTTGATGGATGATACATGTTGGTTCCATTGTTAGGGTGAATCAGCTCTGGTGAACTGACTATCAAGAAGTGTCGGTACTGATGCGCTACAATACTCTGGCACACTGTTCCTCCAAAAGTTCAGAGGAAATACGTGCTAAATGTTGACATTTATGGAAGTTTTGTATCAAAGAGGTCGGAAGCAGGGATGTATACAACCAGGTACCATAATCTTACGATCACGATTTAGTTCAATATATGCAACATAACTAATTGAAATTTTGCTATGTGGCTTTATTTTTTGCTGTTTCTTGACAATTGAGGATAAGTAGATTCCATTATCACAGGCTCTATTTTATGAAAAATGTCCCCAAAAGTCCAAACTTTCTGCTTGAAAATTGCATTATGATTCCTTGAGAGAAAACCCATGTATATCGAACCCTATGGAACTTCCATAGGTTCAGCGGAAACATATACTCACAAAATCAGCCTACAGCATGTGCTGGGTCTCTATTTGTCTCTGCATGTGCACTTCCCATCTGTACCTATGGCCTTTTATTGAGTTATTTGGGTTTGAAATAACAAGACTTAACTCCAGCAATCAAAACATCAGCGCCTTTGCAATTTTAAGATGGATTTCTTTAGTAAACAGCCATCAAAATTTATAGCACATTAAAAATCATGATTAAGCAAATTTGGTTATCTGTTTAATGAATGAAAAAGAGACAGGACCCTTCCAGAGGCTGGACAGGGAGTGAGAGCGACATTAGTTTCCCCTGAGTTGCATTCTTCACCATACCTAACAGTGAACCCGGAACCTAATGAAGAGTGTCGAAAATTATTTCCTTCCTTTAAAAATTTAGGGCAACTGAATGAACCTTACAAGAAATTAAGCAAAAGATAAGAGCAATGGACAAGATGGGTAAAACACTTGCCTCAAAATCGATACGATTCAAATTACTGATTAATAGCAATAACAAATGTGTATTGTAGAGTTCTTGAGCTAACTGAGCGACGATTATATCCGTTTGAGGCTCAGAATCCGCTGTTCCGTACAACATATTCTTAATTAACACTAAATTCTTGCTCACGTCCTCTTGAGCCTGCAAAAAGAGATAAATATCAAGTAAAATTGAAAAGGTTTTGGGGATGGAAAAAGTTGTGAGGGTCTTACGCACAATTGCTACAACAATGCATAGTAGGGTGGAGTGAAAATCAGCATTTTTCGAAAAGCAAAACTGCACTGTATAGAAAAGACAGTCCTAGTGATAAGGTCAACAATATATCCAGTTTTTTAAAATTGGTCAATATTTGACCCTCGCACAAAGGGCTTGAAGTTTCGATATTTTGGTCCAGAAACTCAATTTTCGTCGAAAATCGGCCATTTTGATACGGCATGTGAATACATTTTAAGTGCAAAATTTTGCCATAACATGACCCAAAATGGCTCTAATTAATACTTAGGCATGATTGCTTTGCCAAAAATGCATTGAATCCAAAAAGGGAGCAAAAATACGCCAATTTTAATGCTTCTCGACGATTGACTAAAAGTGATGACCGTGCAAAAAAAAAAAAAAAAAAAAAAAAAACACAGATTTTAAAAAAGTACAGACAGAATTTGAAGATAGATGTATGATATTACAACTTTTGCAGCTCTTGGCTAGTTTCACTGTAGATAAATGAGTTTTGAACGTATACCTATCTGGTGAAACAAATCAGAACTTACCATGCAAGAATGTCTATACAAATCGAATTCTACCGCATCCAACCAACCAGAATATTTCACGATAACATCGATTTCGTCACATCCATTATCAGATACACATTATTGAAATCTATGCTAAGCATCAAATTGAAAACTTGAGCTTTTTTAAGAGAGCTTTGCTTTGGGTTCTACTGACCTGCGGCGAGAAAGTTCTATTTTTTTTAAATAAAAAATTGCCCTGAGTTTTCTGGACTTCACAGGGGCGCGAATGCAGCCGTCTCTGCTCTGAAACCCAACTACTTTTTTAGTGGCCTCCGTCACCAGTTCGACAAAGCGCTCTGCTGCCTGTGTGTAATGAAAAAAGGTTGTTACAACTGTCAGGTCAGGCCCGACATCGTAAAATTCCCGTTCCGGTCGCATGTCAGGGCTCACCCGACATGACATAAAAGTGCCGAGTCTCATATCGGGCCAGTCCTAGCAACTTCAATGCGTGCTGCGCTCTATGAGTCTTCTCAGGAACTTCTAGCAGTTTCATTCTCGCATAGTGAGGAGGTTATCCACAGCGCTAGCGGCGCGGCGCGGCATGACAATAAACAATAACCTCTCTTTTTCGTTTTTAATTACAAACTGATGGGAGTGCAAGTGAAAAAAAATGAGACCGCAAAGGGTTAAGAGCTTCAAATGGGATATTTTTCTGCATCCTCCTTATTCACTGACCTAGCACAGAGCAATTTTTACCTTTTCCTACATATGAAGTCTAATTTTGAACGTCGAAGCTTCCGAAGTGACAAAGGATTATTGCAGCATACCTTGTATTAGACTGTGAAAAAGTAACGAGAAACTAAATTTTAAATTGTTCAATATCGAAATCCTCCTCCACACAAGGAGAGGTGACGTACGAGAGAACAAATTTACCTCGCACATTAGATTTTTACCTTTTCAGCCTTTTTATCTCCTTTCTCCAGAGCATTTACAGCTTCTTTCAAGGCCTTCACAACTTCAGCAGGACTTTTCTGGGATTTTCCAAAGAGAGGCATTATCAAATCCTACAGCAAAGAGAAAAACAAAGAAATAATAAAAGTTCCATAATCCCATTAGAGTAGATAGTCACTATCTATGGTATATTTGACCAAAAAGCAAAAACGGTGTCCAAAGATAACTAACCTAAAGAAGTTGAGACTTACTTTTTTTCTGGATTTGTCCATTCAATAGGATCAATCAAATTATAGGATTTGGAATTCTGCAAAAATACATCTTTAGAGCATTTTCTCAAATCGTCAAAAAATTTCAAAATTCATTTTTTGACAAGATTATGAAAATTCAAGAAAACTATTATAGAGTCCGATAAAAAAAACCATCTTCCTAAACATTACCATTAGAGAGACAAATTTAGTGAGAGAGAGTGTTTTTAATACCTCAAATTTTTGCTGTGAGCAAAAGAATAGTTCAACCTGATGTGTAAACCAGCAAAAATCACAAAAATCACTCCGAAAAGTCAAAAATTCAGTAATAAACTCACAGAGCTGCTATAACGGCAAGATCGAAATGGCAGTTCGACGCAAGTATCATAGGAGATTCCAGTCTAATTTGTCACTTTCTCTACGGAAACACAGAGACATGTCTTACATTAGATAGGAATCTCCCATGATACCTGCGTCTCTCTGCCATTAAGCCCGATTCTGAGAGTGAATTTTGTGATTTCTTAGTGTACTTATCGTCATTTTTACAGGTTTACATGTGTCGCGGGCAAATCGAAAGCCGTTCATTTATGATCAGATTAAAATTCAGATCAAGCAGCGCAGGATTTAGGCACAGGCCACATGGGCCCTGGCCCAGAGCGGCAGAGTTCCGGAGGCGGAAAATTTTTCAGATATTTTTTTTTTTTTTTTTTTTTTTTTTTAATGAGTGCTGTCGCATGTGCAGCTATGAAATTTGAGGAACAGCTGACACGATGGTAGAAAAGTAAAAAATATGCGAAGACTCAGAATTTTAAATTGTAGTAGCGACTCGAGGGCGCGTGGTGGGCGGCTCATTAACAGTGCCAGCGGCCGGCGCAACATTTCGTAGCCTTGCGTCTCATCTGAATTCAGGCTTGTTGCTGATTTTCTTGCCGAAATCAACGCGGTGCATTAACTGCTTTGTTATCACTGCACAAAAATCCGAGTCATTATGAGTATAATATATCAGTTATTCTCTGTAAAAATCACAACATGTTGCACTTTCAGGAGGTAAAAATCACGAAAATTTCCGAGGGGGGAATTCCAGACCCCCTCCTAGCTGGGCAGGGTTGCAAAATTGCTCGATCGAGCAATCCGTGGATCGCGTGCAAGTAAGGAAATTTGTCCATTTTTTTTTGGTTTTAAGTTTTTTTCTGAAATTATCTCAAATTTTCAAAAATATCGGTAAATTTGCATACCCACAAACATTGTTCAAATGTTAAAATAAAAAGAAGAAAAATGTTATCACTTTTCAAATTTTTGTGAGGAAATTTTTCGAAAATCCTGTGAGGAAAAAGTCTCGAATTGTGTGTGAAACTTCCGGCGTTTTGGAACATTTTGCACCCCTGCAGCTGGGGGCACCCCCAACCCTCTTTTGGGCGTGGGCTTGGATGGGGGGGGGAGGGCAACTAGTCAAATGGCCCATGGGCAGCAAATGTGTAAATCCGACGCTGAGATCAAGGGTAATGTTGACTTATAGAATAATTTTATCGAGATTTACATTAGCTCACTTGAAAGCTGATAAAGCAGACGGAAATGGTGGTTTCAAAACTAAATAAACTAAACTAAAGATGAAGGGAGTTTGAACTTTTTTATTTGACCTCTTTAAAAGTTCATAAAAAGAGGATCATTTGAGAAGAACTTAATCTGTGGATACTGGATATCAATATGATCGCTAGCTTATTAGCTTTAGAATCAAATCAGGAGATGACTATTCTGTAAGTCACAACTACGCTCAATCTGAATTTTTTCTGATCATAAGTAAGCAGCTTGCTCTTCGCCTAAGATTGCGATTTGCCTGCGACACATGCAAGAGAATCAACTCTTCAATCCCCTGCAGCAAAATTTTGCAAGAGTCCCATTATGGGTCCCTCAGAAAAGCGAACAACTATACCACTGGCGCAACCAGGATATCTTCCATCTCTCTCATTTCCCATTTGAATGTATAAGTAGGAAAAGGACAGAAGGAGGGGGTTTTATCCCGTTGTCCATCCTTGTCTAACATACGTTTTTTAATGGAGCAAAGAGAGAGATGAAGAAACTGTCGGTGCGCTACTGGACTATACATGACTATGAATTATACAAATATGAAGGATAGAGACAGATGATCCCCCTAAAATGAGCAAGAAAGTTACAGCTTGCATGCGCTATTTCAGTTTAATAAGATGTTATTATGGGAGTATTATCAGGTGATAGCTATCATGTGCCATGGGACCAGCGCTTAAAAAAATTGATGCACAGAAGCGGCGAATGAAAATTACTTGTCGTGTACTCTTTTGAAATTTGTCACTATGCCTGCCAGAGAGAAATCCAGAGATTTGCCTCCCTATTTCTTTCCCTCTAAAGGACAAGGGATTCTAGTACGTATTATGTTCAAACCAAATCATTTTTCTATCCAAGACCCGGGAGCTGATTCTGCTATTTTGGACAAGACGGGACGAGAGAGTGGGAATCAACTATTCTCATTGGTTTAAGCGGCATCACGCGGCAAATTTGAAGTCGTTAAGAGTTGTTCATTTCAGCCGCACGATTTCAAATATGTCACGCGACACCGTCAAAACCAATGGGATTGATGGGTACCCATGATCTCAACTCGTCTCCACCAACAGAGCCGAATGAATTCCCAACTCTGGGCTGATGGCTTCATCATAAATTTTCACCTGTCTAATCAGAGTAATACAATTTAGATAGGATGAAGACTTCTAATCAGCTTTGTAAAATGTTTTGGCACACAAGGGAGACGCTGACGGAGGTTTGATAAGTGAGCTCGCAGATAACCACTAAAAAACAAGGTTACGTTCAAAATTTGCTAACAGTCATGAATACTGATTAGGTACAACACGTTAGAGGTTGCTCTGATCTAGAGATTTGAAGGAAAAACCGTGTCATGCTCAATTTGTAAGAAAAAATAGAAGCAAGATAGCGCAAATTATGTCACCATACTGGGGGACTGAAGCTCGCACTGTCCCACCAAAAATGAGCTCATAATTAGCCGACTAAAATAAAGATATCTCCAAAGAGAGCATTGATATTCTGAACATCATATCCTGGCAAAATGTATGCTGTTTGGATCTAGAGTGGTTAGATTAAATCTTCTGAGGAGACACGACAAGGCACTCGAGATAAGGTAGAAGGAGAATGACAGTTCCATGATCAAAACAAAAGTCATATGCATTGCAATGCATTGCATTGATACATGAAGTTGACTTTGAAACATACTTTTCTTGGAATTCCGAGGGGATTGTGAGGAACTCCGCAAAGAGGCTGAGGATAAAGACCTTCGTAAGAGAGGGTGCTCAAGATAATTCACGGGAGAATCATCATCAGAGTAACTTTAACTGAGAAGAATATGCTGGCTGCTACGCACTTCGATAAGTTTTGACGATTTTTTATTTTATTTTTTTTTTGTTAACCACTGAGGGAAAATTAGCGAAGTTCGGTTGGACAGTAACAATATTTCGCGCAAGGGTTGTTGGTGCTCGCGAACGTAATTTTCAAAAATTTATTTCCAAGATGTTATCAGAAGGAAAAGACATTTTCTACGAGACAAAAACTGAAATCGACCTCAGGAAACAAGAATTTATATTTATCTAAATCTCGAACTGCTGACCCGACGAAAGCGCACCTTTCACCATCATCGCTGCGGACTGGTGAATCCAACGACAACGACGTGAACGACGGTGAATCTCTGTTGGTATGTGACGTCATTTACCCATCTTTTTTCAAAAAAGTTCGACGAAAAACGAAAGGCGACAACAGCAGGAGCCACAGCATGCCACAGCCACAGCGGTTAGGTAGATAAGGATAAGATCAAAGAGTAAACAAGAGTCGCAATTGAATGGAAGGCCTGCGTGGTCAACGTAGATAAGGGATCCGAACGCGGGCTGGCCTGGGCTGGCCTCTGATTGGCTGCAACGGGTGGAGCAAAAATGACTCGGGGTATAGGGAAAATAACACGGGATTTTCGTTCCGGGGCGTTTATCTCGAAACCTAAGCAAAATAGTATCTAAACAATTTATACGAGTCGATTCAGCAGATTTTTCCAAACAATTTGATAGGTTATAAGTGCCACTTTATTGCAAATTCGAAAAGACTGTTTCAGTTTAAAAGTACGCACAATAGTGTGATTACATGCTTGGCGTGTGTTCGAGCAGTGTTTGAGTAACTCACTATTGTGAGTACTTTTAAACTGAAACAGTCTTTTCGAATTTGCAATAAAGTGGCACTTATGACCTATCAAATTGTTTGGAAAAATCTGCTGAATCGACTCGCATAAATTGTTTAGATACTATTTTGCTTAGGTTTCGAGATAAACGCCCCGGAATGAAAATCCCGTGTTATTTTCCCTATACCCCGAGTCATTTTTGCTCCACCCGTTGCAGCCAATCAGAGGCCAGCCCAGGCCAGCCCGCGTTCGGATCCCTTATCTACGTTGACCACGCAGGCCTTCCATTCAATTGCGACTCTTGTTTACTCTTTGGATAAGATCATAGAATAAAACGTACACAGGACAGACAACAACAAAGCATGCTGAACTTAAGGTTGCGTCGAGGTCCTTCCCTTTGTTCCTCCGTGGTGGATTTCTTAATTACTTATCAATAGCTGACTGAATAAATATCTGTATCTCTGGCCTCTGTTTCTCTTCTCTTGGTCTAGTTCCATTTGGTATTTGGTCTGGCCCATCATCTTTTTTAAACCGTTCAAAGTGTAAGAACCTAGATAAGTTCTATTTTCTTCTCTGTCATTTCATGTTTACTTTACTACTGTACTCTCTACCTACCTATTTATTTAGGTAAGTATCTCCTTATCACATGTTCATTTCATCTAAGTAGGTACCTACTGCTATTTATACTAATCTTCAACATTTCTCCACATGAAAGAATATCAAACTTGCAAACACATGGTGGATCAACTTGTCTCAATAGACTCATCGTCTATCCTTCTTTGAATTAAAAGTAAGGACTTGATTATGGAGGATGGTAGAGCAGACACATTTTGAGTATCGAGTTCTGACAAATGATGTCTGCTTCCGAAATGCAGTGTGAAGTACCGTAGGGAAGAAAAGGACCACTTCCAACCATTGAAAAGCTGTACTTTTCACTGACAGTTGCCATACTCTTAATCTGTCCTGTTACTAACTCTAAGTATTGCATTATTTAAAACTGTACTGAAACTAGAAAGCTGTAGAAAAAGTGGCAGTAAGTAAATGTGAAAGAAACTATGTCAAATGGGGTGTATATAACTTCAGTTGGCTGCATCAGGGCTGCAAGGAGCTCCAAAAGCTGTTCAGTAATAAAACTGCGGGAATGTGTCAAAATGCCATCAGGGAATGGTTGGTTAGCAACGAGCCTAAACTCTTCGCTAATTAACTGCTCACCGATGCCTTTTGATGCCTCTCGGAAGCAGGCACCGCTACCTGTCAGAATATATACTCAATAAATATTCAATGAATACCTACTCAATTTGCGGCTGCTCTTGCTACTTACTCAGGCCCGTAACCAGGAATGTTGTCCAGGAGGGGCTCCTGTGTTTTCAGGGGGGCTATTGTGGTATAGTTTCTAATATACTACATGATAAAACACATTTTTCCAGGGGGGCTCACAATTTTCTAGGGGGGGGGCTGAGCCCCCCCTGGCCCCCCTCTGATTACGGGCCTGTACTTACTTACCTATAATTTGCCCCCAGAGCTGGAGGGCCCTACATATTGTTACTGAAAAATTGTGCTGCTAAGCCTTTGGGCTTTACAATATTGACGAAAAGTATCTCTAATGCCAATTTCCTATCTTTGCAGGGGACTTGTATAACTGATTTACAGTGGCTTGACTTGGTGTTTGACCTGTCACTTGCTCTTTGAGGCTGTTACACTGCTGCCTATGACGTTTCACAGAAAATAGGAGGAAGTAAGTATATAAATTACTTAAGTTTATAATTTGGCACCTGTGATCAGAGATTACTAAGCCAAAGAGATATGGCAACTCCTATCCCCGCCATGTTATAAAACCGTTAATCGACATTTCTTAAAAAAACGCCTTCAAAAAGGCCGTGATATAATACGGCGTACCCCCTGGTGGACCATTTTTCGTAAACATTGCTATTACTGCTGTTAGTGGAAATAAATTCAAGGCATACACTTTTCTGAATTTTTTTTACTTTACAAACAAGTTGACAAAATGGAAAATGTCAAGGGAAAAAAACCACTAAAACTTTAATCATAAGTCATTTACTGGCAGCCGAACGCACTTCGGTTACTTTCAGAATTGTTTACAAAAATGGTTCACCAGATCGTATGCCAGTTTGCTTACTTTGTAGGAGTCGATTAACAGTTTTGAGCAGTTCTCACAAACTGACAGTTTTGGTGCTTATGATGTAATTCTCCCATTTTCCGGCTGTAAGCACCTCCTGCACCAAAACCTCTGTAAATGAACTGGCTCAGCAACACTTCAATTGTACTCACAATCAGTTAGGTACTGCACGATCTAGCTGTTTGAACCGGAGAACAGTAAGTAATGTAATCCTTAGAAATAGCTGACTCAAAAGGGTAGAGGGGGTGAGGGGGTAGATTGCTTGCTGTCTCTGACCTTTAGCCTCTTTTTTTTCTCGGTTCGAGGTTCTCAGGATTTTGCATTCAGTCTTATGAACAACTGTGGACGGTCAAGAAGGAGATTAAAGAAAAAAAAATTGGCTTTATGGGGATATTCCGGCACAAGAAAAAAATTATTTCAGAGCACAATTTGATAAAATGTAATTTTTTGTAAAAATCGAGCCGCAGGGCCCCAAGCCTCACAATCGCTTACAGTGGTTTACCAAACTTCATAAGATTCTATGAGAATGTAAGCAGAGACTGCAAATGGCACTTGTGATTTTGTGATACTTTTGGGAGAATTCGATGACGATGGTGACACCGACTTTTAAGTAATTTTTTTCCTACAAGCTGAATTTTTTTTCAAGAAATAATTGTGTGCCTCTAATCAAGAAGCATCTGAACTGCAAAAATCTATGCTTAACTCGATGTTGTCAAAAATAGTTTTGCTATTTTTCCTGTCAGGTGTTGTCAAGTAGTGTATTTCCTAAAGCATTTGGAAAGTTGGGTTTAAAAGCATATAAGTACCATCTGTGAGACATGAGGCTGAAACAAGTTGACTCAGCAGAGATGGGAATCCCGAAATGTGCCTCAATTACAGTCATCTTGTCAGCATAGATGAGAGGAGAGAGGTTGATAAGATGACTCGCCACGCACATCGGCACAAACCGGATCGTGAAAGCACAAGAGAATCGAAAAGGTCTTCTATTGAATGATACATCAATCGAAAAGGCGTCACGAACTGAGCATTTTGGTGCAACCTGGAGGTGGATTTCGTTTTTCACATTCGAGATGTCAAATGTCATTTTACAGATTTCTATATCTCGAATGTGAAAAACGATATCCACCTCCGGTTTGCGCCAAAATGCTCAGTTCGTGAGGCCTTTTCGATTGATGTATCACTCAATAGGGGTCGTCACTCGGAATTTTGCAGATAGCCCCCCGAGGGGGCCAAAACCGTTAAAAATGTTTGGGGGCTTTAAAACCAAATTTTGACCGAATGTTTGTTATAAGTAGGTAATTGAATTTTTTTCTGAAAAGGGCTTGCGTTATAGAGATATTAGACTGCTTGTTTTTAAATTCAGACTTTTCAAAGAGGAGTAATGGTTTTTTGAAAAGGGACCCAAATCGAACCTTGACCTTCGATGTATCGAAAATTAAAAACGATATCGACCTTCGGTTTGTACCAAAAGTCTTGGAATTTTACCCTCTTTTTGATTGTTAATTAAAAAATGGGGGTCTCCATTTGAAAAATTGGATTACGGAAGGTGGTAGCCCCCTGGGGACCCCCAAATCGTTGACCCCCTAAAAAGACGTAAAAATAATTGAACACGTGTTTCACCGTTTTTCAAAATTCGGAGCCGTTCTCGAGACATTCGGCCTGGCTCCTTATTTAATTGATACCCTGTATAAAGTGCACACTTTAGTTGTAAAAAAAAGTTTGTATTCTTAAAAGGGTCAGACTGGCTCTCTAATGAACTAATTGTTAGGCTGATCGATCAATTTAAGGACCCCTCCCTCTATTCTGGGGCCCCCCTCGGACCATTTTTTCTTTCAAATTCTCTTCAGAAAGAGGCAGTTTTACACTACTCTCAAGTGATAAATTAGAGTTCTGTGATTCTTATTTTACTTTATATAGTTATTACGTTGACTTTTAAAGGCTACAAACCATAGCGCGCTTCTCTGGTCCTTTTTAAAACCACCCAAATTTCAGAAAAGGAATCTGCTTGGCTGTGGCCTTCAGTTGAGGATGGAGTACCATACTTTGATGGTGCAGTCAGATATTAGTTCTGGGACGTTATTTCACGTACCTCATTTACTAGGGGGTCAAGGGGTTTGGGGTGAAAACTTTACTTCTTGAATACCCAATTTTAATGGGGTTTTTAGGTTTCATTAGAGAGAGAACCGAGAAATTATTTATGGGGTAGAGATAACATTGACTTTTAAGAAAAAGAAAAGCTAGTTTTTAAATAATCTAGGTAAGACCTAATGATTTTTTTGGGGGGGGGGGGGTCTTTCATGATCAGGCTCAACGTCCGTAGCTACATCAGAACTATTACGGGGGTCAATGTGAACTGATAGGAAGGGAAGGCACTGGTACAGGATAATTTTGAAAATTTTGTGGCTGCGCCACTGATATCTTTTAAGATCAACCCGCCTCCGTTGGCGGAGCTCATGGTTGTGCCGTGTGTCTCATCTTATCTCAACTCTCGTTGTATAGGAATTTGAAAGCTTGCCCCTCGCTGGACCCCTAATCCGATTGGAAGTACCTACTTACATCACAGCGTAGGTGACCAATCCAGTGCATTGGCGTACCAGGTGTGGAACGGGGGACGCCCTCGTCCAGTCGCCCCTAACTTGTTTTGAGCCCCTTATTTACTATGCTTGTCTCCCTTTCATTTGTTTGAGACTTTTGAGTTATGGCGAAGAATATAGTGGCCCCATTTCAATCCACTGGAAACCATAGGGGGCCCCCTAAACTTCCAAACAACACTGCACCATGCACTCTCCTTGCTTGTATTCAAACGGCTTGTAATTTCTTCGTTTTTCTTGCCAGTTATTATTATTTACTTCCCTTTTTATTTTTTATGTACTTTCTGCAGGACCTGTGGGCTCTGCTTTTGACCTGTTTTGATCTGGTCGGGGGCCCTAGATTTGCCTAATTTTGGCCTAAAGCAGACTTGGGCAGTCTCGATACATTTTCGATCCTTCTATTAAGCTATTTTAATTATCTTACAATGGTTTTCCTTTGGTTTAATCAATTTACTGTCTTCTTTGACACATTATTCATTTTTTTATTCATACATTTTTCCTTTTTCTTCATTTGGGAGCCCCTTCAAAGGTCCCTATAGGGCTTCTTCGGGCCTGAAGAAGCGAGACTTTAGCAAGACATTGATTGGTTTTTCTGCTTCATTTTATTTTATTAATTAATTTATTTTATTTATTTTTTTTTTCAGTAAAGAAATGCCAGCTGAAAATGAGTTTAATGAATGTCTATTTTGATATCTTGAGCCCCTTTAAAATCTTCAATGCGGTTGACTTCGAAGCACTATCAAAGCAACTTGAAAAGCTCATGCCTCTTGTGGCTCCATTGATGCATATTCAAACCAAAAATTGGACTGGGGAGAAAAAGTCACTTATCGTGCGGGTCAACTCGTTAGTAACATGTGTCAGAATTTTAAGAACAGTATCCAAGTCCTTGTCTATGTATCCATACATAAAGGTTTCAGATAAACAACTCTCACGCTCACTGTACGACACCTCCCTGAGGATTTTCGAAAACACGATCGCCATCTTTGATGATAATGCATCTCTCTTCTCTCAGCTAGTGTTCCCTACAAGTCCACGTAGAGAAGAAGTTCGTCAGAAGGTTCGTTTAGTCAATGAGTGTTGCAAAAAGATTTCATCCCAAAATGGACGAAATGAGCTTGGAACTGATCCAAATAACTTTGTCGATGAATTGTCTCTGGAGATGTTAAATGACAACCATGATTTCATTGTATGTCACTTGAAAGCTCTCAAGAATTTAACTGGAAACATTTCCGAGCTTTTGACTTTTTTCAGCAAAGTTTTCCGTTTGGCAGCAGGGGCGTGGGATCCAAAAGACTTCACTCAAATATCCAGGCAGTTAAAAGAGGTTGTTCAAATGCTAGAAGCAAGTCCAGTTGACACTCCCCAAATTATGTCCAGTTTTTTTGTCTCTGTAGATCGACCCATCAAGATTGCAATGAATGCTCTGTGGCTTTTATTTACGTTTCCGTCCATCAAGACTTCCGAGCTTCAACTGGTCCTGACTTTCTGTCGAATAATCAGCGAAGTTTTCATTAATTCAATCTTAATGTTGGATGGAATGATCAAGTGTCAGCTGGAAGAGAACTGTACACCTGAGCTAAGTGCCCTCCTGAAAGATTTATCTGCAAATTTTGAATCACTTTGTGCATGCTGTCAAGGTATTTTCACAGAAAAATTGCTGGAAGCGTATCAAATCAAATCAAACAGCAGCAATCCTTTAGGAAGCAAAGAATGTTTACAAACTCTGGTAGAATCTTACAAAAGAACTGCCATTGATGGTATTGACGATGATGCAATGAAAGAGATCCTGAAGGCAAACGAGAGTTACTTGGAATTTGAATCTGATAGCAGTGTCAAATGTAGCTTGTGCCAAGTCAAATTAAATCAATCTGTGAATTCATGGGTGTGCCATTTTAAAA
This sequence comes from Trialeurodes vaporariorum, assembly GCA_011764245.1. Lineage (NCBI taxonomy): Eukaryota > Metazoa > Arthropoda > Insecta > Hemiptera > Aleyrodidae > Trialeurodes > Trialeurodes vaporariorum. The sequence continues at coordinate 35,447,544 of VMOF01000388.1, forward strand.
GTTTGTGTCACTGTTCGACAGTGAAACAGGGCAACTACCTGATGAATGGTTTGGCTGCTGCAACATTTTTCATTGATTCGGTGGCACCTAGACTTTCTTCGATGGAAATTAGCCAAAAAAAACGGATCGACGAGCTAATGAATACATTGAAAGAAGAAATAAATGTCCTGTCAGTAGAAGAAGACACTACTAGGCTCAGTTTCTACTGCAATGTTTGCATGAGATCAGTTGCCACAAAGAAAGTTGTCAGTCATGTTGAACTAACTGAACATCGGTCAAAACTTGAAAAAATTCCGCAAGCACCGAGACCTCGCACGCAAGTCAAAAGTGTCATTACTGTTCCAGAACCATCAGCCAGGAATACTAACACCAGTACAAGACCTGAAACGGTTCAAGCTGTTAATCACAAGCCCCCACCAAAGCCACCAATAAAAAATGGAGACAGAAGTGTGAATCATACAGTGTTTCAATCCCCTGATTACAAGCATTTAGATAGCCGAGGCCAAGAAACTGTCAAAAACCTGGTCAATAAATTGAAAAATAAGTTAGAAGAGCTATCCCTTCAATGTCAGGGCAACAGGGATGAACCATATTTCTATTGCCACGTTTGTAAAACATCCTTGCGAGCAGTGTTTGTCGAATCACATGTCGACAGTGGATTCCATCGTGGCAATTTGCCTGCCGGACTTAAACTGAGTGCTCCCACAAAACTTGTAGTGACGAAACCTGTATTGAGTGCCAAAGTAACTCAACCTGTGCGGTACAATCCTGCAAAGAGTAGGAAGAACAGGAAGAAATAAGATAAGCCAAATTGTGAAAAACTGTCGTGTCAAACAACTTTATGGAGGCTATTTATCATGTGCCACCATGTTTTTTCACACAGGTATACAATGATTGATCTCTTTCAAGCTTTCTCTATGCATAAACTACCTATCAAATCTGGGGTGAAGCTCAGCTGAAAAATACGGTGACGGCACTAAAAATCTCCAAAATTCTTTAAATTCAATGAAAGCACTTAAATGTGCAACCTTATCGGAGAATAAAAATACCGCCTTAAGCATACCACCGGGTGAAGTTTTTGATTCACTGATCACCTCTTCGTGCCATAGCAGCTTTCCTAAATTTCATTATTCTCGGATAGTTTGAATAAAACAACAAGGCTATTATACCATAAGTTTAATGAGTACGAATGAGACAAGTTACAACTCATTAATATACATATATGTAACTCTGTACCTCTCGCACTAGTTAAAGACTTGTGGTAGAAATTTCCTCGATGGATTAGGACTTTCATTCTCAACCAATTCTGGAGAAAAATTTCAAATAAGGTGTTGATGCGTAAAAAATTAGTTTTATTTTAAGTATCAAAGAAAAATGAAACCCTGCAGAGCTGCGTACACAGTTGATCTGTAGACAAGAAACTCCATCGGTACGCATAAGTCAATATTTTTTTTCTGCTTTACAGTTATATGTTAAAATGCTCATATAATTGAGTGTATTTCAGAGATTCTCAGTACCACCATTGTCATCTGCTGGTTTTTATCTCTGATTTGATGGTTCATTTGTTTGTAGAGAAAGGTTGCTACAGCCTTGTTGCTCTTTTGCAAAAAGGTCTAGGTATGCCCAAGGGTTCTACTGACGTGTATATCCAGAAAATCAAATTTTGATAGGAACAACAGATGGTTTTCTAGATGTAAAACGAGAGAGTAACCAAGTTTAAGGTGCTGATTACGTACGAAAGAGTCCAGATAGCTCATTCTTCTTGTCAGCTATCTCCGGTTTGCTGTATCATATTTAATAAAACCATTTTTGAGGCAATTCATACGAAAGCGAAACTGGGTAAAAGCATTTTCATTTGTTTTCTGTAAAAATGGGTGTGAATGAAAAAATTGATGGAAATTTGCAAGTACGTATGTTGACAAACCACTTTCTGAAAAAAATATGTATCAATCCAACTTACCCTATCAGAAACTTCTGAAAAAAATAACCAAAAAAAGCCATTTCTGGCAATTTGTTTCTGACCGAGTTGAAAAAATCTAAGACCGAATTAAAGTGAAGAGGCAGCATTCCAATATTGTCAACTTGAATTGTTCCTGTTAGATGCCCTGCAAAAATCTCGACTCCGTTCTAACATAGATAGGCTCACTTCTAATAATATTAGAAGCAAGTCCAAAAATTATTTAACAATTTTCAAATGAATGGGGATGTGGGGAGACATTTGTCGATAGATTATTCGGATTAAAAATTTTGGCATCTGCGAGCTGATCGGGGACTTCATAGTTAAAGTGATCGATAAAACTGAATACAAGTGACAGGATTGGGTGGGAGACCGATGAGGGGCGGAAGTCTTTTGAAAACCATTGTTCAGTCGCTCGTTATGTAAAGGTGTCTCCGAGCAACCTTTACGTACCGAGCGACTGAACAATGGTTGTCGAAAAAGATCCACCCTGAATTGATCTCTCACCCAATCGTGTCACTTGTTTTCAGTTTTATCGATATGGTTAACTATGAAGTCCCCGATCAGCTCCCTGGTGCTCTAGGGGGAAATGGCACTTACAAAGATTTTTCACTTCTAGACCGCTTGCGCTTTTTCAATGAAACGGATGTAAATACCTTGAAACAGTTAGTATTTGTGAAAATATCATTGTTCAATTTCAACCTTAAATTTTTTGGGAAAAATTCATTCAAATGTAACATGAATCACCGGAAATTCAAAAATACTAAGGGCGGATTGTATTTTTCAAAAAGATGTGCCTTTTACACCCATCTTAGTGTTCAGTCAACTATGAAAATGGAAATGCATCTGTTAGGGTGTTCCTTATTCACAAAATTTTATGCAGCTATCGTGTGGAAGGATGACATTTTGTCAGAATATGGTTATTTTCAACTGTTTTTCTGTCGGTTGATTGTAAGTTCTGCTAACAAGGCTCTTGAAATTGCTTTGGCTGTGAATTGAAAAAAAAAATTGTTCAAATTTGCAAGATTCGAACAGTGATAGGATGGACTAAAACGGTTCCAGAGGAGTACCGGACAAAATCAGACATGGCGAGGGCGCAAAGGACGGCTAAATGATGAGATGAATTTAAGAGAGTAAACAGTAACAGAGAAGATTTTTATCTGAAGTCAGCTGCGGGGAGATGCGATCGCGCTTATCAGGAAAGCCTTTAGAAATGCTGATAATGAGTGTGTCATGTGAAATACGCAAATTGCAATGCGTGATGCACGCGCACGTAACGAGGCGCGGAGGCCTTGGCACCGCTAAACTTCGGATCTTGCGAAACGGTCGCAAACGGCCCAGCGCAAATCAATCTATCCTTTACCCAGAGATAAGAAAGTCATGCGGTGTGCCTTCCCCCTCACTCATTGTGACACCGTGTCAAACCTTTCCTGCTGGGTGTCTCGTCTCGGTACGGTATCCCGGCTCTTTCCAATCCTTCCAATCCTCCCCCCTCCAAGAGTGAGAGAAACAAAAATCAGGTCTGTCGTTCGCTCTGAAAAATGAGCATAAGAGCTAATCCAGCAGCTGGGGCGGCAGAACCTTTACATCTACATTCTACATTCTACAAATTTGCAAGATTCGAACAGTCAATCTACTTCGAGATACAGAAAAGATTGTCTTTTAAGTCATTTCTTTAACCATTTTGTCAGTCAGAAACAACAATTTTCTCCGTATTTTTCCCTTTTGTTCTGATACTATGTACAATGAGGTAAAAATAGTTATTTCTAACAAAATTGCAAAAATATTTGTGTTAGAGCGTGATACCTTGAGCATTTCCTTGCAGATTGACCAGTTTATGAAAATTTGACATTTTTTCCCCCGCGCTAGCCCTAAAAGTCATCTGACAGTAAAACGGTCGAAAGGTAACTATTTGTCTACAAAATGGTTCCCTTTGATGCTGTAACAGCATAACATTTTGATAGTATCTCTCCCTTGACTCCCTTGTATACATATGTGGGTGATTCAGTGCCTTTTTTTCCTTGTATTTTGGAATGTTTTACTTTAATTTGATCCGGGTGAATCACAATAATCTCATTGAATCATGTGATATTTTTGTTCTTCTGCTCCTTGTTTTTTTACTTATTGACCTTTCTTTTGTTTACATATTTTGAATAGACAAATTCATATTTTTAAGAAGTTATTCTAACTCAGTTAAGTGTATACTAAATTCCCAAGCTTTTTTGCACTTTCATTGAGACATTCTGTAAATGGTGCAAACGATTCCAAGCCATCAACATTTCCAAGTTATAGGCATCAAGTAAAATTTGTTTTTTGCAATGCTAACATTAGATAAACAATCACAAACAAAATGTTACAAGAGCTTTTGTTTAGTTCTGAGTCTAAATTTGGTCAGCATTTTTTTTTTAAAGCTCTCTTGCCAATTCCTAGAACTGATGATCAAATCTTGTGAGCTTTTCAAACTTACAAATACACCTGATAAAACCCTCAGAGATTTTGATTTGATGGATAGTGGCTTTCATAAATTTTGACTTCTCGAGGTATTTGAATGGAATTGTAAGAATTTTTGCCATATATCAGATTGTCAGCACCTCTTAAAGTTTTTTTAATGGCTTTTTGAGCCTTAACGAATCAGAATTGGTTGAAAATTGAAGACACAATTATTCACAGAAATTGTTATTTTCTGTTTTATGAACTCATCCCACACATGTGATATGTAACTCCTATCCCACTTGGATTCACTTAAAAGAGGGCACAAATTCCTGTGCTAAATCAAATCTCCAACTCTCAATTAATTATGATCTTTCATGGCTCAAAAATCCTGAAAAGAACTGCAAAAATCCTGAGAAGATGATACTTCACAATACATAAATTTTTTTTATTATAATATGTATTCAAACCCTCTAAATAAGATTAATTTTAGAAACACCATTAGAGCCGCTAATGCATCAAAATACCAGTCACATTACTGCTCTGTTGGAATGTTCGCTTACATACCAGGAATTTTCTGCTCCCCTAATAACCTAACCCTTTTTTCACCTAATGGTTTACAGTCAATCGCCATAACTTGGGACATATGAGATAACATGGGATAGGGCTGTATGCACTTTTTTTAAGTAAAGTATCTCATACAACCCTGTCCCATGTTACCTCATACGTCCCAAATTAGGGCAACTGACTGTACTGAACTTTATTTTCTCTCACTTTTTTATCACTGAAAATAAAAGTCAGTTGATTTAAAAATTCCAATATAGGTAATACATTGTGACTGCAAAACTTTTTTTTTTAATTTAACGAAATAAAATGCTGATTCAACAAGACAGTATTTTTAAAAAAACAACACAAATTATTCTATCAACTAAAGGTTTGTGAATTTCACACATCAATTTGCTGACTTAACATTCTGTTGTCAGGTTAACAATACTTTAGTGTGAATAAACATTCGGTTTTGTTAAAGCAACAAAACCATGATGTGTCACAATTTTAAACATTAGAACTGTTGAATCGTACAGTTTTTTAGAAAAAATCCTGAAAGTGGAATATTCTGAATTTGTTTTTTTGTGATTTTTACATTTTCTTAGTTTTCGTATTCAAAATGAGGTTCAGTAGTCTTCAAATTTGATTTTCTCAAGAATAAGGGTCGGAACCATTCTTGGCATTCATGTGCTGTGAAGTACCTAGTCATTTAGTAATTTGGTTATTAAAAAGGTGTAAATTAATTTTATTGACTTCAGCTTTGAACTGAGAATTAACTAGCGTTATTTATTATTTATTCTTTAATTTTCTTCTCAAGTGACCAACAAAATGGAGTCTTTTGTTAGCTCTCTGTACTTTGTTGTTTCCTCTTTTTTTCTGTTTATTTTACTTGCATTGTTTTGTTCCTCATATATGGACCACTTCTTTTTGTAGTACCTATGAATGTCTTTTCAATTGTTTAATTCATCGAACTCTAATATCAGAGCTGTCAAAAAAGTTAAATTCAAAGGTGGTGTTACCTCTAAAGGAAAATTCATAGATAGATAAAAACCGAGTTTGTTTGTTTATTATTGTTAATACGACTAAATAACATTTTTATTTATTTAATCTTTGATTCATTTTTGTGGATCTGTGTTCTCAGCTTTCTGTATTTTTCAGAAAAAACCAACGTTTTGAAAGCACAAGTTTTCATTATTTCTGAACAATTTTTTTGTTTTAAAATAAACTATCTTTAATGGTGATAGCTCAAGATTATTTGAATTTACCCTCTTGTTTTTGTTTTGCCTCTTGAGCGCTAGTTTCACTATTGTATTATTGATTGGTTCAAACAATAGGATGAGGCTGTCGACGAGTGTTGACTCCGCTGTCTAAACTGCCTGAAATAACTATAGTGACGATAAAAATTTCTGAAATTCGCTCTGTACTTTGATAAAAGTTGTTCAACATTTTACTATGATGGCATCAGACTCTTGTACCATTGAGATAGGTATTCCTGCATATTACTGATGTAATTATGCCATTTTGACTCCATGTATATGTTACATGACAAACCCGATTTTAGGCCAAACCGGTTTGGCCTAAAATTCTCCAGGCCAAACTAGTTGGGCCTAACTGATTTTGTGCAGGACAAACTAGTTCAGCCGGAAGTGATCGCGCAGGGCAAACTAGTTGGGACTAGGACAAAGTAGTTTTGCATAAAGTTCGCATGTTCTTACACTGACAAAGAGAGAATTATTTTTTTAATCCAAGGTGTATTTCGTTTGTGTTAAAGAAACTGCACAGTGAAACATTGACCGAGGGGAGATTACTTTAACCCAAGGAAAATGTCTGCTGCTACAGGTAAAATATTCCTTGTAGGGACAGTGATTCTCCTTCATGCAAGCAACTTTTACTTCTTGCAAAGAAAACTGTCACAAGTAAACGTGTTTCCTTGTTTTCTAAAGAAGTGATTTCTTTTAGAGTATGACAATAAAGGAAAAAAATGAATATGAAAGAAACTTGGCGTTTGAATCGGAATCAAACCCAGAACCTTCATATCATGTGTACTTAGCTTTTTTCATTCATTTTTACTGTTTTTAGCTTATTTTTTTTTAAATTTAAAATTTATCTCAAATATAGTTTCCCCTCCGTAATCAGTTCAATCATTTGCCTAATTTATTCATCTGCAGCAGCAAAATATAATCCAATTGGTCTAGCCTAATGATTGTAGGCTGAAACAGTTTGTCCAAGACCAAACCAGCTTGGGCTAAACTGATCATGTGCAGGACAAACTAGTTCGGCCTGAAATTTTCCAGGCCAAACCTGTTGGGCCTAGGACAAACTAGTTTGGCCTAAAATTCTCCAGGCCAAACTAAATCTCCTTCAGAAAAACAGTTCGGCCTAGGCTAAACTAGTTTGGCCTAAAATCGGGTTTGTCCTGTAACATATATAAGCTTTTAATAAATTAATGAGTAGATTTCCAAAGTTTTTTGTGTTACCATTCTTATTTCAGCTGCTTTAAACAGCGGAGCCAGTTTAGCATGCAGTTCAGTTGCTGGAGCTTGCAACAGCCTCATTCAAGGGTTTAACAATCACCTTTATATTTAATCCTTGAACCTCAAATGAGAAATAGATTGATCTCAGAGCTTTGTGATTGTATTAATGTCATTACAGCCAAAACTAGATTAGGTTAGAAGAATGAGTTAGGTATTTGAATTTCTTGGAAAAGTTACCTCGTGCAGCTTAAGTTTAGTTCAAAGTAGGGTTTTAGTTTTTGAGAATTATGGCTGCCCATCGGATTCACGGACGGATAAGTGGTCTCCCCCCCCCCCACATCTGTAATTTTCTGTCGGATGCCTTTTTGGTCTTTGAAGTCAAAGTTGGTCTCGAACTATTCAAAAAATAATTCTGACAGTCTTCCAACGCCCAGTCAAATCAACTGTTAAGATGATCCCAGGGTCGATTAGTTTCAACCGAGGACACCACATCGCGCTGCTCAAAAAGTCAATAGTTTTTGGCTGAAATTGACAAATTTACGCGGAAAACGCAAATTTGAGGAACGTCAGCACCTACGAGCACACTTCAGGAAGATACTCCGAAAGTTTCAAGCTGAAACACTCAATAATAAAGCCGGAAATTATGAAATATGAAAATTCCCTTAAGTCTCAACGAGTGCGAATGAGGCAGATGGACATATTAGCACTCACTAAGCTTATGGCAAAATTAATTTCATAATTTACGGTTTTAATTCTAAACCACTTTTGCTAGTTTTCGGCTCAAAAAAACCCATTAAAAAATTTCGCAGGTACTGACATTAGTAGATTTTGCGTTTTTTCTTTGGTTTCAATTTAAAATGCCAAAATCATGACTTTTCTCAAAAGCGACTAGTGGCGCTATCCATCGGATTGAAATCTGGAAAAATTTTGCCTGGAATCACCTTTAAGATGCCCTCCTTTCTCAACAGATATTGAGTTAACTTGACAAACTTTTCTTTTTGTTAAAGTCTTAGCTCCAAGCACATTTCAACGGGAAGATTTTCTAAAATTCTGAAAAAAGGTTTTCAGAAATGTGAACATTTTCCTTTAAAAATTGTTAAAAGTAGAGTTTAAAGGAAAACTTACTCAATTAAAAAGTAAAATAAAGAATAATTCTTGAATAATAAGGAGCAGCAGTTGAGAAAAAAAAACAAAAAACAAAAAACCGTCAGAACAAATGGCTCAGAACCTCGAAGAGAAGTTTTTCGGACGCTATGACATTCAGCGGCACTTGCAGTCAATAGAGCAAGCCTGACGGTCATAAAACCTGTGTTTCTCTCCCTCCCTCTCACGTACAATTTTTACTCTTGCTCTCTCTAGCGTACATATATAAATGAAATACACTTTTCCCATAGATGTGAGTGCGTGGGGGAGAGGGACTTCTGTGTATAAGCACCAATTTTACTAGCATATGTTTAAAATAGAAGTTTATGAGTCAGAAGCCGACGGCAACTCTGTTTAAATAACACCCGCCTCGGAATGAAAACAAAACATTGTTTTTAACCATGTGAAAGGATGTCAAATTTTAGGATCAAGAAACTGTAGCTTGTATTTTCAACTTTCTTATTCCTTTAATTACAAATTAAATAAAACATTTTTTATAATAAAAACAAGATAAAAATTAATAACTTAAATTATAATAATCAGCCTAGTTACAAACTCCTAAAAAAATACTTCCAAAACAATGGAATAGGCGAACAACAATGGAGAACGCAATAGGAAAGATCGACGTAAAACAGCACGACACATTGAACAGTAAAAAAGGATTTTAGCAACCTAGAATATCGTCATAAACACTGCACCAGTGCGTAAAAATACTTTAATTTTCAGATGAGTTCCACACCCAGTTAGGCAAATTTTTATGCCAAGTGCATCTAAGTTTCATTGAGTCATTTCATCACTTAATCATCAGTCTTAAAAATGGAAACATGGGATTCTGATAAATTCCCTGAAATATAGTTTCAGAATGTTTAGCAACTTTCAAATTGCCTCGTATTTCCATGATTTCCCACGATACTTCTGGATTCTTTGCATGATGAATTAAAACATGTTGCTAGAAAAAATTTGAACATTATCAAAGACTTAAACTTCATCAAGTTGGGACATTTCGGAGAAAATGAATAGCCAAATTTGAACACCCTCTTTGAAACTTCCTCGACTCAAGAGAGCCATTTGAAATGCACAGGATCTGCTTGCTCGCGGTCCTGTCGCATTGTCATCAAAGCTGCTACTCTCGCAGCAGGCTCTGAAAAAGCATTGTAATCGCTCATATTTTTTGATGTGTCTCATCAGTAAGAGCTCATGCTATCTGGCAACCATGCTTTTTTCCCATTTGAACCCAAGCAAAAAGTTGATTCTAGGTGAGGTAGACTACCTTTTCAAAGATTGTTTATTTGACAGATTTAAATGGAAAAAATTTACTGTTTCTACTTCGCACCAGCTACCATAGATTACCTATTTATTTGTGTGATCGAGCAACTACGCTAAACTCATGTGAGGAATGGATTCTAAGCAAAGACATTATAGAAGAAGACTGGCCCCTGCTGTCTCTTTGCACGGAGGAAAAGGGAAGCCGGTCTTGGCACGGGCTGATGGGCAGGGCACTTCCCCGCGCGGGGGTATAAACCAATTTAACATTAGCTCTTATGGAGCTTCGCTCTTCAAACCTATTTTAGTCAATTATTTTTACGAATAACAAAGTCGAGTCTCACATATGTTGTACAGTGTAGTATAACATACATCTAAACCAAAAATTTGGATCAATTTAAGGCGTCCGCTCTTTCATAATTGAAGTTAACGATCGGTCGGTCATTGTTTACTTTAGCACTCATAACCTATCTGCCGTACTTTCTATCGTAAATATCTACCGGATAAATTGACCGTAACTTGCGTTTAATTTTGTCAATTTCAACTTTGGCATAAGCTACTTATCATATCTGAGTACTTATGAAAACTAAAAGTAATTAACAATCTTTTGAAATAGTTTTATGTCTCGGCTCCATAAGCCGCAATGTTAATTTGGTTCATACCCCCGAGCGGGGAAGCCCATGATAGTAACCGGCCTCAAATCTCGCCGCTGGGGGCCAGTCTTCTTCTATAATGTCTTTGATTCTAGGTGAGACAGATTGTCTCATCAAAAATCGCCTACATTACATAGGTCTAAATGGAGAAAATAGTGCTGCCAAACAGCAAAAGCTGTCTCCACAGCACTGATGATTAAGGGTAGTTTGACAAACAGCTTTGGATATTTCGGAAAATAGAAATGATTCATTACAGAAAAACTGAGGGGAAGAACTGCAAGGCAACTGGAAGGTTAGGAGAACTTAGAAACTGATTTTGGGAGTGGATCTGGTTTACCAATTGGAATGTAAACGCAAACGGTGACAGATAATTTACACAAAAATTCAGATTGAGTGATATAAAAGAGAAAGGTGGAAAGTTGCCTCAATCAATAAGAGGGCCAAAGAACCTTCAAGAAGTACCGTAACCAGGGGTTTTGGGTGCAAACCTTTCCCTCTATTACACACATACAGAAAACTTTTCTAGTTGCTCAGCTATTTATAGAATTTGAATAAATCACTTTCTTGCAAAAAATTACCTCTGATTCTGTGTTAAGATACAATAAAGACAAACTGCAACAATCGAAAATCTATTTTTGAAAGAGTATATACAGAGCTTTCAAGGATGGACCGATTCCATTCTTGAAGTTTTTGAGGAGTCACTTTGTTGCTTACAAAATACTGCAAGTCTTGTTTATTTTCCAGAGAAAATTCTACTTTAATGAAAGAAAAACATTTCCTTTGGATCAAATTAAAAAATTGGAGGAAAGTAATGTGCATCAGAAATATCTCCTGCAACAACATCCAGTGGCTTCATCTCACCGATTTTGACTAATGCTGAATCTCTTCCAAACAAACAAGGTGAAAAGGTAAAAACAAAAAAAAACAAAAAAAAAATGAGGTCCACAAATGATGCAGTTCAGATTTTGAAGTTAAGTCATGAAAAGTCAGTACTATATCCATGAGGGAAAAATAGTAGAAATAACAATCAAAATTATAGTGACGCAGTCAGAAACATGACGTTTAGGATTCTGTTGGAGGTCCCATGGTAAGACTTATCATTGATAGATCGATCATTTTTCGTTGATACCTTTTGAAAAACTCAGCTGCTCCTGCGGGAGTTTTGAATTTTAAGATGGCTTGCTTCATGCTTTGCTTCAAATTCAATTCCTGGAAATAGAGAAGAGACAAGATTCAAGGATCATATCAGAGCAAATTATAAAGATAACGCTAGGAAGTAAAAAGCTGAAAATCAACACAAATTTATAAACTCTAACAGGTTTTTTGCTCACTTTCGCTATTGTGACATGTAACCAGGCCCGGATTTACCCTTTTGCCGCCTGTGGGCGAGGACGAAAGTGCCGCTCTCATCGTTTATTTATCCACTAGTGGGGGGTCTGGGGGTCCCTCTTCAGAAATTTAGGAAATTTTAGAGCTCTAAGATGCAATTCTGGCCAATTTTCTATGAAAAAAAAAATCAACCCCGTAGTGATCTTGTTTCCCCGCTTATTTCCCCCTCTGCTCCGTGCCAAGATGAGAGCGATCTGCTGATCTGCATCCTTTCGGCGGTAATTTGCACGCACCGCCACCCGCCACCGCGCATGGAAAACACACTCGCCCTTGTCATGGCCGTGGCTCGCGGGGGTGGAATACTTATTATTTAATCATCGCCCTGGGGCGTGTCAAGGAAGAGAGGGCACATGTGGATACCCTTGCCCTGGGCGTCACTCTCTGAGGGCGGCAAAATTAGGGTAACAAGCAAAAAAAAAACAAAACAAAACCAGAAAATCTGATCAAAGTGAAAACTTTGTCTCACAAGGCGGCAAAATCAGTGTGTACCAAGAAAGACAAATGCAGTCATAAAATTAATAATTTTGATGGGCGGCGAACCGGCGATTTGCAAAGGGCGGCAAAATGTCAACCTTTCCCCACCTCTGGAGACCAAGGCACCCCCTGTCATCGCCACACGTTAAGAACTAAAATTTTGTTTCACGGTAGAATTTCTAGGCTGGGGGATTTTTTTCTTTTTTCTCTTTTTTTTCCTCTTCCCCTTTTTTTTATTTCTTTTCCCTTCCCCACCCCACTTTTTTCCGTTCATCGCCCAAATTCGCCGCTCCCAGAATTTTGTCGCAGGGGGCAGCCGCCCTCTCTGCCCCCCCCCCCCCCCTAAATCCGGGCCAGCATTTAACCATGGATTTCAGCATAAAAAAACCAAAGAGCTCTCAAAGAACCTTCAAAATTGCCTCACAAAGTTGTAAAAGTCTTTTTCTAAGATGTTAATTCAAACAGTGCACACCCAATTTCTACAGTAAACAATAATTAAGAGATTGCTGTAGTCATCACCAAGTTCAGTCACCTTAAGTGCTAATTAGCTGATTGAATTGATCTTGAAATTTGAGCTTATCGATCATAAACATTTACTCTTGATGTGTCATTCACAGTAAATATTTTCAGTCAATGAAATCCAATTTAAAGATCAATTCAATTTTGTGATCAGCGCTTTTGATGACTATAGCAATTGCTTCGTTTTATGGTATGGAAGTTGGCTGAGCGCTGTTTGAATAAACGGATTTTTATAAGGTATTTGTGACTTTGTGAATGACTTTCAAAGATTCTTAGCATGTTCATCAGTTTTTTTAAGGGGGGTCAGACACAAATCTTTTTCAAAAACGAAATTTCTATTAATTTGATTTTCGTGTAGCACAGTTGTTTAGGTTTAATTTAAGACCAAGATCACCTCGATCTGATGTGTAGTTTCGAAGTTGTGCACTATTTTATGAGGAAGGGTTAAGTAACATGAAGGGATAATTTTCATTAACATTCCCCAGCTCTCTCGGAGATAGCTGATTTTTGGCTTTCTTTCTAATTGCATTTCCCAAAAACTACTTTTTTTGACAGTTCTGTACCTTTTTCTCAGGATCTACTGTATCGATTTTCAATTTTTTTTTTTGTTCTCTTCCTTATACTGTCCTGCATAAATAGACGGGACATTTCCTCAAAATGTTGAACACATTATTTATAGGACTGCGAAAGTGCAAAGGTCAAATTTGTACGCATTTTTACAAAATATGTCACAATTTTTTAAAAATATTGTTAAAATTTCAAATTTAAAAAAAAAAAAAAAAAAAAAAAAAAAACTCCCATCTGAATATGCAGGAAGTTATATTATAAGGAACAAAATGACAAAAAATTGTGTAATTTGATTCAGTAGTTCCTGAGAAAAAGGTACATGAAGTTAAGTGTATTTATGGTCCTTATGGAGTGTCTGACGGCCCTTAAGGATTAAAACCCATGGAAATTTGTGCTTTACATTGCTGTAGCAAAAAGTGCAAAAGACCCATTCAGATCGCCAAACACAAATCAGAGACCGCCCATCTCCTTCCTCTGCAACTTCCTGCAGAGCTTCCATTTCATGCATATTTAAAGGCATTTTTCAATTCACTGGTGATTCAACCGGTTGACCAAATGCACAATTAAGTTGAGTGTATGACTGCAATGCACGAAAATATGTACTCTAATCTGTAATCTTTCCTCAACCAATGGAGTCTTTGGTATTGACTTTAACCCTTTCCCCGATGGTGATACCGTTGTACCTACCCCTTCTTTTTGCTAATCCTTTCAAAGGCTCTTGTGAAAAAAAATCACACAAGAAACGATTTCAAACTCTCTAGTGGGAGGTATGTAAGTTGCATTTTTAAGTAGATACAGAATCATTATTTGTGCCCAGTGGCATGAATGTCTTACCACCTTTGCAAACAGATGGATGGAAGGAAACAAATCAAAATCACAACTGAAAAATCAAGTGCCAGGAAGGGTTGAAAAATATCTTGATACTAATTAATTTAATGGTGCTTCCACTAATGGGGCTGTTGCATACATTTGCTATAAGCGATTTGACAGTCGATTCCGGTGTAAAAACCCTGACAAATAACAATGGCAGCACTAAAAACTTCCGAAATCCATTCTAAAACTCAATAATCGCTTTTGTTTACGAGGGCGTAATGCTGGCCGAGGGCAGTAACAATGGGAGATTCCTATCTTAATTTCGTCACTCTTTCTATGCTGACAAGGATGATTCACAGAGTAATTCTTCATCAGGGTGATGATCCACATTTGATGAATGGTACCGCAACACCTAGTGACACCGGTGTCAGATGAAAGTTGTCTCCTTATGGGTCACTTCTTGATGGAGTTACAGTATTGTTCGATGGGCATCTCCCATTGTTACTACCCTCAGCCACCATTACGCCCACGCAAATAAAAGCGTTTATTGAGTTTAGGAGTGGGTTTCGGAAGTTTTTAGTGCTGCCATCGTCATTTTTGGAGGTTTTTCACCAGAATCGACAATTGAATTGCTTATAGCAAAAGTGTGCAACAGCCCCCTTGAGAGAAGATTACAGATTAGATTATTTTTGAGCATTGCAGTTGTACACTGAACTGAACTGTGTAACGTTTTGGTTGGCCGGTGTAATCATCAGTAAATTGAAAAATGTCAGTAAACGTCCACAAAACGGGTGATTTCCTGCCAGATAAACTGATTCTGATGTTTTCTTCACACCAATTATTATTGGACATTTCCATGCTTTCCACTATATTTAACGTTCTTCTATCAAAACAACTTTTCATTATTGTTTCTTTTTCTTGGAATTTATTAATTTCATTGTTCCTACAAAGCTATGTATTGAAAAAGGATAAAAAATAGGGGGTTTTCATACCCCTATTTGTCTTTATCTAAAAATTATGTTTTAACCTCTAAAAGCCCAAGGTATCTGACCAACATGCGGTATCAAGGCCATCAAGAGGGAGTTAAAAAAGACCCCAAACGGTTTTTCATTGTAAAGGCAAAGTTCTTTTCTTCTTTCTTTTAACTTCAATTAAAATAAGAGATTCTGTAATTTCACATCAGATCTACTTTTGAATATTTATGGCCACTTTTCGAAAAAATAACAGTTCCAAAAAAATACAACAAATTAGAAAAAAAAGTTTCTACACTGCCCGCAAAAAAACCGGCGCACCTGGCGCGCTGGATCATTCCGCTCGAAAATGCGAAAAAATTACAAAATTTAAAATCGTCATAACTTTTGAACTAAAAAAGCTAAAAATAAGTCAAGGCCAGGATCGGATTTCTCGTACTTTCTAGTTTTTTATTCATAAGCTCAAATTTTCATTTGGTCATTTTTCCACCCGTATGAAGAGTTTTTCCAAACCCTCGCGAAAACTGTTTTTTGGAGCACATCTATAAAAAGTTACTCAAACTTCTCACATCTCTTTGGGCAAAATTAGTATAGATAGACAAAATCTGAGACATGCACCAGATTCCTCAGAGTCAGGACTATCAACCTGGTTACCTCAATTTTGTCTACAAAATTTTTTTACGGTCGAAAAATGCACTTTTTCAAGACCATGTAAAGACCGCTTCTGAATACACAGTTTACACATCCGCTCAAACATGCAAAAAGATGATAAAAGTTTAAATCGTCATAACTTTTGAACTAAAAGAGTTAAAAATATTTCAGAGCCAGGGTCGGATTCCTCATACTCTCTAGTTTTTTATTCAGAAGCTCAAATTTTCTTTTGGTCCTTTTTACGCCCGTGTGAAGAGTTTTTCTAAATGCTCGCGAAAACTGTTTTTTTGGAGCACATCTCTACAAAGTTGCTCAAACTTCTCACATCTCTTTGGGCAAAAGTAGTATAGATAGACAAAATCTGAGACATGCATCAGATTCTTCAGAGTCAGGGCTATCGACCTGGTTACCTCAATTTTGTCTATAAAATTTTTTTACGGTCAGAAAATGCAATTTTCCGAGACCCTGTAAAGATCGCTTCTGAACATTATTAGAAATGTGCTGAAAAAAAACAGTTTTCGCGAGCGTTTAGAAAAACTCTTCACATGGGCGTAAAAAGGACCAAAAGAAAATTTGAGCTTCTGAATAAAAAACTAGAGAGTATGAGGAATCCGACCCTGGCTCTGAAATATTTTTAACTCTTTTAGTTCAAAAGTTATGACGATTTAAACTTTTATCATCTTTTTGCATGTTTGAGCGGATGTGTAAACTGTGTATTCAGAAGCGGTCTTTACATGGTCTCGAAAAAGTGCATTTTCCGACCTTAAAAAAATTTTGTAGACAAAATTGAGTTTACCAGGTCCATAGCCCTGACTTTGAGGGATCCGATGCAAGTCTCAGATTTTGTCTATCTATGCTACTTTTGCCCAAAGAGATGTGAGAAGTTTGAGTAACTTTTTAGAGATGTGCACCAAAAAAACAGTTATCAAGAGGGTTTGGAAAAACTCTTCATACGGGTGGAAAAATGACCAAAAGAAAATTTGAGCTAATGAATAAAAAACTAGAAAGTACGAGGAATCCGATCCGGGCCTTGACATATTTTTAGCTCTTTTAGTTCAAAAGTTATGACAATTTTAAATTTTGTAATTTTTTCGCATTTTCGAGCAGAATGATCCAGCGCGCCAGGTGCGCCGGTTTTTTGGCGGGGCAGTGTATTTTGTGCTTTCTTTTTGATGCTTGTAATTAAAAACAAAAGAATGAACCACTAATCCCAAAAATACATACAATTTCCTAAGATTAAATGTACCAAACTGATTTCCATCAATAACTGAAAAGTTTAATGACCCTTAAAGCACTAAAAGTTAGTAACATGTAAAACTGTTGTTCAAAAAAATAATGGTCTGCTATATCAGTACCTTAAATGTCAACTTAAATAATATGAAGTCCCCAAACTTAATTTGAAAATTGAGAAGTTACACTACAAAAACCAGGGTCAATTTGGACATCCCATTTGTCTCACGAGGGTTAGTGGAGAAGGGCGAGTGACAGAGCATTGGACGGATTTCTGAGGAGGGGGAACCAACTTTCCTGTGTCTACAGAAAGGAACCAACTGCTAGGGGTTCCCTTCTGCTGACACAAAAAAGTTGATTCACTTCTGCAGAAAGTCATCCTATTTATCAATGCCATACAGCTTCTACAACAAACTTGGACAAAACTAATTCAAAACTAATGTTGTCGGAAAACAACCAAACTGTCAAATTTATCGTTAGTTGCTCAGGTCGAAAACTATTGTTGTTGTATCAAGTTAGCTGTCTATTTCAGCAACATACAACTAATTTAATTGTATGCCAGACTAGTTCAACAATTTAGTTGTTTCCCGACAATTTAGTTTTGAATTACTTTTGCCCAAGTCTGTTCTACATTCAACTCCTCTATTGAACATCAAATAATGAAAAAGGTGCATCACATATTGGTTGATGTTACAAAGCGAGACCAATATAATCAGACAAGAAACAAGTTGAGATAAAATTCTTCATTCCCATTTAGAAGAAAGATAAAAGAGATTCTAAAACGTAAGGAAAGACTTACCCCTAATTTGCCGCATCGAGATGCAATGTCAACTAACTGCTGAGCTTTTGTTGAGGCTGACAGATTATCAACAATTACGATAGAGGATGCATTCGGGTCAAGAGGCGTATTACTTTCTGATGCTGGAAGAACCGTTCGATTAGAGTTGGAGGCAAATTTTTCTTCTTTTGGCTGAACAATATGCAAAATAAAAAAAATTATTAACGATCCTACAAAGTGTGATACAAACATAAAAGAGTGATACACTAGGGTAACCTTTATTCACAAAATATTTTGAAGCCACAGCGTCAAAGGGTGACATTTTGTTGGAAAAGATTATTTTTTCTGTCAGATGGTTTTAAGTGTTGTGTGCCAAAATGAATTTAGCAAATTTTATGTAAATTAGAAAAAAAATTCTCATTTTAAGGAATCAAAAGTCAAACCATACTAAAATTCTTGAGTTAATGCTCTTAAACTAAAAAATGAAAAAAATTAGAGTTGCCAGAAAAAACCTTTATTTTTACTTTGATTCTTTTTAGGTAGTTTAAATCTAAAGGGAAAATGAGGTAATGGTAATTCCTGAAAGAAGGGTTTTTTGTTTGCAGAGCACAAACTCAGGAATTTCATCATAAATTAACTTTAAAAATCTAGAAAATGCGGATATTTTTATACTCCAATTTACATAAAAAGATACGAAATTCAAGGGTCTTGCAGCAGCACTTAAAACCAACTGGAAAAAAAAAAAAAAAAAAAAAAAAAAAACCAGTTGAAAAGTAGGTAACCATTCTTTGATAAAATGCTGCCTCTGGATGCTGTAACCGCATAAAATTTCAATAGATTTTGTAAATAAAGGACATCCTAACGAACACAGAAATTTTCAGATAATTTGCTAATTTAAAGGAACGAAAGTTTCCTCGACACTTTAATGAACACGAAGTTAAGGAGCACCTGTAGGGAGGAGGCAAGGGAAGCAATTTTGGCCCCAAGAATTTTAGAAACAAGCTTTTCACAAATAATTTCCCCAAATAATAAGGTAAAAACATGCAAACATTGGGTAAAATCCAAGTTTTGACCCTTCCTGTAACTGTTCCTGGCAGCAGCTACCTAGACGCTCTGCCCTTCCTTTAAAAGAATTCTGCCAAAGCTCACACAGACAGGCATCAATTAATACACCCTCTCTGTTATTGAAAACAGGGTTTCACAAAGTTTCTTCCAACTAACTTTTAACTTCCATCATCTTATATCAATTCAATTAGGTCTTCAGATTTTTTAAATTGCGCATTCATACTTCTGGACAGATGAAAAAATACCTATGCTTTGGAGGGAATACACTGAAAGCATGCTTGTTTCATTGACTTTTGAACTTAATTTGTGGCAAAATTATCTGGGATTTAAGTCCCACAGATAAAGTCCCTAATTGCTGCTGTTTTGTTTTCCTTTAGGGTGATTTGAATGAAATAACAAGAAGGTATCCAAGATAAAAGTTAAATGTTGACACTTGCCAAACTTTTTCGCGGACTTTTTAACCCATCAACCATCAGAATTATGTCGTTGAGTCAAAAATTGAATTTGTCAAAGGAACTGGGTTCATCTGTTTCAATAGGACAAGTGGACTGCAACTATCATTTTACTTGCCCTCAATGCGCAGATGACCAAAATTCCCCTAGAAAACTGCGATTTCAATTCTCGACCAATTTTGATAGTTGATGGCTTGAAAAATCTACAAAATAATCACAGAGGTGCCTGTTCTAACCATTAGTTCCACATGTTATTTTATTAAAATGACCCTAAAAAGCAGGGCTGCCGTTCAGAGTAAAATTGAACGCATTTTCCCATCCAATTCAATTTAAATGTTCAAACTTCCCGCCAAATTCGGCAACACCATTGAGAGAACAAAATGTGAAGCAGAGACTGGTGGCAATATCTGATGAATTAAAATCTCTAAGAGTTTTGCCTGGAATGCTTCAATTGAACGATCAACAGTTTTGACTTTGGAAAAATGTATAAATTTTCTTGCGTAAAATGCAGAGAAAATTACAATGAGCAAAGGTTCATCGCAACTGATTGATTCAGAATTAACCAAGATATTAGATATAGCCTTTGTTTGAAAATGCTGTTTTGTGACATGATGGTCTGTCAAAATTTTATTCTGATTGGAGCGCTTGCTCCACGGTTATGGAGAGCAGTGTCACCAACAACATCAACCCCAAATACGCATTGCAACACTAAATACATGGTACTTACAAAGATACAGGATTCGAAATTTTCGCAACAAAGAAATACAACACAAAACAGCATTTTCAAACTGAAGCTGTATCTTGATTATATTACTGAACAGATGGGAATGGAATTGCGCTCATTGCAATTTTCTACGCGTTTTACCTACGAATCAACCATTAAAGGTTGAATCTGTTGATGGAACTGGCCTGTAACCTAAAATAGATTATATTACAAGGGGTTCTGTTGGGAAGACTAGAGCAAAAGTCTTGGAAAATAAATAAATGCATGAATAAATATAAAGGATATGGCACAATCCTTATGGGAACTGGCGTGTAACTAAATGTTTTATAAGTACTATAAATCGACAGATTATCATAAAAAATTAAAAAGTTTTCACCGCACCAAAGTGATCCCATGTCCAGTTTTTTTGCCATTAAAGCTCAAAGACGGGAACTATTTCTCTCATAGGTCCGCGCAATGATGAAGTAGTACCGGCCGCGTCACAACTTGGCTCAACGTAGAGTGTGATCAGCCAATTTTGATCATTCATTCACAAGCTCCACTACCTACCAAAGTCTCTCTATTATAATACTGCTCGTCTCCTTCACCCTTTTCCTCACCTGGCACACCATTCGTTTCCCTCCCGAGCACGTCTTATAGGGATTTAAGTGACAAGCAATAACAGTTCGCCTGTTTCCATGTTTTACATTTCTCGGATTTTCTTGCTTCTTCCGAATTCTTACGGTCACATTTTTTTACTGTCATATTTGACACTTGTGTTTGTCTGTGTAGTGCGGGGTGAGGGAGAGGGAGACAAGCAGTATTATAATAGAGAGACTTCGGTAGGTAGTGGAGCGGGTGGATGAATGATTGAAATGGGCTGGTGACACTCTTCGTTGAGCCGAGTTGTGAGGCGGACTGTACCACTTCATCATTGCGCGCCGACGCACAAGAGAAATAGTTCCCGTCTTTGAGCTCCAATAGCAAAAAAACTGGACATGGGATCACTTTGGTGCCGTAAGAACTTTTTCCTTACGAATGATAATCTGTCGATTTATAATACTTGAAAAACATTTAGTTACACGCCAGTTACCACAAGGATTGTGCCATATCCTTTAAATAAATTGATCCACAATTTAATCTTAGGAGAGTTTTGAGAGAGAGTTAAAAGGAAAATGTTTTGAAGAACATCTCAATATAAAGCCCTACGTCAGGGTGTCCTGAAAAAACAAAGTTTAGGAAATTAATATCGGTACGGGCCTTGAACAGTGTTCCCTAAAAAATAA
Organism: Trialeurodes vaporariorum; assembly: GCA_011764245.1. Taxonomy (NCBI): domain Eukaryota; kingdom Metazoa; phylum Arthropoda; class Insecta; order Hemiptera; family Aleyrodidae; genus Trialeurodes; species Trialeurodes vaporariorum. Next base: position 35,468,908 of record VMOF01000388.1, read on the forward strand.
GGGTCCTCTGCAAAATTTCAGATCCAAAAGTTTGATTTGTTGTCTTCTCACATTTTAAAATTGAAAAAACCGTCTATTCAGCATGTATTTCAGGAATATGGGTATGTTGTGATGGTCAATTGTCACAGAAAAAGCTGAGTTAACAGCTCTTTAGCGCTTAAATTTTAAGCATTTGAGGCATTTGAGCATATTTTTAGTCAAACCACTTAGCATACTAATTCATGATTTATTTCAGGCTTTGTGAACAAATTCTGGCTGAGTGGTTAACAATATGCAAAAATGCTTGAAAAGGTAACCCTGAAGGCTTGCCACTATGCAATTGCCAAGTTGACTAAGGTAGAACTGAGAAGTGCACTTATTTAATTACTTATTTATTTATTCATTTATTTACAGTTGGTCCTCGTTAATTCGAAACTGAAGGGATCGGGAAAAAACTGAATTGAATAGTATTTCCAAAAAAGTGAGGTCATAAAAGTGGTTGTAGGGCAGAAAAAAAGTTGAATTAATGAGGTTAGGCAGATCCAACATTTTTACGACGGATCATACACAATTTTTGTACAGAAATCTCTTGCAAATCTTTTTTAATGAGCTTGAGCATTTGAACCTAAGCACGTACATACCCTCAAAAGAGCAACCCTTCATTACCTTTGGTTTCATTTGTTGAAAAAGTTTCACTCTTTTCCTGTCGCTGAAACTCAAGTAGAGGACACATTGTTTGAAACACAGAGTTTCGCCGTTGCATCACTACTTTCTGAATTGTAGAGGCTGTGAACCATTTCAACTCCTCGGAATTTATTGAATTGTAGCTAGGTAATCAGCTGCAGTATGCTCCCAAAAGATTTGAACAGCCGAATTGATTCTTTTCAAAATAAGGGGATTTTCCCAAAGGGCCACTGTTTCCTTTGGTACCAAAAAGAGTTTGGAATTATCAAGGGCCAACTGTTTTTCAAAAGATAGAGGAAAACAATAGCTTCAAAATAAAGGAATTTGTGTAACAACTAAGAAAAAGTACTTTAGCACTTAAAAACAAGGCAGCAAATTTAACCAGAACAGAATACAGTCACGAAAAGAAAAAATTAAAATTAAAACACCAACAAGACACAACTCCTATCAAGCCTCTGACAAGCACTCCATGTGACTTTCTCTAATGAACATAAAATATGCTATTAATAATATTATATTATCTGAGAGTATGCTACCAAAGCAAAGACCCAACATTTAATACTACTGAATTGAGCTTAAATTTTGCAGAGAACTTTCTTTTTTTTAGGGAACATTGTTGAAGACCCGTGCAGATACTGAAGCCAAAAAAGTTGTTTCTCGGTACATCCAACTATATGTCTTGAAAGCAAAACACCATCTACCACGGTGCTCTTTTGTGGAGACATACCTGGACCAACACTCCAGATTTTAGGCCAGAGAAACGCTCATCGAGAGTGCGAGGTTGAGAACTGGCAGTGGCAGTTTTGAGTGACTCAGAGAACCTCGCCTGATTCAGATAGATAGGAGAAAGAAATGGGTGAATTCACAACTGATTTGAAGGAATGAGCCTGTCCAGAACTTTTGCTACAGCAATTCCGAACAACAATTCTGATGTAAAACGAGGGAAAAATAACGATGAACACATTAAAATTATTAATAAACACTACTAAATTCAAAAAAAGCAAATGAATAGTCACTTTTTGTTACCCCAGTAGTTATTACATACTATTCAGCTCTGTATTATATTACTTTTGATAAGAACAAATGCAAGGCAAACAAAATATACCTACATAGTCCAACAAGAAATCGGTACTCTCAATTTTTTTGCAAAAAAACAAGAAAATAATGGCTTAAGATAATAAGTTTCATACTGAAGTTGAAGATAAACCTCTCATTTCCTATCTAACTTCTGTTAACTTCACATTGGAGCTGCACCGGTGCTTCTTTGATGAAAAATAAAAATATACCACAATTATCCAAAAATCTACATGTTCGTTTGCGTGATCTACCGAAATGGTCATCTTGAATCTACTGCCAAAATATTATCCAAAAGTGAAAGATACAAGGCTGTATAGTATTCAGAAAGGGCATCAGACACTTCAATTTGCATTCAATATTCTTGAGTTTAGGAGAGAAATTCAGTCATTTCAAGTTTGTGTACTGTTATTTTTGCAGCATTATACAAAAGAATCACAATCTGCAGCAAAAGTTCGCAACAGACCCGTCTTGGAAAGCAAGAAAAATATTTTTATCGACCACACAGGGAGAAGAGAAAAATCTAGACATTCAGATTCAATTATAAGGGGACAGTTATTTCTCATTTAAAGGAGAGACATGCTTTCCCATCAACATAGATTTTTGACTAAAATTCTAAATTTAAGATTTGTCTGTCAATGGGTGTTTGGCCCACTTTTGTTACAACAATAAGGAGTATAAATTCCTTAGGAACTTAGCTAAAATGAAAGACAAATGCACTAAGAGCTTTCAAATTTTACAGCATGAATGCCTTTTTCAAATCCTAAAGTTTGAATAGCTTGTTCGTAATTTCTAACCATAAAACAAAGCAACCGATGCAGTCATCACCAAACCCAGTCAGCTGCTATCTCAGCGACTGATGCAGGTAGGTTTGAGGCTAAGTGACACTAATAACAGTATCTATTACTGATGATAACGTTTGATAAAGGCGAATAACTCAACTGAGATGACAACTCTATGCTCTTTGCACTCATTATATCACTTTGTTTACACATTTTCACTAGCAATCAGTTATGATTGAATTTTTATCGAAGCGAGTGCATTAACGAGTAAACGCCTTCATCATCAAATACGCCTTTATTTTCACTTTAAATAATACATTTTTTCTATTAAACAGTAAAACCTTGCAAACTTTTTATTTTTCTTCCAAAAACCCTTAAAATTCAAAGGAATACTGCAGTCCAAAGAATCTCAAATTTGCTCTATGCGAGAGGGGCACTCCTGAGGTCACTTTTTCGATTTTCTCAAAACACAATTCAAAGATGAAAAAACATGATGGAGGATTCCTAAATCTTGGTCCTCATATCAATCGTAAAGGGATAATTAATCAAAGTTGCTAGTCTGTTTTAACACAGCAATATATCATATGGATTGCCATTCGGGGACCTCTGGTTCCAAACAAACTCTGATTCAACATAATTTCCCCACAAGCGGATTTTTTAACGGAAATTTTGACTAATAAATCAAGAAATTATTACAACCTTTTTGCAATTAAGAATTGTGTCCCCAAAAACGCATAATTATGCCTAGTTCCACGATTAAAACTGCTAAAATCAACAAGATATTACAGATTAAACATTGCATATAGAGGTTAGAACCGTGCGAAATCCCGCCAATTCCACAACAACAAAAACATTTGGGTGATTACAACCTCCAAACGCATCGTTTAATCCGTAATATTTTGTTTTATCTGAAAGTTTAGCTGTGAACCGGGCATAGTTAGGCATTTTTGAGGACCCAGAATTTGTAATCGCAAAAAGGTCACATTAATTTTGTGATTTAGTGGCCAAAATTTCCGTTCAAAAATCTGCTTAAGGGGAAATTACATTGAATCAGTTTGTTTGGAATCAGAGGTCCTCAGATATAAATTGATGTAATATAGCACTGTACTAAAACAGTCTTCACGTGAACCCAGAAAATTAGAATCTTTAACCACTTATTTCTCAAAACTGCATTTTACCAGAAGTGCCCTTTTTGCACTCAAGTCCTCTCTTGATCTTTCAAGGAGAAAGCATCAATCGAAAATGTTTACAATGAATGGTTTTTAATCTCAAGATAAATTTGATCACTTAAAGAGACTGAACTTGATGTTTACCAAAGAAGTTGCTTTGTTGTATTGTGTAGAAATTGCAAACGCACAATTTACAGATTTTAAGGAGGCCTTTACAAGAATAAGAGTGAATTTTGCAGGTTTCCGATGTTTTCATCTTTTTTTTTTTTTTTTCCCCATCATCAAAAATCCATGGCAAATCATGCACCATATTACTGCAGCAAAATTGTACCAAAGACCCATTTAAAAAAGAATCTTACAATTTTCAGACTATCTGACACAGTACATACTAGCAGGTCCAAACTTTGTTAATCAAAAACAACATTTCAAAATAATATGCAGTACAGTAAAAAAAAAAAAAAACAAAAAGTTAGAACTCAGCAAAGTAAGGAATTAAAAATGTAACATTCCACAAAAGTGAGTTAGTAAGCATTATTCCCATTTTTTTGTTTTTAAATCAAAAACTTGCTCCTTCGTCAAATAAAACATTCACTTTTTACACGAATTCTATCTTTAAAATCTAAATGTTCCTCAGTGTTAATGAATTCAGAGCAGTGATATCTACTCTACAGACTCAGAGTGAAATTTTCCATTGAAAATAGCCAAAAACCGCACAGTGACAGAAAATCGAAACTGTTCACATTAATGCCATACACCACTTTTGAGGTTAGGCTTTCTCTTTGTATGGATTTAAATACAGATCTTGAAGGAGGAAATAGAAAAGTTGCAATTATCTGAGTTGAAATCAATTTTCAGCTTCTAGACCTCTTACACATGGTGCAGAAATTTATTTTTTGACCTAAAAGTTAAAAATAAAATTCTTAAGAGCATCTTTAAACATAGAAAATTTGTAACACAAATAACTACCTTTGAGGAGGTGGAGGACTGAAGGTGGAATAATGACTCTCACTACCCTGCCCAACAGCAGACAGTCATTATATTAAATTTTTTTCTCTTTAAAGTTGCTGGGAAGGATTTTAATTGCACTTCCAAGTCTTAAAATAATTTCCTGCACGTATGAAACAAATGCACTGCAGACATGGTGGAGAGAACCGAGAGCAAAAGAGAATTGGTACCAGAAATTATGGTGGAATCTGACCATGAAAAATGTTACTTTAAGTCTGTAAAGGCCCTCACTAATTCAGAATAACAATTGTTCAGGGTACAGATTTTGGGAGGTACGACTGATTTAAAAACAAACATAAAATGAACATAATAAATCATGCAAAGTTTGGTACAACAGTTTTGCTGGTCTAGAACGGTGAGATACCTATTGACAAGAGGAATAAGACTTTGGACAGACCTAATCTTCAAGACATTTTGAAACTAGAGCTAATTGAACAAGATTTGAGCACTAAGCACATTTTTTTACCAAGCGCGGGTGAAGATTTAATCCAAACCGACAGTTGTATATTTCACCAAGTCCTCAACGCTCAACCGAAACGTTTCTGACTGATTATAATTCATTGTTGAGTTTTCAGCTTCAACACTAGGATCTCTTTGTACCCTTGTGAGGTAGGGGCAAGATTCAAGTATCAGGCAACTAGATAATGAACTCAAAATCTCATAATTGGTACATTGGAATCATTGTCCAGTTTTCTCCGAAATTTAAATTTGCACCCAAATCAGATAATAAAATATGCTTGTTGAAGATAATAGATCAGCTCTACTGAAGAGAAAAATGTGCAAAAAGAAGAAAAGAGCTAGGAAACTTCTCCTCCGCCATGCAAGCAAAATTAAAGTATTATTCATTTATTTCAAAACGCAGAAACCAAACAGGAAAACTTTCTTTGTGAGGATGGAGATTTTAAAAAAATGTGAGAAGTAAAAGAGGAATTGTTAGAGAAATCAAATATGTACAACCTTGACAAAAATGAAAAAAAAAAAAAGAAATGGGAAATAACAAAGGACCCCTCACAATCCTTGCAAAAGTTGACTACCTAGGCACTTTGACTGCAGTAATAACGATTTTGAGATAAATTCAAAATTCATAAATGTATAGAATTTTGAATTAATAAATTACATCCATTGAGTATTTAAATGATTTAAAGACTCTTTTGCTGTTAGAAATGCATACAAGCACTTGCGTTAGTCTTGCGTTCACGATTCAATGCAACCCAACCCGGAGGACACATGAGTACACAACACACTCTTTTCTTCCTTCTCTTTGGTTTTCTTAAAACCAAGAAAAAACATGGCCATGTGTGATGCCGGTTGCGTCTTATTGTTGATGCATGACCTATGCAACTGCTTGTAATTTTAAAATGGATTGAAATTGTGACATGAACGTACATTTTTTCCCCCTCAATAGAGAAATCAAACAAGTACAACCTTAACAAAAATTAAGAGAAGCAAGTAGGAATTTTGAAAAAGACTACAATACTACATCCAACAAATGTTTGATGGATTTAAAGATAGATCTGTGGGTGTGCCCATAAACTTATGACATAAAGTATAATGTGAACGTACGGTAAAACGTTTTCTTAAAGAAATTAAAAGCACCTGAGCTTAATATTGCTATAAGAACTAATCGCCTTATAAATGAGAAGACAGAAAGTAAGAAAAATATGGAACAATGCATAGATTTAGATAATTTGCACAGCAACCACAGCCCCAACACTACAATAGCATACAATATCAAAGAAGAGGGAAGCTTGTTTAGAAGAAATATCTAAAAGAGAACAAAAACCAAGGAGGAATAGAAAGGATTCAAATGCTTGCTAGAATTCGCTTGGGGGGGGGGGGGCACAGATCGTAAGAGAATGAGACCTTTCTGGGTTTTCAAAAAGAAAAATTAAGTAAATTTGGTGAAATATTAGTTGGATTTTCATGCTTCCTCCATCTTTTCACACCTTTACAATCCATCTTCTGTCTGTTCTCAAAAATTGGGAATACCATGACACAGAGAAATTTGTTTAACAAAAAATTTAACTAGTAAATATGAAGATGAAAATAATTGGAATGAAATATTCAGGAGAAACAAAATTTTTCAGAGCCATTTAGAGAAAGCTTCATACCTGATGTCCTTCAAATTTTTTCCCTTCTATTTCTCTCTATTTTTGAGGAAAAGAGGCACTAACTCAGGGGGAAAACCAGAGCATCACTACTTCAAAAACTATTTACTGTACTCACCAATGTACAACACACCTTCCTATGGGATATTCCAAAAAATATTGGACTTGACAGATCTACTGCTTTCATGAAAATATCAGCTTCAAACTGCTAATAGAGCAATCCTATTGGGTTGGAGCAGCAAGAAGCTGATGCTTTCGATCCAGCCATACAGTTGTCAAGTATAATTATTTTTGGGACTGGCTAAACCCAAAATTTTCTACTTGGAATGACTTTCAGCAATACGTGGTGCAGGTTTAACACAGATCTCGTTCTGAAAGTAGCAATTCACGACTTGCTCTCCAGACAATTGACACACTCTGTGAACAATGACCTTGATCTGGTGTTAACAGAGCGGTTTACGGACATTTCCCCCCCGCAATTTCCCCCACGGACACTTCCCCCCTGTCATTTCCCCTCGAGGACATTTCCCCCCCGGACACTTCCCCCCGAGGACATTTCCCCCCGAGGACACTTACCCCCCGGACACTTCCCCCCCGGTCATTTCCCCCCCAGTTACTTCCCCCCGAGGTTATTTATAGCTAATCAAATAATCAATCAACTTTTCCCTCACAATTTTCACAGGTTTGAAGGGCGTGTTTAAAAAGTTGCATTATTTGTTCTTGTTTTTGTTTTATTTTTTGTTTTGTTTTAAAGATTTTTTTCATTGTTAATGTTTCATCAAAATCTTTCAAGAAGGGGATGTAATCTACTAAACTAAAAAAAATCTTTTGGAGATCGACAGAGTCTGAAAGAGAGAAAACCAAGAGAAAACCAAATATTGCATTCAACTCAAATAATTATTTTATAAAATAATTTTAATAGTAATAATTTTTAAAAGTAATTAATTAACAATAAAACAAGGGGGAACAGACGGGGGGGATATCCGGGGGGGAAATAGCCGGGGGGGGGGGGGGGGAATGTCCTTTAAATTCTGATGTTGCTTTCAACAAGTTTTCAAGTGATTTCAGGATATAATATGTTCTTATTCTTTGAGTTGAATGCAATATTTGGTTTCCTCTTTCAGACTCTGTCGATCTCCAAAAGCTTTTTTTAGTTTAGTAGATTACACCCTCTTCTTGAAAGATTTTGATGAAACATTAACAATGAAAAAAATCTTTAAAACAAAACAAAAAATAAAACAAAAACAAATAATGCAACTTTTTAAACACGCCGTTCAAACTTGTGAAAATTGTGAGGGAAAAACTGATTGATTATTTGATTAGCTATAAATAACCTCGGGGGGAAGTAACTGGGGGGGAAATGACCGGGGGGAAGTGTCCGGGGGGGAAATGTCCTCGGGGGGGGAAATGTCCTTGGGGGGGAAGTGTCCGGGGGGGAAATGTCCCAGCGGGGAAATGACCGGGGGGAAGTGTCCGGGGGGGAAATTGCGGGGGGAAATGTCCGGACACCTAACAGAGCGCAGATCGTACAGGTCCCAGTAGATAGCGTTACAGATGGAAAGACAGCCTCTACAACTCCAGGACACCACAGTTCCCACAGCTGAAGTGCGACTATGGTCATAATACGTACACTTGTCTCAACTCTCTTTTTTATTTTTCTCCCCCTCAAAAATTTACAGTGTGTAAGATATGCAGAGGTGTGATGTACACGGGTGAACATGGTAATTTTTGGAACTCTATTTATACAGGATTCATAATCATATTAGACTTTTGAAAAAACAATTGAAGGAAGTCTTTCTGGCAGTGAACCAGGGAAATTTTTAGAGCACCACTAACTGAAAATAAATGAAAGAGAAGAAGGAAAATTGATCCAAAAAAATTATGCTCAGTACTTAGCAAAAATCGTTATTTAGACTCTCATCTCTTTAAACAAAACCCACGATTCGTCTTAAGGATAATGAGTCTGTTGATAAATTTAGCTACACTTGTTGGGAGAGTTGATTCATATAAAAAAAAATTAAAGATAAGCTATGAGCACAATAAGAGGTTCCAAAAGTTACACCTGAACCTTTTTAAAAATTACAGTTAAAGTCACTGTCCACATCTTGACTTATTTGTTTTCTTGCACCTCGATTTTGAGCGACCAATGTACGAACATGAGTGTGCTGTGTAAAGTGCGGTGCAAAAAATCAGGGATACCAAGATGAAGACCATGACATCCTTTATTTCTTCAGATCATTTGACAAAAATTCAACTTTTCCAGCAGTAACTGCCAAAGTCATCAACAGACCCATATTGTCAAGACGCTCATCAAAGTTTTGCAGTCTCAAAAATTTATGCCAAGATCCAATACGCTGAAATTATCGAAAGTTGGTCGGGATCCAGAAAATACTAAATACAAAAAAAAAAAAAAAAAAACCAAAATATCGAAAGATACTAGAATACCGACCAATAATTTCAGCGAAGATCTATTCCGCACAACTCTGATAGACATCCAATTTGACATACAAACAACTGATCCGTTCAAGTGAAATTCTTTAAAATGTGCCTTCACTTTGTAAGACCAATTTCCAAAGGATGGCTCAAATTTTCATTATCATTCTTTACGTCATTTCAGTTTTTAACGATCACAGGCAAGCTACCAAATCACTCAAAAAGCATAATACTAACAACAATTATGCTGTCCTTCACTTGAACATTCCTTGAAAAATTGAATTAAGTTCTACTAGATTGCTAATTATTACACTGTGTACCGGGTTTTTATTCAGGTAAAACCACATTGCAACTATATGCCAATTGCAGCCAAATTGGCGGGTGAAAATCGGAATTAAAACGCAAAAAGGCAACACTAAGGACCCTTATGAGTCTCGAGTCGAGTTAATAGCCGAGAGCCGACTATTGTTTGGGAGGAGCCCAGTGTCCGGCCACCTTGGACCCTTTTCCTTCTCCCAAAATTTCTGACGGTTTTTTTTCCTCGGACAAACGCGCCGTTTTTATGTGGAAATTCGGTTTCAGCGAGAAATTTCAAAGGAAATGAACTAAAAAACTAAGCTGATTAGCTTAGTTTGAAGCTGTTTGATTCACCACCGCTAACCAAACAGTGATGAATCAAATTAACTCATCAACTTGGTTTTTTAGTTGATTTCCATTAAAATTTCACGCTGCAACGGAATTTCTACATAAAAACGGCGCATTTATCCGAGGGAAAAAAATCATCAGATTTTTGGGTGAAGGAAAAGGGTCCGAGATAACCAGACACCGGGGCTCCTCCAAAAACAATAGCCGGCTCTTGGCTATTCATTCAGAGCGCTCAGCAGTGGCTTTCACTACGACAACTCGAGGCTCAAAAGGGTCCTCAGTGTTGCCTTTTTTGCATTTTGATTCTGATTTTCCCGCCAATTCGGCTGCCGGTGAGTATAAGCAGCTTAAATAATGCTTCTCTTTCATAGCATTTTCAATTAAACTAAAACCGCAGTGCTCGCACAAACAAGGGGAGGCTCAGAAGTCGCCGCCTCCGATTTTGGAAATAATTACACGAAAAAGTAGCTAAAATAAAACTATTAGACAAGAGTTTCTCACTTTTTGCCGTTGGACCTTCCTAAGGCTTCAAATTTTTTTTGAAAATTGGCGAAATTCTCATGAAAAACCCAAGTGAACCACTGGGCGGAGTGCGTTTCGTATGTGAACGCTCATTTCCTCCGCTACAAGCAAGTAGCAGCGTGGCCGAGTGGGCTAGGGTGCAGACTGCCGTGCGGGAGGATGCGAGTTCGATGCTGGCGTGTAAACTCATTTTTGGGATGGATTTTCTCTTCTTCTTCATCCCGTTGCTCTTATTTGACTTTTCCTAATTTTCGGTGACATTTGACATAAAAAATAATGCTTCTGTTGAATAATGTACGAAACAATAATGCCATAAAAATTGTCAGTTCTGTGGATACAAAAAATAGTTATTTTATTTGCCAGCAATATTTGCACTTTTTAATTTTTTAATATGCTATGTACATATATGTATATATATATGTATATTTTTTTTTGGGGGATTGAATACACCAATCTAGATGAAAGTCCGTCAAAAGCTGACAAGGATTGTGAGTTCCTCTAAAGAAAATATGCTTTTCGCATAACCTACCACTTACATAAATTAAATGCTCATGAAATTCAGATTCCTCTTATGTTCCCAACTTTAAAGTCGTGATTTGTGTATGTTTCATCCATTATTTAAAGGAAGCATTAAAACACCGAAAATTCAGACGGCTCAAGTAAGAGCAACGGAATGAAGAAGGGGGAAAAAATCATGGCAAAAAATAAATTTACACTCCAGCATCGAACTCGCACTCACTCGCCTGGCAGTCTGCACCCTAGCCCATGCCGCTACTTGTTGGAAGGGGAGGAAATGAGCATTGATATACCAAACGCACTACGGCCAGTGGTTCTCTCAAGTTTTTGATGCGAATTTCGCCAATTTTCAAAAATTCCTGACGCCTTAGGAAGGCCCATTGCCAAAAAGTGAGAAACAGGTGTCTAATAATTTTATTTTAGCTACATTTTCGCGTAATTATTTCCAAAAGTGGAGGCGGCGACTTCTGAGCCTCCCCTTGTAAGTGATGATGTCTGTTTGATGTTCAAATAAAGGACAAGTTTTAAAGACACAAACAAATGTACAAACTTCCATAGCTTGAGCAAAATTAGAAACATTAGTTAAAAGACCTAGAGCAGGACCATTCTGAGTATCGGATTCTGAAAAGTAGCAGTGCAAGCTTCTGAACTGCATCAAAACGCATCGGTGAGCGGTTGGTTAGCGCAGAGTTTCAACTCGTTGCTAATCAACCGCTCACTGATGTGCTTTGATGTGGTTTGGAAGCAGGCACCGCTACTTGTCAGAACACGATACTCAAAATGGTCCCACTCTAGTCATGTCTACAATCAGGCTTCCACTAAGCAAACATAATTCTAAAAACAACAGGTCTTGATTTTTCTGCCCCTTAAGCCAACTCTCTGAGTAACTGGAGGTTTCAATTTTTAGGGTGGAACACCCATACAGTCCTTAATGTCTAAAATAGCTCTTCAGTTATTATATTTGCGACAAATCTGTTTCAACTGAAAAATTAAAATTAATCAAAATTAACATGTTCACTGCCACACCGGTTGTATGTGACCGGCGGTGATGTTAGGCACCCTGCCGTGCCAGTTGTATTTGGCTGACCGCCTGGTTGGAGGTACTGGGAATTAGAGCGTTCTCACAGGACCTCTAGCCAGCGGATCCAAGTACATGCAAATACCTTTTTAATTGGTATGGCGTGGCAAGTAAAATGCATGCAATAACTTTTCTGTTTGACCCGTTTTGGGCAAAAAAATTCCGTTAAATTTTTTTTTTGGGGGTTTTTGAATAAAACGGTTTGGCGTGGTGCGTCACACTAGCAAAAATTGTTTGTTAGAGAACATGTTAAAAATGAATTTGCAACAACAAGCAGTTCATTATTGAGGCCCGACATTAATTACTGTTTACAAACTGTAACACTAAAATAAGCCGAAATTGAAGACTTTTTCCCATTGACAAGAGTTGCTCTTTATAGAAGCCTGACGTTTGTTTGACTGGATAGAATCAAAACCGAAGAATCTCATTTGAAAGAAGCTACTACGTCTACGAAATCATTCTTCTAAATCAATTACTTGAACAAGATTGAAGTCCCCAGAGGAAGCGGAGGCAGAGGATTGCTGCGTTTGAGTTGTGTCAGGGAGAATGACTGCTCTTTGTCTTTCTTCAGCTGTTTTCGACCTCTAAAAAATAAGGGCAAACCAAAAAGGGACGAAAACCCTAAAATTACTAACACACATAAAACTAGATTCTTTAGGTGAATTTTTGTTTTCGTTCATTACTCATTAATCTTCAAACTAGAGCTGTGAGCGGATCATTTACCTTAACGAGCTGTTGATGAAACACATTTTATTGAACCAATCGAAACTTAACAATATCAGCTCATCTTTATGTTTTTTTTATTTTTTGAACTGGTTAATTGTTAACTACAGTTATCAATCATTTACCTGTTCAGAAATTTGTAAATTATTTGTTACTTTGTCAGTTCAGTGCTCATTAGTCAATGTAGAATCCAGTGAAACATTGTTTTGTTGCCAAACCCCAAAAAAAAAGTTGCCACCAGATTGTACCGAGGGCAAAATAGCTAGTATGAGGTCTCCAGTACATGCTGTCTCTGGTGTAGGTGTCACTTGTTGAACTACTAACAGGGGGGTGATCACGGAGGATCGTTATCGTTATCGTTATCGTTATCGTTATCGTTTTCGAGTGCAGCAGTTACTCGCGCTGTAGTAGGCTATCCTCTTATTTCTTCTTCTTCAACACTATTCTAATCGATAACGATAACGATAACGATAACGATCCTCCGTGATCACCCCCCTGGGTTGAGTCAAAGATCAATTGATTTTTAAAAGTACACAGGAAAGAAAATGAAAATAAATTCATAAATACCAGGGACCTAAAGTGTTCCGTCCTGACCAAGTACGTAATTTAAGTTACGTTCGGTTCTGACCAAACAAAAACGGGCATTTGCAGGTTACAACCGTACGTAAATGAGGTTAACGCATAACATTATTAGGTCCCACACCTTGTATTTAATAGAAAAAAGCCTACTCAAGAATCTTTTTTGCTTGTTTTCTTGCTTATTAGTTTTGATATTTTTTGGCATTAAACTATTTCTTCTGGTTCATATTGTTTGGATTGCTTTTATTTTAAGGTTTCATTACAGTTCCTCTTAAGCACAACAGATTGATCTTAGGATTAAAAGACCTATGGCTTATGATGTAAGGTTACCATTAAAAATAAGATCAGAAAATTATGAATTTATTTTTATTTCCTTCATTTTATTTCAAGACACCTTGTTATTGATTTCGCATCATGACGTCTGGGTAAAGCCGAGCTTCTATAGATTTCAGAGAATGTCTAACGTAAAAGCCAAACAGAATTATTTACTCTAGTCTTGGAGATAACAGCTGTCAGCATCAGAGGCGGATCTAGGAATTTGTCTTTCCTTCTCCTCCCATTTGAACAGATGTGTTAGAAAAGGATGGGAGACATACAACAGTCTTCATTCTTTCCTAACACAAACATTCAAAGGGACAAAGAGAGAGAATGAGAGAGAGCAACAAATTCCTGATCTCGTACAATTGAGGACATTTCTGGGCAAAGGACACAAAAGGAAAGAGTAAGTTTCCAAAAGAACGTGTTAGAAAGTTCCATTATTTTATGCAGCCTGAACAGCCAGTGAATGAGGCAAGAGGGATCTTCCATTTATAAGTGAAACAATTTGCCGGCAAAGGACAATCCAAGGCAAATAGCAATGGGCTTGCTAATTGCTTAGGTAGATAGCAAGCTGGTCATTGTAATTATGCCTTAAAAAATAACAGTATCAAAATTTACTGAAGCTCATTCAAAACCTAGACAGTTGTGAAAGGTGACGGTTTCCATCAGGGATTCGAACTGCAGAGAAAATGTCGGTTTGGTTTTGTTCTTGGTTCGAGCTTCAATAAAAAACTGGTTAGCGGCAACTTTAGGTTCAGTTCTGCCCATTTCACAGAAGTGCCAACCAGTTTGAACCAGAGTTAGGGACCACTTTACCATCAGTCACGCACTTCATCAAAGCACAAACAAATTAAGCGGACCGAAAACTGAACTTTGAACGTAAAATCATTAAAACCAAAACATTAAAATTAGAAAAACAAATTGTTTTTTATTCAATTCTTTAATTTCATCCATTGATTCATATCTGCTGGATAGTAGTACAACTTTATCATTTAGAGGTGAGAAAAAGCATCAAGAAAAGTCTGAGTAATTGTAAATTTATCCATCTGTATTTTCGGTAGTCTATAATCCACCAATTTAATATAAACCACCAATTTAATTTAACGCAACAAAATCTGCTGAATTTTTCCTCTCATTTTTTTTTTACTGAATTTTTCAGCCAGTTTGGACCGGAATTTTAAAGATGGTTCCAAGTTTGGTTCATGGTTTGACAACTTTAGAAAAAATAGTTTGCGGTTCGGTTCGCAATTCAGAAAAATCGCGATTCAGAGTAGTTTTCAGTTCAGTTCAAGTCTTTGGTTTCAATACATTAGGTTTTTGTTCATTGCTTCTTTGATTATACTCTTTCAAAACGAAAATTATTTTTAAATGAAACAAGATGGAACACTCCCTTTTTATACTGTAACCAACCAGATAACTTCGAGTGTTCCATTGAAACAGAACGATACATTTCGACAAGTGGGTCAACTGATAGCGGCTCCTTATGGTTTTCAAAGGTGCAACCTCAAATCCGTTAACTCTGCTCAAATCTTGAGTTTTTACTTTTTTGACCTGTTCACTTATTACGGCACAAATTTCATGGCAGAAAACTAATCAAAAGTCCAAAAAAAAATTACAAAAACAAATAAATGGCGCAGCTCAAAAAAGCAAACAAAAACGGAACGTGATAATTTGGATGAAACCTAGTTTTTTCAATTGGAACACTAACCAAACCACACTCAACCAAGAGTACCCCATTCCCTCTCAATCCATTTTACTTTGAACCTTTCTTGTACGGGAATTGATAATAGGAAACAATCTCTAAATTCAGTCACATTTGTCGGCATTTTAGCTTTAGAATGAGCTACAGTGAATTGTGAAATGATTGGCACAGAGACTGATGTTTTGTGATCATGACCGGCATGCTATCTATCTAGGCAAGTAGCAAGCCAATTGTTATTTGCCTACAGTTGCAATCTTACAGCAAAATATGTATTCGATTGTTCGATTGAGAGCATTGATTAATAATGCTAGAAAATGCGGTATTTAACCGATTATAAGCCGCCCCCAAAATTTCGGGCGCCAAAGAAAAAAAAAAAAAAAAAAATATAAGCCTCACAAAAAATTGAAAAAATGAGAAAAAGGAGGGCGAAAATCATTAAAGACATCGTTCTCGAAGACATTGTGAACTAAATCCGTTGCATTCGAGTTGAGCGAGTTTTGAGAATCCAAATCCATAAATAAATGATTGATAAAGAACGAATAAAGAATAAAGAGAGAGATAAGAACAGTAACAAATGATGTCAAACAATTAAGATAACACAAGATAAAATTTTTCAAGATAACACTAAATAGAATCGAGCATACCACACGAGCGAACACAAACAGGTGGAGGGGAGGAGTTCGCTCCATCGTGACATGTAGAGGGAAGAAGTTCGCTTTCGGCGCAGGCGTGTCTGAAGAAGGGGAGGGTTCTGAGAGCTCGGAAGTCGCGGGAAGGGAGACACTCTTCCTCTAACACGCCGGAGCTGGATATATATAAACGCAGCATAGATACAGTCAGCCGGCACTGTTCTTTCACTCGCTTTACAGAACATCAGCGAGGCCGATAATCACTCATTTCCCTTGATCTTTATCGGAATGTTAACGCGGAGGATAAAAAGCTTGATTATGGTCAAAATCCCATTTCGTAGGCATCAAAAATAAAATTCCCCGAATATAGGCCGGGTCAAAAACGGGTTCAAAAGTGCGGCTTATAATCTGATAAATACGGCATCTGAAATTATTTTTATGATCCAACAGCTTCGAGTGGATTTTAATTGCTGGTCAAACTAGATTATAAAACACACCTCCAAATACCATCCATGGTATGAAAAATAAGAGAAAGTTGACGTTTTGCAATCAAAAGCGGTAAAAAGAAAATTATTTACAGGAGAGGCCAAACAAGCATGTGTCTTTACAGTCAAGAGGTCAATGAGAGGATGTGACCAAAAGTACAAAAAAAAAAAGACTTTGGCACTGCTTGCTTATAGCAGTATCATTATGAAAAATTGGAAAAGTATAATTAGAAACCAACAAGAGAATTTGATTCAGTCAATTTCTGAACAAAGGGCACAAATGTGATGAATCATTCAACTTGGAGTCTCAACTTCACGAGGACAAAAACCGAGATGATCACTGTACAGAGGGGTTAGTTGCAGACATTTTGGCATAAAGAATAACAAAAAGTGTCGAGTATCACCAACTTTCTATGAATTTGAAGTTTCAAGTAAAACATTTGTAGTCGTTGGAAAAAAAGGTGCACAGGTTAAAAACACTTTCCCAACTCTTTCTGAGCAATTCACTGCAAAGATGCAGCAAAACAAGTGTTTTTCACAGCGCCGCGCCGCCCTGCCTCCGACCTATGTACATGCAAATATAGTTGAGACTAGTGTGGCACCCTGTGTAAATTGCACAGTAAAACTTTTTGACAATTTTCTTCACCACTGCTTTTTAATTTTAAAAATTATTCCTCATATTTGTCGAACATGTGCTACGGCACTGAGCTAAGGCATACCAAAAAAGCTCAGCAGTGAACGTATGAGGAATTCACAGTTTTTTGCTGAAGGAAAAATAATTTGCAGAAATGGATGAAATACCTTGAGATTGAAAATTTGCTGCTAAGTTTAGACAATCTACAGGAAATGTAGTCTCGAAAAAATTGATAGAATAGAATTTAAAGATTTTGCAGTTTTCCGAGGAAGGAAAAATAAGGTACTCCTGCTACGCGACAGCATCTAAAAATCCACAGAAATGGACGCTTTGAGATTGAAAATTTGCTGCAAAGTAAAGACATGCCACAGAATTGATCCTTGAATATCCCTCCATTTCTTTCCACACTCTCAAAAAGGCGGCTGACCAATGCAAATTTCTTCAGCCTCCAAATCTGGAATGCGCATCAGCCGCACATCCAAACTTTTTGATTTGTAATAAAGCGATCCATCGAAAGTGCAAGAGAAGAATAAACCTCACTTTTTAAAATAGTTTTTTGTGGTTCTAAAAAAAAAGCCCTCAATTTCCTCACACCACATTTGTTTCACGTTACAGTACATTTTGCACCTCTGAGCTTTTGGTTAGTCTTCCATAAAAAAAAAAAAAAAAAAACCCTCCTTTCATTTTTTAGTTCCTCTGAAAACAGTGACCAGTGAAGTTTAGACCACGTGTTGGGTGATGCGTCACAAATGTATGTATGTATGTATGTGCCCCTTGTCTAAAAATGTCCTTAATTGAAAACCACAAGAATACGAACGCAATACTTACGACAACAATCCTACCGTCAATCATATCTACATTAAAGTGCTTTAAAGGTTCATTTACATTAACTATTTCACGGGGTATCCTGATTCGAATTTTTCCTTGCTTCTGATTCTGAGCTTCAGCGCTGGACTGATCTTGACCACCGAACCTTAAGGCTCTTTGCTGTAGACTATCATTGCTGCTGCTATTAAGGACCGTCCGTGTGATCTTTAAAGTTTGGCCCTGTTTCTTTTGAGCACTTTGCACGTTCCTCTTCCCAGTAGCTCCACGATTGACAATTGTTGCTATTGGCTGAACAGTTCGTACTGTTTCAGGTGTTATTGATTCTGAAGATGCTGTACCTGGTGTGAAGGAAGAAAACACAAAACATAAATACATTAAACGCATTTCCAACAAAATCTGCAAGTTTATACATCTTATTCACAAAAAAGCAATTTCTTATACGTATTCTTTTAGAGGAAAAGTAATAAGACCAGAGAGAAACGCAATTGAAATCAGTGACACTGATTGAGATAGTAAAGTTCTTGAAACTACGCACCTGACCAATATTCTCACCCATAAATTGATAGAGCTCGTTTCAGAAGTGCTTCAATTACAAAAGTCACCAACAATAATCTTTGTAATTTTCTCAACCTTATTTTTCATACTGCACGTTAGAATTGAATAAAAATGAATTTGCAAGGCTTGGCTTTTAACGAAGCAGTGCTTCAAAATCAAAATGTCGAAGTCCTAGGCTAGTTTTATTCATTGTTGTCTATGCATCAAAAATTAAAAATATATAGACTATTGGTTGGCCCAATGGTTCTTAGTTTTTCATGCCCTTATATCAATGTATACAAGGAGATGAGAGGTGCTAGAAAAATTTGAGAAAAAGAGGTGAGTCACCTCAGAGGCATTTTTTAAATGGAGGAAAGGGGGCGATGAGGCATGAGCATGAGGATTGCGGATGACTACCTGGGTTTCTACAAAATTTGTGCAATTTGCAGCCGCAAAGTTCTGGCGTCTTCTAATAACTGATTCTGCTGCAGCTCTTAAAAAGCCAAAAGAAGAAGGGCAACATTTTGCAACTTGGAAAAATAATTCTGTACGCAAATTGAGTTGAAAGGAATTTACTAACTAGAATTTGAGGCATCACTATTTCCTTTGGCAGAAGTTTGGCTCTGTTGAAGGACAGCATGTTTGCGACGCGCTTCTTTGATTTGGAAGATTTTTTTTCTAAATTGTTGTTGAGCTTCAATCCTCTTGCGGTACTCTCTCATCTCTTCGTCTTCTTCTTCCTGTAAAAGATGAAAAATTGTTTAGACTTTGCCTGGAGTAGAACAGACTGCGCAAAATCTTGCTACAGGCCATAAATCTAAAACAGACTGACATAATCTTGCTATAGGCCATAAATTTATCGCAAACATATTTTATAATTCTGATTGTCTCCCTTTTAAATGGGTAGAATGATATTTTGAAGAAAAACAAAAACCAAAAGAGATTTCTTGAAGATATTTTGCTCTGAACTAAATTCTAGACTCAAACAAATATGTAGTTTAAAACTCATTTTTTGCATCCTGCAAACTTTTGGTGGAATCTCAAATCCCATATTTTGAAGAAAATTTACCGAGAGAAAATGATGTGTGAGGTGTTGCGCGGTCAGCAGTTGTCTCTGGGGTGTGGTAGATCGTAATGACATCATCACTAAATCTTTTGAGAACTCCAACTTAAAAAAGGAGACAGATTCAAGGAAAAGGATTGCAGGTCTGCTCATCTATCTTTCTCTATTTTTATTTGAATGTAGCGTGTATTTAGGGTGACAGTCCCTTTGGAGCACTCCAGGCTTCAGCACACACATTGGGTAAGGAGCTGGGGGGTGATCACGGAAGATCGGATCGTTTTGGTATCGTTATCGACTTATCGTTATTGTTTGCATTAAATCAAATGGGTTTGCTTCTACACAACTCGATCGCGCAGGTGATCCCCTCCTCACCTCTTCACACTTCAAACGATCGAGATTACAACAGCCTCCGACTCATCGCTTCCTTTCGTCCGTTTCAATCGTTACGAGGGGCTCAAAACGATTTGGTCACTTGAGCCGCCCATAAGGTTATACATAAACGATAACGATACCAAAACCATCCAATCCTCCGTGATCACCCCCCTGGTATAGCTTCACAGAACAGTATTAGACAGTCAGTCATGTTTTCCCTGGTTCAAGCCCCTGTCCAAGCTACCTACTTTTGAGATGTCTGAAGAAAATATGAAACATTTGTACCAGAAATGATCAAAAGGAAGTTAGAACATCTTACAGAGAAAAGAGTCATGTGTACATATTAACCCTTTCCACTCCACTTAATTCTAAGTTGAACCTTCCTTTACTTGACTTGAAAATGGGGGAAAATGCTGTTTTTAAGAGTTTTGGAATGATACTACCTTTTACGGATAAATAAAATGCATTTTTTTCAAATATTATGAATGTGTCAAGCTGCGGTCGACAGTGGAGCGGAGTCTGTAAATCAATTTTATCGACCACAGCTCGCCCGTGGAGCGTATCCGTTAAATCAATTTTGTTTACCACAGCCTGCCCGTGGAGCGGAAAGGGTTAAGAAATTTTTCAAATTTTGCACCATCGGGATGCAAATTCCAAAATCAGTCAATAAGCCTTCTTCCTAGAGATACTGTTAAACTCCTGCAAGGATGTTCCGTTTGCTATGAAACTTTGTAGAATTAAATGGCTCCCAGTCAGATACCAAAAGAAACCTAGCGCAAAGCTTGCAGCAATTGCCCCTTTTGCCAGGTCTTTGTTAGGGACTAATCAAAGCAACAGCCAACAGTCGTCAACTGTAGAGTGATGGACTTAGGTTAGGTTTCCATCATGGTTTAAAATTAACATATTCTTGACAGAATAACAGTTTCTGATTAATATTTTTTAAATTCATGCCTTAATGAATTGAAAGGAAGCCGTACACTTTCTATGGGAACTGGCTCCCGGTCAATTTTTTTGAAATTGGAATATATTGTGTAAAAGTGTTCCCTGAGAAAAAGCTTTCACGGACAGAAAAAAAATAATGAAAGGATTTTGAGATATTTGTGTCGTAAGTTGAGAACTATTTTTCCGGTTCTTTGTATTCTTGCATACAGAGACTACACTCTGAATCTCAGTCTTGTTTTCAGCCAAGTCACTCCACTTAGCGCGCAATAAATGATAGAACTACTTCCTTTCGCGATTTCTCCCATTTACTCATTTGTTTACCCCACCCTCTGTTTTGCATTGTCATCTACATTTCTTCTTGTTTCTTCCTTCAACTGATAACTTACTTACATCAACATTCTCTTTTCCTTAGAGACCTCTTTTCTCTACCTCGGTCAACAAGTGAGTAGATGGGAGGGATTGCAAAAGGAAGTAGTTCTATCAATGCGTGTTGAGTCCAGTGATGATATATACAGGGTGTTGAAAAACTGTTCCCGAATATTTCAGGGCGGATTCTACAGGTCAAAATAAGACCTTTTTTTCCTATAAACATGTGTCCGAAAATGCCCCCCTTTTGAGCTACAGCCCCTCAAAGTTTTAAAAAATTTACGGTTTTTTTGGAATAGCGACCACTATTATGAACCAAATGTCTTAAAACTTGGTGTCCTAAAGTGATTTTACGTATAGAATCCATTAATGACCTCGAAAAATTCAGAAATTGATTCTAGTTGTACTTTTCACGCAATATTGTACCTTTAACGGCACAAATTTTATGTTACGGATTAAAATTTTGAAGAATAATTACCGAAATCAGATGCGAAAAACCCTTAGAAAGAGTTTTGGTACTCCTTGTTTCTTTCGATACGACGTGTTTTAAGCGAGATAATCGCTGCACAGTGTGGAAAAGTCAGCGCTTTTACCATGAAAAACGGCAGTGAGTATGCAACCCGCCTCTCCGCTGCTTCTACGGGCCGGCCGCTATGGTAAAAACGCTGACTTTTCCACACTGTGCAGCGATTATCTCACTTAAAATGCGTCGTATCGAAAGAAACAAGGAGTACCAAAAATCTTTCTAAGGGTTTTTCGCATCTGATTTCGGTAATTATTCTTCAAAATTTTAATCCGTAACATAAAATTTGTGCCGTTAAAGGTACAATATTGCGTGAAAAGTACAATTAGAATCAATTTCTGAATTTTTCGAGGTCAATAATGGATTCCACACGTAAAATTAATGTAGGACACCAAGTTTTAAGACATTTGGTTCATAATAGTGGTCGCTATTCCAAAAAAACCGTAAATTTTTTAAAACTTAGGGGGGCTGTAGCTCAAAAGGGGGGCATTTTCAGACACATGTTTATAGGAAAAAAAGGTCTTATTTTGACCTGTAAAATCCGCCCCTGAAATATTCGGGAACAGTTTTTCAACACCCTGTATTTCAGACAACGCACTATCCATGCGCGTGGTGGCTGACTTGTTTTTGGGGACTCAACAGAATAACATATAGAGCATCATCCAACATGGGCCATACGTTGACAGATGCAACCTTGGTGCTTTGCTCTCATTAGACAAAAACCTCAACATCTTTGCTCCAGTCAACGTACTGCCCATGTTGGCGGTGTTCCCTTGAGACCCCTAAAAAAAAAGTAGCCACCGCGCGCTAACATGGGCAAGAAAGATAGTGCATGGTCTCTATTATATATTGTCTCTGGCTGAGAACAAGACCCAACTGCAAAGTACAGTCACCGTATACGAGAATACGAAGCTTCGGGAAAATAGTTCCCAACTTTAAACGCAAATATCTCGAAATCCTGTCATTTTTTTTTACCCATTTGAGCTTTTTAACTTAAACAACAAATTTCAATTTCAAAAAATTTGACCAGGAGCCAGTTCCCATTAGATATAACCGGCTTTTTTTATACTTAAAAGCAAAATTTCAAGTATATTTCAGTAGGAGCCATGTTCATTACCTAACAAAAGGTGACTGTAGGCTGTTATTTCGTTGAAGCCCAAAACAAAAATGAAACCATTTGATTTGCCTCACTCTCATGACATGAGAAGCATCAGATGTGCTGAATCTCTATATGTCTCTACTTTCATTTCTGAAAAAGGGCTTTTAGTGCCCTACGCCCTTTATTCTAAGACCTCATCGATTGTAAAAATGATAGGAATTGATAACATACATAAAATTAAACAAACAGAATAACCAACCGGTATTTCCATCCGAGTGACCCAATGTTGTTCATACTCAAGATAAGGGGGTACATTATCTATCCTACAATCTGAAGCACATCCAGCTTCAGTCTTAATAGTTCTACTCAAACAAATTTCATTCATTTCATTGCTTACTTTAACAACGGCTTCCTTTTCACAGAATGTCGTTGTGTCAGGTAAATTAGAGACCGTTTGGACTTCATGCAAATTTCTTTGGGCCACCTGCAGCAGACAAAAAGAAAGTGAAGTTTCAGGTAGTTACTTCCAAGGGAGGGAAAGGGGGAAAAAATATGAACGAGCATTGAACAAAACATGGGAAATTAGTCGACCAAATTCGTTGAATATTAATGAAAATAGAACCTGTGGATGAGTGATAGACACTTTTTTTTATTTGACCGGAAAAAGTTTTAATAACTACCCTCTCTGATGGTCCAGAAGGTTACGGGAGATTCCTCCTCTTCCAAATAAAATATGGAAGTGGCCCCCTACTCAATAACTCTCCTGCCGTGCTTTAATTTAGGTCCCCCTCGCCCTCTTTTATCATTAAATAAAAAATTGAATTGTTTGTAAGAGAAATTTCATCTTTCTAAGATGGTTTAAAGTTTAAATTAATATAGATAATAGGGCACCTGACTGATCCTGGAATTCGCGATATTCCTTGCTATTTCCGGTGATTTTTCCACAAGAAAAACGGTGGAGCCCATAAAACAGCTCACAAGTGAATTTTTCACAGAGAAAAAGCGACTTTACGTTACAGGATAAAATAAACGTTTTTCATTGGCTAACATAGATATTGCATCATTCAGCCCCCGTGCAGCTGTGCGCTCTGCGCAGGTGATCGGCACAAGAGCCAAGTGCCTTAACGTAAACAACCCAGCCGCCATTCATTTCATTCCGTGTTAAGATTTTAGGGTTAAGAACCGGTTCCTGAGTTCTTCATGTTTACATATGAGTTGCACGTTGCGCCAAAGACTTCTAATACCTAAGTAGTATTTGAAGTCTTTGCGTTGCGCAGTAGACTAGAGCGCACGGGGGCTATCTGATGCAATAATTGAAGCCCCGCCATGGTTTCCCGGCTTGGGCCGTTTCAAATGGTTTGAATTTTTCACAATTTCAAACCAATTTTCCTTGGTGTTCCCGTGGAATATGAGGAAAAAGAAAAAATCTGGGTCTCCTTATTTTACCTCTACTTTAATATTCTGAATTGAAAAAAAATACGTCAAGTGCCCTATTCTTACTCTCTCAATTATTTCTCTTTAGACACCCTTTCTCCATCAGTTTCTCCCATTCCTCCTCCACCTCCCCCACTTTTAAAAACCAATAAAGAAAATTAAAAGGGAGGACAGTAGAAAATTATAAGTCTTGGTTGTTCTTTGCACGCATTGACCAGCAGCGAATATATACATTTGAAAGTTAATAAAAACAACATTCAATTCTGCTTGATTTTCCAAACGTCGACAGCACTGGATTCTGCAATTTAATGTACTTTTTTGGACCTCAGCAAAAAAATTTTACTATGATTTAATGAATTTTGCAAACCAATCATGAACTTTTTGTATCCGATGCTTAACAACCTACCCATTGCTCACTGTCTGAAGCAGTTGCAATGTTTTGAAGTGCGCTCCAACTAACACTGCAAATCAGCTAAAAGAAGGCAATTCACTACCAAAAGTTAGGAACAGCGGACAGGCTCCGTTGAAACACATTTTTTCTCACGATTTTGTTGAGAAAAGAAGGTGATAAATAGCAATTGTTTTGGGATCTACTTAACAAATTTCATTAGAAAGTATGCTCAATGCGGCGCAATTACATTTCCTGATCACATCATAAAAATTGTACAGCAGTCTGTTACTCACAGGAATTAAAGAACAAGTAAGGAGAAAGACAAAGGTGGAGAAAGATCCTCTAGGATACTAACACATCAAAACAAACTAACTATACGCTACTTTTTAGAGACTTATGACATCAGATTTCACAAAAATTATACTAGGCCATGACGTGATTGGTGTACAAGAATTCTCAGAGGTGTTTTATACACTCATTTTAGTTTATTGAAAACACCAACAAAGTAAAATCTTGAATTATTTTGATTTCACTGTGAAAAAACACAATTTTTGATTGACCAGATTCCTTAAATCACCAAACGTTTTTGCCTGTCCCCAGACATCCAGAAAATCTAGGTTTTACTGTACTTGGTTAAATTTTGGGAGCCCGTTCCTTCTAGGATGAGTTCTCTCCAAATCTCAAATTTATACCCAAACTCGTTCATAAAATATGCTTCAAAGAATATTATAAAGATCTTCAAATTCCATTCGTTAACGGGAGAATATAGGGAAAAACAATCGACTCACTCTTTTCGGAGATGACTGGTCGAAGCGTGGCTGCTTGGCTGCAAGACTAGAAGTAGCTCCTGGCTGTAACGTATTTAAATTCCTTTTGATGTTTTTCTTATTGCTAAATGAACTGCTTCCTTGCTGCGGGATTTGGTTAACTTGACCTTTGGTATTTGTCAGCGGTGAATTCGGAACTCGGGCGCCGAGTCTGCTTTTTATACTACCTGCAACGTCAGAAGTCAGACTTTAAAGAGTGCATTTCTAAAGTAAAAGCAGACTGTTTCAGAAAATTACTTCACTGATATTAGACTATGCTCTAGAATAGAAACTGGTTTGGTACCATTTTTATGAAATAGATAGATCACAAATTATTGAATTATTAAAATCTAAATACAGAGACAATGTTTGGAAAAATTTAAAACAGAGCACAAATGTCCTCCTGAATCCATGGAACTTAAATGTAGAAGTAATGAAAGATTAGGTTAGGTGAAGCGTATTATTTAAACCCCCAGACCTGCTTTGTGTTTGTGTAAAGCTTTTCATTGATGGTTAGTTTACCGAAAGAGCAAGTTACAAAGGCTTTAGGGTAAATGCTGTAACCAATGGGCAACCTTTTCATATGCCTCATATGTGACAACGTATACATTGTCGCAGGATGGGCTCAGCAAGAGGTCCAAGATGAGTTCACGAGAGGCAGAGATGTTTGGAGAATAACAATAGGGTAGGGCAGTACAGTCAATACATTTGACAAAAGTTGGATGTGTGAACTGTGTTTTCCTGCAATGCCGTTTAATCTTCTGTTTTTAAACAGCTCAGTTATTAGCTGTTATGCGTTGAACCTGGTAGCAAATGCACGTTTATATAACATCCAGTTTCAATCTTGTGTATTTCAATCACACTAATTGCCTGATAGCTAATATGTCAGATGAGTCAACCTACCATTCTTTTTTGTTCAAAGTTAAATTTTACAGTTGTAAGAACAAAAATGTACCTCTCCCTGGATACAATGCCTCTTGTGGAGGCTGCTGGGATGAGCCGAATTCTAGGTTCACCGGAGGCTGACTGTACCGGAACTGATTTTGTGGCTCGTGCGTCGGCTCACTCTGTAGCGGTATATAACCACTTGGTCCACTCACTGGTTCGTTACACTGACCTACGGGCGGTTGCTCATTGTAAGGGATATTTCTTGTTGGTGGCCCTTCACTATAAGAATAGTTTTGAGGATTTGGCTCACTGCCGTACGGTTGATTTGTAACCTGTCTCGGAGGCAATGGCCCACAATTTAAGTCCTGCCGAAATGACGGATTTGGTGAGCCATAGTGACTGCTAGGAGGTCCCATAGGAGGGTCATTAAAATGTTGGGTTTCTTCATAAGACTGCGATGAGTATTGGGGTCTTTCATAATAGGGGGTCTGAAAAACAAAGAATTAACATACAAAAATTCAGATTTTGAAGAAAGAAAATCCAGAGCAGATGATGACTCAGGACCAGCCAAAGAGGTTTAGGTAAATAACAAGAAGATTTACAAGAATGGGACCAGTATTGGCAATTGGAACAATAGACCCGATGTTACTCCCCCCTCCCCCAAAATACAGTTGAAAGATTATATAAACAACCCCATTTTTCACTTTTTAGTTGATAAAAAACTTTTCCATTTATGAACAGTGCACAATTTATTGAATTTATGCAAGAGGATAGTTAAGTTTTTTGGTTTTAAGGTAATCAAACTTGTGTGGTGATTTTGGTTAACTTTTATGATGACATGGAGCTACACTGAGTTCGATACATACCTCCTCAAGGTTACATCAGGGGTGCAAAATGTTCCAAAACTTCGGCAGTTTCACGCGATCCATGACTTATTTCCTCACAGGATTTTAAAAAATTTCCTCACAAAAATTTGAAAATGATGACTTTTTTTTGGTTATTTTAACATTTCAACACCCTATATACTCAAAATGACCTATATTTTCTCATTTTTCACACTATTTTCCTGGGAAATCCTTATTACCATTATTAAAAACAAAACAAAAACAAAAACAAACAAAAATATTTGGACAAATTTCCTCACTTTTCTAGACATTTCCTCACTTTCACGCGATCCGCGGATCGCTAGATCGGGCACATTTTGCACCCCTGGGTTACATAATACCTAACTGTTACCTACTCAGTGTTTACCAGATTCTGCAATTTACCAACATTGCTAATTCAAGTAATACATGCAAACACAAGAGCTACAGGAAAATCAAAACTGAATTAGAAAGTAACCTCCATGATTGCATTTGCAGAGAGCCTCCAAGGCTTTACTTTCAGTTTCGAGGCTCATAACTTATTTGGAATTGAAAAGATAAGGTCAGTTGGACTTTACATTTATTGACATATTTTTAAAAAAAAATAATAGAAATATATTCATTACCTGAGATGGAGGTGGGTAGGTTTGACGAGGACTAGGGTGTTCTATGTACGGTTCTTGCGGAATAATTTCTACATCAGGTGGTCCTATTGGTGGTGGTTGTTGGTGAGGCTCTCGAGGTGGCTCATAGTGACTCTGATGAAGGTATTCAAGATAAATCCTAGTTACTTGACCACTTCCAACGAATTCAATTCAATGAACTTTGACTCAATGATCTTGTCTTAAGCTTAGCGAAGAGAATAATTCAGATTTTTCACATAAAAAAAAAAAAAAAAGCCTCTAAATTTTTCTTACATAGAGCTACTTGTTGACAGTAATATTTCAACTCTTCCCTCTCCTACTATTGTTCAGCATATTTTATTAATAGGTACAGGCAGATGTGCCGCGTAGTTTTGCTCCATCATTTTATTTAGCTGTAACTGTAATTCTAAGACCAATAAAATAGCCCCCATCAACTCATATACTAATGAAAAAGGCAGTTGTTCACTTTTGCTACATAGATAAATAAAGGGCTGACGATTGCGTAAAAATTAATGAAAACAACAATAGTGACACTTAACTCTTTCCAGTCAGAATTTTTTTAACCTGTCAACTGCCCCAGATCGTGATTAGTTTATGCGTATTTCAGCAAATCAAAGATAATTGATGTAAAACAACAGTTTCTGATTTATTTTTTATTTTTTTTTTTAATCTATCGGGTGTCACCCGGTGGCCGATCCTAAAAGATGTCTAAATATTGTCAGGTCAGCCTTGACTTCTGACGCGAACACAATTCTTGAAATAGGTGTCTAAATAGTACCCGGTCAGCCTCGACACGTGACCGGTATTGCAATTTTTGAAATGACAGGTCAGCCATGACACAATAACAAAAAATATTAAAATACAGATACTAAATTAATAGAAGCTTGTAAAAGTGAGACAGTATGGTGATGCATTGCAAGTACCATAAGGGATACCTACTTTTATATACATAATTTGTTACTTTATCCACATAGGAATTAAGGAGATTTGAAGAGCTACCAGCCACTACAGCAGTGAATCACGGAGAATCTCCTTTGACAAAATGGAGAAAGTGACAAATTATGGATGAATATTGCCCTTCCTTTCTGAATCCCAGTTTTTACCAGTCCTGAGGGTTGATCGTTTACTTCTGCGCTGAGCTGATAGTTAAGACTGTCTGTGTCTATGAGTGACACTATTGGTCTAGAATTGAACAGGCTCATGCGAAAATGTCCAATGTTCAACATACTTTTATTGAGAAGACAAATATAAAAAATGAAAAAATAATAGCGAATTAAAAAATAAAAAGTTAATGAAAACTGGCAAGGCAAGGGAAATAGTAGCAAAAAGCCGCGGAACAAGTCTGATCAGTACTTACATAGATGCAGCATCTTTTTAAGAGTGATGTTCGCTCTTACAACCCACCCTTGTTCGCTCACAAAGTTACGTATAAAAAAAATAGACCACAAACGTTTTCCCATGAGCCTGTTCAATTGTAAGACTTGGCTGTTGCTATGGTAACCATAGTTAAACTGTCTTTTTTAACAGCTACCCCTGAGTAGCCTTTGTAAAACAACAGCAAAGAGGCTACTCAACTATGATTTCCATAGCAATGGCCAAGTCTCACACTGTTCAACCAACAGCGTCACTGCATAAACAGCATAGTTATCACTTGTTAACAATCGGTTTAACATAAAAGTAAACAATCTGCCTGCTGGACCTTTTTTGATTTTTCATACCAAGAGTTAAAATCTGAGAGGGAGCTTTAGTCCACTCCATAGATTTTGGTTCAGGTAAGCTACTTGCAATGGAGTATTGTGGAAGGCCTACCTGATCCAAAATCTAGGGAGTCAGATGTATTACTTAATTCACTGACTGAGCTTACCATTAATTTATTTTTACTTCAACCAATTTCTAATGATATAGGAATACATACCTGAGTCTGCATCTCGTAACCATGGGGAGCTCTAACCATTTGCGACTGTGGTGGCGGTGGCCTCGTATCTGGATACAATGGCTCATTATAATAGTTCTGCTGATAGGGAGGAGTCTGAGGTGGAGGCCCAGGGTTGGGCGGAGGGAATTGATTTTGGGGCAGCGATTGGTCTCCATAACCATTATAGTCTGGCTGATAGTTGTGCGGCTGATTCATATAATGCGGAGCAGGAGGTGATTGTTCCATGCTGATTGTTGAGGGGGTTTGGTGTGGATTCATCTGTCACAAAAAAATTTACGACTGATAAAACGGACGAGCAAATCAAGGCACCTGGAGTCTGTTTAATAACAATGAATTTCAAAAAGTAAACATAAGGTAGATGTCCCAATTACCGCCACCCTTCAGAAAAAATTTGAATGTAGAAATACCTGTAAAAATGTTAACTTTTGTCAAATCTAGGATCTGTTTGCACTAGGACCTCTCAAATACATTCTAGTTTTATTGAAAAAAAAAAAAAAAAGTCGGAGTAATCGATCAGGAAAAAAATTATGAATAAAACTCGAAAAATGGCCCATGTCCCAATTGAATCGTATAGTTCGAAAACACGCCATCGTCATTTTTAAGGAAACTACAAAAACTGTACAGCTCGGGCGGAAAAGTCATTGCAGAAAAAATCTTTTTGGTGATAAGCAAGGTATTTTAGTACTTCTTCCTTAACACCGAAAATATTTTTTCTGCATTGACTTTTCCGCCAGCGCTGCACAGTTTTTGTAGTTTCCTTAAAAATGACGATGGCGTGTTTTCGAACTATACGATTCAATTATCGTCATGCCAAAAGCGGCTTTATCCCAATTATTGACAAATCAGTTGTCATACATATTTCCACTGGCTTTTCATTCAAATCATCATGTTTACTGTCAGGAAATAATGAAATTATTATAATTTAACCTTGTCCCTTAACAAAGCTACTAAGAAATCGGCACAAACAGGTGGTTCTGGACAGGTGTCCATTTTTGTGATTTTTCAAGGTCCTAGTGCTGCTAAATATCAACTTTAAACTTTTTCACCAGTACAGCCAACCAATGAAAAACACTTATCCCACATTCTCTTAAATTTCATTGCTAATGTAGGCTTATTTTAAAAAATAAATGAATAGGGTGGCGGTAATTGGGACAGTGGCAGTAATTGGGATATCTACTTACTACAAAAAAGGGCAATTAGGATAATTTTCAAACTTGGCAAGTATGAGTCATGCAAAAAAATCTTCAAAACAAATGAGTTGATTAACTAAAAATCTCACATCTTGCCAGTAAGTACTTTACAAAAAAAATAAGCTTGAAATTAATGGAAGCAATCATGGCTTTAATACTCTCAACATACTGCGCCCTAAAAATACTGTACCAGGAAAAATGACAGCATGAGTGAGGAGTTGAAGATAGCTCAAAAGTATTTTAACACCTTGCCGGATACCTTGAAAGATACTAGTATGTAAGAGTATTTAAAGAAAAAAACGTGAGAAATATCTGTGCATATTAGAATAATATAGTGAGCAAGAATATCTTAACCATCAAAGATGAAATGATGAATTAATCACGTTGTATAATTACACTAATCATTAATTTAATGTTGTAGCAATTTTGTGTATTGTTGTTTAATTTTTAATACCTAAGGTGTTAAACGTTAAACGGTGGTGTTTAATGTTTAATATGTGTATACCTAAGGACAACATAATTGTACTGCAAATCAATAAATAAGTAGTAGTAGTTGTAAAGTCGAGCCACCCAAACACAGAGGCTTGTTATGCTGATATTTCACAGTGAACGACTGGACTCGATAACCCTTTCAAACCAGAAAATACTTTTTGTTCGGGGACGGATTTTTGGCCGCCATAGTTGATTTGGGCACAATTTTTTCATAGAAAACGAAATGCATATTGTATTTTTCTTTTCTCCATAAGATTGTATGTTATTCAGGTGTATATTGAGATGTACATCAGGTCTGAAAGGGCTAAAAAAAGGAGGGTATGAAAAAATAAGGCGAATTGTTCGGTCAAAATTTTGCACCCATTCTTCACATGAAACAGCAATGCCACACCGCTTCACTCAATTTTAGTGGTTTTTTTGCGTTATCCTGTTTCATTAAACTATCAATTCCTCACATATTTTTTAATTTAAATGAATAGAAAATAAGATAAAGCGATTGTTTCCCAAACGCTCAAGATTAAATAGTTGAAGCCTTATGCAATTTGATGATATTTCCGTTTATGAAATACAAAAAAATTGGACACAACTTTTTTATAATTTCTTTACAAAAAAGAACTCAGCAATTAGGTCTTTGTCACATCAAAAAGATCTTGGTGATGAAAAGTTCAACTTGTAATTCCACTCTAACATAACTTGTGATAAGTGTGCTCTGTCGCAAAAAAAGCAACTACAATTTTTGAGTATTCTCGTAAGCATCCTTGTTTATTTATCATTGTCTATTGAGGCTAAAGATTTAAGTATGGAGTTTTCCCGACAAAAAAAGTTTTTTTTTTTTTTTCGCAGTAAGATTTTTCGTACAAATATTTTTTTGAGAGACCCATATAAACTGACTCGATAATAGCAGTAAAATTAATAACTGAACTCATTTTTAGTCAACTCGCTGTTTATTGTTAATCATCTCAATTGTGGTTCATAAAATGATATTTGGAGAATTCTATGCTTTAATTCACTAAGCGAGGATCGAGTAACAAGGGGATGGAAGTCATGCTGTACCGGGGGAGGAGCGTTGGGCCTAAAGTGTGGCTGCTGCTGCATTTGGGGTTGAAATGGTGGATTGAATTGTTGATTTTGCGTAGGTGGCGTCTGCCATTGTTGAGGAGCTGGCGGTTGATTCTGACTAACCCAAGACTGCTGCGGACCTGCAATAACAAAGAGTTTAAAAGTGCATTAGGGCAGCAGTATTAGTAATGGTAGAGGTAGTAAAGTCCAGCCACCCAAATTAATAATTCAATACATGCGAACAGTCCTTTCCACTAAGTTTTCTTATTTTGCAAGGGCAATTCATAAAATTAGCCTAAAAACTACTATTGGCCCTTAAGGAAAAAGGCTCCAGCCACTGCACAGTAAAATTGATTCCACAAATATTGCACAGTAACGCATATTTGTTTATTCTTTTTTAGATACGCCTGAGCTACACGGTCTAGGACTAAGGTCTAGAGACCAGCCATAGAACTCTCAAAATATGACACAAAAAAGTAATGTAATAAAGATAATAATAATGATGATGGAGGGCTCCCTTAATCAAGGCAGAGCATCAACTGAATGTATAAAATTTGTCTTCTCAGGGAGCAATCTCTCCCTCCCCCTCCTTTGCAAGGGGGCATTAAAATTAAATTAAATTAACCTTAGAATGGTGATACATCCCGACAAATATTGTAAAAGGCCGCATCAAGCCCTCGACTTGGGACTATTGTTTGGTCCTGCCGTGAAACCATCATCACCACCCGCGTAAACAGTGAGGAAAAAGAATAAAATAATAATGATACCTTTATTTTGATTATTTTGGTTAAAGTGGGGATTTATCAAGATCTTCTTGGGCCAAACACCTCTTGTCTGCGGAGGGCCACCTGGGTGCTGTGAGGGCCCCATTTGGCGATGAGGCGATCCCATAAGAGGAGGAGGGCCTAATTGACGATGAGGGGATCCCATTGGTCGCATGGGAGGTCCCAATTGACGAATAGGGGATCCCATTGGCCGAGGTGGGTGGCCCATTTGTCGAGGCGGACCACCTGGTCTAAAGTGCAGACCAGGTGGTCGAAAATGAGACGAGGGCCCCATCATTCTTTCATTTCCCTGCATATTTGGATTCATGAACCTGGAAAAAGAGGAAACGCTCTGATTAGAAAACAGCGAGTCTTAACATTATCAGAGCTCACATCGTCCTTCGTCTATCGTCCAAGGTCAAGCAGGTCCGGCATGCAAAATGTTCCACAACATCCGAAGTTTCATGAGATTTGGGATTTTTCCCCACAGAAATTTTGACAAATTTCCTAAAAAAAAATTTGAAAAGTAATGACTTCTTTTGTTGTGGCTTTTTTCAATGTATAACAACAACGTATGCACTCAAAATGACAAATGTTCTCAAAATTTTGTGACCATTGTCCTGAAATTGTTTTTGCCATGCAAAGTTTCCTCAAAAACTCACAAATTTCTTCACTTCCAATGAACACTCTATTGAGAAAAAAAACAAAAAAAAAACAAGAAAACATTATGGGAGTTACCCAATTTTTGAGATTTTGAGCCTTTTCCCGATCGAAATTTGATATTTTTTGCTGAACTAAAATTGTTTCTCTTGATCTGCTGAACAATTTCTAAAAAAAAATAAAAAAAAATTTTTGAAAAAAATCCTTCTTTTTTTTTTTAACTGTCCAGCTTGAAAAGAGGAACAAGATCTCACCAGTAACAAAATCGATTTTTGAGCCGGAAAAGGCTCAAAATCTCAAAAAACCGGGTAACAAAATTTAGGGGGGAGGGGGTCCCCAATTTCTTTTTGCAGATAGTAAAGTTGTGATATCAAAAGAAAGCCCTTGATCTGCTGATTCAGAACATTTTTTAGTTTTTTGAAATCCTACAATTTTTAAGGTCTCAGCAAGCAATTCAAAATGGCCCCTAATTTTTTTTAAAATGGCCCCTAACTTGAGAAAGGGCCATTTTTTGAAAAAAATGCCCTCAACAAAAAATGCTTTTGTTAAGGTGGACAATCTATTTCTGAAATAAAAAAACACCCGTCCCATGAAAAAACATCAAGAAACAGCAATTTGGCCCTTTTTTGGGGATCAATTAGGCCCTCAGGCGCAGTTTTTCGGGGTCCGCAATATTTTCCCTGAATTCTTTGGGGTCAGTATTCATTGGAAAAGTTTCATCAGAATTTCATTATCTTGCGCCGTTTTCGCTAAAAAGATAGTGGACGGGTGGTCTGAAACACCCTGTATAAGTAGTCTTTTTTCAAACATACAATAGTCGTCTCAGACGTAAGTATCAGTTTTTTTTTTCTAAAAAAACTATTGACCCTAGAGAAAATCTAAAGATAGTGTTAGACGCATTGTATCCTCAGCTTCAAGACCCTTTTCATTGGATTTTCGTTATCTTTAAAATTGAACACATGACGGTGATTTTACCTCCCGTCACAGTGGGCCCAAAATTTTACGCAATCAAAGCTATAATTTTTCAGACATGGGGAATCAATGTATAAGAGAACAAAAATGAGGTACAAAACTGTAAAAAACTGATAAAATGGCATCTAACTATATGTTTGGACAGTCTTATGCTTTATTTAGACTTTTTTGATACATTTTACACCAGCTTCCTTATTCCATCAGAAAAGAACATCAACATTAGGATCTTAAACCACAGTCCATATTTCCTTTCTGATGGAATGAGGAAACTGGTGTAAAATGGATCAAAAATGTCTAAATAAAGCAAAAGACTGTGTCCAAGCATAAAGTTAGAAGCCATTTTATCAGTTCTCGACAGTTATTTTACCTCATTTTTGTTCTCTTATACAGTATTGATTCCCCATGTCTGAAAAACGATATCTTTGATTGCGAAAAATTTTGGGCCCACTGTGATGGGAGATGGGTTGAGGTAAAACCCCTGCCATTGGTCCAATTTTAAAGACAACAAAAATCCAAAAGAGGGTCTTGAAGCTGAGGATACATCGCATCTAACACTATCTTCAGATTTTCTCAAGAGTTAATAGTTTTTTTTTTTTTAAAAAAAAAAAAAAAACTCTTACTTACTATTGAGACTACCCTCGTGGTTTTTCTAAAAATAATCAGGGGGGAAGTTAGAGGGGGCAAAGTCCCTCCTTTCAAAAATTCATAACTTTCGCGTAAATCATCTGGTTGAAGCACAGTTTTTGTCAAAAGATGCGGATTGTAAAGCACTTTTGACTCATTTCAACCAAATTTAATTTCAATAATTTTTGACTAAGTTATCATCATTTTTGTGATTTTTAGGCCACTCACAATTTACTTAAAGTGAAATAATTTTGACAGGATTGAAAAATGTTATTCCTCTTTAAATGCAGCGTAAAATGAGCCCAAGCTGAGTGTGGGGCGATTTTTTGTTGCGGGGTTACGCATTCTTTAGTGAGCGAAAAAGGAGTTTTTGAGGGTAAGCACAAGCGCTCGAGGGGGAGGTTCAAGTCAAATAAAACATGATATTTTTTTATTTTGATCAAATTGAAAAATGTTATTCCTCTTCAAATTCTGTGTAAAATGAGCCCAAGCAGAAAGTGGGGCGACTTTTAGCCGCAAAGCTAAGCGCGTTTAAGAGAGCGAAAGTCGAGCGTTCTATGGGGAGGCTTAAAGTCGAGGATAGCCTCAAAAACTAGACTTTCGCTTACTAAAACGCGCATGACTCCGCAACAAATAATCGCCCCACATTCTGCTTGGGCTCATTTTACGCAGAATTTAAAGAGGAATAACATATATCAATCCAGTCAAAATAAAAAAATACAATTTTTTTTATTTCACTTTAAGTAAATTTTGAGTGGCCTAAAAATCACAAAAATGATGATAACTAACAAGGGGAGGCTCAGAAGTCACCGCCTCCGATTTTTAAAACGATTGCACGAAAATGTAGCTAAAGTAAAACTATTAGACCCGTGTTTCTCACTTTTTGCCAATGGGCCTTCCTAAAGCGTCAGGAATTTTTTGAAAGTTGCCGAAATTCACGTAAATATTCGGAACGCTCTCCGCACGGGTTTTTTCGTGAATTTCGGCAACTTTCAAAAAATTCCTGACGCTTTAGGAAGGCCCATTGGCAAAAAGTGAGAAACACGGGTCTAATAGTTTTTCTTTAGCTACGTTTTCGTGCAATTGTTTTCAAAATCGGAGGCGGCGACTTCTGAGCCTCCCCTTGTAAGTCAAAAATTATTGAAATTAAATTTGGTTTAGATGAGTCGAAAGTGCTTTACAATCTGCATCTTTTGGCAAAAACTGCTTGTCAATCGAATGATTTACCCAAAAGTTACGAATTTCTCAAAAGGTGGGACTTTGCCCCCCTCTAACTCCTCCCTAATTATTTTTAGCAAAACTATTATGAGAAAAGACTACTTACATCAAGTACTATCAAAACACAAAGTTTCAGGAAAATTTGCAAGGGGGCGAAAAACCCCCATTTTGAATCAAGCTCTTCGCATAAAATATGTGCAGCACATATTATTTACGCCCTAAGTATGTAGCTCTATATTCATTGCCGTGGCCAAGATTTTCTTTTTTTTTTGGGAGAGGCTGCGGATTTAGAATCCTTTTCAGGGGTGGTTGCAGGTTTTCACCCTTTTTCCCTCTCCTTTCTACCGTCTTTCCCTTTTTTCTGACGTTTCAGGGGGGGGGGGGGGGAGACTTGCATTCAGAAGGCAAAGACTTTCTGCATACGTCTCAAAAAAGAGAAAATGAGAGGATTGAGACCACATCTCTGGCAATACCTGGGATGAGGATGTCTCAGACGAACATTTGGTTGCCGATAGGGAGCTCCAAGCCGCTTTCTAATATTAGAACCTTGCTCTCGTCTGTTACGAAGCTCTTTCGTGAATATCTGCAAATTGGGCCGCACGACAGGACCTGAAAAATGTTTTAGAATATAATTGACATTACTACAAAAATGAATCAACCGTCCACTTCATACAAGGCTCAATAGATTTCTGCCCTCACACTGTGTTCTTCACACACCAAGGTCATAAAATGTCAAATCAGAGCAAAAAAACGACTCAGATATGCTTGACATTCGGTAAATGTTCTGTTGGTACAGAAAGAGGAAAAGCCAGTATTTCTATATTTTTTGAGCTTCCCAAACTTTTACAACTGGAATTGTGAAGTCACTGATCAAACATAACTCAGTCATCTTTTGTTATAGAATATTGAGTGTGGTCTCATTTTAAAGATCTTTTGGAGCGCTTAAAAATGGTGTACAACAACAAAAGGCTGAACCATTTTTTGTTGAAATTGAATTGCTGCCAGATATTTTTGAAAATCAGGATATCCCAAAGGGATCGGATATTACCTATTTTATTCACTCATAAAATTAAAATAATTGACCATTAGGGACATGAAGATTTCGTTTTATAAAATTGCCCATTTCGTCGTTATTTTTGGCTGATTTCGTCGTTATTTTTACCCTGATTTCGTCGTTATTTTTTCGTGTTTTTTTTTCACAACAGGCCGTTTCCGAGTCCACCCAATATACGCGAACAAAATTTCTCCCTCAATTATCAACTTTATTTTTGTTTTTGTTTTGTAATCTAAAGATCTCCCCTGTTTTGACTCATTCTTACATAATCTAGTGAATAAAATGAAAGCTCTGACAAAAAAAAATTAGTTTTCCTCTTTATTAATTTCAAAATAGCGACACGCGAGCTTGGGTTACTCAAATGACTTTGTAAGAGAGCCACTTCCTTATGTTCAGGGACCGCTAGTCACAGCTTCCCAATAGTTTTGGAGGGTTTGAGTTCCTCACATTTAATGCTTTTTGACAGGATCGATTTCTGTAAGGACTTTAAGGAAAGAGACAGTTTCAAAAAATTAACTTCTTTTTTGCTCTGGTTGTAGCAGTCACAGGAGATTTTGGCATGGCTCCAAAGGGATGCAACTTATAGCAAATGATGTATTTTTTTACAAAAAGCAAACACTAAAATACTAATATGTAGACAGGGATTTACAAAAATTACTTACAAGGAAAAAACCACCGAAGCGTTACTGTGACACTCACATCTTTCGAGTTTGAGAATTCTATGGCATTGCGGACGAAAACGGAAAAACGTTTAATGTTTGAGGTTTGGAAGAGGTCCGATACCAATGAGCTATAACTTTAGAGTTTAGAGTGGCAGCGGGCTGGTTCACCTTGTGCCACAGAGGGTAGAAGGAATCCCGGGAAAAAGAGGAATTTGGACGGCAGATTCCAAGGTTTGAGGTTTATTTTTGAAGGCCGTTTCTGGCGATGCCCGAGTTTGTTTACGAAACGACCGGAAACAACCTACAAAACTTAACCTCAAAATCGATTTTTAAGGCAAGATGGCGGCGGCGCCCTCGGCAAGGAACCGGAAACGGAACTTGCATTGGACTATGATGAAAACTGAAAAGATTTCTCGTGATATATGCGAGAATCGCGTAAATAACACGAAAATCGCGTGAAAATGGCGGAAAGCACGGATTAAATCGCGATATTCACGGCTGAAATCGCGTCATATCACGTTACATGCCCGATTTCGCGTTATTCGCCGCAAATGCCCGATTTCGCGTTATTTCGCGTTTTAGATTTAGAATCTACAGGTCGCCACACGTACACTAGTACCGGTCCCGGCCGATTTTGATGTATTTTACGATTCGCGATAATTTTCGCATGATTCGCGTTCGCGAAATCTTCATGTCCCTATTGACCATAAAACGCAAGACAGATAAAATTTTACGAGAACAGCATGGCAGTCAAAACTTTTTTAATCTACTTGAAAGTGCCACTGGGGGCTAAGAGAGGGGGGGGAAGGGAGTAAACTCTCTCTCAACAAAACTCAAATAGTATTATTTAGGTATCAATGAGGGAGGGGGAGGAAGGCAACAAATCTGAAAAAATTACGTAGCGCTTCATTATTTAAGACCCCAAACTGACGAAAGGCCTCCTGCTCCATATTTTACTCAATTCAGTTAGCTCATAAAAAATATCAAAAAATATAATATCTGGCAGGATACTCGAATACTATTCGGTAAAACCCTAATTCTGAGATTTTTACTTCCTTCCGTATAAGACAAATTTCAGTACCTTTGGAGTTTTTACTTGAAATGACTATCTTTGCAGGACCTGGTGCTGCTCCTTTTCCGGAATGAGCTGAAAACTCTTCGGATCCTGAAGTTGATGACGAAACATTTTCAGTCAGTCCTGTCTCCGCTACAACGTTACTTGTGGCTGAGAAAAACAAACAAAAAAAATAGAGAAAAGGAGGGGGGATTAAGGAATAAATTGATAAATTGAAAGAAGATAAGGCAAGGATTAAGTAATTTATTTTTTCCAGGAGAAAAATTTGGATACTACCTCATACTTTGACTTTAAAAAAAATTTAAATTCCTATCTTGCTTGCAGTTTTTTTTTTTTTTTTTTTTTTTTTTTTTTTTTTTTTTTTTAGGGGAGGAGATTCTACACCTCAAACGTTTTGAGAAAAAAAAAAAAAAAAAAAAAAAAAAAAAAGGATTGTTATTCTCAGAAAGGCAAAGAGTTGAATTATGGATCCATTTTCAAACTATTCATACTATCCAAAAATTATGAATAAGATGCATTGTGCAAAAAGTGGTCACAACCAAAGTCAATGTAGAAGAAGGTAGTGCTCTGCTGTCTCATAACACAGAGGAAAAATGTAAGAAGATTTGGGTACGGAGTGGATAGGCAGGGTGGTCATCAGATTTTTGCCCCAGAAAATTAGAGTCAACAAGCGGTTGATTGTTGTTTACTTTGGTACACATGACCTTGAGCTTAGACTTTCCATCATAATTATTCAGCAGACAAACTGCCTTAAACTAGAGTCCCTGTACATGAAAGAGTCTCGCTATGTGAAGAATGAAGAAGATGGAGTCCACGGAGGCGAAGGAGGTGTCCACTCTGATTGGTTCGGTTTGCTGAGGAGGCTTTCCAACGGTCATCTTAAGAGAAAAACAGCACAGAGAACACCTCCTTGAGCTCTGCGACAGTCTGAAATTCAGCAGCCAATCAGAATCTATACCCTGTATGGCGAGACTTTTTGATATACATTGCATAGCCAAAAGGGAATGATACGTGACATCGATAGATTGATGCAAACAATTTTCAATGAAAAGCTCAAAGGTCATAAGATCAAAGTAATTTCACCCTCTGAAGTGAAAAAGCAATACATAATGAGACAGTAGATCTGTAGATCCTGGCATAAATCTATTTCAGAAAGATGGAGTCAGTTACTTACCACTGGCAGATGCACCCTGATTAGTCTGTTTAGGAAAGTTTGAAATCGTCGTCTCATTTTTCTCAGCAGTCTACAAATGCCAAAAAATGAAAATAAGCAAGTGCATATAGAAGTCGGAACATTTTAGTTATAATAAAGTGAAATAAAAACCATTGGGTACTAGGTCCTGCATTTTCCTGCAGATAATGTACACCTCTTTTTCACTTTTGGACTCTTTGATCTCTTCAGTGTACATTATCTGCAAGAAAAACCAAAATACAAAAACTGATTTTTGAAGTCCTGCTGAGCATCACTATTTCTGTAACTCTAATTTTCCCATCTTTCCAGCCATTCTTTCTGAAAACTAAATAAATTTCAGATTTCTTAAGAATTTCTGGAGCGGGTGACGAAGATAAGGAGTTGACTTTGACAAGAACATAACCTTGTCTCCTTGAAGTACACACCACAATACCTTGCGCAAACTGCAAAGCAGTCAGAGCGCTGCCACCTCACACTCCTAGCTTAACTACATTACGCAATCCCTGTATTTAGCAACTATTTTCATTGAGGTTAAGAGCTACTCTTGATATCAAGTTCATTTTTCTCAGATTCCTTTCCGCCACCACCAAAAAATGCAGCATATTAGCGCCATGTTTCATTTTTTTGATTATTTTTTTGCCCCCCTCTCAAAATGTGGAGTGCACAATAACTGAGTCTGGAGCTTGTATGCAGGGAAATGCCATTACTTCCCCAATCACGACAAATTCTTGGTCCTTTCCACTGCTGAACTGGGATTAGGTTAAGTTTGCTAAATGATGCTAAATTTCTATGATCTATTATTTCATTTGTTTGACAACACATTTTATACTAATACTCAACTGAAGTTAGCACTTAATTACGAACAGTAGAAAACATTTCCACAGCCCATTCTTTGAGAATTCCTGGTTATCAGATTTCAGGAGAGGCAAAAGAACGCTAGTTTTGATACAAACCAAAAATGTAAATAATATCAAATTAATATAAAATTACCCTTTGAGAAGATTCACTGATTAAGTTAGAATAATCTGCCAACTGATCTGATTCAGTTAGACCAAGATCTTCTGTTAAACCTATATCTAAGATGTCTTCTTCTTCTTCATCGTCAAAATGATACCTGTAAAGTTACAAATTTCAGAAATAATTAGATTACATTAAAGTAAAAGTCCATTAAGGCATACTTTTGCTGATTCATTCAAAGTACAAATCTTTGAAAGATAGAGTTCAATCGATAAAAGCAGTAGTATGTCTGTGAAAATAGTAAGTGGGGTAACACAGGTTTTTCAAAACGAAAGAGATTGCATAGTTTAAGGAAATAATTTTAAAAGTTTATGATCCCCGCATCGGATTTTCACGGAATTTTATCTCTGAGCCATTGTGCTGTATTGCAGCGTCAAACATAAGCAACAGACCCATGAACAAGATTCCTAAGGTTTAATACCTGTCCACTTTTCTCGCCATCCCTGTCCAAAAATGGAAATATTCCCAACGGGGCAGTTGCAAAGGTCTAAAATTGTGAGTTTGTTCTTTAAAATTAAATTATAGTACTTGATGAGCTGAGAACAATAGTGCCTTTGGTTTTTTCCCAAGTGTCCCCGTTTTGGAGAAACACACGTGTAAAGTTATAAAAAATCATGTGCGCAGTGATGTCACAACGTGGAGTTCCCATTTACAACAATGTATTTTGGGCCAAAATCTCATCTCTGGAACAATGAAACTCAATTAGAAACCAAAGGCATATTTGTTCTCAGCTCATCAAGTGCTTTCATTTTCTTTATAAAATGCATAACATTTTAGACCCTTGCAACCCCCCCATTGAGTCTTTACTGAGCAGGGAATATTCCCAACCATTAAAATATTAGCAAGAACTAAGCACAGATTTGACTCAAAATAAAAAAGTGAACACAATGGTAATTAACTACCAAAATATACATGGTAAAAACAAAATCTAGAAAAAGAAAAGAAAGAGATGGGTACTGCTTTAAAAGAAATCTTGCGTCGGACACAAAAAACTTTTTCACAAATGAAGAAATTAACTGAATGAAAATTAGACAGAAGTAATAACAGTAATATGATGATAGAAAAAAAAGTTAATGGAAGAAGAATAAAACAAAATACCTGTGAACTTTCTCCCCATCCCTATCCAAAAAAATAGAATGTCGATTCTGCAAAATAAAAGATGAAAAAAACATTTCACATATTGGGGGAATAAAGGTAGTAATTTAAATATGAATGCAATACACATAAAATATATAGTATAAAAACCAGAAAACCATTGCACAGAAAATATTTTATCTTCATATCATTGGCATGGCATGCAATTTGGCAGCATTACATTTTGTCCATTTAAACTCTCATAAAAGGTCAAGTCGGTAGGTGCTCACCGGGCACCAAGTAGTTAAATATTTTCATGGGTTAAAATAGACAAACTGCAACTTCGTCAAATTGCACACTACACTGCTGCTTTATATCAGTTCACAGATTCACACTTAATTCTCATAATGTTCAGGCAACATTGTCACAGAAAATTTTGAGGAGCTAGGAAAAAAGTTATCCTATTTTGCTTGGGTAGTCTGTTGGGACTCACATATTTCTATTTCTTCAACTCTCAACACTATCCTGCTTCTAATGACAATTTACTTAACTGGGCGCTT
The DNA here is from genome assembly GCA_011764245.1 of Trialeurodes vaporariorum. Classification (NCBI taxonomy): domain Eukaryota; kingdom Metazoa; phylum Arthropoda; class Insecta; order Hemiptera; family Aleyrodidae; genus Trialeurodes; species Trialeurodes vaporariorum. The sequence continues at coordinate 35,512,275 of VMOF01000388.1, forward strand.
AAAACAGTAAGCTCAAAAAATTTACTGATGCTATTAAGTCATAGAATGCAGGGTGCCCTGAACCCTTTACATTCACCACACCCTAGGCACACACCTAAAACTAATGAACTGTTTAAGTTATTATGTCACAGAACAATGTTGACCTGATGTTTCCATGGAATTACTTAAAGTTTTGTTTTGTAAGATTCATACACGTCATCTTCTATTCCTCTCACTCTCAAGAGAGCCCTTGTTAGCATTGTCTCTCTCTAAAACAAAAATTTAGTGTTTCAAAACTGTGAAAAGCAGATCCATCCCCCTAGTTTGGGAAATTGAGACTTTTTTTCACCGAACTGCAGACAGACTTGAAAGACAGCTGAATTTTGGCAAAGTTGCTCCTTACAATATGTATTATTATCACCAGAAAAAAGTCCCCTGGAAACATCCCGTAAACCAAATAGTCACTTAAGCAGACTATGAACGTCAAACTTTTAAGGATTTCCCACAAATCAACACTTTCTTGGAAGAGTATCAAAGGCACACGGGAGTAGCCACTATGGAGCCAGGGGAGCTAGCCCCCCTCCCAGAAAATCTGATGTTAACAAAAAATTCAGTCATTATTGAAAGAAAAAAAAATTATTATAAAACGAAAAACAAAATAATTATTACTGTAAATAGGCATATGAGGTATTTTTACTTTTGGTGATTAAATAGAGTACATTGAGAGGGGAATCCGATCAGAAGGGCCTTTTTTCCCTGTTTTCCAATATTTCTTATTCTACGATGTTATTATTATTTGAATTTACGAGTAACAAAGAATAAAATTGTAAGATTAGTTTTTTTCATTACATCGTTTTTGTTTTTTGGTAAGGGAACTTAAAATTAGTCTTAGCGTGTGAGTTTAATTTCTTACCGATAACGAGTTGAAGATAGCCTGAAATCAGGCCTTAGAGCAGCTAAATTGGCAAAATTTCCCGAGGAAGGGCCCTCAAACCCCCCCCCCCCCCCCTCTGGAAAAAATGTCTAGCTATGCCCGTGCAAAGGCACCAAATTTTCAACTGGACAAAGATGCATGAAACATTATAGTTTGAAATGATAGAGATTCAGCCTGAAATTTGGAATTTACTGTGCTTCAAATACAGCCATTTTGGAAATCTCTCCACACTTGAGATTTTTCTCTTATTGTGAAATAAAAATTTGTTGGCGCTTGTGACATTTTTCTCATTAGGAATCTCTACACATGAATTAGTCGTTGTTTACTGAATTATGGCACTTAAGATACACTCGATTAGCAAGAAGGAGTCAGTACTCTTTACATAAAATAGACAATACTTGCCTCAAAACCTTTATCCAGCAGCGCATCTTCTTCATTATCGTCCATGTCTAAATCACCGACATAGTCATCTTGCAAAAGGTCGCTGAAAATAGGCAGTAATAGAGAAAAATGAAAAAGATAAATTATTGGAAGCAGAAAAAGGAGGAGCAATAAGGAACATAGGCTCCCATTTGTCACAATGCAGGGCCGTGGAGCAAAGGTTAGGGGAGGGGGGCTGAGCCTTCCCCCTTACTTCTTTAGAAAAGAGCTCAAGAAAATTAGAAAAAGGAAGAACGAATATCGTCATACCTTGGGCCCCCATTTTCATACGAAGAAAGGCTCAAAAATATTAAGGAGAAAAATTAAAAAAAAAGGATCATTATATTTCAAGCTACTCTTGATGGAAGTTTCGTTGGTCAGTACCAAAACATCACCATTCTGAGCTTACTACGATCAATTTTTGGGTCGAACGTATTAGCAAGAACTTGCGAGTTTGAAGGTGTTGATTGGATTCATACGAAACCTTCAGACTCAGTTCCTTACCATTACTGGGTCATTCCAGATTAAAAGGGAACAGAGGTTCAAAATTTAAATTTCAAGGAAAACTGTTTCTGTTAACATTTTTAGACTCAGCAGAACTTCAAGTTTCTGAAAATATATAGTTTTCATACCTTAAAAAAATTTCAAGACCGTTTTGTAGCTTATTTTGTACCTATCCAGATTCTGTGAATCACTCGCGATTTACCGTGGAAAATTGGCGACACTGTATTCTGGGTTTGTTTACAATTAAAAGTTTTGAGGTTTTGTGTGATAACAAAAGCATGCTCCAGAAACGTGGTCTCTGAGGTCCCAATTAAATCTGGTAAGTATTTCTTTATTTCATTGTACTTTAAAGATTTGGTGTGCTTGGTGTAACCTCCGTTACAATTATTAACGTTTTTTTAGATTATCTTAGAGAATAAAAATTTGTTTAAAGATGATTTTTGTATTCACTGCAAGAATATGATTTCCTAACCTCCTGAATTTTTTGTAGATTTTTCCCCTATTTTAAAGCAGGAAAAAAGTGTAACGGAGGTTACATGTAACGTAACGGAGGTTACATGCAACTGAACTTTCATGTAACCTCCGTGACAGGTAGCCATATGACTCAGAGAGCTTACACAATTGATATTATTTGTTCTTAAATGAATTAATCTGATCTAAGTGATAAAATCAAGCATGATATCACTTAGATCAGATTAATTCTGTGTAAGCTCTCTGAGTCATATGGTTACCTGTCACGGAGGTTACATGAAAGTTCAGTTGCATGTAACCTCCGTTACACTTTTTTCCTGCTTTAAAATGGGGGGAAAAATCTACAAAAATTCGGAAGTTAGGAAATCATATTCTTGCAGTGAATACAAAAATCATCTATAAACAAATTTTTACTCTTTTAGATAATCTAAAAAAACGTTAATAATTGTAACGGAGGTTACACTAAGCACACCAAATCTTTAAAGTAGAATGAAATGAAGAAAGACTTACCAGCTTTAATTGGGACCTCAGAGACCACATTTCTGGAGCATGCCTTTGTTATCACACAAAACCTCAAAACTTTTAATTGTACACAAACACAGAATACAGTGTTGCCAACTTTCCACTGTAAATCCCGAGTGATTCACAGAATCTGAATAGGTACGAAATAAGCTACAAAACGGTCTAAATACTTTATCCTGAACTTAAACTACTGCTTAATTTTAGGGGAGAGGGAGAGACTAAATTAGAGTCAAAATAATCAATTTTGGGGGAAAATTTAAAAAAAAAAAAACTTTCAGAGTTGACGTACCTATGCAATTAAAACCTTTATTTCCTGCATTTTGAGTTAAAAAACGAAATATATTAATGGAAAATGTATATTCCCAGCTACTGGGACATGCTAAAGTTATAATTCATGCAAGGAATGCCGGTACTATTTGATTTGGAATGAGAAACCAGTGTATAGGCTTACTGTGTAACCTCCGTTACAAATGGTTGTAACCTCCGTTACAAAATAAATAATTTTTTTTGGCCCAAGTTTCAAGTTTTTACAGAATTCTAGGTATGTGAGGTCAAAGCACATATTGTTGGGTTTCACTCTAATTTTTTTCAGAACTCTATCTCTTCATAGAGAACTGAGTTTTGCAATTGATTAATGGAATCCGAAACCCACTTCCATCTGAGGTAACCTCCGTTACACACTTTGATCGAGTTTTGCATGAAGAAGAAACAAAATAACCTGGATTTGAAACCATGCAAAAAATTGCTCTTACTTGCCTGCTTCGTTTTATGCTATTAAAAAATGTATTTAGTGAAAAGAAAGTACTTAAAACTTGATTTTTAGGTGTACGACTGTAACCTCCGTTAATCTGGAATGACCCTACTTTCAACCCAAAAAATTGATTGCATAAAGCTCAAAATGTTATCAAAATGTTCCTTAGGATTCCATCCTAAACTTAACGTTCAAATAACTTTGAAAAATTGATTCTAACTCCCGCAAATGACAGTCAACGGCGGCAAACCTATGATTTCAGAGAATGCACAATACCTAGTGATGTGGATCTAGCGGATTTGAATGTCACTACAGGTTGCCAAGGAATCACCTTAATGTGTTTGTTCTACTACATTAGTATGTACTAGTTACCTTGTGCGACAACATATCCTCAAGTTAATACTACAGGAGTTTCTAACAAGGTCACTGCCAGACATCTTGTGCTAATGCTACGCACCACGCCAAACGGTCTTAATTAAAAACCCCAAAAAAAAAATTCAAAGAAAAAAAGTTCAGCAAAAAACGGGTCAAACAAAAAATTTGTTGCATGCAGTTCACTCGCCACGCCATGCCGGTCCAAAGATAAACGTACACGCTTGGATCCGTTGGCTGATGGCACTGCGCATGGGCGGATCGAGCAATTTGACAACCTTGAGTCCATCTACTTTTAACGCATGAGAAACAATCAGTTCTAGAGGGGTCATGACCCTTTTGCTACTTCATTGTTTCGCATGTATTCAAATGGGAATAATACGCAGTTGTCAGATTGGCACTGCAAGAATGATCTAAATCTCGGTACCTCCGGCCACAAACAACTGGCGCGGTAGGGAAAATACCTTAGCAATGAACATGTTAGTACCCAATCATAAGTTGCTCTGCATCCACACGCACCGGTGAGCGGTTGGTTTGCGCAGAATTTCAACTCATTGAGCGCTAATCAACCGCTGACCGATGCAGTACGGTAGCACGCACCACTACTTGTCAGAAACCGATACTCAAAATGCATCTACTCTCCAAGCATTTTACATTTTTGCAAGGAGATTCCAAGTGAAATGCTCACAGTACCAACTTGGTTAATGCCGCTGATTCAAAGAGGCAAAACTGCAACAGTCAATAGCTGATTCTTTTCCATCAAGTTTGGTAACCCGGTATAAAAGAGCATATTAATATTGTTTGCGTTGACAGCAAACATTCGCCACTTGCTGGCCAGGAGAGTTGGGCTGTTGGGCACATGTGATTTCATTGAATTCAGGCACGCAACACCTGCAACAAATGAACTTCGGAAGAAAAATTACTTACTTGTCGGCCATGGTGTTTAGGCTTTGCTTACAGCTTGATGCGCTACATTAAGTAAAAACTTAACTTGGGAAAATAGAGAAACCCAGCGTCAACGGTATTGCTACCTTACGTGAAACGAGGAATAATAATTTTCCAAACACTGCAGCGGAAGAGCAAACTGTACGTTTTAGCAATCGAAAACTATCGAGTCTCGATACTTCTGATTAAAGTAAATGAAACACCAAAATCATTGATGCCAAATTGAACTAATTATTTGGAATTTCTCTCCGAAAGAGTGAAGACTGGAGATAACGAGACAGATATAATGCGGCAATATTTTTAAATATTTCACAATATTGATTTATGAATCTGATGATTTTTATTTTAAAATCACTGTCGTCACAGAATAATGGGCTCATCAATTATTATTCTCTACAGCTGATAATGTTCTAATACGTGATAACGATAAACGAGTAGAACAACCAAAGAACAACTTGTCTCTGAGAACAACTAGGAAAGTCTGACAGGCCGGCAACCCTGAAATTGATCGATCACTCGAAATTGAAAACTGGATAAACGAAGAGAGTAGAATGGAAGAAAAGAAAGAAAAGAAGAAAGAAGAAGGAAGAGGAGGAAGAGAAGCAGAGAAGTGAGCAAGAGGATTACACAAGTTTCGTAGCTTTTATCTCATTTGTCACTTTTTGATACCCATCCTTCTTCGGGCTTCTTCTTTTGGTAGTCGGCAGAGAAAACACATACAAGTCGGGAGGTACACTCCCCGGATACCGATTGTCGCCTGTCATCTGCATTATAGTTTTCCCCCTACTTATCAGTGTTTTGACGCGTAAATTTTGTGTTTTTTATTTTACTTTTACAAGCCGAATCTCAAAAATGTTTACGATCCATCTCATACGAATATTGATTTTCTCATCTCGGTGATCAATCGCGAAGTTCAAAGTGTGAGGTCGTCTGTGAGCGCTCTCGAGGAAATATGAGTCATGGAGTATGGCTATCAAAAGCGTTTCAAGTATGAATCCGTCAGTCCCTTCCCATTTGACCAGATCAATAGAACGACTTCTGGAAGAGGCTCATCTAAGTGGCGAATTAAATTTAAATGGAAGAAAGCTGAAGGAATTTCCCCGGACCGGTGGCAAGTACGACTTGACTGACACCGTCTATGCAGGTGAGGACTCCTGATTATTAGTGATTGCTTGTTGGTATGAAATCAGGGTTTGGCCGTTTTCCTGACAGTTACTCTTTCTACAAATTAGTATATGGGCTCCCAAACTTTTGCAAATATTTTCGCCAGTTGGCACTTGCTCCTTTGTCTGTTAATCGTAATGCCCTCTTCTTATCCAAGGTTTGGCATAGGTCAAGGTTCTATGACAGAAGCCTAGCTCAAACTCAACTTTGTACCTGGTTAATTGGACGAAAGTATTCGTATGAAGATAGAGACAAAGAAAATAAATGCTTCTGCTGCATCGTTTTCTGCATCATGATTAATCAAAGCATCTTTGTGTTCAAAAATGTGGTCGGATCTGACATTTCTTTGTTTACATGTGCGGAAGGTTGATACTACGTCTTCTGTGCAGGTTCGCTTCAGTGTTACCATCTGCTTGAAAACTTCGGCCCCACTTACTACGCGAAAAATCAGAGCTTTGTGCCACGTAATAGATTTGGTTAATCATTGTAAATAGTAAATATTTTATCATCCACTGATTGTGATAGTTAACTGAGTCTATTATGCCGCTAATAGTTCTGATAATTTGCGCAGTGAGTGGAGTTTGTGTTTGCGAGCGGATGGTAATACTGAATTCTAAGCATTTCAGCAAAAAGCTATCTGAAACCAAGGTTATAGATTAAAGAGGTATGCCCATCTGACTTCGCTCCACAAATTCAGTGGCGCGCAGTTCAAAATCACTACATGAAAGATGGCCGGCGAAAGCAGAAAACATATTCTCTTTGCAGAAAACATTGAGTTGTTTTCTGCTTTCCTACAGAGGGCAGCCCGATGTTTTCCGCAAACAGTATACGTTTTCTGCTTTTGTCGGCCATCTTGCCTGCAGTGATTTTGAACTACGCGCCACTGAATTTGTGGAGCGAAGTCAGATGAGCATACCTCTTTAATCCATTACCTTGATCTGAAATGACCTCTTTGTTTCAAATAAAAAAATTAGCCTTACGTGTTCAGCACTGATGATTAGACACCATCAGCCAATGAATGCATATAAAACTAAAATTGTTTACTGAACCATCGTTTATTTTTCTAGTCTTTGTAAAAACTTGTATTTGTTTTGTTTCAGATTTGTCAAAAAATAGGTTTAGTGAACTACCAAATGAAGTTACCAAGTTTTGGTTTGTGGAGAAGTTGACCCTCTACCATAACGTTATTCGTTCAATTCCAAACACTGTAGTGTGCTTACAATCATTGACGTACCTTGATCTCAAGTAAGTGTTTCGCTTAACACAGTTCTATAAGGCTCAGCCTGCATCTAACGGCATGGAGCTCTCATTACTTAGAATATAATAGTCAGATTTTGACTGGAACTGACCAACCCAGATACGTTGAGCTTAGTCTAAATGGAAATGAGTCTCAGGTAGAGATTGTTTCCGAAGTGTAGATGCACCTAGACTGATAATCTTTGGAATTTCTCAACCTTATTTCTCATATTACCCAATAAAAATGATTGAAAATAAGGTCAAGTCTAGACATTGAATTCGTAATGAGACAAATGATAGATGCTGTGACTATATCCCCAGTTATCATTGGTACATCCTGCTTCAAAGGTGGAGGAGAGGCTTCTAAAATAATGGCCCTAAACCCTAAAGCAGGTTCTACTGAGGATATCGGGGGCATCATTGAAGTTTCTCAAGATTGTGCATAAAAATGAAGCATCGTTCAGTGAAAGGGTAGGGTTCCTAGAGAAGAGATACCCAAATGTCAGCAGATGTTTGAGGAAATCATGCTGCGAATAGCTCATTGATTGACTGACTTGAAATGACAAAATGTATTGTATTTTAAAGTAAATAAATTTATTGTTCTGTATCTGTTCTTAGCCGCAACCTTTTAACAACGCTGCCTTCGGCTTTGTGTCAGTTACCCCTTGAAATTCTGATTGTTTCCAACAACAAACTAATTTCTCTTCCGGATGAGATCGGACAGTGCAAATCTTTAATGGATTTGGATGCAAGTTGCAACCACATACGACATCTACCTCCTCAACTTGGCCAGCTAAACTCCCTGAGGTCACTGAATGTCCGCAATAATTTATTGTTAGAATTACCTATTGGTAAGTCACCTCCGTGAATTTTGCTCTGTACAAAACAGAAGATGAAATAAGTCTACATTTTTTTTTTTTTCTGGAATCAGATGGAACACAGTGGAACTCAGCACTTTTTTAATTGCGGTTAACCAGCTTGGTTCGAACCTTTGGCTGAAGTGGAATGTGCGAACTACTCTACGGAGTTGTCTGACCAATCATGATCAGCTTCAGTTCGCTTGCGTAACCTCTTGTTTTGACTTATCTACAAAAGTGTAGTTGTAAACACAGGAAAATTCCCCTCTTGTCCCTAGGGGAATCATTTAATTTGTTTGCTTTGTTTGAATACTTCCTGTTATCTTTTATTTTTCTCCCTCCCACATGCCCCCCTTAGCCAATGTTTACAAAGAAAGCCCTAGTATCTCTCTTCTCAACTGAAAATGGTTTTGAGACTGATTGGTACTATCAGCACTGTTAATTACTGGTTTCTCCCAACTTTTTCTCCCAAAGTACAACAAAAAGACCAGAATGCATAGCTGTCTTAGAATCCAGCCAAAATTATTTCATACTTGCATTTGAAACTTTGGAAAAAGTAGCTCTATGGAGTCTGGTGAAAATAAGAGAGATAAAAGATAGCAAGTAAGAACCAACTGAACCGAAAAGAAACGCTCTGTTTTGGAGACATGATGTAATTATTGTCAATCTCAAAATAAACAGGTAAAATCTGCAATTCTTTAAAATCTTGTAACCTCGAAGTGATCAATCTCAAGTTCAAAGTTTTGCCTCAGAATGAATTAACTATTGAGCATTAGACCATTTCCTTTGAGCTCACTTAATTTTGTCATCTGTCTAATGAACCTTCATTTTTATCATGCTGTTATTCGGGTTTGTGAATTTTTTTCCAGAAATTACGTACTTAAGATTGGTGCATTTAGACGTTAGTGAGAATCGTATTGCAACGCTACCTCTAGAATTGAAGTCTATGACGTCCTTGGAGTGCCTCGAGTTAAATCATAACCCTCTAGTCTCCCCTCCATCTAGTGTAAGTATCCAGTTGTAGCTATGCTTCGGCCACACAGTGCTTACCGGCCTCCTCATCAATTTGCATCAACCGCAAGGTTTTATTTGTTCCCTTTCTCGTCACATACCACACAAGCAGTCATTCTGACTGGAATTTCTCTGATCCATGTCAGAATAGCACATTTTCGGTTGTACCCATTTTTGAGCCCTCTAGTTACTGTCGAGATGTAAAAATTTTTCTTCTTATATTATTTTTTTTAAAAAAGGAGAACAGGTGGATAAAGTTTCATAAAGTTACTAACAGTACTTCTTATTATAAAGAATTATACTTCACATTCTTACGAAATTGTATGCATTGGCTCCTAGTTAAAAAATTAAATCTGGAAAGAAAATGTAAAACTTTGCAATGGAGTCAGGCACTTGGACGTTTAGAGCTCATTTATCTGCTTTTTGCCATAAATCAGTGGCTCAGTCAAAGTGCTTCTCTAGACTGTTGAGCCCTCAAAGTTCCAAATATGTCTCCTTTTTTCTAGTAATCAAATTCCATGTGTAAAAAGATTTGCCTATTGCATCAAGATTGCACTGATTTTTCTGTTTTAATATTAAAATACAATTAGGAATGCTCTTTTGGGAAATATACTTTGAGTTGGGGTTTGTTGGGAACGAAAGCGGGCAATCAATCAGTGTGAGTAATAATCAATCGATGAACCAATTCGATGAAGCAGTCTATTATTTTGAACTCTACAAGAGGCTTTCAGGTATTAGATCGATGCAAACATTGCAACCAAAACTGTTTTCTAACATTGGCAGCTTTTGGCAAGGAGAAGAGCTTGTAGGGGCTCAAGTTGTGATGGGTGGCGGGAATATTCCTTGTGTGGAAGTATTCCTGGAAGATCTCTGGGATATTCTGAATTCGGGAATTGACATGGTTTTTTCAGATTGAGTAATTCCCTGGGAATAAACCAACACAAGGCTCAAGCTCCTCACTCATGCATAGGAAGTGAATTGAATCTTTTTTTGTTTACTGTTTCACAAGAAAATAGTATAACTATCATCATATGTCTGATACAAATATTAATTAAAACACGCACTTAAGTGTGTACAAGTTATGTACCCTTAATTGACTAATAACAAAAATAAGTAAGTCTCAAGTCTCCCCCCCTCCAACTTTGACCTCTAGAACCCGCCCATGTTTTCTAATCTTCTCACAACTGTATTGTAAATTCAACTTGTATCTTTGTAGGTGTGCATGAGAGGAAGAGTACATGTATTTAAATACCTTGCTTTACGGTCCATGAAAGAAGATGCGCAAAGATCTGAAGACAATCGACGATGTCATCGGAAACTATCAGAGTTGCGTGCACGCAGAAATCATACAGACAGCGGATATTGTAGTGCTGCTGGGTTGGATTGGTCAACCTCAACATTAAATACGGCTAGCAATGCTCAGTTACACAATTCGGATGAAGTGAGTAATTTTATCAAACAAATCCTTATCAGCCTCCGTGTGTCAATCCATAACTACCTATTATTTGTTCTTTCATGGTTTTTATTTCTCTTTCAAAATACGAGGTGCGGCAAATAAATAACCGGATTTTTGTTATAAAATGTTTATTAATAGAAAATACAAAGTTTTGTAATTAAATACCTTCACAATTATTGTCCTTTTAGTTGGAAAACTTTGCACCAACGTTTCTCCCAGCTTTCAAAACACGCTTGGTAGTCCGCTGAAGTAAGCGCCTTCAAAGTCGCCGTCGTCTCTTTCTGAATGGCAGTTACGTCCGCAAAATGGTGACCCTTCAGCTTGGCTTTGGTTTTTGGGAATAAAAAAAAGACCGCTGGAGCAATATCAGGACTGTAGGGTGGATGAGGGAGCACAGAATTTTTTTTTTTCCTCCAAATATTCGGTCACAGCCCGCGATTTGTGACTGGGTGCATTGTCGTGATGGAGGGTCCACTCACGGCCGGCAAAATTTGGTCGGACTCTCTTTACCCTTTTTCGTAGACGGTTGATAACTTCAATGTAGAAGGCACTATTAACTGTTTGACCCTGTGGGACGAATTTCTTGTGCACCAATCCATTGATATCGAAGAATGCCATCAGCATGGACTTGACTCGGGATCTTGACATTCGAGCTTCGGATCATCATCGGTGGATTCCCGGCCGTTCTTGAATCGCCGAGCCCATTCGAAAACTTGGGTTCTTGATAAACACTTGTCTTGAAACGTATTTTGCAATTTTTCAAAAATTTTCGTCGGACTATCACCATTTTTTACCAAAAACTTAATCACAATACGTTGTTCGCGAGGTGAATCACTCATAACTTCGTGAAAAATCGTGACACGTGGAAATAAGTTGTCGCACGTAATACGCATTTGCAACGCACTGAATTGGCAGATATGGCTCATATTCCACCTAGAAATAGTGCAAGGGTCACTTATCATCGCTGATTATCAGATCAACTGATTATCTTACCTGCGGCCGCACAGTAGCTGCAGTCCGGTTATTTAATTGCCGCACCTCGTAGGTTGCTTTTTTGCAACTGACAGTGATCCTTGGGAAATTGGTATTCCTTTGATAGCCAATGCTGTTCACATGAATAGTGCGACAAGCGAACATATTGAACCAAAAATGATTTTGGCACATCTTTGCCACTTTGTTTCCTTTGATTCTTGGTTTTTCAAAGGTTCGAAAAAATTGATGACGGTCTTATTTTATTTGACTCCTTCTTTCCAAATTCTTTTAGTTGCAGTGGAGTAGCTGTGGGAGGAGCGAGTCCAAAAGGTCTGGACACCCCCCCCCCCTACTGCTTTCAGATCCTAGATCCCCGCCCCCTCAAAAAATGTCTTCCTATGCCACTGTTGAGTTGTTTACAAAAGACCCTGTAAAACCCAAAAATGCCCTGTTAGTTATGTTGGTTTTTTTTTGTTTTGTTTTTTTTTTAGATTGTGATACACTGTACAAAAAAAATAATAATCATGCGGAAAGTGTATATGTCCTTGTACTTTTAAGATTGTTCCTTCCCTCCAAGTGTTATGCTTTGTGTGGAATCACGTTTTTCCTCTTATGTACTTATTTCTTTACTGTGAGTGTGAGGTACATAAGGTGGGCAAATTATAATTTCAGTTAAAGTTTTAGATTTTGTCTCGGGTAAGCCACCTGAAACGCAATGCTTATATTCAATGTTATAAGTATTAAAAGCCTAACCGAACCCAAATTCCCATTATTATTACTATTTACAAACTGACATTATTTAATTCTGTGACAGTTCATTTACAAAACCCCAAGAAACTAAAAATACCTTTCTTTAAAATCTATTTGTTAATTAAAATTAAAATCAAAATATTAATTTAAAAAAAATAATTTGAAAAACTTTAATTATTTTTTATCGCTCAGTTTAATGTGGAAAATGTAAGAACAATTTTTTTTTTTTTTTTTTTTTTTTTTTTTTTTTTTTTTTTTTTTTTGTGAATTTTACATCTCTGTGTCAATCATTAGATTGTAAAGTTCTTTGTTCTTTGATTCTTGTCACCTGGTATTTGCTTCAAGCCAGAGATTCAATGAGCAGAAGTAAAATTTAAATTTCTCAAGGTCAAGTGTGCTGTCTCACTGTTTCAGGGACTAAACGAAATGGGAAAGAAACGTCTAGGAAGGTCAAGCTCGGAGCGTGAAGTTGGTCGAACGAGTAGCCTAAGAACTAATACTAGTCCGGCAGGCATTCGATGTAGCCGCAGCAGTCAGCCTTCTATCAATGGAGCAACCACTAATGATAAAAATGTTACCAACGGAGTGGATTATGTTGATACCAGACCAGTCCACCACATGCAATCCTATAAGTAAGAATTATTTGCAATGGAGGTAGTCGCTGGAATAACGATTAGAGCTTAGACAATTTCGCTGTTATTTTTCCAAATTTCAATGACATTTTTTACTGATTATGAGGTTATTTTAGAGAAAATTTGATGTGCTTTTTGTGTTTTTCGAGGTAAACATCAACTTACTTTTTTCTGTGGTAATTTTTGGATCTTTTTTCATTTTAAGGCATGTTTCAGAGCGTTGTGCAGTTCAATTCTAAAAAATATATTGCTGTTTGTTTACATAAGTATAGGCGAACCTTCCCTGAAGAAAGGAAGAAAAGAAGAAGGGGCTTGTTTCACCCAGAAAAAAATTGCAATTTTAACTGTTACCGCACCATATTTTGCCGAATCCTCAATTGTTGCTGTTTCCCCCCCCCCCCAGCTGTTTCTGCAGAATTTCCGAGGGAAACTGCCATCGTCACTCAAAATTCTGAAAAAGTCTGATTTTGTGTTATTTAGATTTGCATATTTGAAACCAGGGGGTCACGTCTGGTACTCCTGTGAGAATTAAAATGCCATAAAACGGTTTTAAAAATTTTCCAAGCCCAAATAATGACGTATAACAGGAAACTGTTTTTCAGAAAAATCATGTCGAAACATTTTCTTTGCAGATTACTTTTTGACATAATACAAAAATAATTCCTGCAGATTTTTGATGATTCTATACCTCCTGTTAAACAAATCCTTGCACGCTTTGAGATTATTTTCTTACTTTTTTAATTTATCTATTTATTTATCTCAATGAACAGGCAAGGCCTAATATAATTTAACCAAGAAAAGAAAAGCAAAGAAAATGATGACAGAATCCAACCAAAAAGTAATTATTCAGTTTTTCGAATTTCATTTCAAGTTTGTGGTCCCACAGTTTCAGTGATTTGAAGTCTAAACATTTTTCGAATCATCTGTTTTTTATTTCTAATTATTGTATTTTTGCTTTACAGGGAATACAAAGAAGCTTTAAAGCAACAAAGAGCGCTTGAAATATACAAAATAAAACCTGTCAGTAACAGTGTAGATATGCCGAAAGTAACAAATAACCATGCAACTTGTGACTCTCCTGGTAAAAAAGCAGTCGCTCCATTTATCTCGACAGCTTTCAATGCTCCTGTCGCAGCATCGATTCCAGTAGCGCCTGTAGCCCCAGTATCCCCTGTCATGAGTGTGGGCGTTGGGATGTCTTCTGATTCTATTGTCAAGAAACCTGTTCAAAAAGTTCAACCATCAAGAATAACCAAAGTAGATAGCCCAGACAGTCCAATCCTCGCCGTAAGTGTTTTTTTTTATTTATTCACTAATTAGCAACTAACTTCTTCAATAGGTGTAAGAACAGAGATTACATGAGCTGTGATTTGATATGGCATCATTGATGCTGATGTTTTCTGCTGTTTTGCTTGAAAATCTCCAAATTGTTTGAAAGGATGATTTTTCTATGGAAATGACGCTGTTTCGGTGATGCTGAGGTGATTTTTTGGCTTTTACAGTTATTTTATCGTAGATTTTCATAATTTTCTGCTGTCATCAAAAATCGTATGGTGTCATTTTTGGGTTTCAAAATCCGGAGCCTGGTGCCGAAAAACATCACCATTCTATGAACATCCTCACCAACTTATGTCATCCAGCTTTTTACCTAATTTCTGATATTCTCCGTTTGTTAAGTCGTGGCTGCTTTGTTCTTTGCATGATCTAACTACACAGGTCAGTCAATGCGCACACTCTCCACTGCCTCTCCGTCTGCCTGACTCTATCACTGGGTAGAGTGAGGAAGGGGATAACGTATAGGTGGAGCAGCTGAAGCGCGGGCGTTCAAATCTACATGCTTACATATGGGGAAAAGACCATTTTTCAAGTGCAAATAATAAACAATTTACGGCAATAAAACTTGGTTTTTATTTATGATAGACCACGAGGAAGGTTTCAAGCTTTTAGAAAACTAGTCTGATTACACTTCAATTTCTTATTCCTGTATTCTCTGGCGGTTAGTAAAAATCCCTCTTATGGAGAAGGTAGGTTTTGTAATATTCAATGCATTCTACCCAATTTTCTAAAACTGCCCGAAAATAGAAAAAGCGAATTTGCGTACGATTGCATTGGTTTTCTCGAAGCTTGAAACCTTCCTCATTACTTCTTATTGATAAAAACTAAGTTTTACTGTCGTAAATTGTTTATAATTCGCACTTGAAAAAGGGTCTTTTCCCCATAAGAAAGCATGTAGATTTGAACGCCCGCTCTTCAGCTGCGCCAGCTATACGTCACGAGCGGAGGTTGTGCAGATCGCACCGAAACTCGTCCACCGGATTGACTGACCTGTGTAGTTAGATCATGGTTCTTTATTTCATATATATCAGTGTACATCCTTTTAAAAAGCTTTTTTCCAATTTTAGGACAATGTAGCGTATGTGAAGCCATCTCCTCCAAAGATAGGAGCAAATGCATTGAGCTATCTATCAAATGTTTCTATGGAAGGTCCGCCGCGACCAACATGGAATCGAAGTAATATCTCTCCGGAAAAGATTAGTTTTACAATGAGGCGAGAGATGGACCGAGCCAAAGAAGAAGCGCAGCTTATCAGTCAACTCCGATCGGTATGTTTCTTTTTAACTCATCATCTAACTGAAGTGTATTTATGGTGCCTATTGAAACAAATTTTATTATTTTGGTGGTGGAATACTATGCATTTCTGAAGATAGTATACTGATGGAGATGACAAAAGCTGGAGCTAAGGGGAACCTTTTTGGTTTGGTCAAATATTACTTTACACCTTTATGTTTGTTTGTTTTTAAGTTGTAAAAATTGCTCCCCTCTCCTGAGCCTCATGAAAGAAGAAAGTGGAGACCATGAGGATAAAGATGTAATTGACGCATTTAGTGTGACATCATAGATCAATACATTGCTACATTGATGTGGATTTTCCAAGAGGCATTGCTCACAACTTAGCTCTATAAGTTTAGAATAAAATAGAGTTTAATTGAATAAAAAGTTTATTCTCTCAAGAAGCTGAAAGCAGCTTAAGGACAAGTCAGAAACAAAGTTTAATATGAGAGGGCTTCCTAAGAGCATCTATTTCTTTAACTCGCCGGTCTAATCTTTGTTGTTTGATTTCAGAATGTCGAGTCAAGATTAAAAATGGTCCTACCAACTGATTTAGGTTCAGCTTTGAGTGATGGTGTAGTGCTGTGTCATCTTGCTAACCATGTGAAACCTCGCTCCGTTGCTAGTATACATGTTCCATCTCCGGCTGTTGTGAGTATTCTCATCAAATGTTTGCATGAGTCTACCAATTGTTATTTTTTTTTTTTTTAATATTGAGAGAACACCTTACAGATTGTACATACTAATAAACCATCCAAAATTGTTGTTCGCTTTGAAAATGTTGTCACAGTTATTTAGAGTTTTTGTCTGTGAATTTTTGAGCGTAGCTATTCCTTTATTTTAAATGAGTCAGTCTTGAAAATTATTTCCCCGATCTGCTATCGCTATGCTCAGATAAAAGTGGTGTACGTTTTGGAAAGAATTTGAGCTTGTTGGATTTGTTATTTTCTATTGATGATGAACAGACAACTATGTCCCATGAAAGGGTCACAAGTAATGAGAAATAACAAGACCATTAAAGCGGTCCGCGGTAGCGGTGCGAGGATCCGTGCGTTCAAAAATTCTTTTTGGATTCAAAAATTTTAAATCTTTCCCATTTTTTTAACTCTCAAGACTGGTCATCGGCAGTGTTGCCAATACAAGTGGGCAGGTATAGGTTATGCAGGGAGGAGGGTATGCGGGTTAGAAGATTTATGCAGTGTTTTCCGTAAGCGGAAACATATGCAAGGATGGCAAAGAGAGTAGAGACCCAAAATGACAGAGCTCAGTCATTATTTAGTAACTACTTCTAACCACTCACAAAATGAAAAAGCACTGATCCAAGAGCCCAAGGAATTTCTTTCCCTTCCTCACGTATGTTTGTTCTTTTCAAACACATTAGGGTGATAATTTCAAAACGGGCCAATTGAGCAAGCGTGCTCCGTGAAAATTTCAAGTTAAAATTTAAACCCAAGTAATTTTTTACCTTCAGTACTACTAGAAGAGACTTTTTACCATTGGGTTCCGCTAAATTTCCGAGATTTCTCAGGTGAACCGTGGAAACAGCTGGAAACGCATGGTGAACAAATGGAAGATTGTTGGTTACGCTGTCGGTTACGTAACCGACTATTTCAAAACAACTGAATGAAAACAAGATTACTTGTTACAATAATCTCTGATGTTGGTTTTTAAAGCAAATTACTGTAGTTGAATTGAATTAAAAATTATTGGGCAGAACTTTACAGTATTACCTACCTTTTTCGTCTATTTAAGTGCTGCTGACTAGGACCATAGGCAAATCACGAGATCGGATTTGTTGGTGAAAATTGTTTCCAAATAAAATCCATTTGCATAGATGTTGATAGTTCCCATTTAGAACGTTGAAGCGCGGTTGAGAAAATCGTAAGTTACCTAGTTTCACGTTTAAATAAACTTTTCAGATGTTGTAAAACAGTAAAATCCATGTGTAACCGACGGACATTTTGGAACCGGGGGACAATCATTTTTCTCGATTTATGGCTTGAAAAAAAATTAGTTCGTAAAAAACGATGGTCAACACGTGTTCTAGGAAGTTATTTGAGCATTTCCATGATCATCAAAACTCATTTTAGCTTCAAAATATGGTAAAAAACTTAAGTTAAATACCAAAAGATCGTGTGGGGGACGCACAACTGACGACCATTTTAAACCATAAAATAATTCAAAGAAGTATTTAAATAACTTTAAAAGCAATTATTATTATTGCTCCTCATAAAACTAAGTTCCTTTGACTTAAAAATCGAAACAACAAACTTATTTGATCTTTTTTAAAAACGTAATCTCGTTGGGACACCATTTTGCCCGTTTTGAAATTGTGACCCATTATTGTTAAGTGTTTCATTGAGAATTTGAGGCACCTTCTTCCTAGATTGGAATGTCCATTTTCTCTTTTTAAATTCTAATTTGTAACCATTATCATAGATAAGTAATCGTGTAAACAATATCTGCGCTGCATTCTAAAGTAGCTGTTCTCGTATTTTTTTCCAGAAAAATTTGACTAAGGTTTCGGATTTGAAATGATAATATTTGATTCGCGCGCCCCTTCAAAAAGAATCATTGTAACGAATAACAGAGTAGATTCCCCACTGAAATTGAAAGCATATGGAACCACTAAAATTTAAGAGTACCCTAGTAAAGTAAGGCAGTAAAACCAGAGCCAAATAATAAATCCTTGTGAAAAGGAAGTAAAATCGGAGCTAACAAATGGGATGAAATTTAAGTGTATCATTTTGACCATGCACTTAAAACAATCTAACATATCACAACCACATAGCTCAGAAGGGAGGTAATTAAAGTAACAAACGGATGTAATTTAAACTGAATCAACCTTGAGGTTCAAGCAGAATGACAAGAACTTGTAAAAATGGCATGAATCTGTAAGGGGATAAACTAGTCTTTAGCTACAAAGTGAGATGTAATATCCGGAGATGAAACAAGACCATTCACAGTTGTGAAAGCCAAAACTAAGTAATATCCGGAGATGAAACAAGACCATTGACAGTTGTGAAAGCCAAAACTAAACAACCCCTTTTTTAAAATGTCTGGACAAATTGAAATTTTACTCGTTTTTTTGTTTGATGGATAGGTATTTCAGTTTTTATTTCTTTTCTTGGAAAAGCAAGGCTTAGCTAACTGTTATCTTGTGTGTATTAAATGTTTCAGCCAAAACTGACGATGGCAAGGTGTCGAAGGAATGTGGATAATTTCCTTGATGCATGTCGCAGAATAGGTGTTGAAGAGGTAAGACATTATGATTCATTGTTTATTCATTCTACCCATTTTTTCTTAAGTTCTTTCAATGAAATCCCTTTCATTCCTTAGGAGACCTTTGAGTAAGTGGCTTTTTATCAGTCCATTCCTCAGGAGGTCTGTGAAAGCACGTTGTCCCAACCTCTATCCTCTGAGAGGTCACAAAAGCATGACCTTCCTACTAATTCTGCGCGAGTCACACAGATGCAAACAGTGGTCTCTTTGTTTTTCCTCTAGCTTCTTTCCCTTGTTTATTTGTTTGCTTTTCGAAACAAGCTTAATAAGCTCCTACTTGGGCATCGAATGTCACATCTCTACACTTTTATCCACATTTCTACACGTTTCTACATCATTAACGCACTCAGCCAACTTCAATTTTACAAAATCAATAACTTAGTAGGTGAGCCTTTCCAACCTGCAGAAAAAAAGCTTGAAATCTGAGGATTACAATTCATCCAGGTCTTTACGCATAGAGGCATTTTTTTATTTTTGTGATAACTCTGGAGAACATGCTAAAATAAGATATTTCGTCTCATATTTTTCTGTAGTTGCGCATGCATGTTTTTCTTCCTTAAAGCTTATATTTTTAGGATTTAAGTCTTAGAACTTAACTAGATCAAACAAGTGCCGTAGTATAATATGAATTTACTCAAAATTTCAAAATATGAAGGTGCATCCTTATGTGTGAATAGGAACAAATTACGTCCAGCCAAGTGTACACAATTTGTTGGATCCTATCCCAGAATACCCAGAAGAATGTTTAGATTGTCAAAATAGAGGACTTCTTGAATTTTAGTGATCAATGAAGTTTGTGTTCTCATCAGGGCTTGAGACCAAACCAAAAACTGTACTGAACTGCTGAATTTTTTAGCCGGGAACAATACTAACTGATCTGGATTTGAACTGGTTTGACAATTTTCCCAAAGTTACTCAAGGTATTCGAGTTACTGTGATTTTCATATTTGTTGAAAACAGCTGCAGGAAAAAGTATTACAAAGTTTATGATGTTCTGCCTCTGAGAGCAGAAAAATTGTCTGCAAGAAGAGCTGCGTTAAAGCAAACATAGAAAAACATAAAGGAATTTTTGTTAAAAATTCTTTCCCTGAAATTTCTTTAAAGTTGAACCGGAACCCATAGTCCTAGTGAACTCAAACTGAACCACGAACTGAATTTACTCGCAAACCAAACCAGAGTTGTGGGCGGTTCAAAGCCCTGGTTCTGATTGTTAGAGACCTGAACATTTTTCATTTTCAAGTTTTCCTTATCACTTGTGCCAGTACAGATAATGCTTCCATTTCTTGAAGTTTGATATACCATTGCACAAATGCTTTGCTGACTGCATTCACTAAAAATTATTGAAGGCGCCCATACTATATGGCGGATAGTAAGAGATAGTGGGCTTCAAAGAAGTGAAGTATTCTTGTCTACTCAAAATCTCTAGATATTTGGTCTCAACAGGCTTGTTGTACTATTGCTAAAAATGGTTATTGATGCTAAAATTGCATCTGTTTTTCAATGAGAAACAGTGATACCCTTGTAACAGTTCTACCTTGAGTATTAACTGAGCAAATATGTAGCTGTCAAAGAAATTGTAATGCTTTCTGTCATAGCGTGTATACTTGCTCCAAGAGTGTGCTTTAAGCTGCCAGATTAGGCAAAAAAGATGCACTTTTTCCATATACTTTAATGTAAAGTAATAGCTGTTTTGCCAACTCTGCTTATAGCACAGAAGACTACTTTCAGAACAGAAACTTAACTGCATTGTGAAACATTTTTTACTTAGGATATCTTGGAGCCTGTCTTGTTGGAAAGTGAGCATTTCCGGCAATCTTCAGCAACCGACGGTTGTGATCAGAGAAAATATATAGTAGAGACCACACACTACCTATCTCGCCCATAGTACTACTTCTTTTTGGGTCTCAACAAAACACGGTCAACATGGACCAAATGTTGACTGATGATCAAAGGTATTGAGGTTTTTGCCTAATGAGAGCAAAGCACCGAAGTGACGCATCAGTCAACATTTGGTCCGTTTTGGATGGTGCTCCTAATGTTATTCTGTTGAGTCCCCAAAAAAAGAAAGTCGGCCACCGCGTCTTCGGCTAGTGTGTGATCTTCAATATATATTGTATCTGGTTGCGATTGGTTGTGCATTGCCATTGATTATTAATATAACTTCAAAAAGCTTGTCTGCCATCTTGAGATTTGAGCAGTTACGGTTTTCAGTCCGTGCTGGTAAATTCTACACGGAGAAAAAAAATTTGATTATGAGAACTGAACTTCGGCTCATATGGAACACCGAGGTGTTCGGTTTCAGTAACCATAGTCTTCGCTTGTGAGTACCGAACTTCAGTCAGGAGCACCGAAGATTTCGGTGATAAGTGTGACTAATACTATATGACTCACATTTCGTTCCTACTGAACCACTTCGGTACTCACAACTGAAAACTTCGGTTACTGGAACCAAACACCCTCGTTGTTCCATTTGAACCGAAGTTTTTTTCTCTGTGTAAATCTTTTTTCCATTGGCTTCTATGGTAGTTTTTGTTCTGATTTTAGTATTTGGTGCTTATACAGTTTTATCAATGCCAACACTCAAAGGTGCACCTGTAAATACTTAAACTGTAGTGCATGCATACAAGTAGCACCTAAAATTAGTGATCCGACAATTCATTGTGCCATTCTTTCAGCTTCAGTTTTCTCGGTTATGAAGCCATTCGGATTTTGTTAGGTGCTGTCTCGTAGTGCAAGCACCTTATTTCTATACTTTGAATCCTTGTTTACCTCGCTATGAAATCTACTGCTAGTTTCAAACTCAGTTTTTAATGACCCATGGGCCATGCTACTGACTCATTTGTACCTTTAATAATTAAATGATACGTTAAGTTCCTCAAAATAGATTCCCATGGAGACCTTAAGAAATAGTGGCTGCAACTTGCAAAATTTTGTCAAAACACGTCGTGTTGAGAAGGGACTGAAACATAGCTCATGATGTAGTGGGCTCCTGGTTCCAAAAATAAATTAAGGAGAATTTGGGGGTTTTTTACTGAAACTTCAAGTTTGCGTTCAAAACTGAAATTTTCTTAATTTCATCCAGTATTCTAGGTTGCAGGGAAAACCTTGAAAACCTGATACTGTCAGGGAATTCACACTATAAACTAGCTTCATCATGAAATCTGATTTGTGATTCTGGAAACCAAACCACTGTCTTAATTTTTTTGTAAATTTTGAACTTAATGGAGTTAAAGTCCATGAAAATGTTAATTTTTGCAGCAAGTTTATTTCACTACTCATGAGAAAAATTCAGAGCAATATCTATCACATTTATGTTTCTCAACTGAGTTCCTAAATGTGGCTTGCAAGCGCCAGTGGCGCACCTAGGACTAGGATCTCTCCTATACCTCTCAATCAGTGTTGCCAGATTTGAGTTTAAAAGCCGTATATTTTTCATTGATTCTTATGGAAAATATAAGGTCTAAATTGATCTGCAGCAGCGACAATCTAGCAAAGCTGCTCTCAGTACCTATTTGAATGCACTTAAATACAGGGTGAGCCAGAGCACTGGTATGAGGCATTTTTCTCGCAAGCGGCTGGTTGAAAATTGTTGAAATTAAAAAATCAGTTTGGGAATCAATCGCAATTTTTTTATTTTTAATATTTTCACTAGCCCCAGACAGCCCCTGGAGGTGTATTTGGATGGTTTCAAACACATTTTCCAAGTTTCCTTGAAAAAGTCACTTCTCAAGGATTGAAAAAAGTTTGTGTCATCAAAGAAGAGGCAAATTCTAACATGTTTGCCCCTGTAAATTTTTTCTAAAAACCCCAAATTTTTTAAGTTCTGGGGGCTTTTTAAAAAAAATTTAAATCAGCCCTTGTTACCATCCAGTTGATAGTTTCTCAAAAATCTTGACAGATTCTGAAAGAACAGATCAAGACCTTTTGATTTGTGTGCCTTATGTTACCTGTAAGTGAAAAAATAAGGTGATTTTTGCCAAGTCAACATTTTTTCGTTTGCAAAAAAATGCCTGATTTGGGTGCTCTGGCTAACCCTGTATTTGTTGGAAAAGGATGAGAGGAGAAGGATTATACCCATTCATCCTTCCTTGTCAAACATGCCTCTTTCAATGGAGGAAAGGAGGAAGAAATAGAAAATTTTTTGGTGCAACCACTTGGCTTTGTAAGCTCTCTTTAGACCACGCTCTGACATTTGGAATTTGTCAAACTGTCAGCCTTAGCAGTGTTAATTTGCTTTTGCACTTATTCTCCCACCGTTGCTCTTTTTCTAAGTTAGTCCGTGACGAGCTCTTTACTAAACTGCAATCAAGCCACAATTACGCTTACTTGAAAAACCCTTATGCTACCATCATATCTTATTGTTGCTTTGCTATCGTGGATTACGAGCATACTTGTGAATACACTGGTGCTTAAACGCACCTTCCTTTTCCAATTAAATCATTGTTCTCCACTTTGCTCACTGACCAACGTGTGGTCAAGTGAGAAACTCATCATAAAAATCTATCGCTTTTCGAATTAGGTCTTCATCTAAAGTTAGGCTTTTATATCCTTTGCTGTATTCACTGAAAGTGCTTACTAAGCTGAACTGTCAGTAATATTGTGTTCATTTTTCTAATTACTAAGATTTCAGAAAATGTTAATTTAGAAATACTTTTAAGTTTGACATAAATCTCTAATTTTTACATACATTTTCAACTTGCTGGCCATCATATTTCAATCTCAATAGTTGCTTAAAATAAATTAAGATCTTTCTTAAAAGAAAGGAAGACAGGAGGCAGATAAAATAAGTGTAGTGCTGAAAAGCACCAATGGAAATAGTAAGGGTGTTTTGGCCCTAACCGTGACCATTATCAACTTAAAAACTAAAAGAACTAAAATAAAAAAATTATTTTAAAAGTGAAGAAAGCCATTGCTTGTGAAACCTTGCAAGAGCTCTATTGACTCGTCTTTCCCTGGAACTTTTTTTTTACCTCATGCTTATGGAAAAGGGTGGACAGTTAGCACTTTCAAAGACTCATCGCATCTACTCATGCCCTTACTTTCTCAAATGTTCACACGCATGAAATTTTTTTGTGAAAAAAAGAAAAGAAGTACTCAAAAGGTGTTGCATCATAAACTGCCTTATTTTATTTTCAGATTAGTATATCTTGGAGTCATCTCTATGTCCAAAAGTATTAGTAACAAAAGTAGCAACAAAATAAACTAATTACTTTACTTTATTCAGACTACAAAAAAGAAAACAATTTATCAGGAAACGAAAATAAAGATTAAAAAAAAAAACAGGAAAATGTTTTTTACAAAAACAATTTAGAAAAATGTACAATTGAAATTCTTAAATCTGGTTCCAAAAGAATTCATTAAGAGAATTATATGGTCTCATCAGAAAGCTGTTTTTTGAAAGACGCATTTACTGATGACATCGTGGGTCAATGTCTTGCTTTGATATCCTAAATGTGACCTAACCCAAAAACGTAACCTCCAAAATGGTGTAATGGTTGATAGCAAAAAATGTCAAACAGTCCTTATTTTCTGTGTTATTTTGAGTTAAAAAGTCTTGCAGTTGCATTGAAAGGGTTTTTTTTTAAGTGCTTAGTAAAGAATCAATTGACTGTTTGCTTTCTACCCTTACCTCAGTTTGGAGGATATATTCTCTTGAAGAACATACTAGTGTACTAAGTTTCCTCCTCTTCGACCGACCTTTTTGATCACCCATTCTTTATTCATTGCCTTAAAATTGGCAGCCTAGTGTTCACTGTACAAAATTTATCTTGTTCATTATGACTAATGAAGGGTGATTGTGGCTTGGTTGCAGGGGTCGTTGGTTAGCCGCGATGACGTCGTTGAAGGGAATGAAGTAGGTCTAGAGTCGCTTGCCGTCACTGTGTCGCAAATGTTGAAGGTAGCCGAGGCGCCCCCACCCCCCTCAACGCTCCTCTCGACTTGTATTTGCTTAGCAACTTTCATCTTCTCGGTTATCTTTCTCTTTCTCTTCCCTCTTTCTGACTAGTTCAAATCTAATCATTAAAATCAAAGACAAGCGGCAAAATGAAATGACAGAGGGAGATTAACTTCAAAAAGTTTTTGGGAAATTATTTTGGAAGGTGTTTTTATCAGAGCCAAAGACAATGGAATGGATGAAGATAGAGCACTAGCTCAAGAGGTGTGAGGAGTGGTCAGCAAGGTGATTAATTAATAATAATAATGATAGTAATTTAATTTATTTGTCTAAATAAATGCTCAGTGGCTTTTAAATTCTCGGTTAAGAAGTAAAGATACAGAATTACTAACTTATCAAAACTTCATCTTGTTCTTCTAAAAATTCTATGAAACTGTAAATTCAGGATTTGCATAAGAAACTTTTCAACTTCTCAAAAAATGTGCAGTTCTTTCCTTCTATTTTTAGGGATTCTGGTAGTTGCAAGCTAACTAAAACCTCTTTTCAAACCCTCATCATTATCGAGTAACTCTTTTCTTCTCCGTTTGTCTATTTTTTCAGAGCTCTCTGAGTTAGCATTTGTTAGATTTGCAATACCTTTATTTGCACATTATCAGTGCTGAAGTGAAAAAGTACGGGTG
Source organism: Trialeurodes vaporariorum (assembly GCA_011764245.1). Taxonomy (NCBI): domain Eukaryota; kingdom Metazoa; phylum Arthropoda; class Insecta; order Hemiptera; family Aleyrodidae; genus Trialeurodes; species Trialeurodes vaporariorum. Next base: position 35,537,719 of record VMOF01000388.1, read on the forward strand.
AGAAGTATGGACCACTTTCTTTTTGATACTTATTGAAGCGAAACAGATAATTCAATTTTTTATGTCTATTATTGAAAGATATGAACATCTGTCTCTATAATACATGAGTAGACAAATGCATTATAGGTGCGTAATGCATAAAATCCTCTCAGACCCTGTTGAAGAAAAATATTCATTTCTACAATGTACGAAGGTTCAACTTCGTAAGGATGAATGTTTAAGTGGTTCATACATCATATTCCCTCACACTCGTTGATTCTGAATACTTCCACCTGGAGCAGTGCCTTGCCCATTGCCAATTGTAAAACTCCTGACACTATTTTTCTGTGCTGTGAAAAGCAGTTCTCTATCTTCTTCTATGGTGTCTTTGGCCAAGGCTATTAATATAGTTTTTATCAGTTTTCACTGGATTGTGTCAGTAACATCTATAGCACTATCGCTTTAAGGGTAAAAGTTTTTTTTTTTTTATTTAAAGGGTTACCATCAGGCATTTCTAACTAAAGTGCAAGGAATAATCATTGAAATTCTGTAGAATCAATTGTTCCTCCCTGATCAAAAGTGGAACATTGCTTTCATAAAATAAGCGGTTCAGACTAGGGTCCCTTGATGGAAATATTAATAGGGAGTAGACACAACGCTTCATGGAGCTCCGAGGCGTCGAAAAATTGACATTGGCAAGGTAGCAAATCAACTCCTCTGGTCTCCAAGAGTCGCCGCTAGATGGTGTTGTCTTATGGAGCTGCCTGTCTAAACACAACAGCCAATGAGCACTCGTTGAGCTTGTGTCGGTACTCCTTATACAATATTTCCATCAAAAGATTCTAGTTCAGACTAAACAGTTGAAGTTAAAGAGCTATTGGACAAAATAATTACTGATTTTGTTCAGTATCCTGTATTTATCACATAAGAATTACTATTGGCATACACTATTGGCAACCCTGTGAATGAAAAATGTTATCTTGCATCATTTGGAACTCATTTAAGTTGGTAGAGTGGGGTCACCATTGATTGTGCCATCTATGGCATTGATGATTCTTGCACTATCAGAACTATCGATAGCTTTTCATTAGAGGCACCAGCTGTAGCTTGTGTCTCAAAGCTGTGCAAAATTCATTCAGTTCAGCACCTTTGTTTGTTAATTTTTTTGAGAGCAACTGCTACAGGCCCCTCAAAGCTGATAATTTATGTTTCCTTCCCGGTGGTTTTTATTATGTATTGTTTGTCAGCAATCAAAGGTACTTGCTGTTAGGGACAAGGAGTTTCACTAAGGTGCAAAAATTGGAACAGTTAAAACACTTTCGGTGTTCAAGAAGCATGATACTGGAGAGATTTGTTCCAAGAAATCTGAGATAGCCAGATTTTTCATCATCATTCATGTATTTTTTATTTGTGAAAAAACAACGTTTTGTTCAGTATTAGGCATGACATACTTTATTTTTTTACGTTTTATGAATTTTTTAATAATTTTTTTTTTATATACAGGGTGTACCAGACCACCCGGATAGCGCATTTTTCTCGAAAACTACTGAACCAAATGATTTGAAACAAGAAAGTCAGATAGGGAAATGACCCCAAATTTTTCGTTTTTGATGTTTTCAAAAGCCCCCGATGGGCCCTTGGGGCGGTTTTGGGGGGGTTCAAACACATTTTTCAAGTTTTCTTGAAAAAGCCTCCTATAAAGATATTAAAAAAGTTCATTATCGTAAAGTAGGAGTAATTGGCGACATTTTTGCTCCTATAATTTTTTTCCAAAAACCCCAAATTTTTTGAGTTTTGGGGGATTTTTGGATTTATGTTGCATTGGCCTTTTTGACCACCCTGTTCAAAATTTCTCAAAAATATTTACAGATTCTGAAAGAACAGATCAATACCTTTCAATCGATGTGCCACATGTTACCTTCAAGTTTAAAAATAAGGTGTTTTACGCCAAATCAAAATTTTGGGGCTTAACTGGCTCAAACCGTTAATCGTGCGAAATCTACCGTTGAAACCTCAAAATTTTGATTTGGCGTAAAACACCTTATTTTCTCTCAGAATCTGTAAATATTTTTGAGAAATTTTGAACAGGGTGGTCAAAAAGGCCAATGCAACATAAATCCAAAAATCTCCCAAAACTCAAAAAATTATAGGGGTAAAAATGTCGCCAATTACTCCTACTTTACGATTATGAACTTTTTTTAATATCTTTATTGGAGACTTTTTCAAGAAAACTTGAAAAATGTGTTTGAACCCCCCCAAAACCGCCCCAAGGGCCCATCGGGGGCTTTTGAAAACATCAAAAACGAAAAATTTGGGGTCACTTCCCTATTTGGCTTTTTTGTTTCAAATCATTTGGTTCAGTAGTTTTCGAGAAAAATGCCCTATCCGGGTGGTCTGGTACACCCTGTATTTTACTTGTTTCTCACAGAGAATTTATGTTAAGACACCCTGAACTTGATAATTTTTGAAAAAGTTACCTGATCGTTTGACTGCGGATGAAATTTTTTATTCAGGATCCACAGAAGAAAGAGGGGAAAAAAACAGTCTGTTTGATCAAAAGTCCTTACTAAAAAATTGCATAGTTCTAAGCAAGGTTTAAGTCAATGTACAAACAAATCTGGGCACTTTTACTGACCGCTTAGTCATGTTATGAACTTTCCTCTGGGATGAAGAGGTTTTATGACAAGCGCAAGTTACCGTAAGGCAACCCAATATTCTGTGTGAATGCTAAAAGGCGGAGATCTATAACTAATATAACTATTATGTAATAAGAAAAATAATGTTGGAAAACTCCAAAGATTAACGGTCTTGGTGCACCAACACTTCTGAAATGACCTCTACTTGGCACTTGCTGTGTATTCTTCTCATCCCTGAATCAGGTTCATCACAATTTCTTGAGTTTGTATGCAGAAAGTTCATAGTATTTATTTGAAAATAAAAAAGTTGCAAACTTAATATCTTGCTTTTTTTCCTTGCAAGTTGTTTGACGTTTGTTTGGTAACAGGATACCCTCAAGTACTGTTTCAGTGTTGAATCTGTTTCAAAGAAGTGATTAATTTCAGAATGACAGTTAATTAAATTGTTTTTGTTTCAAGTGTGAGGTTGTGTCTGTGAGTTATAACCAATTGTAAAGAAGGAAGTTTTTTGTTTTTCTGTAAATTTTTATGTTTGGATGCCTACACTGAACTAAATTTAAATTATCAGATCTAAGCGGTGTCTATTTTTTCAAAGAATTTTTCTTTACTTCCTAAGATAAAATTAAATTTAAACCAAAAATAACTAACAATGCATAAGTTTTAGTATATTTTTTATATTTTTTGCATGTGTTACTTTTTTTACTATGTTACTTATTGGTTTTTCCCTCAGCCTATAAAACTTAGAATGTAAGACCCTTTTTTTTTTTTTTTTTTTTTTTTTTTTTTTTTTTATGAAAAAAATTGCTTTTCTTTTTATTATTTTTTGAGCCTACTTAGATTATACTTAAGCTAAGGAACTTTCCCCATTGTACAACTGCATGGCTAAAAACCTCAGTGCAAAGTAGAAAAATGTATCATTATCATCACTTAATCTAATCCAGCCTTACCTCTCTTTACAAAAATGTTGGATCCTAGGTGAGCTCGTTTCACAAAAGAAGACCGGTGACAGATCATGCGGCTCGCTGCGCAAAGACGTGTTTGCGTTCTTGCACATGCGCAAAAACACAAACTTGTCTCCGCGCAGTAAACAAACCCATCTGTCATCGGCCAACTTTTATGAAACGACCTCTAGCAAGTGAGGATGGTCTAGTTGAAATTTTGATGTACATATGCTTAAAAATAGGGATCTGAAAGGGAACAATTTAATCATGACGCACTCAGCATATGACTGTTAGTCTTTTGAAAAAGAAGACAAGGATGGAAGGAGGTGGATCCAATTGTTTGTCCTCTCTCTCCATCCATTTTGAAGGCATGAGCCAAAGGGCTTTTGATAAGGGTTAAAAGGGAAGCTTTCATATGATTTTAGCCCTTATTTTTGCCATTTTCAAACAAACTTTGAAGAGGCGAAGAAAGCGAAAGACTAATTCCTCTTGGGTCTGCCTCTTTGTGAGGGGTACTTTGAAGTTTCAAGGAAACAAGCCAAAAAGCATGTACAATGGGAAAGAACTTAAAAATTTCCAAAGTTTTTTTTACAAAAAAATTTTGTTTTCTTGTGTAAGCAAGCATTTCTCTAACTGTAGTCCCTGAGCTTTCTTCAGGCGGTTTGTGTAGATTCATAGCACGGAATAACACAATCAGGAAGAAAATTGCCACGAGAGTATATGGACAAAAAATTTCTGTCGCCTCTTGAATTTTCTCAAAAAGGTGGACATATATGTGTCTCCGTCTTTTGCATTGGTTTGAAGGAGGTTATGTAAAGTTTTTTTCAAGTGACAAACCAGAAAATAATTTTTCAAAATTAATCTAAATTTCTGTTCTGAATGTGGTATTCCGTGATCATATGAAAAAAGACTGTAAATAACACATCTTGACAAAAAATTACAGATAAGTGGAAACGAGGCCTGTTGTTTTATGCAACAATCTCACTCACCTCAACTTTCAAATGAATGATAATGTGTCTGTTATAACTTCTATTTTTTCATTCTTCAGTAGCAAACTTTTGCGCTCCAAGTTCTTGTATTTTTTTCCTTTTTTTTATTCCCTATTTAAAAATTTAAAATTTTTGTAAATTTATTTTGAACATACTGAGTACACGTTTTATTAATATCTTACTATAGTATAATCTGATATAGTGTATAGTATGGTTGATCAAAGAAGCAAAAACAAGAGGTATCCAGCACAGAATGTTACAATCAGAACGGAAACTTAAATTCATTTTGAATAATTTTTTACTTGGAGTATCTTTAGGTCCACCACGTTTGAAAGTGAACATTTCCGGGAATCTTTGGCAACTGGCTAGGTTGTGATTGGTTGTGCATCACCCCTGAATATAAATATAACCATGGAAAGCATGTTTGCCATCTTAAGAAGTGAGGTGGCACGTTTGCCAGTTTGTGCCATAACTATTTCAAATCTTGTTTCCATTTGCTCTAATTGGACTTCCCGTTCTGACTGTAGTATTATGTGATACCAGTTCTAAAAGGTGATCTGTGGTTGCGTTGCCTGATTGATAAGTGATTACAGGCACAAAGAGTTGGAGAATTGTTTGCATAAACGGAAGCAGGTACTTTCGGGTGATTCAATTCCTGAATGTAGTACATATTTTTATTCAACTGAATAACTCATCAAAAACAGATCTTGACTTTCTAACAGTATTAATTTCAGATCTTGACTTTCTAACAGTATTAGTTTAGAGGTCCCCTCATTAGGCATTAAAAGCTTTTGTTGTGGTAACACTATCTCCTAGGCACAAAAGTAAACTCTAAAATTCTCGGTATGAATCATTTGTAGAGTTTTTAGAACTTATCTACAGTTTTTTAGGTGGAAATTCTGAGTGTAATTGAAGCTGCCAGTTTTATGAAAGATGCATCGAAAGAACTTAAAATATCCAAAAAAACCTGTAGTGGATGTAAAATGGTGCATCAGTTAGATGAAAATGAAAGAGCTAATGAGAAATAAGGCTAAAAAACATCAAAATACAAATGCAACGTTTTGGACCAACATAACTTGGTCATGTTGTCATTTGTCTTTCTTTGCCACAGATCAACGGCACTTCAATCTGCATCTAAGTTCTTCTCTTGTCATTATTTGGTTAGGGACTCCAGTAAAGATTACTAAAATTTGTGAAAGAATTTTTTATACCGTCCTTATTCCATTCCTAGACTGTTTAAAACTGAAAATAGTTCCATAAATATTGCATTTAATTATGAGACCAAAGCCTCATTGATCTCAATCTCATCTACATCGAAGTATGTTTGAGAAATAATGAATGTATCCTGATGAATTACATTGACGCATACTTGGTCTGTCAACAATAGCGTAGTTGCCAGTTTTTTTTTTTTTTTTTTCAATTAAATTGGGAAAAAATGCAATTACGCATCTTTTTTTTTATAGTTTTTAAAAATAAGTGAAATTGCTTTCACCAGCATTGGAGTCATCTTTCTCTCTATTAGAGAGAGAGAATGTTTTTGCTTTGCTCAGAGTCAAAGTGTTTCTTTCTTACAGTATGCACTTTTTCAGAATTTCCTCTTGTTCCGTGACACTTTTTTTTTTTTTTTTATTTATTTTTTTTTTTAAACAAAAACAGCAGTTATTGCTGTCAATAGTAACTTTTTACATAGGATTCATACTATTTATCTCATGTTAAGCTTCCCTAAGACTTTTTGAATTTTAGAACTCACAAAATTCTCATCTAGTTAGGTTGGTTCTTTTCTCCTGCCAGTCCGTTTCTGACAGTACTCTCACATGACCTTAGGTTCCTGTTAAATATCTTCCTGTAGTCTGTACTCAGAAAAGTTTATGTAAGGTATTTTTAGGAATGGAAAAATGTCTAGATAAAGTCTATCTATTTGGTATCTCTCCGCTGAAGAACATTTGATCGTAAAAGATTCTAGTCTCATTCACTTAATAATTTAGTTGTATCAATAGCTAGAAAACTAATACAATTTCTGCATTTATTCATATATCTCATGTGAAAGTCCACCGTACTGCTACTCGTTAAATTTTCAGTATTACTTATGGTTAGCTTATTTAAAAAATAATTTAGGTTTGCAGTTGGATTTACACTAATTTTTACGCTTTTCTATGAAAGTATATCTTCTCATTTACTTACTTATTTCCAACTAAAAGTTTTATTTACATTGTTATGGAGTATCATTAACTTTATTGCTACGATTATTTTATTTTTATAAGTCACTAATGTTAAGTATCCATTTTTAATGGTATTATATTCCTTCAACTGATAAATGTATTTTGAAATTTTGGTTTAAAATGTTTGAACTGTTTTCCTCTTTTTTTGTATGGAACTTTATTGAACTCAGTCATCACCTTCTTTTAAGCAAAGTAGTCTGGCATACTCGGAGTATTTACAGTGGCTTCTATATCCCGCAAGTTTTTGAAATCTCATCCAAAGATGGGTCACCTTTTTTGTGATTCAGATTCATGGTGATATTTGCTCTCCTGAATCTAAAAAGTGTCTAATAGGTTCAGATAATCTATCTTCAAATTTGTCTATTTATTGTTTGGAATCTCAGATTTCAAGAAACTGAAAGTTGGAAAGATGGGGGAAGATTTCGGGACTTACTGCATTTCTCCTCTTCCCCCCCCCTCTCTCTCTCTCTTTTTACTTCTACTCATTTATGTATTTATTTTCATTTATTCATTCTCCACTTGATATCAGCTTTATCCAAAGTCATCCATAATTAGAAGCTATCTGAAATGTGAAGCTTTATCTGAAGCCTTACCCAAAGTGAAGGATGTGAAATTATTTAACCTTACCCCAGAAACTAATTGATTAAGTTTCATCAGTTTCAAAGATTTGTGATTTTTTAAAAGTGCCTTGATTGGAAGTTTGTGATTTTTGTTGAATACTTCATCTGGCACAAGTTTGTGCAGATTTTTAGGGGGGTGAGGTTGAAGTCTTAATTTACATCTTGTTTTTTTTCCCCTGTTTTTTAAGCCCCTTTGCCAACTTTTTTTTGTAGCCCTGTATAAAGAGTTCATTCCTAACACCACAACACTAATAAAAGGAAATGCTTTATTTAGGTTTGAGGTTGATGTCAATCATTCATTTTATCTGACAGTAAATTGCAGGGTGACCAAAATGCTAACATTTTTAAATTCTCTTTCTTTTCCCCAACTTTTACCATCTGATCTGCATTGGCATGCCATATTTGTCAAAATAAAGCTGAAATCTAGCACTAGCAATATGTTTTCCCTTCGAAGTCCATCAAACAAAAATTAGAGGCTTTCCAGAATTTAAAGAAAATTTAAATTTAAAAACTGATTATTGAATCAAATTCTGCAATTTTCCCTGAACTTTTTCTGGTTGTTCAAAATTCCCCGACTCATCTCGGTTTTCTCAGTCTTTGGTCACCCATAAAGTATCAACATGATTGTAAAAAGTCCAAGTTTCCCGCTATGAACCACTGCACTCTCCTGCCATTAATTTTTTTAACGCTATGAACAAGACAGAACATGATGTAACGCTGCTCTTTTTTACTGCTGTTAACCAGCTCTGTTTGAGTGCTCTATCAGAACAGAATGGAACAAGCCAACCACTCTTGAGTAGTCACACCATCGATAGCGTGTAACTTTCACCACCAATAGTAACTTCGGAGCAACTAAGAGTAATCAGTTCCATCTTGTTCCAAAGATAAAAAAATTGGCCATTGTTGTGTTAGTCCTGAGGCAGCTACAACTTTGGCGGAACAAACTCTCATTCATATGGCTTGTTCTATCCCTGCCAATAAGTGCTGAAGCAGAATCAACCATTTTTACTTTTAAGGTGAATTTAATCGTCAGAAGATTTAGACTCTATTAGCTCACTCAACATTTTTCTGTGACTAAAAAGTCAATGTTGAAGGCGAAAGCATTATTTTTTCTCTTGCGAAACTTAGAATTTTACCTCTCAAGTGTTTCAGTTGTTCCTTTAAAACCCACATATGCCCATTGGGTCGTTAACGACCCACTTATAATGGTTTTGTTTGGACCAAATTACAGTAAATTTAGGCCAATTTTACTCAAAAATCAATTTTGTGATCTCACAGCACCTATAATTTAGCTGGACCAGAAAATTTCACAATTTTTAAACTCTGAGATGGTGTTGTTTGAGAAAAACACCAAAAAACACCCAACATGTTCAAATCAGAGACAATATATAATAGAGACCACGCACTAACCTTGCGCGCGGTGGCTGACTTTTTTTTCGGAGCTCAACAGAAATTAACATAAAGAGCATGAAGGAGCACCGTCCAACAAGGACCATACGTTGACAGATGCAATTTCGGTGCTTCGGATTCACCAGGCAAAAATCTCAACAACGTTTCTCATCAGTCAACATATGGACCATGTTTGCGGTGTTCTGTTGAGACCCCGAAAAAAAAAAGTTGCCACCGCGCGCAAACATGGGCAAGATAGATAGTGCGTGGTCTCTATTATATATCGTCTCTGGTTCAAATAAAGTTGGGCATATATGGATTTTAATGTGCTTTATTCTTCTCTCTCTATATGAATTTTTTTTTTCTTTCTTGATACCCCTGCCCCCTCCGTGAAAAGAAATTGATCTTAAATAATGCAATAGCACTCTTTTTATATTTGTGAAGGAATCTTTGGAAATCCTCTGAAACTGTGGGTCTTATCCTCCGATATGGTAGAACTGCACTGTTTTTTTTCTCTTTGATGCTTCTGACTGCGATCTGTTTTAAAGAGTTGATGATTCCTCACTTTTTGTGTTTTTGGAATTTGTTTAATTTGTCTTTTTTTGTGTCTGCAAAATAAATTTATCTGCCTTTTCTGTTTTGGCTCTCCTTTCTTTTTTTGACTTACAGAATTTTTAATGAAAGATTGAACTTTGAAAAATTGTTTTTGATCTGTGTTTTAAGTTAGAAGTGCTGTTCAAATTGGTCACCAATCCCAGGATTCCTTACAATTTTCGTGACCCAAAATTAAGTGTGTGATAAATTGTGTCTTTTTTTTATTGGATAGTGGCCTTGAGTGATAAATTTGAGAATATCACTGTACCTTCTTATGATCATTTTGGCCTGTTTGATTCAAGTAAATATGTTGGGATCTAAGTTTGAAAAATTGTCCACAAATAATTATTTTCTCCTCATTACTTGACATGTGCCAGAGAAATCGAGAAAAGTACTTTCCTAACTTTGATCGATGAACTGTCCATTTATCTTGAATGATATTTCAGCGTATTATCTGTAACCTGTTCCTATGGAGGATTATCTATCTATTAATTTATTTATTAATTGCAATATAATATCTACATACCTCTAAGATGGAACTAGAGTGTCAAATATACGCAGTAAAATAAGTTGCAGTGGGAAAGGAAAGAAAATTATTTAGTTTGGGTTAACTTGTAATTTCTCCTGCCAGGATGAGGAATGATTTTGAAGGCGTTCGTCGACATCAACAAACAATATACATGGCAAAAGATGAGAACAATTGCTCTTTAACCCTAATCTGCAAATACTTCTTATCACATCATTAGTGTTTTCACTAAGAGATGTAGCATACTTGAGTCAATTTAATGTTTCAAAATCTCCTTTTCGTTGTTTTAATAAAAAGCCTATGCAAAGCCTATGCGTGAAAGTTCCTGTTTTTTTTTCTCCTAATTTAGGGTAAAGTGTGGAAAATCTTGTAAAAAATTTTCATGCCAATTGGTTTGTCAGGTTTCCACTGGGGAAGGAAACTGTGATTTGAGATTTTGAAAGATTGGATTGACTTCTGCCTCATGGAGATTGGTTCGTCAGTTTACCACTGGGGAAGGAAACTGCGATTTGAGATTTTGAAAGATTGGATTGACTTCTGTCTCTTAGTTAAAACACTGAAGATATCTAGTTGACAGCAATGATAGTTGAGGAGCATGAAAAACTACAGAGGGAGACAAAGCTTTGCCTGGAGATCACAAATGCAGTCGATCAATTTTGAAATGTCATGAAATTTGTGCTTAAACTACACAAGAACAGCGCGTGGGATCTTTTTGGTCCTAGGAGAATTTAGCTCCTATTAATGGGGAGAATCTTTAGATTCATGCGGAAAGAAATAAGATCGCGCTATTTTTCATTTTTCACAAGGATTGAGCAGGCTTTTGTACCTGAAAATCTCCTCCTGCTGAACCTCCTTCAAATCTCAAGATTTCCTGTTGATCTAAAGTTGTATTTTAGGAAAATAAAATTTTAAGTCACCTGCCGCCGCCCTGAAGTTAAGAGGAAATTTTTGATAGATTTTAGTTTTTCGAGGTAGTGTTTAGTACTTATCAAGTGATGCTCATGAGGATTCTTGGTCAATCAAGTTTAGGTGGTCAAAAAAACAGAGAATGGTGGTTCTGTTGAGGGCTTTCCACCACAAGATAATTACAAGGAAATTAAAATTGAAGTCTAGTCACAGAAGTTCCCTTCAAGGCTCCAAGAGGAAAAAAGATAGGGGCTCTCCAGAGCTCTTAGAGATTCTGAAAACTTCTGGAATGGAAAGTTTGTTTCCAAAATATTACCAGATTTTGTTTTGGCCTTGAACGGTGATCTGGTGTTTTTTGGCTTAGTCTGGCAACTATGCGGAAGTGGTCCAACTCCAAAAAACTTATTTTGAGAAAATCACTTATAAAAATACTGACTGTCCTAATGTCCTTAAACAGTGGCATACGGAAGATCTTTCCTATCTGCTTCATTTCCCCTATGAATTTAGAAGTTTTGGTTACACCAAGTGATATTTTAAAGTGCACTGTCAGCATTTATTATTGATTTTTGCCACTGGAGCGCTATCATCAAGTAAAGTCAAATTACAGGCCAAACGTAATGTAAATTTAAGAAAACGGAAAGTCAGTTGCTAGATAAGCATCTGAAGAATGTCCCTACAAAATATCTGATCCAAAACTTCAGTAATAAGGCTGAAATTACCAAAAAACTACAATATCTCAAATTGACTCTGCACAGTCAAGCATCAAGTACCTACCATTAAGGGTCAAATTCTCATTTTGGAGAATTGAGTCACAGAAATGTATAAGAAAATGAAGTAAATATTAATTAACAATAGTTCCTTTTGCAGGATTAAAATCACTTTCAAATTAGTTACCCTGAAGGGTTCAGCCAAATTACGCAAACCTCCTATTTATGCCTCCTATTTATGCTTAACCTTAATAATTGTCACCTACAGGACATTGTTTTCAACTTCACAAAACCAGCCTATTATGCTCGTCTCACCTGTTTTGAGCAGAAACTTGATTTAATTTTTGGGAATGATTAAAGGACCGGCACCGTAACATGTTCAAAGTTTATGAAATAGAATGTGTTTTCAGCAATGATTAGCCCGGGGAATAATGACTTCCCTGAAATGAGATTTAGACCCTTAATTGCTAATTTGACAATAGCAGTTGTACGGCTGGAAATAAGTGTACAGCCCTCCAAATTGAACTGAGTGTAAACTGATTTCTTCCAAAAACGGAGTCCGATGGATCTATTAGTCCTACCGTGCTGATTTCTGATGCACCTCTCTTTTGTAACTCAAACCATAGGTTGTTTACCACTCCATTGAAATCCCATGGTTATGTTTTGATCTTGTTACTCTCAAGAAACCTTTCTATCCTGTAGTTTTTTCAACCATTTTTTTCTTTTCCCCATCTGTCTCCAGAACTTGCTGTGCTGTGCGGGTGATGTCTTAGAAGAGAAGGGTCTAATACAAGTGGCCATTACTGTTAGTGAACTGCTCAAATTTTACCAGCCTCGATCCCCTGCTCATAATCCGTATATTGTCACTTAGTCATTCTTGTCTCAGGTAATTACCAACAACATCATTTTTCTCTCTAGAAATTTGCCATTTTTACTTGTATACAATGCGCACCTTTTGATCCTGAATTATGCTCTGTGAAACAAGATGCATGATACATACAAAGGGTGTCCCAAAAGTAAGTGGACTGATGCTGTCATTTCAAAACTATTCAACCTAGAGACTTGATCTTGGTTTTATTTTGAAGATCAAATCATTTTCTATCGATTAAGACCAAGATCAGTTCATTTCATTAAAAATTAAAAAAGTTATGACGGTTTTTGTGAAGGGTGAACGCGCGCCGCCTATAGGTTTTTGACAAAAAAAATTCTTACCAATTATTAATCTTCTATACTCCGCTATCCCCCGACTCCACCTGAATTTCCGGTTGTATCTTAAAGTATTTTCCGCCACTTTCCAGACATTTGTGCATTCTTTCCTCCCGTTTCCTAAGAAAAGTCTTCTCGAATTCTTCTTCTGGAATTTGTTTAGGGTTTTTTGAACTGCTGTCTTGATTTCAGCCTTAGTCTCAAATCTTCGTCCACAAAGATCCCTTTTCAATGTTCAAAACAGCCAGAAGTCGCATGGTGCGAGATCTGGACTGTACGGTGGTTGTCTCAACAGTTTAATACCCTTCTTCTCTAAAAATTCACGGGTAAAATTTGATCTATGCGGCCGCAAAATCCCCAGCATACCGCGCGCGCGTCCTGAACAGTGAACAAGTGCTGACCGGCGCGTGCCGTGGCGAAATTGCTCCTGATTTTTCCTGCGAATCGTCTGTCTTATCTCGTTACCTAGACAACGACTGAAGCCGGCAGACGCGTATGCCACGTCGCTTAAGGTGTTGGCAAGTAGTTTCAAGTGAAAAAAGTTCACTGGAAGTGTATAAGAGATGAGAAGAAAACAATTCAACAATTATTGTCAAAAACCTATAGGCGGCGCGCGTTCACCCGTCACAAAAACCGTCATAACTTTTTTAATTTTTAATGAAATGAGCTGATCTTGGTCTTAATCGATAGAAAATGATTTGATCTTTAAAATAAGACCAAGACCAAGTCTCTAGGTTGAATACTTTTGAAATGACAGCATCAGTCCACTTACTTTTGGGACACCCTTTGTACATGGATACTGTATCCTTGATGCAACCCACTGCACAGTATTTTGCAACTTCCTCCTGAGACAGTTGACCCCATTACTGTGCGATGCCTTTTATTTTTTCTTTAAATTTGAGGAGGGTGTACTACCTAGGAGCATGTTGTATAGTCAACGAATTAAGTAATGTCAGTCCTAATTTTGGCTTTGATGGACCAACTGCATTGCGTTAGTTCATTGTGATGAGTTTCCCCTAAGTTCACCGAGGTACCTAAACCAAAATCTGAGGATTTTACTGAAATTATTAAAATTCCTGAACTATACACTGGTAAATATGATATTAGATTTACTTTTTTTCTTGTTGAGCCCTTGTGTTTTCATTTTAACGTGTATCATTCTCTATGAAAGATACGTTTGACGAGTACTTGATTTTAACTTAAATATCTTGATCTTGTCAATTTAACTGTAGGGGGGAAAAGTTCATTAGCATTTGTTGCAGGGCACGGCAAAAAAAAAATCACTGGACCAAAGCAATGAAGACAGTAGTCTTGTGTAAATAAAACCCAATTTGAGGACTAAAGTAGTGTGATAAAGCGTCTGTTAAGATTTGACTTTGCAAAATTTTTTGATGGAGAGCCTGGCCCTCTACCTGCTAGAAGTGTTCCCCCTAATAATCCATGGTCTAATTTATTGAAGGCCCCAAATTTTTCCAACACCCAGCTGATCAGCCTATTTTGATTGGTGGAAATGCCTCCAAATTATTTTAACTTCAAGGTCCCTTCTATCTCGGTCTTCTTAGCCCTTTTTAATCTCTCTTTTACTTGGGTTTGTTACACACCCTTAATTTTTTCATTCAAAACCCTGTTGTTTTGCATTGTTTTAATTTATTCATCCATACATTTGTTGTTCTTATGCTTTCAGGTAGTTAGTCGTAAGAAAATTGGAAGGAGCGGAAGAAGTGACAGTCAATTATAACATAAGTAATGAGTTTTGTACTTACAAAATTGTGGTTATTGAATAACTGCTGAAACAAAGATAACAATGGTAGATGGTAACCTGGTTGACTTTTTCAATATTCCTATATTAGTCCAGCCTTGTTACTCGTCGATTGGTTACGTAAGTTCAAAAATCTGTCTGCTTAAAAAATGAGCAATGGTCGCAAATTTCTATCTGTATTGGTCGGAAAGCTCAACTCTAATTTTGTCTCCCCACGCTGATCCAGGAGTTTTTCTTCCTCTCTCTTTTTCCCCATTTGAACGCGTGTGTTAGAAAAGGACAGAGATTGGGGCTAAAGTTATGTGATGACTCCTTTCCTCACTCTATCCTCCTCAAACACACAAGCACAAATGAGCGAAGGGAGAGAGAGAGAGAGAGAGAGAGAGAGAGAGAGAGAGAGAGAGAGAGGGGGGGGGGGGGGGAGAGAGAGAGGGAGAAGAAAGAAAAGGTCAAAGTTCTAAGTTCGCTTCTGTTTAGTCTTGTATATCAATGCCATTTGTGCAGTTTAAAAAAACGTTTTCTTGATGGAATGGTCAAGTAAGCAGCATGAAACTTGTCAAGCACTTTCTCAGGAAAATGACTTTGAGGTTGCCTACTCTTCTTCAATGCTTCCTGATCATTCAATTTTTTTTTTCCTGTCCTTTTTGCTTGTGGACCTCTTGAGAAGACTTAATTGATCCTTTGAGAGATTTGCAGACCATAGTTTGAGAATTGACTGATTTAGAATATGGTAAATTGCAGCCAGTCTACCATTTTAAAAACTGTTGGAGGACTCAATGAGAAAGACGAGCATCGATTAGCTTATATTCCACTACGCTTAGTTTGAAATACTCTTTCGAAAGGAGATACTCCTTCATTTCATGAAAATCAAATAGTTTTATTTTTTCTACGTAGGTTGTAGGCACATATCATATTAAGTGATTTTTTTTTAAATTTAGGATTAGGAATGATTGCGATGCAGCTGTTGGTCTGGAGTGATTTTTCTCTCTGTGACATAACTTTGTGAATAGATCTGCCGTTGGATCAACATTTTTTGTAGTTTTTTTTAATAATTTTGTTGGTTGTGCTGAGTACCGCATAGTTTATACAAAATCTTTTGATCTTCTTATCACTTGTTAAAAAGATTGGTCTTAAAGTTACGGAAAATTTGAATCGCTCAAAATCAATTTGGTTTAGCCTGAGCACAACCAGCTCTGTATATACATTCTAGCCATAAGTCTGGGCTGTTGGATTTTTGAAAATGACACGAAAACGGCTGAAAATACATAGATAAACTCTATTTGTTCTGAAATTACACAGCCAATGCTACAGAATTGTACCTATTTGGTAGCCATGGAAAATGTGTACTTCTCATAAAAAATTGATTAATTGTGTAACCTTGATGTTCATTAGATGTTCTTATAAATATGAATAGCTTCCTATTGAAACAGATATTCCAAATTAGGCTTAAAACCTTTCATTAATCAACACCTATTTCCTTGTCGCGGTACATTGGTTCCTTTTTATTTCAGCAATTTTAGCCAAGTAAGAAACTTTAGTTTCTGTAGAAAGTGCTTCATTTGTAAATGTTCAAAGGCTTTTCGAGGTTGCGTTATGCTTTGCTCTTTTACAAAAAGTGCACACATCCAATAGACGTCAAAGTGTTATGAGTCAGTAGCATTTGTTGTTTAGTTTTAGAATATTTAAGAGCTTTCACACTCATTTTCTGCCGTTTTTTTGTTATTTGAAAAAAAAGTAAATAAATGAAACAACGGAGAACCCAGACTCATGGCTAGTCCGTGTACTACAGCCATCAAACGCAATCATTCTTGGATGATCTCATTGTGATATGTTTCTAATTGTAAGTACTTTTCTTTCCTTTCCCTTTCTTGGCAAGGAACAAAGCTAATGTTACCCTGAATTGTGAAATTAAGTTAATAAATATTTGAGGGTCGAAGCGATTTTAACTGGGTGTACGAGGACATTGTCCCTCTTGTTTACATTCAGTAAATGAGTGAAGAGAAGTAATTTTATTTATTTGAAAATTTGGTTCCAACACTGACAATAATAAAGAGTGCGAATGGTCTCTATTTTATGTTGATTTGTCTACGGCTCAGGGCCCAAATTTTGTTTGGTCCCGACGGTTCACAAAATAACGTAACTTGTGGAGTGCACAACTCTGCACCAATCGTTGGTCACCAGTCAACATCAGACTCGAAAGCCCATCTTAAAACAGTCCTTTTTTTTGAGGTTAGGTTAAAAAAAATTAAGGTTGAATGTTTTTTGCCAAGTGTGACCAATCCAAAGATACACCGAAATTACACCAAATACTGTTATCCTTATCATAAATGTGGGTCATCCTGTATGCAGTTGGCACATCTGTTTTCCTTGAGAGCAGGAATAGAAAACAACTGCCATCTTGAGTGAGGTTAGAATTAGGACGGGCATAGACCCACCTTAAATAACGTAAGCCTAGGCCTAAGCCGATGCTGACCGGTGCTTTACGTTAATCGAAAGTGAGGTTAGGTCTGCCATTTATATGCACGCCCTAAGTATCATCGGGACCAAACAAAATTTAGCCCAGCTTTGTGGCTTTAACCTCAAATTTTTTGTCTTTGTATCGTTTGACTGAAACGAACTGGCACTGAAACAAAGTGGTATATTTTTTTGTAATAGTTTTGAACTAAAATCTATTGCGAGCCCTTAGAGTAAAGGGAGATGATTTGTGAAAGTTGGCGGTAAAATACAAAGTGTTTCTTGTCAATATTACTTTCGTTGAAAGTGAAAAATGTTTGTATCAATGTGATGCAAACTTTAATATGCAGGTACATTGGTACATCCACCGTTTCAGCTGTTGCTCAAGGGATCGAAACATGGAACTTATTGGACACCTTTACCTGGTCGTAGATCAAAATTATAAACAGTAAATAATACGACAACTAAAAAACTGAGTTTCACTATCAACTTTAGAGCTCTAATGAGACAGGTCACACCATTTTGCCTGGGAATATCAATAGTAGTAGTTGTATTGTGCTTGAGTTTGAGTGCAGATTAAACATTCATTGGAGAACTAAACTCAAATTTGAAACTACGCATGCAAACTTTGAATTAAAGAGAATTCAACTCAATACATGTTTAACTCAATGCGTGATCAACTCGATATGTGTTCAACTTGATAAGTGTTCAACTGGATTGCAATCCAATCTAAAATGGTGTCAAAATCTGTGCTTGAAAACTGAATTCAGATTTTACAAGGATCAGACAGTCATCTGTGTCACCAAAATATTGAGGTTGAATAAGAAGCATCAAACTATGCTGTCAGATTACTCATCAAAATAAAGGAACAGTAAAAAGAAAATCTAATATCAATTTGAAAATAATCTTTGTTTAGTTTTGATTTGAAATCTTTGTTTAAACAAAGCTACTGATTTGTTCCGTCCTTCAGAAAAAAAACTCTCCTTTTCTGAAAAATTCTATACTTCAATCTACTGTGTTTTGGTCATCAGTATCAACTAAAAATGATTAAAGCCTCAATATGTTTTTGTTTTTTTTTTTTCAATTAATCAGAGCAATCCATTCTAATTATTAGATCAACTTATTTTTGCTCAGCTAGTATCTAAATTAATTTACCTATTCTTACATTAACTAAATGATTGATTCCAATTTGCTGGTTAGGATGAAGTTCTATCAAATTTGTAATTTGGAACACATGTACAGTGATCCCTTGTTATCCGCGAGGGATACGTTCCTGAAAAACATTGCGTATACCAAGACCATTGAGTAAAAGGAAAAACTGAGGTCAGGGGAACACAGTTATAAAATGTTATGTCAAAATGTCACATATTTTTGGGAAAATTGTTGAGACCAAATGATGAGAAACGTTCAAAAAGTTTCAGAGTTTTACTCATGATGATGCTGGTGCTCAAATATAACCGCTTATGGTTTTGATCTTCTATCCAGAGGTTTAATGCTTGCTCTGAAAGTTCAATGCGTTTACTTCGAAGAGTATGGGTTACCTTCATTGACGTAGGGGTACCCAATTTTCTACTTTCTCTGATCTTAACCTCATTTTGTTTGATTGTTCGAACTGTGGCCTCATTTATATTGAAAAGCCTGCCAACGGCGCTGTTGCAACCTAGGTTAGGTTATTTCTTTCCAAGGTAACCACAACGACTGCAGCTGTTGATAGAAATAATGTGTGGCTCTCTGTTGTTCCAATTTGCGGATACGCGAGACCACCATCGCGTATAACACGACCTCTAGGCATTAATAACAACCCACGGATACGCAAGGGTCGAAGATACCAAATTCGTGGATAACAAGGAATTACTGTACTACTTTTGACAGAAGTTTTCGCTAAACTTGTTTGCAGTATCACTTTTTGCTTTAACCTCTCATGTTCATTTTTTTAATTTTCCTACAAAGCTGTGTGATTTAATTGAAATATTTGTGAAATTTAGATTAATTTTTAACTGTTCTAGAAAATGCTCTAGAAAATTATGTTTTAAAAAGTGCAGCCTCAGACTTTTGTAGAAAAGCGATGTATGGTATGAACTGGTGCCTGAGTGCTCCACGGTGGCTTCAAGCAAAAGTTAGTCCATTGTAATCTTTTCGGAGTTCTTTTTTTGTCAATATGTCAGCAGTCCAACCAAGATTCTTCTTTTGTGTCCAGGTAATCAATATTAAATTCAAAATTAAGATTAAATACTGGAATTCAAAAGTTTAGCTGCATGGTTTGCTTTGTCATTTGGTAAAATTAAATGAGCCATGGTAGATGATACTTCCATCACTGGGCAGGTCAATAAGTTGTCCTGGTCTTGTTTCATTTCCCATGCGTATTCATCACACTCTGAGAATACCCATTTCTTACCAAGAAATTAGTGTAATGCAACCTTTTGCATCAGTGGGTTCTTCAAAATGTATGGAATCTATACATGGATTGGTGATAAGGGATTAGGATTATTCATAACGTATAGAATCCATTATCGCAAATAAAGTGCTTTAGTTTTTTGGTTCGAATGCTGAAGTATTCCACCAATAAATGATTGGTTAAGGTTCAGAATTCTCCGGGGGAATTCATCTCGGGAGTGAAGACTACACAGTTGTGCATTACAATGTATCTATTTACAATATATTTACAAAATATTAGAATCCATTACCTATATCCCCCAGATGAATTCCCTTGGAAAATTCTAAAAATCTCCCTCTCTTGGGAAAATTAAATGAAACCAGGTTTTATTCAAAATCAATTACTAGTTCTAAGATGCAAATTGGTATGATAAATCGTTTTTCTAAAATGGTCCCTTCTTTGTAGAAAATTGAGTGTTTTTTCTGGGATAAGGAGAAAGATAAAAGAAAAGCAGTAAAAACTGTTAAGAATGTAATCTGTTTAAAACTTATCTTGAACTCTTCACAAAATCACAAGCCAATATTTATTCTTAGATTTAGCTGAAAATTATCCTTCGGTTAAAATCCTGCCCCTTACGATTGTATACCAAAGATGAAAATCATGCCTAATGAATGGGATGGGTTTTAGCTTTTACTACAGATAAATAATGTTCTTGCTTTCACGTACAATCGAGAAAAAGTAATGATGGAGCTATTAAAATTTTCCAAAATTCGTTTGTTAACTAAATTAAAAGCTTTTTATTCTGCAAGCATTATAACATTTTATGCAGGTAGAAGTAGTGACTAAAGTCCTGTGTCAATGATTTGATGCAACCTGCATTAAACACTGCTGAATCCTCTCTCTATTTGATGAGAATAAAGCCAAAGAAAGGAAAGAGTGTGTAGTTTTTTCTTGGAATGCAGGTTGCATTGAATCATCTGCGCAGGACTCATGCCACTGCTTGCATGAAGATTCCCATCTTAATCTGCGGCTTGCTTTAAGCCAGCAAAAGAAATTCATAGAGTTTCTTGCTGCTAGAGGAGTGAATCTAGATGTGGTGATGTAGTGTTTCATAATAGGGTAATGGCATTGTCATGCAGGTATAGTTGGCTAATGAAATAATGTCAGTCAACTCCTTAGGTTTTGGTATAAATAAGCTACCTGCAATACTTACTACAATGAATGTAAGCAATGTCTAAACGGAAGGAGTAGACACTATTTACTTGCTGATTTGTTGCTCTCTCCATGTTTATACTTCTGTTGGTTGAGGAAAGGGGAACAAATGAAGGTAGGATCCCCCCGGATGGTATCTGCATAGCGATGCTCTTACGGTCACAGGTTTAATAGCTTCTATTAAGTTGATAAGTAGATTTTAGAGGATTTCAGTTGCTTCATCATTTTTCGCTAGTTTCGTGATTCATCTGTAGCCAAAGCTTGCAACAGCTCCATTGATGTAAGGAATGAATCAGAATGTTTCATAAGTGTGGTTCTCCTCAGTAGAGAATCAATTCGCCCTCTCATTACTGAGTTCTATAGCAGAAGCTTTTAGCTGTAAGGAATGTCAATCAGTTTGACAACTTTATAACAGTGCACACGGTTTGTGGAAGGATACAGGTGTTATCAAACAACCAAATAAGGTCAGTTTATCCTTGTAAATCAAAACTGTATTTAATCGATGCTGTCAATCATCCCCTACAAATCCGTGAAAATATTTATCAGTGATCTATACATTTTTAACGTGTATCTCCCATTACAGCATAATTTATTTGCTTAAGTCCAAAAGCTGGATGTCTTCTAAAATTGATTCTGTTGGTTTATTTTTTTCTTTTGATAAAAAATAAACATTTTTTTTTAATTTAACAAGTTGGCGTTTGTCATGATTTCCTTCCCCCCCCCCCTCAGTCTCCCGTCTTTTAAGTAGGTACATTTTTGTGGTAACTTAAAGTGTTCATCCTATCCAACGCAAGGCTGATATTTTAGCCGATGTTTTACACGGACTCCTATGGAATCTCAAAAAATTGAAAATAAAGCTCAAGCCATTCTGATCTCATAAATGCCAATTTTAAAAAGACCCATGTGGAAATGAAGGTATGAGAGGCGAAAATCAAAGCTTTATTTACTCAAAAGATAGGTGTAAATGGGTCACAAAAACAGTTTGAGAGTAACATCAGAAACTGGAAAGACATCATAGAGGTCATTTATAATGTCTTTGGTTTGATGAAGACAAATGTAGCCCAATTTTAAAGAGATTTCACTGATCCCCCTTTCTTTCAGGAACCGTCAAAGCTATCTTGGGAAATTTGGTTTTGGTCCGAACTCATATACCAACTCTGAAACCATATTTTAACACCCGCTTTTCTGAATGATTCTTCTTTATGTCTCATTTTTTAGTCAATGAAGGAAAATTTAAAAACTCCCCAGAAACTTCAAGTTTCATTATTTTTAAAAAGTCTCCTGCAAAATTGTGCTTGTAGCCAAGAGAAATCTAACAAAGAAAAAGTTTTGCCAAGATATCTTGAATGTGTTGAGAAAATAGGAATTTGTAACGGTAGATTTTGCCAAGCAGGATAGAGACTTTGGACTCCCCTAACCTCTTGAATCCCCCATCTGTTGGTGGGGGTGTCCCTCCCAGGTCCCTCTATTCATCCCATGCAAAATGTCCCATTTTGCCTCAGAAGGAATCTGCGGGCTGATCATTTACCTCATTGTTTAACCGATCGTCAAGACTGTGTATGAGTGATTCTATTGGTCAAAATTTGTAAAACTTGGCCATTTTTATAGTAACCATCGTTAAGACTCCCGTAAGTTGAAGGTTATTTATAAGTAACCTTTAAATAGCGGCAGTGGCGTAGCCAGGAATTTTTCTAGGGGGAGGGGGGGTTCCCGAGGTCCAAAAATTGTCAAGGGGGGGGGGGGGGTCCAAAGGTACTAATTAGGTCAAAGGACATTATTCAAAATCGGTCTTTTTACCCCTGGGAGCGAAATGTGAAATACTTTCAGGGATGATAGAGGATTAACTCAGCGCTCCGAATCTGGCCTATTTTTTGATTTTGGACGAAGGGAAAGGGAGGTAGGGCAGTCCAAAGTTAGACACTTCAAACACCTATAACTTTTGAACGAATAAATATATGATGATGTACTTTATGCGAAAAGATACATCTTTTAAAGACCTTTTGATTGATGTGTATGATATTTGCCTAATTTTAATTTTTTATCGATTTATTATCGAAGTTTCTCTGATTTTTTTTAAATCAAGTTTTCAGTTTTTTTAATCAAAGAAGGTTTGGCAACGCACAAATCTTCACAAATTGTTTCCTTGATAAAAGTAGACGCAATTTGCTAAGAAATGGTTCAAACCGCATGCTGGGGAAATGCTTTGAAGCGGAGTTACGAGGGTTCAAAGTTGGCGCTTTCACGAAAAAGGCCGCCCCGAGGGGCGTACTACAGGTGGTGGAAGTTGGCATAAACTGTTTTTCCCGTCCAAATGACTTGAAATTTGGTAAACCGGGGTATTTTTTTACGCTGAATTCAAATTTTGAATCAGTTTTTCAAAATTCAAAATCCAAGATGGCTGCCGAAACTTTTTGGCAAATTAGTCGGCAGCCATCTTGGATTTTCGAATTTTGAAAAACTGATTCAAAATTTGAATTCAGCGTTAAAAAATACCCTCGTTTACCAAATTTCAAGTCATTTGGACGGGAAAAACAGTTTATGCCAACTTCCACCACCTGTAGTACGCCCCTCGGGGCGGCCTTTTTCGTGAAAGCGCCAACTTTGAACCCTCGTAACTCCGCTTCAAAGCATTTCCCCAGCATGCGGTTTGAACCATTTCTTAGCAAATTGCGTCTACTTTTATCATGGAAACAATTTGTGATGATTCGTGCGTTGCCAAACCTTCTTTGATTAAAAAAACTGAAAACTCGATTTAAAAAAAAATCAGAAAAACTTCGATAATAAATCGATAAAAAATTAAAATTAGGGAAATATCATACACATCAATCAAAAGGTCTTTAGAAGATGTATCTTTTCGCATAAAGTACATCATCATATATTTATTCGTTCAAAAGTTATAGGTGTTTGAAGTGTCTAACTTTGGACTGCCCTACCTCCCTTTCCCTTCGTCCAAAATCAAAAAATAGGCCAGATTCGGAGCGCTGATTTAATCCTCTATCATCCCTGAAAGTATTTCACATTTCGCTCCCAGGGGTAAAAAGACCGATTTTGAATAATGTCCTTTGTCTGAAAACGCAAAAAATTTCCTTTTTTTGGACAAATTTTGGTGTCAAGGGGGGGGGGGGATGTCCAGGCCCCCTTGGACCCAGTGTTGCCAGGTTTGGACGGGGTGGAATAGCCACGCGTGGACAGTTTTCGAGTTGGTTACTAGCCACACTGTGGATAGGGATGGAGGATCGACGGGCACAGGGGCGGAAGCGTGGCTAAATTCTCATCAAAATAGTCCACATGTGGACGAATCTAGCCACTAATGGCAACTCTGCTTGGACCCCCCCCCCCCCGGCTACGCCACTGAATAGCGGGCACTATAACGAAGGTTACCAGCAACGACTAAGTTTTACAATTTTGGACCATTAGAATCAGTCAAACACAGTCTTAACGATCGGTTTTCAATGAAGTAATCAAGTAAATGATCGGCCCACTGGTGTCAATAATTTCATGAACATTGACATTCATGCTCTTGAATCAAAAGATCTCGTCAAGATCTATTTTTCGGTACAAAGATTGTATCAGTATCTTTTACGGAAGAAAGTCTAAGGCAGGTGAAGGTTTCAACTTCCCCTTCCTCCATTTCTTTGGGCCAAATTAAAAAAAAAAAACTGGAGGTATATTGACCCCTGAAGTAATCCTCAATCATCCCTCTAAACATCGCTCGATCCAGCTCCAGGACCAAAAACCCTCTTTATAGTTAGTTCCCCTAGAATTGCTCCACCCGCGTTGGTATTGATGTTGATTAAAGACTTCTAACTCTCCACAGATATGACGCAGCGCCTGCCCTAAAGGGTTGATCGGTAGGCAACCTGATTTACAGTATGTGCGAGGAATTTTGGAAAAACATCGAAGTAAATGGAGGAGTTGCTTTTTTTTTTTAAAAAAAGATGTTAATTGAAAATACTAAAAAATCATGAACTGGGTCAAAATCCGCTTATCATTAACATTAAAATAGCACCAAGTTTTACAGGAAAATAATTGAACCAATTATTGTTAATTAATTTTTAAAGGATAAGCCTTTCTTACTTAATTACTTTAATTCCTGAAAATGCTAGCACATAATCAGATTGCGGCGTAGCTAAGAGTAACATACGAGTTCTGTCCTACCTTCCCACGTGGGTTCCTCTGGAGTCCCTTCATAGAATAAGAAGGTGAACAGAAGCTAAACTCCCATAAGAGACAAGTTTGGCTTAGCTGGTTAGTACGCGGGAAACCATTTCGAAAAGCCTGCGCTCGCGAAACCGATGCCAGAGTGCCCAAAGCCTGAGAAAACATAGTACTTTGTGTTTGTTTACATGATGTGTACCACCGCGTACTAACCAGGTCGGCCATGACAGCGTGACCCAAACCGGGTCGCAGTTTCGCTTCTGTTCACCTTCTTATTCTATGGTCCCTTGATGGAAGTATTGGAAGATTTTTTTTTTTAGGGAGAAGAGAACCAAAGACTTCTAATACTATCTATACAGGACATAAGGCCGATTTTAGGGAAAGTGAAGATGAGGAGTGGGACAAAAATCGCATGTTGCGCCTGGCTACGCCGCGCCGCATCCTCGATTACAGTATGTGCTAAGATTTTCAGAAATACATTGATTTAAATGGGAAAATGACTTTTTTGAAAAATTAATTAAAAATACTAAAAAAAATATTTTTCCGAAAAACTTGGTACCATTTGAAAGCTCATGATATGCAGATTTCGGTTCGGGCCGGTTGTATATGTGATTCTTGAACGAGAAACATTCTACAGGGGCTTAAAGTTGGGTACCGATTTTCTACAGGGTTGTCTCATAAAATTGTTTTCTTTGCACTTTTTTTGAATGGTTACAGCTCAAAAAAATAAAAGTTATGCGATAAATTATTGAGATACACAATAATTATAACTTTAATCATAACATAGATTACGTAAAATTGAGTATAAACAGCTATGTAGGTTGTCTCAGCGGGGTACCGAAACGGTGGAACACCCCGTAGAATCGAGGAAAATTGACCTAACTTTGAGCCTCTGTAGAATGTTTACGATTGAAAAAAACGGTATAAAAACCGGCCCAAACCGAAATCTGCATATCAAGAGCTCAACGGTACCAAGTTTTATGGAAAAATATTTTTTTAGTATTTTTAATTAATTTTTCAAAAAAGTCATTTTCCCATTTAAATCAATGTATTTCCGAAAATCATAGCACATACTGTAATCGTGGTTGCATACCGATCGTCTTCAATGGGCAGGCGTTATGTCCAGTCTAGATAGTATTAGAAGTCTTTGAAGAGAACCGTCACGAGCTCAACGAGTGTAGATCGGCTGTTGATTTAACACGGGCCGCTCTACAGTGACTGGATAAACCACAGTGCGGCCATTTCGGTCGTCTTTCTGATTGGTCGGATTCCTTAGATCGCGAATTTGAGCATTTAGAAGTATTTTTACGGTTTCATTGGGTTTTCGTACGCAAGTTAGACACGACTGAAGGTCTTCTGTCAAATTTGAAACATATTGGTTCGCAAAATTGAGAGAAATCAACGATTCCCCGTAACTAATGACCCCCCGCGGTTGCGCACCCAACTTAACACGTGCGCCATAGGGAGGAAGTGTGTTCCTGAGTTACTCGCAAAAAATATCGCAACCCCCCGCCCTAAAAATGGTTTATACATAGCATTAATGACTTTTTTCAGATAGGGGGTAGAGAAATCTTCATTCTAAAACCCAAGAACAATCATACTCCCCATGCTGCCCATGCTAAAGTGGGTGCGCTCTTGAGGGGTGGAGGGCAAATGGCCGCACTGTGGTTTATCCAGTCACTGTAGGCCGCTCCATAAGACAACGCCATCTAGCGGCGAATCATTCATGGTAGACCAAAGGAGTCGATCTGTTCTTGCCAATGTTAATTTTTCGACTCCTTGGAGCTCCAGCCGTCTTTTTTCTTAAATTCGCACATCACTAAATTTGTCATGGAGTCCATTGATGTAATGTTTTTGAGTCCAATGAACGATTGTGAACGGGGCGGGGGGGGGGGGGCTTGGCAAGTTTTTGGTTTTTTGGGCACAATTCGTAGAGTATATTGTTTCCGAGCACAATTTTGAAGAAGAAGAAGAAGAAGAAGAAGAAGAAGAAGAAGAAGAAGAAGAAGAAACCGATAAAATTCGAGTCACAAGACTAGAATCTTTAGCCAAGCTATCTAGTCGTAGTGGGGGTTGATTTGTCGATTCGGTCGAGTTGTATGGCCGGCATGGGAACGAAGCAAAATATTATAGTGTTATCGGACTGACCTGTTTAAATGGACCTTGGATCTGCTGCATGTGAGCAATAGTCACTTACAAACGCTCTTATTGGCTCGCACCGTTCACATTGCTTCATAAACATTATATGCGACTGTGAACATAAAAAAAAGACACCTATAGACAATTCGATTGACTCGGTGTTGCCTGACTCACCGAATAATCTCCGAATAATTTTTTGCCCAACTCTGCCTATAGAGTACCTATTAGAAGTTTTTAGCGTCAACATCGGCTGATGACCCGATAACGTCTCGTCTCCGCACTCAAAACCAACAACCGCGCGCCCGCGCTGTTGCCTTTCGTGGTCGTGGTGACGAATACCTATTAAGGACCTGAAAGTACCTATCTACGTATGAAGATGCGCTGTAAAAGAGATTTGAATTAAAGGCGATTATTATATGAAAAAATCCGTTTTTCATTGAATCTCATGGAAAAGCAATTTAATCAAATTTACCGTCTTTAAGACCCGAAACAGCTTGAACTAATTAAAAATTGAAATTTTTTTGCGCGTATCACTCACGCATCATGCTCTACGTGTTGCTGCAGCAACAATTATCATTTACCTTTTGAGGCGTTGATCGAAAAGTAAGCTGTTTTAGGCCTGAAAGATAGCAAACTGGACAAAAATTGCGATGTAGTTGTGAAGTACACAAAAAGAAAGCCATTACCCCAGGAATCGTATAAGATCCATAATTTCCGCAGCGCTGAATTAAGCAACGCGTCCATAGGTAGGTAAGTACCTGCTTCCCAGATAACATACTGATATTCGTAGGATATTCAGAGAATATTGGAGAGAGAATTTTGAATATTCTGAGATTATTCATACAATATCGCCGAATATTCTGTGAATATTCCTAGAATATTAACTTGGCACAAGTTATTATGCACAAAATATTCTCTGAATATCCGAATATTCGAGGGATATTCACAGAATATTCTCTGAAGATTGTCTGGATATTCAAAATGTTCATTGAATACTCAGAGAATATTCTCTGGAGATTGTCAGGATATTCCCAGGATAATCTTCAACTGTCCTAAACTCCTACGACGCAAATCACACTATTAGGCCGGTTAATGGGGGGGGGGGGGGGGGGGAGTCGCCGTGCAAAATTGGGTGAGTGTAGTCAGTTTTTACCCACAGCACGGTACAGCAGAGAGCGTTTGTTGTTTATGCTGCAGCATCTTCTGCTCATTGCACTTACTGAAACCACATGAATCAAGATATTCTGAACTCTGGTCCTCTGAGGGAGGGATGCTTTTTAAGTTACAGTGTTGTTACATGTTAGGATTAGTATTCCAATGCAACTGTAAGGTGGTACAAATCAGGTATACACATACTTGAATCATATGAATTTCCAAGCTCGAGAGTGTCACAAACTCAATTCAAAATTACCAGAGCACACAAGGTGGTACTTGAAAATCAATTAGATGGGTATATAAAAAAAAAATTAACCCACATCACAGGAAAAATTGCTGAAGAAAAAAAGCTGTAAAAAAACAAGAAAAATCAAAAAGGAAAAGGATTTTCATTTTACACGAGCAAGCGCTATCTTGAGGTGGCAGGCGGAAGTAGAATTTTAGCACAAAATTTGCAACTTCAAAGTAACATTTATGAAATCGAATATCCGGTGGATATTCTGAGAATATTGGAGATTTCAGATTTTCCGAACCGCATCTCAGGATACTCTCAGGATATCCTGACACAATCCGAAACAGTTGGATTTTGTCAGGATATCCTCAGAATATTCTGACATGACCCAATGACGTCGGGTTTTGTCCGAATATTATCAGGATATTTAATGCTATCTGGGTTACATGCCGTGAAATTCAGGCGAGGTGGCGGTTAATTGTTTTGGGTGTGGATATACGTCATCAGCTGTAGTTTTAGGCCAAGGTGCATTCATATAACAAAGTCTGTTCGATAGCGCTGTAATCTTTGGGCGCTTCTTGATTTGGGAAGAAGCAAAACGGAATTTCCGCTTTTGCATTGCTTTTTGGAGAACGAAGCCCAGAGATTACAGCGGTGCTAAGGTAGAGCTCGTTTCAAAAGTGTGGGCGCACGACCGCACGTAGACCATTATCTTTGGCAACTTTTTAATCTTCATTCCTTCAAATCAAAACAAAACTTGCATCCAACTTTGAATTTTTGATTTTAAAGCGTTCCTCAATGAAAAGCCAACGCTCAAATTCATTTTTATCAATTTTTATTCTGTAACATGAGAAATATTGTTAAAAAATCCCTAAGATTATCGGTCTAGGTGCGCCTACACTCATGGGTGCACCCAGGATCTCTGTATGGAGGGGGGGGGGAGGCAAGTTGTCATTTCATATGGGAGGGAGGGGTCCCTTCCACGGAAAATTTTGCTCTTCTTAGCCGCAAAATTAGGCTACTTCTATTCAAAAACTTTATTGAATTAACTCTCGAGAAAAATGAGATTTTCCGAGACTATGCTGATATTACGGAAATATCTTCATCATGCTGTTAGAAAGACGGAGTCTTCAGGAAATCTAGATTTCAGAAGAAGATCGAGCGAAATTAACAATTAAGGACATTGCTGTCGGGAAAGATGTTTCATGACATTGATACTTTTTTTGAACTCATTTCCTTTCCCATCTTTTCTTTTTCTCTCTTCCTCTTCTCCTCTTCTCTCTTTTCCTTAATTTTTTCTTTCCTTTCCTCCTTTTTTCCTTTCCTTTTCTTTTTTTTTTTTCTTCCTATGGGGAGAGCCTTGGCCCACTTGCCCCCCCCCCCCCCCGGGTGCGCCCATGCCTTCGGCAACGACCTTTAGTTGGTGTAAACATGCGTGAGTGGACCACTCCAAACTTCATAGTAAGTTTTTTCTCTCGGAAGTGAGTGAGAGTTATATGTTGGTGTCATCAACGTCGTTTTTGTGGGATTTTACACATCAGATTAGTTATGGATCAATTTTTATCCACAGATAAACCTAGCGAAAAAATTCTGTTGATTCTTGATGATTGTGTTACTGACTTATAGCAGAATAGCTCATCGATGACCACAGTGCATGTGACTGGCAACATTGTAATTATTCTATTTGACAACGGCGCAA
Organism: Trialeurodes vaporariorum; assembly: GCA_011764245.1. Lineage (NCBI taxonomy): Eukaryota > Metazoa > Arthropoda > Insecta > Hemiptera > Aleyrodidae > Trialeurodes > Trialeurodes vaporariorum. The sequence continues at coordinate 35,567,613 of VMOF01000388.1, forward strand.
TTCAATCGTCGAATCGAGGGTTGGTTAGGTGGAAATGTACCTACAGAGGGTGAGAGGGATAACGCGGATCGAGGGAGGGAGGAAGGAGGAGGCGGAAAAGCTGAAAGTTGAAAGCGCGCAGGAACCCGTACTATATACACACACTCCTGCCGCCTCATTCACGCGCGAAAATCGCCCGCCGTGTAGTGCACCGATATCGCCCTTCCATTTCCGCGCGATGTTCGCTTCACGGAGCTCGTCGAAACTACCGCGGAGAAGATAGCCACCCTTAAATCGCGACCGAAACGCGAGACGAAGATCCGACTTCGCTGAAATTTAACCCGCAAGAAAAGTATAGCGAACGAGACGTCAGAATTGACCACATCACCGAACTAAGTTGGTTTCCTTAGCTTGTTGTCTTGATTTTCTTCATCTTTTTTCCCTACCCCTTCCAAATTTCAATCGTGCCTCCTAAATAATTCACCCCTCTAAAATCGGAATATCATATTTTTGGTGGATTTTTTTTTTTTTGGTGTGATCAAATTTGCTTTGGAATTGCGCGCTGTGTCCCTGTAGTTACCTACTCGTGTTTAAAAAGTTTTACTAATTGTGTTTTATTCATCGCGAGTCACGAGAGCCTTCTGTGTTTTTTGCCAAAATTCTTGGATAAGTGTTACTTGTTCAGATCTACTGATCAACCTTCAACGAGAATAATTAATCCGTTTTATTTTTCAAACAAACCAATATTTAAATCAGCATTTTCATCAATCTAGATAAGATCATGTAAATTTACAGTGCTTTACATCCTCATAAAATATTTTGAATTTTTTTCTTTAAATCCGAGAGTATTCAAGGGCTCTTCGAGTGAGCATCAAGGCATCCTAGAATACTTTGTCGCGTAAAGAATTGCCTTAATTCGATGAGTGTAGATTCTAATCTGAACAAACCCCCTTTTATTAATTGTCGGCTTCGAGCTAAAATCAACCAGACTAAAAGTTAGAAATAATAAATCAGAAAACTTCCGATTTGAAAACGCGATATTCCGTCAACTAATCACAACTTTAACTTTCAAACGAGTTAATCTATAACGTATAGTTGCTTTGGAATTCCCCTCTTTTTAATTTTTATCCTTTAAGTCAAAATTGTGATCACTGTATGGTTTTCTGCCCGTCGTAAACTGGCGGAATTTTTAATAATCGAATTGAAAAGTCTCGAAATTTCATTTCTTCTTGACATGGTTCCATTTTGGTTTGAAGCCGACTAATCGTTCTTTTGTTTTTTTAAGGGTGCACTGGTGAAATTTGTGTACTTTTGTGACAGTTGCAAGCTTAGAGCTATGTGATGTGTTTTAGTTAAATCGATTTATGCAATTAGTGCAAGTGGTTTGACGATAGTGCTCGTGGAATTTCGGCCAGTTGGCCACAAATTCTCCGTTCGATCCAAGGAATGGGCGATGGGTGAAATGAGAGAAATGAGTCAGCTGTTTGGGAGAAAAATGTGGCCCAGTTCTCGAGTGAGGGGGTGAGCGCTTCGGCAAGGACAGCCCCGTTGCAATCAATATAACAGCCTGCGCCCTCAGTGTTCTACCCGACTATGCAGCCACCACCACGGAAAGTAAGACATTACGTTTCTGTTAGCTATGTGTGTATTTTGACGAGATGCTCTAACATATTATTTCAACCCTCTGCCACAGCCAAGAAATAAATTCTACTTACAATTGACGGCCTACGCGTAGCAATGGTGTGAATTATAAATAGCTTCTCATAGCGGAAGAAAGTTCTCGAAATTTTATATTTGCTGAGAACATTTTCTTTGGAATAACGATCCTCTCTCAAGAATCTGATTGTGGCAATTCTCCACTGACTTAAATTATTTACCGACTTTCACTTGCAATGATTTACCTCTTAGTCGACTAATCGTTCACTAAAGAAATTCTTTTCAGTTTATACTTGTAATAACGTCATTTTTTTTTCAAAAAAATTAAAATAAATAAATAAATAAACGAATAGATAGATTGGTAAACAGATAAATAAATAAATAAACAAACAAACAAACAAACAAATTAATAAATAAATAAATGACATCCCTCGCTCAGGTACCTGCGATTGATAATTCTCAACGGATTTCAATAATATTCTTACTTTCTTCTGCGCTGATTCATCTGATTTACGCGCTAACTGTTCCAGAGAAAGTTCTCGAAATTTAATACTTAGGTATTTGTTAGGATTATTTAATAAAAGAAGAGATGAAAAGAAAAGTAACGGCTTTCAAGTACTTTATTGGTTATTCGCTTGACTGATTTTACTATGCTGTTACTTGCGAAAGTTAATAGCCGATTGTTATACAAATAAAATTCTCAAAATTTCTTATCTGCTGAAAGCTTTCTGTTTTGTTTTTTGTTTTACGTTACATAATAACGACCCTTAGAGAAGAAAATGAGCTTTTTTCACCGCTATAATTTTACTTTTGATTATTCAAATATGAGGTATTTTGGAAGTTAGTTCCCGCATTTGATTTAAACGGGCAAAGGACCGGTGCACAGTGGAGCGAGTCGACGGGAGGGGTCGGATACGGAATTCATGACTGAAAATGCAAATTTGAATGTTTTTACTGTCAAAAAACAAACTATAAAGAGTGGTTCTATGAGGAAATTTCACAATAAAACCTATGAAACCACTTTCAAACCTCTAAGTAGGGTATCAACAAAGGCACACCTACGCATTTAAAGTTGCCACACCATGTCCAGCCTCTTCCATTGATTCGATCCTCTGTGCGGAAGCTGATGACTAGTCAATGTTAACCCTTTCACGATCAGGTAACTGGTGGACAGTAAACCAACGATCGGTCGTTTAAATGGGGGCTGTTGCACACTTTTGCTGTAAGCAATTTGATAGTCGATTCTGATGTACAAACCTCCAAAAATAACGATGGCAGCACTAAAAACTTCCGAAATCCACTTCTAAACTCGATAAACGCTTTTATTTGCGCGGGCGTAATGGTGGCTGAGGGTAGTAACAATGGGAGATTCCCATCTAACAACACTGTAACTCCATCAAGAAGTGACCAATAAGAGACGACTTTCATTTGACAACGGTGTCAATAGGCGTTGCGGTACCATTCATCGGATGTGGATCATCACTCTGATGACTAATTACTCTGTGAATCATCCTTGTCAGCATAGAAAGAGTGACGAAATTAAGATAGGAATCTCCCATTGTTACTGCCCTCGGCCACCATTACGCCCTAGCAAATAAAAGCGTTTATTGAGTTTAAGAGTGGATTTCGGAAGTTTTTAGTGCTGCCATTTTTATTTTTTTAGGTGTTTACCAATGAGCTATAACTTTAGAGTGGCACATCAAGGAACTTTCCGCTGGTTCATTGTTGTCACCTAGGGCGCCGCCATCTTGCCGAAAAAATCGATTTTGAGGTTAAATTTTGTAGGTCGTTTCCGGTCGTTCCGTAAACAAACTCGGGCATCGCCAGAAACGACCTACAAAATTTAACCTCAAACCTTGGAATCTGCCGTCCAAATTCCGCTTTTTCCCGGGATTCCTTCTACCCTGTGTGGCACAAAGTGAACCAGCCCGCTGCCACTCTAAAGTTACAGCTCATTGGTTTTTACACCAGAATCGACTGTTAAATCGCTTATAGCAAAAAAGTACAATAGCCCCATTGAGCGGAGGGTAGTTGAATATTCCTGCTTCCCGGTGATCATTTTGCCTATTCATCCAATTTAAGGCTCTCGAAGAAACGCTGTCTTAAAGTCGCTTTTATCTACAATTCAAACTTAAAATTTTGCGAGACAGATCTAGTCATAAGCACGAATCAGAAAGTCAAAACGGACTCGGGCGTGGTCTTGAAAGGGTTAAAATAAGGAGAAATATAAAAAAGATCAAATCTGTTAGAATATAAGCATAAGAGACAAAAAACAAAGTTTAATTTCCCTAAGATCGCGTGTAAAACGGGCCGTGGTGACGATGCGATGCAAGTACTTTAGCAATGAGTTGGAAGTTTGTGAGCAAACGTTTGTAAAAAACTCGTCTTCACCACCTACGATTAAACAAATGCGCTGATGCGCAACACATCGATTGTGAGCATTCTTAATCGTTAATTGGAACGAGTTCTGTAAAAGAGGGCCAACTATGCTTTGAGTTTCCTACGTAGTTTTTGTTCCCTTCTGCAGGGTTCGGTCCTATTGATCTTTGACGAACATTCGTTTCAACAACTTCGTTACTTTGAGCATTTAATTCAAATGTAAAACGGCTCTCCCAACACTCTTTGAATCGATTTAGCAGAATTTTCTGAACGAATTGATGGATCATTAAGAGCCACCTTATTGCAGATTCAAAAATATTATATCAGTTGAAAAGTATCAAAATAATGTGTTTTCGAGAAAGAAACACTTAATTATTCGTAATTTTCAACTGTGATAATTTTTCGACTCTGCAATAAAGTGGCACTTAAGTATATGACCTATCAATTTGGTTCAAAATTCTGTTGATTTGATTCAAATAGCTTTAAACGGCAAAATTCCTCTCCTTTTTCGAGGAAAATTACCTTAAAGGAAAACCCCATGTTTTTATAATTTACAGAAGGTCGAAAAAGTTTGGACACAGGCATTCTTCTCTATTTTACAGCCAGTGCGTCAGAAGTCGACTTTGAATTAGGCTCTTATCAGCATTGACCACGCTAGCTCCCAATGCAATTGCGACTCTTGTTTAACCTCTTTGATTAGGCCCCTAGTATTTCCACCAGGAGCGCGCGCCTGCCGCTTTGTGTATTTTTAATGGCATTTTCTAATTTACCAATGATTTCACCGAATCTCCAAAACATTACACAGCAAGTTCAGTTCACTTTATGACTACAATGTCTAAAATATGCACAAAAATACAAAAATCTGTGATGTTTTCTCGATGATCAGTGGAATAACCGTCAAAATTATCAAAACATCCGAAACTTTTTTACAGACAGAGATAACTTCACCGGTTTTGAAAAGATTACAGATCCGAATATTTTTCGTGCCTTATAGCCGTACACTGAACTGAACAGATTTAACTTCCAGTCAAGAGCAAAATACCTAAAAATGACATTAAATATACATCAGGAGGCAGCCTCTGCTATATCCACTTCGTACAATTTCATAAGTGGATTTACAGGAATTATTTGTCTTTCTCTCTCTCCTCCCATTTAAGCGTGTGCTTTAGAAAAGGACGGAGGTAGAGGATAAAGTCACGTAATGGCCCCCTCTGCTATCCTTTTCAAACACTTGAGTCCAGATGGCCAGTGAGAGAGAAATGCAAGTTCATGGATCCGTTCAGGCTGTTATTAGCGCGGCAAAATTCAAGATAAATGTTTTAACTGATCTTACAGAGAAGGAATCCGCTTCGTTCTTTTTTATCCCCCCCCCCCTTTTACCGCAAGATACTGTTTACGCGACTCTAAGATGACCCTCTTAGCAGATCACATGAACAAAGATAACGTTTATTTGTTTTGTTATTGTAAGTTTGAATCGTTGCTGCATGGTTGCTCAAGTAATACCGATTAATCTCTCAAAAGTGTGATTCTAAGAAATTATGTAATTACATTTCTTTTTCGGTGATCAGCCTTTAGCCAAGACGATCATATTTAATTCATCGCGCAAATTGGTTTTCTCGAAGTTAGGAGTGAATAGTCTAAGAATTTCAATTGCGCGCGCCGTTATTTTTGCGTCTTTTTTGCGCACCAATGCGCAGAGCTGCTGAGGTAAAAGTTCGCCAACCTACCTGTTGAGAAAAAACGTTCGTTTTTAAACCATTCAGTCTCAACTTCTACTCTAACTCTTGTGAGTCTAAAGGGGGGGGGGCGTCTAAAACAACCATCTGACCAGTTTTTTTATTTTTATGTTTTATTTTATTTTTTTGCGTAAAACTATCATTTTTTTAAATTAAATTTTGGGACGTCGTTGTATAATGCAAGGTACCTACCGACATAACCAACCTTCCTTCACGTTTCAATTTTCACGTATTTTGGACCGCATCATTCATTGTTTTGTAATTAGTTTGTATAGGTTACAATAAAAGCCGGTTCAATACACAGTGCTGCCGTTAGTGTATAATGGAGCTCTTCAGGATCTCTTCCATCTTTCTCGTTTTCCTGTTGAATGTATAAGTAGGAGAACAAAGATAGAGAGGAGGTTTTTATCCCCTGGTCCATCTTTGTCTAATATACGAGTTACAATAAAGAAAATAGAAGTACAAATAATTTCTTGTTGCGCTGCTGCTTGAAATACCCCAAGTTTAAAGAACAAAAAAAAATCTAAACCCTCTCCAGAGAAAAACAGTTTGGGGTCTTTTTTTATCCCCCCCCCCTTTCCCCGCTACGCTACCTAAGACTGGTCAAATACCTTGGGTTCACGAGGATTAAGGTACATACATGTAGCAAATGTAAGCACGGTTGAAAACTGGCCCTGATGAGTACACAAAAGAAATAATTAAAAAGTAACTGGAGCTCACAGCACGCTATAGTAACACATATGTATAGTTCCTTAAATAAAAAATAAAAACTCAGGTGCTCTAAAAATAATGATACTTTCGACGCGTTTCGGGTTACTATTTCCCCCATCCTGACTGATAATTAGGGAAATAGACTCATTATTGACCATCGAGGAGCGACATGCGACGCCGCGCCGCGCCATGCCATGCCACCATGTCATTGGTCCTATCCCAAGCAATGTTTGCCAGGTAGCTAACTATTCGTACCTACCCGTGCTGTTTTTGCATAACCGTCGAATTGAAGGCACTTTATAAACAACTGAAAAACGCGAGAGATTGTTGTTTTTCCTTTCACCCTGTTCAACGAGCTACAGAAATAGACGAGTGACACCATGTCATAAGTCCTATTTTATAATGTGGCAAGCATGAGTGGTTTGTTTGCCTTTCATTTCTTTAACCTAAAAGCATAAATTGCAATTGCGAGTAATTCAATTGAAACTAGTTTTGAATAAAAATGAAAGTGTTTTAGAGCGGCTATCTGGACAAAGAATTTCAATATGGCTAATTTTTTTTTTCTGGATGATCGCGTGTTTGGGGGGGGGCTCTTTTTATTTCGGGGCCTCGACAAAACAACGCCCAACTGAACCACGCGAACGTTGGCTGATGAACAAAGACGTTGAGGGTAGTAGCCAATGAGAGCGAAGCACCGGAGCTTGGTCGAAGGTAATCAGTCAACGGATGGTCCAGTTGGATGTTGATCCCTTTCTTATTCTGTTGAGCCCCGGAAAATAAAGTTAGCCACCGCATGATTGGCCAGTGCCTTGGTCTCTAGTACATATTGTCTATCTTTTTTGACGAACTTTGTAAATCAAACTTTGACTTCCGTCGCATTCGAAAATCAATATCGACTTCAGATTTCCGCCGAAATGCTCAGTTTTGTACCTACGTCCTTGCGATCGATGTACGATAGGGGTCGATCGTCATACGATATTTTCGAGATAGCCCACCGTACGGGGCCAAAACGATAAACATGTTTGGGGGCTCTAAAATTTTAGTTTTATTTTTTACTAAATGTGGGTCAAAGCCGTATTTTTCTGAAAAGCACTTGCTTGTTTGAGTAATTAAAATTCCTAATCTTTTAAAGTCGACCTTTTCAAAAAGGAAAAATTATATATTCGACCTAAGATAATATCGAGAACGAAAAACGATATTGACCTCTGGTTTGCGCTTAAAGTAGTAGAATCATATGCCCTTTTAAGCGAAGTAGCACAAAATAGGTGTTGGCATTTGAAGTTTTCTAGAGAGCTTCTGTGAAGGGCTTCTCTTCTTCTTCACAAAAGTGTTATTCTTTCAAAATATTGAAGATTGGTCCAAACCGCGACGTTTTATTATTCCTACTCCTTCAAAAGTTAAAGCGAGGAAGGCGGACTTTTGTTACACCCCGTAGAACATTCTCTTTTCGAATGAAACTTTTTTAGTGAGTCGCTCGGTTCTTCACTTTTATCTTTCATCTTCCTCTACCAAATCACAACCCGTTCATTCTTCATCCATCTCAACTACGATAACATTAGTTCACTCTCTTATCGGAGCAGAGACGTTGTAATTTAATAGACGGAAGCGTAGCGCCACGTCGTCGCCGATGCGTGCCGTCACGTTTTCAAAAAGCGAATTCAGAAACTGTCAATAAGATTATTGGTACTCAGACTCCAGACACGGCACGGCGAAGAAAGCTTGTTGGGTCCCTTCGATTCGAGTCGACGTAACCTGCTGTTAGGATGCACGCCATCTGATTTGATTTATGACCAACTAGAGGTGAGCGATTCAAATGAACAGAATAAAAGTATATTTGATTAACTGGGAAGTTATTTGGGTAAAGTTAAATCAAGCGTGAGAATAAAATGCACGATGACGTGACGCGAGTGTCTTTTGTGTCGACATTTCTTCGTGATTATCAAATACATAAATACAGAAGCAAATGTAATTCATCTGACGAGGGGAGGTCGCACGATGTGTCCGGCTCCGATTGTAATGAAATTTGCATGAAAATGTAGCTTGTTGAAGATCGAGAATCATTTTCGGCAAATAGACGCATGGGAAAGCAAAAAAAAATGTCAACGTTTTGCAAAAATCAGCGAAATTTGAAGTGTGCGCAATATGTATCGGATTTTCGGGTCGCCTTAATAACAGCCCATGTGGCGAGCTGGAAAGACGCTCGACCAAACTTTTGCTACAGGCTTATTAAGAGTTGATTGTGGGGGGAGAGGCGCCAGGCGGGCAAAGTGGAAAGGGTGGGCAAAGTGGAAAACGGTTGAAAATACTGTAAGCGCGTCAAATGTGACTCGCATTTAACGCGCTTATAGTATTTTCAGCCGTTTTCCACTTCGCCCGCCTCTCCCCCTACAATCAACTCTTAATAAGCCTGTTGCAAAAGTTTGCAACAGCTTCATTGTACAGACTTTTCACCAGTACAATTCTTCTGTGAATTTAAAATGCTACCATAGCAACTAAATCGTGCGTAACCAGCGTCTGATCAGGATATGCAAAAACGCCAAGGACGAAAATGATTCCATTCAAGGAATGTTCGGTTGCGTTACGAATCGCATTCCATGTTCAGGTATCTTCATGGGCGCCCGCAGAAAAATTTCCAAGGGGGGCAACATTTTTGAACCTCAATGGAAGATCTAGGAGTCCCCCCCCGGGGGGGGGCTTTTTTTCATCCAAATGGTGTACAATTATTAAGCCATGGTAGGTGTATCAAATAATAGTGATAATTTTGACGTGTTTGATATAATGGGTGAAGAGACACAGCAGACGAAACTGTTATATCAAGGAAAAATTTTAATTCTACTATATATTCCATGCAAAAAATGAGTTGAAATCACAAAATAATCAAGTGATTAAATTTTTTTAACAATTATTTCTTTGATTAACATTGCGATTCTTTTATTCTTTCATTTTATACCGTGACATTTTGACTTTTTTGAATTCCGGGGGGGATGCAAGTGCCCCCATTTGCCCCCCGCTGCGGGCGCCCATGGGTATCTTTGTCCCTGTCACTATGTTTTATGTGTACATTACAAGGTTTTAATATTGTATGTATTGATGTGAATCGTTTCTTTCTTTTTCAGGGCAACTATGTGAAATTTTTGAAAAATCTGCACTCAGAACAGGCGGCAAAGTTACAGCTCAAAAATCAAAATGAATGTGATTTATTAGAAGATATCAGGTATGCACTTTCACAATCTTTGCTTACTTCAATAATGCTCTCCTTTGAATTCTGAATGGCTAAACATCCAAATCGAGAATTTCCCATTAGTTTGACGCAGTTTTGTCACATAGAGCACCTACCAATCAAACAACGAAAACAAATATTTATTGGAGGTGACAAGGTGGCCGGTCTGTTGCACTCTCATATTTTCGTTACTCTTTCTATGCTGAGAAGGAAGATTCACAGTAGCTAGTCACCAGCATAGGCGTGATTACCAGCCGATTAATGGTACTGTGGCACCAACGCAGCGGGTCGATCGGTATTGGCCGATCCTTGACATTTTTTACCTACTTTTGGATAGATTGATAAATAAGAATGAAAAACGGTGGTTGGTGGAGACGCGGGTGGTCTAATCAAAGATGCTCAAAGACTGTCCGATAACCAATAAGATAAAATCCGTACCTATGTTGATTGGACTTGACAACCAAGTGATTCGTCACCACCAATCAACGTTTTCCATTCTCATTCAATCCGCACGCACCCAAAAGTCAGAAATTTAAAGGATCAGCCCTCTGGTGACACGAATGCTAAAAAGAAGTCGTATCTTTTTGACCATTTCTTGATGGAGTGACAGTGTTATTAGATAAAATTTCCCATTATCAGCGTCCCAAACCCAAGGTACGTATGGTTATCAGGTATGCTCGACTCGCTTCCCACGTCATCCTCAGTGGCGCGCTGTTCAAAATCACTACAGCCAAGATGGCCGACAAAAGAAGAAAACTTATACTCTTTCCAGAAAACATCGGGCTGTTTTCTGCTTTCCTGGAGAGGGAAGCCCAGTGTTTTCTGGAAAGAGTATAAGTTTTCTTCTTTTGTCAGCCATCTTAGCTGTAGTGATTTTGAACTGCGCGCCACTGAGGATGACGCGAGAAGCGAGTCGAGCATACCTTTTGAATATAAGTACCTTGCCCCCAACCACCATTACGCGGTCTCGCGTTTAAAGGCAGTTCGTGAGTTTAGGAGTGGATTTCATAAGTTGTCAGTTCAACCATCATTATTTTTGGATGTTTCGACATCAAGATCGGCTCCTAAATCGTTTAGTAGCAAAAGTGTGAAACAGCCCCATTGTGAAAAATGTGTTATAATGGGGTCTGTTGCATACTTTTGCTATAGCGTTATGGAGGGTTGATCCTGATGTAAAATCGCGTGAAAGTCATATTGAGAGCATCAATTAGTCTCAAAATTCACTCAAAAACCCACAAAAGGCGTTTTAAGGAGAGTATAAGATGGCAATTGAAAGGGCGAATCAACCCTGCATGCATACAGTACGAGCAGCAAAGATGGCCGACGATGGCATTCGAAAAAGTAGGTATTTACCCGGCGTTTCCTTTCCATAATTCAAGCAAATCGACACAGAACGTCATATATTCATCATCGTGATCACAAAGCATAACGAGAAAGTATTTACCGGGAAAAAAACACACAGAATGTCTCATGATGTATGTACTATGAGGAAGTAAGACGTTTGTTTACTTTTCTTTGACACTATAAATTGCTGTCATCGGCCATCTTTTAGTGCTCTTGCGGTGTATGCATGCAGGGTTGATTCGCCCTTTCAACTGCCATCTTGGGCTTTCCTTTAAACGTCTTTTGTGGATTTAAGAGTAAATTTTGAGACTATTTGATGCTTTTAAAACGAATCAACCCTTCATAACGCTATAGCAAAAGTATGCAACAGACCCATTGCATTGAAAAACATTGACAGGTTCAGGCATTTGTCCTTCTCTCTCTCTTCGCCCATTTGAACCCATAAATTAGAAAATAATAAAGAAAGAGACGAGAGTCTCGTGATAATGACCTTATTGGGCTTTCTTTTTCTATAGCCGCCTTTTTTTGTGTTCGTAGTCATTCACACACGACACAGAATTTTATTAAGGTTTGCGAACGGTAAGCATAAGCCACTATGAGTGATTTTGAGCGATTATTGACCGAATACGCGGAGGCTTGTAGCCCTGAAGCTCGATTTTTACCGACAGTTTTTTTTTTTCTTATTTTTTGTCGAATTGTGCTAGAAAAAAAATGTCTCGACGAATTGTGCCCGGAGAGCCAATTTTTTTCTCGTTCACAACCATCCACAAGACTCCATGAAAAACGTCTCTGCGAACCGCGAACGAAAACAAAAAGACGAATTATAGCGGTTCTTCCTAATTAGATCTACAATTCTACAGCAGTTCTACAGTGTCTCGACAGTTCTAGGTTTTTATGATTACATCAGCTTCAAACCGACACTAGTACAACCTCATTGGTTAGGAGCAGTGTAAGTAAGAAGCTGACTTTTTCATTTAGGGGAAACCCGCCTAGTATCGGTCACATAAGTCTTTTTGACTTTAGCTCAAGCATGAAACAAAAATTGAGAGACTTGGTGACGTTTCTGGTAATTAGACATATTTTAACACAGCATATCTTTGACAGAATGAAAAGTTTCACGAAACTTAATTGTCAGAAATAAGGCAACTCAAAACATGTCCATTTTTTTTAAACTTGTTGACAGTGCATGGGCGGAGCTAGCAATTTGGCAACTGTGGATTCTTCCCATTTTAATGTATGAGAAACAATCGATTAGAAATTGGGCCATGGCCCCCTCAAGAACCGATTGTTTCTCATACATTCAAATGGGAAGAATCCACAGTTGCCAAATTGCTTGCTCCGCCCATGAGACAGTGTGCCTAGTATCGGACACCCATAAATCTCTCTGTAATTTGCAGGTACTTCGATGGTTGGCAGCACCAATATTGACTGGTTGTTGGTTGTTTTGAATGCGTACTTGCACATAAACATGACCTTCCAACCATTTCTGTCACGAATTCCGCGCAGTGTAAACAAAAAAAAGTGAGTTTCTGATCAATAACGTGTAATTTTCTATTCCAAGCGTAAGCTTTGAAGAGCCATAGGGCATCCTCAGTGAGTTTAATTTTTATTTTCAAATGTTTTACCTGGAAGTGTATATTTTGAAGTGTATGATCAGATAGACACCCATTTATTACCAATAAATAGGTGTTTGAGATCGTTCAATAATCTTTATAAGTCAAATGGAAGAATCGAGAGCGTCTAGCTGATACTTATTGGTAGAAGACACAAGGTGTCCGATACTAGGGTGATTTCGCTACTATTTAAATCCTTTCCCACTAAATTCCATTTTGACACAGAAATTAAAACAACCTGTGATCATACACTTCAAAGTATGCTTTTCCCGGTAAAACAGTTTAAAATTAAAATTAAACTCACCTAGGATACCCTAAGGCTCTTCAAAATTTACGCGCGGAAATGAAAATTACACGTTTCTCAGAAACTCATTTGTTTTGTTTCCCCTGCGCGGAATTCGTGACAGAAATGGTTGAGAGGTTATGTTTATGTGTATGTTAATTCAGTATGACCAAAAACAGTCAATATTGGTGCTGCCACCTATCAGAGCTCCTCAAAACTGCGAGAGTCCGACTAGGCGCTGTCCGATACCACGCGGGCTTCCCCTAAGCTGTACTTACAGTTGTCAAGTCCAATCATTCTGAAGATGACGATCTAATGTCTATTTAACTCACCCGTTCAAATTGGAGGAGAGAAAGCAGGACAAAGTCCTACAGTCACAGAGAGCAGTTCAATACATTGGCGGATACGGGGGGCGAAAGGGGCACCCCCCCTTTCGGCCAAAAAAGGGGGTCAAGGGAAAAGAGGGGAAAGAAAGGGGTAAACATAGAGAAGAAAAAGGAAAAGGAGGTTTCCGGGGAGCGAAAATCTCAAGCCCCCCCCCCCCCCCCCCCGTTAGCGAGGGCTGGATCCGCCAATGGTTCCCAATAACGTCAACAAGAAGTGCATGGTGCAATATACAGAATGCGTGCGGTACCTACATAGAGAGTCAGGGTGTGACACTGTCGCAAATTTTGAAACAAAAAAATACGTCTTTTAACAACATTTTGAAACGGAGACTATATCTGTTTCAATACTGAACAGACCACGAAATAATTGCGCTCACTTTATAATTTCCTTGGCATTTTACATCAGAGTCAACCATCAAAAGTCGAATCTGTTGATAACGCAATCGGCCCACAAAAAAGAATAGATCGGCTGCAGGATGAGATTCAAACGGAAACCAAAAAAATCGATACTTTTGCATGGATTCAAATGGGACAAAAAAAATTTCGATTTGTTGACAAACCTACACTAACACAAATGTTATCGAGGTTTTGCCACGCATACGAGTCATAATTCTAAATCGAATACAAAAAGCGCGGCCTCGATTCCGCTTCTAGCGCTGACCCCGCGAAATTGTTGACCTACTACTTTATGCTCAACTTTAATAAACTATTTAGGAGTCATACTGCGAGAGATCGTTGTATTCGCAAAATAAAATCCATACATAATTTACCAGAGTATATGACAGTTTATATCTCGAATTCACGAGTCTCGCGCATTTTGTTTGTTGTCGAGGTACGACATCAAAGCCCATCAGTTCATCAGTATCACACCTCCTTCCAACATATCTTCACTCTTAAAATTCAAGCATAGCAGCAGTCGAAAAGTCACTTTGTTAACAAATAGACATGTAGCAAATCGCACCACTTTCAACTTTATTTTTACGCCCTATATATTGCAAAATAAAAACGATCAAAAGTATACAGGGTGTCCCAAAATTGATAGTAAATATTTTTACCACGTATTTTTGGGGCCAAAATAAGACTTTTTTTCCCTATGAACACGTGTCCGAAAATGCCCCCCCTCGGAGCTACAGCCCCCCAAAGTTTTAAAAAAAATCGGTTTTTCTTTGATTCTAGCAACGGATCTCCGTTAAAATGGATGCAAATTGGTTTCCAAGGGTAATTTTAGGCGTTCTTTCCGATTCCGGGGTCGAAAATTTCCGAAAGGGTCAAGAAAGGGGGGTTTGAGGGGGGTTCAAATTTTAAATTGAATAATTTTTTAGTGCTCCGTAAGAAAACGAGAAAAATAACAACAGAATCTAATGGAACAAAACAAAAGAAACATTTTTGATCTCTTGTGTTTTTTTTCACAAGACGCACGGAAAACGAGTAAAATCGATTTTTCGCCGGGAGCGCACAGCCCGATAGCGCTGCTCTATGTGCACTCAACTGACTCAACGATCGACTCGACGCAACGCGGCACTGAAACAGCGCTATCGGGCTGTGCGCTCCCGGCGAAAAACCGATTTTACTCGTTTTCCGTGCGTCTTATGAAAAAAACACAAAGGATCAAAAATGTTTCTTTTGTTTTGTTCCATTAGATTCTGTTGTTATTTTTCTCATTTTCTTACGGAGCACTAAAAAATTATTCAATTTAAAATTTGAACCCCCCTCAAACCCCCCTTTCTTGACCCTTTCGGAAATTTTCGACCCCGGAATCGAAAAGAACACCTAAAATTACCCATGGAAACCAATTTTCATCCATTTTTACGGAGATCCGTTGCTAGAATCGAAGAAAAACCGTTTTTTTTTTAAAAAACTTTGGGGGCTGTAGCTCCGAGAGGGAGCATTTTCGGACACGTGTTCATAGGAAAAAAAAAATCTTATTTTGGCCCCAAAAATACGTGGTAAAAATATTTACTATCAATTTTGGGACATCCTGTATAATTAAATCCGAATTTTAATTTAAATTTAATTTAATTAAGGTAAACACCCCAGTAGCCGGCACCCCTAAAATTTGCACCAGTACCCGGCACCCATTTTTTACAATTTGAAAAATATTAGTTTTATGGTAATACTGGTGTTTTGTGTGGTTTTTTCTGAGACCTGTTGTGGGAAAAATCCGAAAAAAAGACGCAAAACACTAAAATTACCCTCTAAACTAACATTTTTTACTGTGTGAAGAATAGGTGCCGGGTACTGGTGCAAATTTAAGGGGTGCCGGCTACTGGGGTGTTTACCTTAAAGAAATATTAAATCGGACACCGTTAGTTGTGACTGGTTGGGAAGTAGTTAACTATTCGTACGCGACTGTACCGTTTTAGTCTACCTTAAAAAATGAAGGCGCACCAATAAAAGTAAGACGCATGATTTCCCGTTTGAATAGCGGAGTCTTGCGGTAAGAGTATTGAATCGGACAGATGTCGTTTCAGAAGTGTATGTGCGCTTAGACCGATAATATTTGGAATTTTTCGAAATTGTACAGAAATGAAAATGGACTTGAGCGTTTGCTTTGCACTATAAGGAACGCTTTGCAATCAAAAGTTAACAGTTGGAGGTACTTGCGTGTTTTTTGGATTTGGAGGAATGAAAATTGAAAAATCCCCAAAGATTATGGTCCAGATGCGCCTACACTTTTGTTACCAGCTACCTGGAGCAGTGCGTCAACATCACGATAGGTCAACGTATGACCCTTCTCCACCTTTTTCCCCTTTCAGATCGAACCACACGGACTGGGCTCTAATAAAACCGGTCTGTTCTATGATGTCGTCCATCTCTCTCTCTCTCTCTGTTTCTCATTTCTATCCGCTTTTTCCTCCCTTTCTTTATTTCCTTGTCTTTCTTTCCCTCTCTATCCTCCCTTCCCTTTCCTTTTATTCTTATCATAACCCGGCCGCGGCCGCGCAGCCCACCGGAAAATTCCCCAGTTTCCCAGTTTCCAGGACAACAAAATTACAAATTACAAAAACAAAATTAAACGAATCAACCGAAAAAAAAAAAGAAAAAAAAATCAGAACAGACGAAATAGTTAAAAAGGCATAGCATGGACTCAAAATAAACTAAAGCCTGAACGAAAGTAAAATGAAATAAAATAATGACTTACTCACAAAAAATGACAAAACATTCAACTCGATCCAACAAAAATCGAAACTTCTAAGCACGAAAGATTGATAAAGGAAACATTAAAAAGAACCATGAAAAGTAACTCCAGAAAAATTAAAGAAACTCCAAACATTTTTTTTGTTGTTGTTGTCATCAACTCATAAAACGTTCATTATAGAACACTAGCTGACTCCAAAGTCGGCTGAAAAATCAAATAATGCCTCCAAACTAAGTTTGAATATTGACGACTCTCAGAAATTCGTATTTTTTAGTCCGAATTAAATTCAGGATATTTTGTCTAATATCGAATTTCTGAGTCATCAATATTCAAACTCGACTATTTTCGCCGAGTTTTGGCCCTTTATGGCGAAAATTTCGTCCGTTTGTTCGTTTTTTCGACCGTTCGCAATTTTTACTGGACGTGTGTAAATTTTAGAGTTTGTCAGTTCTTGGAAATTTTCCGTGCCAAGAGAGAGGTCGGGAGAACAAGGGCCACTGCGAAGGGCTGGAGTAGCCGGCATAGCCGCACTGTTGCTAAATAGTGCATTACTACCTGAATTCTCACCCGCCTTCTTATCGTGAAGAGAGTATAGACTTATTATTTTCTGGTTTGGTTATAGATTATCTTTTAGTTTGAATTTAAATGTTTGGAGTTTCTTTAATTTTTCTGGAGTTACTTTTCATGGTTCTTTTTAATGTTTCCTTTATCAATCTTTCGTGCTTAGAAGTTTCGATTTTTGTTGGATCGAGTTGAATGTTTTGTCATTTTTTGTGAGTAAGTCATTATTTTATTTCATTTTACTTTCGTTTTCAGGCTTTAGTTTATTTTGAGTCCATGCTATGCCTTTTTAACTATTTCGTCTGTTCTGATTTTTTTTTTTTTTTTCGGTTGATTCGTTTAATTTAGGTTTTGTAATTTGTAATTTTGTTGTCCTGGAAACTGGGAAACTGGGGAATTTTCCGGTGGGCTGCGCGGCCGGGCTATGAGAGGAATAAAAGGAAAGGGAAAGGAGGATAGAAAGGGAAAGAAAGACAAGGAAATAAAGATAGGGAGGAAAAAGCGGATAGAAATGAGAAACAGAGAGAGAGAGAGATGGACGACATCATAGAACAGACCGGTTTTATTAGAGCCCAGTCCGTGTGGTTCGATCTGAAAGGGGAAAAAGGTGGAGAAGGGTCATACGTTGACCTATCGTAATGTTGACGCACTGCTCCAGGTAGCTGGTAACAAAAGTGCAGGCGCATCTGGACCATAATCTTTGGGGATTTTTCATTTTTCATTCCTCCAAATCCAAAAAACACGCAAGTACCTCCAACTGTTAACTTTTGATTGCAAAGCGTTCCTTATAGTGCAAAGCAAACGCTCAAGTCCATTTTCATTTCTGTACAATTTCGAAAAATTCCAAATATTATCGGTCTAAGCGCACATACACTTCTGAAACGACATCTGTCCGATTCAATACTCTTACCGCAAGACTCCGCTATTCAAACGGGAAATCATGCGTCTTACTTTTATTGGTGCGCCTTCATTTTTTAAGGTAGACTAAAACGGTACAGTCGCGTACGAATAGTTAACTACTTCCCAACCAGTCACAACTAACGGTGTCCGATTTAATATTTCTTTAATTAAATTAAATTTCAATTAAAATTCGGATTTAATTAAATACTTTTGATCGTTTTTATTTTGCAATATATAGGGCGTAAAAATAAAGTTGACAGTGGTGCGATTTGCTATATGTCTATTTGTTAACAAAGTGACTTTTCGACTGCTGCTATGCTTGAATTTTAAGAGTGAAGATATGTTGGAAGGAGGTGTGATACTGATGAACTGATGGGCTTTGATGTCGTACCTCGACAACAAACAAAATGCGCTTCAACAATTTATAGCTTCTTCCATATGTAAGTAGGTACTTAACCTATACGTTAGTTAATTGTTTAACTATTGTTGTGTGTAATTCGAATTAAAGCAGTTAATTACGCTTTGAAGTATCGTCCCAACAAATCATTGAAAGTTCTTAAAGTTATAAAATTGTGACGTTATGGTCACAGATGTATTGATTGTCCACGACGCGGCATTCTGCACCAATATATCTCATGAATTTGTTTCGTTGTCTTGAACACTGACTGAACGTTACCTAATTTTGTGGACATCAGAGACATAAAATGGTGATTTGACAAATTGATTCCACCCAAACGATTTGAATGTTTTTACCGGTACCTATTTGTCTTTTTCAGGCTAACTGGTTAAATTTTTTGTTTCAGGGGTTTCGTGTTAAAAAAATCATCCATAGAAAAATCTTATTCTGAGGTGAGTGATTTCAATCGAATATATACCTACACCATTTTCTATTTTATTGGCGGATGAAATTCCGTTACAGGCTCAAGTTGAAAAAATACAATCTCATTTCGATAAACCACAGGTCTGATTGTTAGTTTTAGATCGGTAGAATCGTCCATTCATTATATGAGAAATTCTATCTAACACTAGCTGACGAGCCAATCTGATGTTTTTTGAAATGAGGTTCTTACGCATTTTTCGGCTTGGGCCTAATAAGCACTTTTGGGTTACACGGTAAACAGGTGAGGACTCGAAGATTCTGATATTTAGGTATTATTGCTCGCAGGAATGCGGTTAATGAAGGATTGATCTGACGGAGTTTTAATTTTTATCGACGGAGTTTTAATTTTTAACGACGGTTTTTCTTCTCCGTTTTCTCCGCCACCGCCACACGCGAAAAATACAACATCGTGATTCTCAACGGTCTCATCACACCCCGGGGAGTTTAGTTGACGGCCGATATTGTTGTTACCTTAACACACAAAATACGCATCCGAGAGGGGACGAAACAAGGAGACTGTCGGCCTCCCTCAAAGATTGCCAGTTTATTCAGGACAGTGCTGCCGTGTTGCGGAATTTTGAGGACATTTCAAAGTTTCAACAAGGATTTCACCGGTGGACGAAAATAATACTTTGACAGCTTCTTAAATATTTGTAGTCATATATTTTTACTGAGAAACGTAATATGTTTGTCCAATCTACTGATGGAATCGTCGTTGAATATCAGTAGTATAGCGTGTAGCTCGGCAACAATGTATATTACCCATTTAAACCCTTATAAAAAGTCGAATGCAAATAAGGTGTTCACCGAACACCCTACGCTTCGATCTTTTTTATGGGTTTAAATGGACGAACTGTAGCGTTGCCAAATTCCACGCTACGCCGCTGTTGAATATATAGTGACTTCCTTAAAAAGTTCGAAAATGGCAGCACTTCCTCGGACGAGAAGACCATTTTCATGAAAACTCTGTTAGGAATTTTGCTACTCACAGGTTTCAAGAATTGATTCTGTCATAAAACGGTTCTAAAACATAAATGCTCTCACTTAATTATATCTTACCACAGAAACAACAGTGACGTAGCGTAAAATTTGGTAACATTGACTTTTTTCTGTTTAAATCCACGAAAAAGGTCGAACTCGAGGGTGTTTGCCGAACACCCTATAGTTCGATATTTGTAATAGGTTTAAATGAAAAAAGAACAACGTTTGTCAAATTGCACGATACTACGACACTGACTGAAACAACGGTTTCAAGATGTTTTACTGAGAATGATCTGGCTGAATATATTTTAAATTAATATAATTTGCAAACATCGCAAACCCACAGAATGGGGCTGTTGCACACTTTTGCTGTAAGCGATTTAATAGTCGATTCTGGCGTCAAAACCTCGAAAAATAACGATAGCAGCACTCAACACTTCCGAAATCCACTCCTAAACTCAATGAACGCTTTTATTTGCGTGAGTGCATGTAATGGTGGCCGAGGGCAGTAACAATATGGGAGATTCCGAATTTCGTCACTCATTCTGTGCTGGTTTTCACATCTGATGAATGGTACTGTGACATCTAGTGAAACCGGTGCCAAATGAAAGTCGTCTCTTATTGGTCACTTCTTGATGGAGTTACAGTATTGTTAGATGGGAATCTCCCATTATTACTGCCCTCCACCACCACTATTCTCGCGCAAATAAAAGCGTTTTTTGAGTTTAGGAGTGAATTTCGGAAATTTTTAGTGCTGCTATCATTATTTTGGGAGGTTTAACACCAGAATCGACTATTAAATCGCTTATAGCATAGCTGTGCAACAGCCCCATTCCACACGCCTTATATTACCTCAAGTTTCATACTTTTTCATATTATTTTGTCTACTCCACTGAGTTCCTACCTCTAAATAAATGTGCCTACCTTTTATTTTATCCATTTTGAAACAGAGTAAACCTAAAATGAGTTGTGTGATTTTAAAATTTTGTTTGACAAGGTCAATGTGGGATCAGTTGTTAACCCTTTAATGATCACGTTAGTTCAAGAGAGTACCACTCCTTCGTTTATACAAGGGAGGTAGTTAGCTGTTCGTACTCGGTGGAGTTGGAATTGCCTATCCTACGAATTGAAGGCTCCCGACGAGACCTTATCTTTATCTTGCAGTATTTTCATCTATTTTTGCGTTTATTCGGACTGAGGATTGAAACAATGTGTAATAGACTAGAGGAAAAAACGAGTATACTAGGACTTGGCCCATATAGGGTTAAGTTGATTTATTCATTGATTTATTTATTTATTTATTTATTTACCTACTTATCTATTTATTTCCTATTTGTTTTTTTCTCTTTCTTGTATACGAGTCAGAGATGCCATTTCGCGTATATTCAATGATATTTTTTAATTCACCGGTTGAGAAAAGATTACACAGTTCAGTTTATGACTTATGACTGTAACGCTCGAAAATACCCTGATCTGTAATCTTCTCTCAATCGGTGGAATCGCCGCTAAAATAATAAGGTTTTTTTTTAAAGGTTTATAATGACTCCGCCGGTTGAGAAAAGATTACAGTCCAGAGTATTTCCGTGATTTAATAATTATCATAAACTAAACCGAGCTAAACTGTGTTATCTTTTTTCAACCGGTAGAATCATTGGCGAAATGAAAAATTCCACACTTTATACACGAAACGGCAGCTCTGATATGAGTCGTTTAAGAGCATGATTAAAATTTAGATCTTACGATGGATTCACCGTTGAATTTGAGAATTCCATTGAATTCATGAAACAGCGGCAACTCTGCTCCATCTTTTCTTGAACCGACAGCGTAACGGTCTACTGTCGGCCTTTAACTGATAATTTACTGTCTCAACTCCCACCGCAGACCATATACTTACCTACCTGTTTTTCTAAGCATGGAAAAACGTAGGTAGTAACGAAAGCTTTTTAATTATATTATCGAGCGTTGCCATGGCGACAAAAGCCTGGTGAGCTGTTTCGTTAAGGGAAAATAGCTGGAAAACACTCTGTTGCCATTACCGAAAAGGCCTTTCTTCGCTTTCTTTTTGATTAAATATTATTTATTTTTTTGAGGGGCCCTGTCTCTTTAATTTTTTTTTTTATTGCTCGCATTGCGATTGAGCAACAGCACTCTTCTTCGCCGCCGTGTCGTTGCGTGCAATTATGTAAAAATGCGTTTTAACCGTATTAAGTAACGCCTGAAATGCGTCAATATCAACACACCGTGTTGATTTCCCTACGACCTAAGACAGTTTTGCAGTTTATTTACCTTCCTAGACACACTGCGATTATTTGCGGTTTCAAAAATGGTGCAACTAATAATTGCAGAGTATCTCGGAAGATAGAGAGACTAAAGAGGCTCAGCTTTCTTTTCATACGAAGGAAGATCGGGTATTCTCAAGAATTTCATGCGAGGAACGACACTTATGAATGTAATATGATCGTAGGAAGTCGGCACAGGAACTAGAGATGTTGGCTTCTGACTTATAGGTATACGAGTATATTGTGATACAGGTTGAGCCAATAGCCTCTTCAAATTCTATGATTTTCATTTTATCAAACCGGTATTTGTGCCCATCAAAAGTTGTCTTTTCTGATGGTCACGGCTTCATTAGTACCTAAGCTCAGTTGAATTTCGATACTCGCTAAGGAGCACATTTTCGCTTCAGGCGATTTAAGGGCCGATTCAGTCGAATTCTGGTGTAAAAATCTCTCAAAGTAACGATGGCCCTTTCCTAAACCCATAATATGCTTTTCAACGCGCGACCGCAATTACGCTGTTAGACACTAATAATGGAAGATTCACATCTAATAATTCTGCCACTCTATCAATAAGTGGCCAGTAAGAGACGACTTTTCTTTGGCATCGGTGTCACCAGATGTCATATGATAGCATAAATCGGCTGTTAACTGTGGTGACTAAGGATAGGTACTCTGTGAATCTTCCTTTCCAGCATAGAAAGAGTAATGAAATGAAGATGGGAACGTCATTATATTGAGGTATTTGAGCTGAAGTTTTCTTACTGCTATGGCTATTGATAGAAAGGAAATGGAAGCTTTATGCAGGCATAGCCTAAATTTTCGCTCAACTTAAGGTATAAACGAGTTTAAAGTTTAAACATATTTATTATTCTTTTATGTCCAAACATTGCTCCAAACTGCACCTGTGAGTGATTAAATTTGCAAAATTGTCGGAGGGAGGACCTCCGGACCCTCTTTTAGAAGGGACTCCCCCCACATCCCCGCAGTCATCTTCCCCAATTTTAGGGGTCTCCCAAAATGCATCTTGCCCCGGGGCCCCCAGGGGTGTATAGCTACGGCCCTGAGCATGGAAGCATGGCACACTATTGGCACAGTGAGGTACTCAACACGTCTTTAGTGCTCTTTGAACGCATCGCCCATGTTAAATCAAAATGGGAAATTGACTAATGAGCAGACCCGCTCCGTCATTATGAATCTTCAAAATAGGCGGTGTGGCGCTTTAGGAAGATGTTACATCACGGCGGGTTGTAAATTGTAAAAGGACACATTTTCTTTTAGCCCTTGTCTAAATAAAGAGCTTGATTCAAAATGGGGGTTTTTCTCCCCCCCACCGATTTTCCTGAAACTTTGTATCTCGATAGTACTTAATATAAGTAGTCTTTTTTTTCAAATAAAGTTTTTCTGAAAATGATTAGGGGGGGAGTTACAGTGTTGCAAAGTTGCACCTTTCAAAAATTCATAACTTTCGCGTAAATCATCCGATTGAAACGCGGTTTTCACCAAAAGATGCAAATTAAAAAGCACTTTCATGCCATCCAAACGGAATTCAATTTCAATAATTATTGACTTAGTTATCGTCATTTTTGTGATTTTTAGGCCACTCAAAATTTACTTAAAGTGAAATAAAAAAAAATGATATTTTTTGATTTTGACCGGATTGAAATATGTTATTCCTCTTTAAATTCTGCGTAAAATGAGCCCAAGCAGAATGCAGGGCGATTTTTTGTTCCGGAGCTATGCATTTTTTAGTACGCGAAAAACGAGTTTTTTAGGGTACCCATGAGCGTTCGATAGAGAGGCTCAAGTCAAATAAATGGAAACAGAATTTTTTGATTTGGATCAAATTGAAATATGTTATTCCTACTTAAATTCTGCGTAAAATGAGCCCAAACAGAATGTGGGGCGATTTTTTGTTGCGGAGCTATGCGCGTTTTAGTAAGCGAAAGTCGAGTGGTTGAGGCTACCCGGGCTACCCACGTCTTTGAGCCTCTCCATAGAACGCTCGACTTTCGCTTACTAAAACGCGCATAGCTCCGCAACAAAAAATCGCCCCACATTCTGTTTGGGCTCATTTTACGCAGAATTTAAGTAGGAATAACATATTTCAATTTGATCCAAATCAAAAAATTCTGTTTCCATTTATTTGACTTGAGCCTCTCTATCGAACGCTCATGGGTACCCTAAAAAACTCGTTTTTCGCGTACTAAAAAATGCATAGCTCCGGAACAAAAAATCGCCCTGCATTCTGCTTGGGCTCATTTTACGCAGAATTTAAAGAGGAATAACATATTTCAATCCGGTCAAAATCAAAAAATATCATTTTTTTTTATTTCACTTTAAGTAAATTTTGAGTGGCCTAAAAATCACAAAAATGACGATAACTAAGTCAATAATTATTGAAATTGAATTCCGTTTGGATGGCATGAAAGTGCTTTTTAATTTGCATCTTTTGGTGAAAACCGCGTTTCAATCGGATGATTTACGCGAAAGTTATGAATTTTTGAAAGGTGCAACTTTGCAACACTGTAACTCCCCCCCTAATCATTTTCAGAAAAACTTTATTTGAAAAAAAAGACTACTTATATTAAGTACTATCGAGATACAAAGTTTCAGGAAAATCGGTGGGGGGGAGAAAAACCCCCATTTTGAATCAAGCTCTTTCCTGCTCAGTTAATTCAATCACTAGGAAACCTTGCACCAGCCTCTAAAAAGTGCTATATGTGTGATACGAACCAGTCTGAAATAAACGTGGTGGGATCCTAGGCTCATACACCTTCGTGTACATGTACACGTCACTTATTTTATCTGAGAGCATTAGCGTCAATATTTTAATGCGACCCGCGTTGGTCTCTTTTTGCGCTCCTGGATATATGTATTATTGCTTCAACAGTCAACTTCACCAGGCTTTTGTGGATGAAGGCGGTCTTATTTTGGGCGTCAACGTCCCAAGTGAATAAAAAGTAGGTAGGTGTGGGTGCCTGTGACGTCAGATTTTCAAATGCAATGAAAAATTGCTCCGACCCGTGTCATTTTTTGCTGTCGCCTCTGCTCGTTGCGAAAGTATGGGCTGCTTTAGACTTGAATGAAATATCAGTCAATTTGTTACTATCGCGGCTCCAATCAAAAATAAGTTTCTGAGTGATTCACATTTTTCAATGGAAAGATCAGGAGCATTTTGATGGGAAAAAGAATACAGTATATTTGCGGTATGTACCTATATATTTATTTACCTCATTTGAGCCTGTGCAGAAGGATCTATTTCTTGGGGGCTCAAATAGCACCCCCTGAGAATAGATTGTTTTTCATGTTGGCATTTGGAAGAGACATTTCGCTCTTGAACGGTTGAATTTTTCCCTTCTCCCGTTTGAACCCGTGCAAAAGCATCGATTTCTTGAGGGGGGAGGGGGTGATTGCACATGCACCTCTTTTTGAATCGATTCCTTTTCGTAGGTTTATATGGAGGAGATGTCGATTATATCGCGTTTTACGGGCTATGTCCATCATTGGAAAGGGTCGATTACCTCTTAATTCTTTTGAACCCGTATCGCAAAAATATCGATTTCTTGAGGTTTCAATTTTACCTTCTGAGGACTGATTTTTTCATAAACGAACATAAGAAGAGACATTGAAAAGTCGGAAGCAGGGGGCCAATCGTGAACAACCAACTACTGTTTTCCTCCCCTTTAAACCTGCGTAAAAGTATTGATTTCTTGGGGGGGGGGTGTTCAATTGCGCCTCCTTTAGAATCGATTCTTTTACATAGGTTTATATGGAGAAGATGTAGATTATATCGCATTTTACGTGCCTCATCGGAAAGGGTCGATTATTACTTCTTAATTCCTTTCGGTCCTTCACTGTTGGACGGCTTTCGAGTCATGATAAATTATGGGGAGGGGTAGGTGGGAGGCTTGAAACGAGCAGTTTTTTTAAACACGCGCCGCTTCTTGTCAGAGTGAAGTACGCATCAAGAGCGCAAATAAATAATTAATCATAAAATTCAAGCGTATTTTATCAGCCGTTCTTGCCTTCAAGCGAATTGCGGCTCTATGTTCGGGCGGAACTTTAACCGCGGAAGCCAGCACTGGTGCACTGTTTGCTTTCGCTGCTCGCCGGCAGGATCAAGGATTAATGGTCCGAACGTTTGCGAAAAGTCAACGATCAGCATCGAAGAGCCGTAGGCTCCTATAATAGGCCTCTATGCGTACAAGTACAAACAATTTGATCAAACAGGCCGGTAACCGAACATGACATTTTTAGAATTTAAATAAGTATAAAAAACCGACGAAAGTCATCATTTCCGGACTGTTGATGGTGAAACTAATGTTTGATGACGTTTTATTTGAAGAATATAACAGCTGTTATTTAAAAAAACGCCGATGCAATGTTGTGACTCCATAGCAAAACAGTTGGTCGCCGCTCTATAGTTGGAGCTATATAACCCATAAAGAGTTTATAGGCGGACATTTGAATTTGTATTTATGTCACTCCTACTATTTAAACGCGTGCGTAGAAAAGGATTGGAATTTGTATTTATGTCACTCCTACTATTTGAACGCGTGCGTAGAAAAGGATTGGAATTTGTATTTATGCCACTCCTACTATTTGAACGCGTGCGTAGAAAAGGAAGGAACTATGGGCTGAAGTCATGTGATGACCCCCTCCCCCCATGCTATCCTTTTTTAACACGCACGTGTTCAAATGAGAGGAGATAGAGAGATAAATAAATAAAAATATAAATATAAATAAAATAAAAATATAAATTCCTGTATCCGCCCATGAGCGAGACCTTTTATGGAAGGTAATTTTGAATATATACTCACTGAGAAAAATTTCCTGTTACCATATCAAGGACGTCTGTTTTATACGAGTGCTGACCGGTAATTCCGGTTGTTGTAACCAGAATGTCGGTAACTGTAACTGAAATTCTGGTTACTGTTTTCGGAGGTCCGGTACAGCTACAGCTGGTATGCAGCTACCAGAATTGCCAGTTAGGTGAGGATTAAACAGAAGTCTTGTTACGGTGGCAGAAAATTTTCTCAGTGCACCACGGAACCCTTGATAGATATCTCTTCTTGACATTTTACACAGGCTCAGGGGCTCAGGGCTGAATTTTAACACGCTTCTCAAAACTTCCTTCGACTTAAAAAATATACACGGGGGAAGATATGAGATTTGCGGCTGCGCAAGCTCGAAGGGAAGCTCAAAGGATAAGAAGGACATTTTATACGGTTCGATCTCGACAACAGGACTCTCCACACGTTCGGTATATAGGCCTATAAAACATCAATTTATTACTAATTTAGTCTATAGATAGTATTTGAATGATATCTTGGGGATTTTTCATCATTTTTGATCCTCTAGCTTTCAACAAACTTTCAAGGTTGGTCTCGATCAGCTTCGAGAAAAGAGGTTGATCCAGCTCCCATAAGGAATGGGCTATCGGCAAAAAAATTTCATATTTTCAGGGTCGATAGAACTTGTCAAGACGCGTTCAACGATGGCCAGTTTTTTAATTTTGGTCAACTGGTAAGGGGGGAGGGGGGTCCAAAGTCAAAACCTTCAAAGTCCCATAACTTTTGCCCAAATCAATATTTTGACTTGTACTTTGCGCCAAAAGAGTTGTCTTAAAAAGAGCTTTCGATTGATTTGTATGAAAATTAAATTATACAAATTTTAACTCAATTTTTTTCAATTTTTACAATTTTTCCAACTTGAAATTTTTGGTTTTTTGAGCCTGAAAAATACGCGCAACGGGTTGAGGAGAATAAAAAACTATGGAAATAAAAGTCAAAGCTCCGTTCTTTCAAATGGCACAAACCGCGATCCGGGGAAATGCTTCGTTCAAAAGTTATAAGTGCCTAAAGTTGCGCACCTCCGAAATCACGGTGCGTTCAGTACATGTTTTCAATGTCGCGTACCGATCTCGGTTGAGCGAGGGTGACGCGCGCCATTGAAAACATGTACTGAACGCACCGTGATTTCGGAGGTGCGCAACTTTAGGCACTTATAACTTTTGAACGAAGCATTTCCCCGGATCGCGGTTTGTGCCATTTGAAAGAACGGAGCTTTGACTTTTATTTCCATAGTTTTTTATTCTCCTCAACCCGTTGCGCGTACTTTTCAGGCTCAAAAAACCAAATATTTCAAGTTGGAAAAATTGTAACAATTGAAAAAAATTGAGTTAAAATTTGTATAATTTAATTTTCATACAAATCAATCGAAAGCTCTTTTTAAGACAAATCTTTTGGCGCAAAGTATAAGTCAAAATATTGATTTGGGCAAAAGTTATGGGACTTTGAAGGTTTTGACTTTAGACCCCCCTCCCCCCCTTACCAGTTGACCAAAATTAAAAAAACTGGCCATCGTTGAACGCGTCTTGACAAGTTCTATCGACCCTGAAAATATGAAATTTTTTTGCCGATAGCCCATTCCTTATGGAAGCTGGATCAACCTCTTTGCTATAAAAACAGTGTAAAGTCTCTCTTTTCCTCGAGATTTCCTTCGAAAATGCCTATGCGTAGGTTTAGATTTTCTTATCTTCCCCCTGTAATATTTGGAATTAAGGAATAAGTTTCGAGGATTGTCTTAGAATTCGGCCCTCATCATCTCTCGGCATGAGTGAGACAGGAGTTAGAGTATCATATTTCACTAACACTAGTTGAAAATATGGCCAAAGCCAGGACAAATTACGAATTTAATTATTCTCAACCAACATATGATTGTCTGACGTAGGTGTCAAAGTTCCCAAAATTAGTGTAAAAAACACTTATAATTTAATCCAAACTATCCGATGAAAGCAAAATTGTGAATTATGGCAGATAGCGCTATCCACTGGATCTTGGGTCGAAAGCAGCGTAAGTTTTGCCTGGAATCACATTAACTTTTCGATGAGATGATCCGAAATATAGCTACTTTTGTCGCACAGTAGTGGATTGAAACCAGGGCTTCGGTCCCTGGACCTCGGTCTTGGACACGGAACCGGAACCGGTCTGGATTCCTCTTTTGGCTTGGACCTGGACCACGTAGACCATCGGGGCCGAAATTCTAATTCTCGTTGGACCCACGAATCTGAAAACCTTCTAAAAACTTGAATCGGAACCCTTTTGGGTCGATTTCCCAGGTAAAAGTGTTCCATGAATTTCCATGACCAAAATTCCGCGGGCAATTTTATTATTTTTCCATAAAATTTCATGGAAATTCCGTGGGCAAAATATTATTTTTCCATACTATTTCATGGAGTTCCAAGTGCCGTTTATGGGATTCCGTAAGATTTTCCACGTGATTTCATGGAATAATAATAATTTTCCACGGCAATAATGCCCAAGGAATTTAGGTCATGGAAGTTCATGGAACACGTTTACCAGGGATCTCATAATGGGCCCCGAATATGTGTGGAAACTGGAAAGAGAAGGTTTCTAAGGAAATAACAAGATGAGAAATTAACCTTTTGCAACATATACTTACTGTAAAGTGTACTCCTCGTCAAGAAAATCAGTAGTTCAAGAGTTTTCTTCGTATGTGAATCGCTTAAACTCACCGCAGCTTTTACAATAATGTTTACTTTCACTGTTTGATTGAACACGTGCATTAAAAATGTAAGGAGGTATCTTGTAGTTTATTCATAATAGACAAAATACGGATTAAAATGGGAACCAGGCCAACAATAAATAAGAACTTCCGAGATGTTTCAGTGCACTCACAGCACCATTATCAATCGGAAAAATAAAATACAAAAAAACAAATACTCAGAACGAGGAGCACACTCCACAAAGATGGAAGAGGGACTAAAGAGGAACTGGAATTAATTAATTAATTAATTAATTAATTAATTAGTTAATTATTTTTTTTATTCATAATGGTATATTCATCGTGTATGAACAAAAAACCACGTACCAAAAACAAATGTCTAAAAAAGTGAACCTTTGGTTCATCTCACCTGGACTGTGGACCCTTCCAAACTCGGAACACTGGGCCTGAACTATGCCCTCAGCATTTTGCCAGTCCCGAACCGACCTAGATCCGAAACCCATGGTTCAGCATTGCTGTTCTCTGAACCTGGACCTGGACACCACGGACCTACCATTTCCTCTTCCAAACTCTCAAGTCCGAAGCCCTGATCTAAACACAACTACCCAAGAAAACCCGATTGTATGGTGTTAAATTAATTGAATATGCTTATTACATAGCGTAGTTCTGCTTTCAGAGTAACTAATCTGCAATTTTGCTCACAAAGTGATGTCGGAAGAATTTTATTCTTCGTTTCACTGTGAGTCGTCGCGGAAAACACCAATAAGCTCTGCGCTGAAACTTCAGAGCAGCCATTAAAGTTAACGCGTTCCGAGGCTTCAGTCGACGAATCGAGTTAAGTCACTGGCTCAGAATTAAAGTTTGAACAAGGAGTTAGGTATGCTTAAAGTCCATTTCGCAAAATGGAAAAACAAGTCCTTCGGCTTCAAAAATTGATTTTTTTTCTTGACGGTTTGCTCTCTCTCCTTCTCTCCTTCCCTCCCCCCTCTCCCCCTCCTTTTTCTCCTCTTCCCCAATTTCACAGAAACTCCTCGAATTTCTGAGATAAGATCCGTGGCCGGATATTATCATTGCGGTGCGAATACCAGGCGCGCTTTGCGAGAAGGGTGGGGTGGGATGAGAGAATTAAAGTGCTAGTGAAGAGAATACCTGCGGCCTGCGGTTCTTTGGTATTCTTTGACATAAATTCAGGCTACGAAGTATCTCAAGAGCTGGGGAGAAGTTTTAAATGGATTTAGTATTCATTAACTTATTATGTACTTGCTAAGTTTTGATAAGTTTTTCATATAATGAGGATAGGACATTTCTCCTCCCTTTTTTGTCCTCCGACCTAGCACGAAGCAACAGAGGTTCGTAAATTTCATTGTATCGATATCTTCATCTATAGTATAAAGGCTATGGAGAGAAATGGAAGAAATAAAGAAAATGAAGAGGGAAATGAATAAAATAAAATAATTTTTGACAATGAGGGCAGTCAAATTTAGGGGGGAGGGAGGAAGAGCCTGTGTAAGTGCCATGCCGTGGTCGATTGCAGAACGCGCTGTGTTGGCTGAGGCGCGCAAGTGGAGGCACTTCCCAGCGCTTATTCAAACTGCTCGAGGGGTTTTCAAACGTTTTGCGCATATCTTGGAAACGAATCATTGCTAAACCTTCGCTAAGGTCTCATTTTAAAGCTGGTAAAATTATCCTTACGTTGTAATCTCTGGAATTTTTCACTATTCCTACGGTAAAACCTATTATTTTAACCTCGGAGCATTTTCAATTTTTTTGAGTTTTTCAGAATGTTCCAAGAAAATTTTATTCTGACGGATAGAAGTATAATACTTTTTAAAAGAGAACATAGTTAGCTATAGACCTAAAAAAAGCACGTCTCTGCAACCATCAGTAGCCGAGATGCAAGCTATAAAAAAATGACTGATTTTCCGGAGTTTCCCCGACCTTTCGGGACTTCCCAGCACTTGGACTCATGGGGACTTTTTAGGACTTGTTGGCTATGGATAGTAGATTAACGACCAATAATTGGAAGTTGCTTCCGATTTAATTCTATTTTAAAAGCTACTCTGCCTGGAATATTATCATAGTGTTGCAGTACATCTATGTATACATATGTATATGGATTAATGTTATCTATCAACCAAATAATGAAAGCGAAAGCCAAATACTAAATTTGATGAAATTTCCAACTAACTCTGACTGGTTTCCACTACCCTCAGCCTTCACTCTTTGTCATTTGGAAGCTCAATGTTTTAAATCGCATTATTATCACATCAACATGTTTATAACTTTCTAACGTTTAGCCATTGATTTACAGAAATTGTTCTTTCCTTCCTCGTCAAAATTACTTTATTATATTATCATTCGATTTTGATTTGTTGGTTTCAGGCCTTGCTGAAAATCTCCTCTGCATTTTTAAATAAAAAAATACCAAATATTCCAGACATTAAGACAGAAGGAAGCGAAGAAAAATGGTGAGTTTAAAACTAACCGTGTTGATTGATATTGTTTGTTCGGCACTAGTTTGCCAATCGTTCCTCCACCAACACTACTGGGGAGTGCCAGGTAGTTAACTATTCGTACCTAGTCGTGCCGTTTTTGCATAACCGGCGAATTGAAGGCACTTAACAAAAGCTGGAGAACGTGAGAGATTGCCGCATGCTTTCATTCTTTTCAATGAGCGATTGCTATTGAGGGAAGAGCGACTTAACCTGAGCTCATAAACTGTAAATGTAATCAATTCTATTGAAACTGGTTTTGAATGAAAAGGCAAGTGTTTTAGAGAGGCTATCTGGACGCAGAATTGTTTACGAATATCTTCCCTGGTAAAAATGACGACTATACGACTATTCCAAAAACGACTATAAACATAGTTGCCGACTATAATCTACACAAGTTGGCCAACTATAATCCATAGTTGGCCAACTATGTTTATAGTCGTTTTTGAAACGGTTATAGTCGTCATTTTTACCAGGGTTTGTGAGAACGTTGTTCCCGTATCTGTCATGTCTTAAGTTTCTTTCTCCCGCAAATCCTTCCTGAAGAAATAGAAATATCAATTTCTATAACCACATAGCCATTCACAGAAAATAGCAACGGGGTTCTTGCTTACTTTTGCTTCGAGCGATTGAATAAATAATTGCTGAGTAAAATCCAGTAAAAATTACGATGAGCATCTTAAAAAGTTCACGCACAGACTCACAAAATACTTTAAAAGTTTAAGGCGTAGTCACGTAGTGATGGAGCTAAGCAGGCATCATGGGAGGATCTTCTCTAATTGAGGCTTTCGGGAGAGACGGGGGGGGGGGGCGATGGCCGCTGGAGAAGGTGCATGTGAACATAGTTATAATAGGGTGCCAAGTAGGCTCAATCCGGCATTGCCTCCTTTACATTTGATGAGCTATCGTCTTGTTTCAAGCAGCTTATATCTTATCGAATGCAGCGAAAGGATACTTGCGGTTACAGAGGTACACTTTCCAATAAACACTTTAAAGGGACCGATGGTAATCCCCCATTTAGCCAGTCGACTGGCCGTATCTAATGATTCCAAAGACTGGTCCGCAGCGGGTTGCTCCTGTTCCAGTCTAGAGTCCTTATATGTACAGAGTTAAGGCAAGTGAAACCATGAGCGCCACCATTGGATGCGATTTTGCACATTTGTTTACATTCTGATGGCCGATGTTGGGTTTTGGTCCAGTGCAAATATTACAGTATAAAGAAAAAATAATAATAAATCGACTCAATGTGCACTTTAAAAATATTTGAGCAAATTTGAACAAATATTTTTAAAGTGCACAGTGAGTCGATTTATTATTATTTTTTCTTTGCATTAAAATCGTGTGCTGCCCTCCTTTTCCTTTATTCCAATCAAATATTACAGTGCCGCTGAGTTTCTAACGATATAATCTTTCACTGCTTTTGTTGATCGACATCTGTATTTACGCTTTGAAAGATTTTTTTCGGATTTATAGACATTTTAAGATGTGTATCATGATTGAAATTCATCAAAAATTAACTCTTTATCCGTAAAACACCGTTGGTAAACAACTGCGACTGTAAACAAAAGTGCAAAATCGCATCCAATGGCGGCGTCCGTAGAGCCTAAAACTCGTCGACCAATCACAAGTTGACTACCCTCTTGTATTAACTCTCTACTTATAGGGACTCTGTTCCAGTCAATTCTCCAGTCATGTATTTGAACCCTTCCGGATTTTGGTCCATTCAAATATTATAGTCGCGGCTCTCTTGATGTTGCAGGAATATGTGGAACGTTTGGCGTACGGTGTTGGAGGAGAACGAGAAGCTCTCGCGGGCGAGATTGGCTGCCATAGAAGTTTTCCAACAACAAATAGCTGACGATGCTTGTGCCCTCCGCAGGCACAAAATGCAGATGGCGAGGAAGGTTAGTTAACAGTTATGCACGTTTAATTGGGTCCTGGTCCATGGTTCTTTCATTGCCACTGCATGTCAGGCACAGAGCCAGATCATTTTATTCAAGCTTAGCATCAAATTAGAGAACAAGTAGGACTGTTTTCTTGCCAATTTTCGCTACAGCAAAGAGCTGTACCTATTAGTAAAGTTCTACTATGTAAAATGATGATAAAAAGTCACAATGCGCACTTTAAAGTGGGACTATTGCAAACTTTGGCTGGATGCGATTTAAGGGAAATGTAAAAACCGCCAAAAATAACGATATGGTAGCATACTGAAAACTTACGAAATCCACTCCTAAGTTCATGAAATGCTTTCAAAGGCGCGATCGTAATAGCAGCTTTGCGCGCCGATAATATGGGAAAATTTTAATCTAATAATACTGTCACTCTATCAAGAAGTGGCTGATAAAAAACGACTTTCCTTTGCACCTGTGTCACGGTTAGAGTTGGGCAACCGAAAAATCAAAAATAATGAAATCAGTCTGGCAACAGAGTTGATTCGTGAAGTATGACATCATTGCCTGTGAAGAAGTATTGGTACTGTCACTTGACCATAGCATAAGCCGTCGAATAATCTGATTTTTTGCGTTACTTACCAAACTCACCAGATAATCTGCGAACAATTTTTTGCCCTACTCTAGTCACGTTATGGGTGAAACCGAGTTGACCCAAAAAGTCCGAGTTGGGCCCAAGACGATTTATTGCCGCTTATACCGAGTTGGCCCCAGTCTGAAAAACAGCAATGCCGAGTTGGCCCAAGAGACTAACAAAAAAATAAATAAACATGAGAGCACTTGGCAACGTGACATTTTTCTGACGAGGACAATCAGAGGTGTGCGAATGGAAGACGGTAGATAGCAAACTATGTCCGCTATGAATAACGCGAAAACTAGAAACGGTTTAATAAATAAATGTTTTGGTGTAATTTCAATGATAGGGGGTTTTGGACTTGGCCTGGTGGCTACTGCCACTTATAATTTTTTGACGTGGCGGGCAATTTGCATCCCCAATTTTTTTTTTAATTTCCATTTTCCCCGTATAATTTTTATAATTTTTTTCGAAGCTGGAAAATTTTTAGTGCGAATACAAGTAATTTGTTTAATATAAATAAATGTTTTGGTGAAATTTCAATTTTTTGACGCGGCGGGCTATTTAGGTACACCTCAATATTTTTTTTTAATTCCATGACCGAACTGTCTCACCCGGACAATTAATTTATTTATACAATACAATTTTTTTTTTATGAATCTATAATGGGTAGGTGAAAAATACTTCTTACGGGCAAAGGGGGGGGGAGTTCTTATTTATTGCTTTTCCATTTTATGAGGCAGAGTTTAAGAACTTTCTGACAACCCCATTGTCTTCTGTCTCACCACCTACGCTCCAATTAACTAACCTATCATACAGGTAAGCGACATTGCCAAAGTACAATATTGAAACATATCAATGGCACCGTGGCACCGCACCGCGGTGTGAAGAGAAAATCATCTCTCATTGACCACTTTATGGTGGAGTATTATTATATGAGAATCTCTCATTTTATCTCCGCCGCCATCAAAGTCGCGTATTTAAAGCATTCTATATAAGTGTATAGGAGGACTGTAGGAGTAAATTTCGTAAGAACTTACGGCTACCATCGTTATTTTTGGAGGTTTTCATACCCAGATCCACCCTTAAATCGCCTATACCAAAAGTGTGCTACAGTCCTAGGTTGTAAGTACCCAGCGGTAGGTATCAGAAAGAGCAGTATCGTTCTTTGGTCTTTTTAGGAGGGAGAACTTACTAGTATGAGTTTAAGCCGACAGAGCGTTATTTTTGTATGATTTTACACTAGAATTAATTCTCAAAGCTGCAGCAAAAGTTTACAACTGACTCATACCTTTTGAAAACGTTTGCTTCTATAACAATAATTTTGGTATCGATACAACTGCTCCTTAAAAAGCAACATAGAAGATCAGTGATTTATGACTGTAAATGTTTCTATTGGAAACAATCGAACTCTGAATATTTTCGAAATTCTCCTCAACAATTGCCAATTTCCGTTTAATTTGAATTCTTGCAAAAATAAAGAGCCGACCTTTGCTGATCGCGTATTGTTAATGACCCTCTACCTTATTTAGCCAGTCTCACGCTACATGGCATTCGCCAAACGGCGAGCGTCTATTTTGGGAAATTTTTAATCGCTGAGAAGCATTGATTCTTGAGCGATTAATTAAGTATGGAACCTCCAAAAAATCGATACTTTTGCATAGATGCAAATGGCAATAACGCGACTATCGATTGTACACGAGCCAAGCTATCGACCCCAGGCTTTCAATTGTGACACTTCAGTCTCCCTGCGTGTTTAATCAGTCGGAAAGGGTATAGTATGGCAGTTATGTCTTGAGTGATGGCTCATGGCTCGTATTTTCCTGGCCGCTGTCATGGAAACAATTGACTTTCTTTTTTTGTCAATGCCAGTGGATGGATTAAATATTTAACACTCGCGCCCCCCACTCCACCCTCCTTATTCACTTGGATGTTTTAATCTTGAAAACTCAAATCATGACAGTGAAACCAGGGGATCAAAGGATCTAACACATTAGTTCTCAGGTTTGCACCTCCCCGGAGGCAAGGTAGAAAAATACATGTGCATGTATAATGTGTATATGTTACGGGCAGATCTAGTTTTCTGGGCGGATCTAGATGTGCCCGGGCAGATCTTAGATTATCCCGGGCACACCGAGATTAGCCCGTTTAAAATGGGCAGCTCTAAGATCTGTCCAGGAAAAAAGTTGACCAACCTAGTTCCGCCCGGGCGAAACTAGGTCTAAAATAAAAAAAAGAATAAAAAAAATTAAAAATAATGACACAGCAGACAAAAGCTAAATCCGACACCAGCAACAGTACAGGATGTACCGTATCACCCAGGTCAGACATTATTCTCGCAAACGGCTGATGAAACAAAGTTTTGAAAAGTTTTGAAAAGTTTTGAAGTTTTGAAACGAAGAAAACAGATCGAATTGACCCCGATTTTTCATGTTTGATATTTTCAATAGCCTTCCACAGCCACTCGGGGCATTGCGGGGGGGGGGGGGGGTTCAAAACACATTTTCAAGTTTTTTCGAAAAAGATCTTATTTTTTAAATAGAGAAAATTTCCGACAGTTTTGCTGCCAGTTATAGGGGGACTTTTTGGACAAAAATTAAATCATCGGCCCTTGTGAAAAAAATAAAACTGATGTAGCGGAACAGTTACGGCACACCCCGATACTTGCCGTAAGGAGAAGCAACCTGACCGCATCATGTCACAGAAAAGCTCAGTAAAGGTAATTTCGACTGGTCCTTTATCTATCAGCTACCGCAGATTCACCCGATGTAAACAGAGAGTTTGGAGACTGCCTGCTGTCGTGTTGCCGAGTCTGATATATAAGTCCGCATACGTTCGCCGTCCATCCTTTACATTATCGGCCCGGAAAAATATGACTGTCGAAACTAAATATACCCAAATTCAAAAAGGTTGGGCATGCCTAGATGTGCCCATTTAAAACGGGCACATCTAGGTTTCCGCGGGAGGATCTAGATCGGCCCAGCTAAGATTAAGCGGGCCTAGTTCTGCCTGAGCACACCTAGGTTAGAGTCCCTACATGTAGAGAGTTAAGACAAGTGAAATCATGGGCGCCATTAGATGCGATTTTGCACATTTGTTTACATTCAAAGGGCCGTTGTCGTGTTTTGGTGCACTGCAAAGATTACAGTGCTATTGAGTTTCAAACGATGTAATCTTTCTCTGCTTTAGTTGTTCGACAACTTTGTATACGTTTTGAAAGATTTTTTCGGATTTATAGACATTTTAAGGGGTGTATTATGATTGAAACTAACATATTCATCATAAATACTCTTTATCCATAAAAAACCGTTGGTAAACAACTGCGATTGTAAACAAAAGTGCAAAATCGCATCCAATGGCGGCGTCCGTAGAGCCTAAAACTCATCGACCAATCACAAGTTGACTTGTCTTAACTCTCTACATATTAGGGAATCTAATCTAGGTGTGCCCGGACGAACCTAATTTCGCCCGGGCACATCTAGATCCACTCGGAGAACTAGATCTGCCCGTAACATATACATGTAAATCGAACAAACAATATCGGTCGACCGTAAAATTTCGAAATTTTCAATCGAACGCACAGGCCCGCTGCAAATCTTGCGGATCTCTGAAGATCGTCATCCTTTATCTTTTTACCTGCTAAAATATGCAGACTTCTGTCGACAAAATTGATTCTAATTAATTGACGAAGAGTTGTATCCACAAATCATCAACTAGCCGCTCCTTTTTGATCACGTAAATGACGCTCGACCGCATCTCACGCGGCAACGAATTCATCGGATGCATTCTCCAACCTGTAAATTCCCATCCGTAGTAGAAATAAACCTCAAGCCCTCAGAAATTATGTTCCAATTACCCTCGAAACTATAGTCGAAACCCTCAAGATTCTTGAGGGTTTTGAGAATAATTGGAACATGATTTTTGAGGGCTTGAGGTTTATTTCTACTAGGGATTTAATCTTTATTTCTAATTGTTGCGCATTAACCAGCTGCATTTATGAAAATGAGAAAAATGTGCAAAAATATTCCAATTAAATGTTTCCTTTTATAATGATTCGTTTGTTTGGAATCGGAATCGTTAATTAACTCCATTCCATCATAGACATTCGGATTAAATTCAAATATAAATCCGCGCATCAATTATCATCAATTAACTAATGATATTTTCATTTGTGATGCTATTTGAGAGCGAAGGGCTGAGTATAGCACCACTCCAAAGTCTGAATAAAAGGGACTGCAAACCAAAAACATCCAAAAATGGTCACTCGCTAACTCCCTATAGTAGGTATTTATACGTTTACGTTTCAATCTTGTAATGCACCGCTGTTTTAAGGTGTGATTGAATCCCCCATCTCCGCTTATTTCTTTTTCACTGAAACTTTAATTAAAACCAGGCTTAAAAGTTATAAAAATCTAATTTTAAGACAAAACTCATTCATTTTATTGTCCTTTTAGGTACGATTCGATCATTCCAACTCTCCTTTCATTACCTCTTTTCATATTAGAAGTCTTTGCTTTTCATAGGCGGATCCAGAAATCTGCCTACTGCGCATTCTGCCCACTTGAATGTATGATTGAGAATCAATTTTTGAAGAGGCTGTATAGCCTCGTGACTGTTCGATTGTTTCTCATGCAATCCAATATAAAGAATACATTGTTGCCAGACTGCTGGATCCACCAATGCTCTTTGACTGGCAATGTAATTATATCGATGTCTCAAACGATCGAAAAACTGTAGATTAATAAAGGAATACAAGTTACAGCATACGTGCTTCGGACATCAATAAGATAGAATGGGTCTGTTGCAAACTTTTTCTACAATGATTAAGAGTGCTTCTTCTAACACAAAATTGCCTGAAAAGTCCAATGGTGGCATCAAAAAGTCATAAAATGCAATAATAAACTCATAAAAGGCGTTTAATGAAATCCAAGATGGCGGCAAAATATCGAGCAATCTGTATGCATGAACCATGAACATTCAAGGATAGCCAACCTCACAATATTGATCACAACCAATTACAACGTAAACAAGCACATAACCTCTACCTAGTGAGGTTGCCAAAGTTGGCCATCCTTGGCTGTTCACGGTGCTTGCATACAAATTGCTCGATATTTATCCGCCATTTTGGATTTCATTAAACGCCTCTTGTGAGTTTATTATTGCATTTTATGACTTTCTGATGCCACTAATGGACTTTTCAGGCGATTTCACATTAGATTAAACACTCTTAATCGTTGTAGCAAAAGTTTGCAACAGACCCATTCATTCATATGAATTCAAAATGGCGCCAAAAAGAGACATAAAACGATTGGCTAATCAAGCGAGACATTTTTGTTTTGCTACCGTTTAGTTCGTAAAATTACAGGCAAAATTAGATAATTTACAATTGATTTTCCTGAACACCAGTTTATAGAAAATGTGGACGGACCTTGTCAGAAAATGGCAAATGCTCATTTTTGTAACCCTTTTTAGCCACTCTTTTGGTGGCTGCTGTATCTTCGCAACGAAGACGAATTTTGAGAAACGGATTTCACTCTCGTTCACAACACTCTTTTTCTTCTATCGATTAAGCCAATGTTGGTTTTTAAAATTTACGTCCCTTTTAAGAGCCCATGTTGAAGTATGTGTACTAAAGTGCACACAATGCGGATGGATTGACAATATATTCCGCAGTGGCGGTACCTACGTGCTATTTGGCAACCACGTTTTTTGCCATTTAAACCAGAGCATAAGTATCGAATTCTCAGAGATTCAGTGAATTCCTCTGAACATCAATTTTTTACGTAGGTTTAACTGGAGAGAATACGTTGTTGCCACATTTCACAAACCGCCACTGGAATTTGGAGAAATAAGTGTTAGAGTTTTCAATTCGTGCTTTTCCTCTATTCAAGCGATTCCATCCGGCCTCTTTAACTATTCTTTTATTTCTTTTTACTGCGACGTTGGAATTGAAACTAGGCTCCGAATGTCATAAAAATCTAGTCCATGACGAAATCTTTTTGTTTCCAGTGTGTAGAGACGCTAACAGTAATACAAAAGGAGGTGCAGGGGAGCGTCCAAGATGTTGACCTCAATAAGAAACGGTACTTTGATGAGGAACACTCGGCCCACGATGTAAGGGATAAAGCCAAAGATATAGAAGAAAAGTAAGTTTACTTCTTCCTCGATATTTTTATTTGCGTTTCGATTATAAGAATAACACATGCATGAAATGAACTTTTGATTATCTTACATCCTCTGAGATTTTATGACTAAATAAGCTCCCACTCATCCTCAAGGAAAACAAGTGCTAGGAAAATCCCGAGTCATTTTTCAGAAATTTCAACTTTCGGCTTTATTAAAGGGGCAAACCCCTCGCCCGCGACCACCTTCAGATTTCATGCAAAAGAAAAATGAAAAAAAAAAAAAAATCACTGATGATTCCACCGATTGACCAACAAATTTCATCGTCCAGTTCAGTTTATGGCGGTAATGCTTGAAAATACTAGCATCTGAAAACTTTTTACAATCAGTGGAATCACTTATGAAATCAAAGAATCCGCGTTAATTTATTAAATCCAGTGACTCGCATCGGTTGAGAAAAGATTGCAGATCAGAGTATCTTCGTGCGTTACAGTCATACTCTGAACTGAACTGTGTAATCCAATATGGACAACCGGTGAAAACATCGGTGAAAATAAACGTGCGATTAAATATACACAAAGCGTCGAAGGAACTCTGTAGTCTGTACTGAAAAAGAGGTATAGCATTATTGTAGAAGCACAGCGATCTAGAGACCAATGTAAGAAATGGTACTTTTACCAGAATTTCTAATTTTTGTACCATAGTTATCGAAAATACTGAAGAAATTCTAGTACCTACTGCGTACATATTCTGAAAGTAATACCATAGAATTTTCTGGTAAAAGTACTAGACTCGCCGTGGTTCACATATTGTTGTGCCTTTGGCAATAATACTAGACTTTTAAAATTAATTTTTTTCAGTGCGTGATTTTAACCGGGCGCATCGTTTCTCTGTATCGTTCAGCCTTTGACTCAATATGTTCGAAATTGTTGGAGCCATTGAGTTCGCAACAACTTCATCTAATCAAAGTTCACAGTCACAACTGCAGAAGGTGATTATTAAATCATCGAGAAGTAGGGACCGATGGAGTTAAATCAATCAAGGCTCGGCCACGGCGCGGCCGGCGCAGCGCGGCAAGGTAGCCGATTCGTATCCCGTCCAATAAACCCGCGAGCTTCAGAAACATCCTCCGGTCTGTTCGTCCGGTAGGGCTGTGATCTAATTTCACAAATCGGAAGCAGTGTAGAGCAAACGGGGCACAGTGGATTCAAAACATGACCGTAAAAAGTTCTGGTAAAATTTATCATCATGATACATACATTGTCTAGACACCATATGCAACTTGACAATAAGTCGGTGCGAATAGAAGCGATGAATATGCAGGGTGACTGTAAAAAAAAGACCCACTCAGAGAGCTAAACACATTTTCAAAAGCTCATACTTTTCCAATCTGACATTCTAAAGATATTTACTTTACTTCTAAAAAAGCCGAATTACCTACTTGTGTTTAAAAAAAAAAATAATTATCAACCGTGGTTTAATATTCATTGTTTACCATAAAAATTGAGCTATCAAAATTTGAGAAATTATCATTGGGTTCTCTTTTAATAGTCACCCTGTATAGTTAACTTCACCTGTAATCTGTTGCATTCAACCCGGAGTCTACGATCAATGTTACCGCATATTCGTGGATATAAACCCAAAAATTGCGTATCATGATGGTAAATCTTACCAATTATAGTTTTTCAGGCACGCAGCTGGGGTTTTTATTCTCTTGCCTCTGGAACGTTTTATATTTGTAGTGTTGATATTTTCTTGCAAAATCTAGTTAATCTGAGTTAATCTAATTTAAAGCCAAAAAAAATTTAAGGATTAAAGAAGTGTTTTTTTTTTTTTTTTTTTTTTTTTTTTTTTTTTTTTTTTTTTTTTTTTTGGGTAATAATATCCATAAACTTGTCTGCTCCGGCGGCGTAGCAAGTACCTCCAGAGAATAAAACAATCCCCACCTCCGATACAGGTGCCTTCAGCATTGTCTGGGTAGCGCTGCCGGACTGATTTGGCGTAAGTACTTACACAAATTAAAGAATACGAAGACTCTAGACGTGAGACGCAACCAAAATGTCGGTGAATTGCTTTCAATCGGTGTCGATTCAATGTGCAGCTTCCAAAGTGAA
Organism: Trialeurodes vaporariorum; assembly: GCA_011764245.1. Taxonomy (NCBI): domain Eukaryota; kingdom Metazoa; phylum Arthropoda; class Insecta; order Hemiptera; family Aleyrodidae; genus Trialeurodes; species Trialeurodes vaporariorum. The sequence goes on from VMOF01000388.1 coordinate 35,610,439, forward strand.
CCACGTGACTTTACTTCATGATTTTTGGCTGTTTGCCGTCAGTGGCGGCTCATTTGATTTGAATATTTAGTAAAGGCGAATTAAACCCGTAAAATTCGTTTTTGACACAAAGTCCAGCCGGAAACGTCTCACTTTCGAATTGAAAGTTTCTCCCTATACTCCCATCCAAAGGTTCGATCAATTACGAAATTTTTAACGCAGGCTAGATTAGAATGAAGGGCGGTGATTGTTTGAATAGAGGCATGCGGTTTTCAAGTCTATATTTGAAATTTTTAGTACATCCATTATGCGGGTCATTGTCGTTATTGGAAACTCTTGAACTACTGACAGCTGATTGGATACATTGCAAATATTATGAGACTTGGCAGCTACGTGCGTGCTTATACCAACCCCTGTTATTCATTCAAATCCCTCAGTTTTAATGATCGCCAACAACCATATTAAAACCCGTTGAAGTCATTCCTGACATGGAATGCAGCCAAAAAACTGTCTCATTTTCGAAACATGATAACTGTATAGCGAGAGTATAAGAGAGCTAGGAAATGACAGTTATGAACCAAACAAACCGACAATGCAAACACTATTCTGAAAACATTGGTACCACGCGACTCTCCGCGCTCCGTCTCGCTGAAACCGATATATTTTGAGCGTGTAAAGATGCGCTTGAATCACCGTGTAAAACGATCGTTCAACTAAAACACGCGGCGGTCTTCGACTGATTAAAGCCAGTAAGCCACGAGCGTAATTTTCGTGCCATTGACAAAACTCGTTGAAAACTGTTGAATAGGCTCCAAAGGGACTAGAGCTGCCATATTTGGAAATAAAAATACACACTCTCCATTGATTCGTACGGGAAGAATGTGTATTTCTAGCCAAATCTTGCATCACTGCTGAGGACGAGGCACTTGCTGACTGGATATTAATCCCGATTTTCGTACATAAGTTGCCTTGCGCTACAATGCTCCAGTAATTTCGCCGCTATATCGGCTGGCTCTTGCATGAATAAATCCTCTCACGATCTGACCTGAATATCTGAATACATTGTCGCTGGTGAATGAACCATGAAAAATGAACCTCCGGGCGAGGCAACAGAATGGAATGTGCAGTATGTGCAAATTGCAGACATACTTTTTGGGTAGGCATATATCCATTTAAAGGGTGACTGCTAAAAAAAAAAAAAAAAAAAAAAAAAAAAAGCTCTGCGTTTTGCTTATTACATATTTGAAGGCGTAACATTAAAAATCAGTGTCGCCCCGTATATTGCGGCCTGCCATGGTATCCAAACGCAACTTTCTGGCACCATATTTCTATTCTGCAAGAAATATTGATTACCCAGAGCTGACGCTTTGCGGATCTTAAGGAGGTATAGTTTTTGGATTAATCAATTGTTTAATCGAATGATGACGAAGACACTACACACGGATCAGGCCGATAATTTAAGCAATCAATAGAGCGATGGTTATAGCAGTCTTTGAGTGCCAATATTGGTTGAAAACAGTGAAACTGGGCGGTTGTCAGAGTAACCATCGTTAAATTACTCGTTCTGTAAGGCCACCAACGAATAGCCGTCAGAAAGCGAGCACTTTAACGATGGTTAACAAGGCAACAGCCGACTTTTACAATGCTTGACCAAAGGCGTCACTCATAGACTGCGTCTTAACGATCGATTTAACGGTAAAGTAAATGATCGACCAGCAGCTAGGTCAGCAATGCGCAACTACAACGGACAGAAATCATTTTCTGTTATATTTTTGCCCACCGATGGCTTAAACGTTGGCTTAAAAAATTGATGGAATTTTGATATTCACCTCGGATTCCATCGGTCGAAAAAACACTGCAGGTCAAAGTATTTTCGTGCGTCATACTTTAAATAGTTAATCATAATGCTGAGCGGGACTGTGTAGTCTCTTTGTCAACCGGTGAAATCATCGGCGAAATAAAAAATGCCACTTGAAATATCCGTATAACTATAGCCCTGTGAGCACCTAATATTTCGCTGCCCTTTCAAAACTTATTTTTACCGGTTAACCTCGACCCCTTTGCGTATGTAACAACCCTACAGCGATAGATTTTTGGGAGGATCAAATGACAGAAACTAAACTGCCTACGTTCTTTGAGGACATTTTCAACAAAGTTTCATCATAATCCTCTCGCATCAGTGGCCATAGTGCTCTCGAAAGTGAAAATTTTACTTGTTTGCCCTCAACCCTCATCTCATAACTGCCCTTATGAGAATTATCTGGGGAAAACTATGAAAGTGACGTTCAGTAACTTGCCCGTCTTTGGTGTAAAATTTTACCGAGTATAAAAAATATAATGTCAGAAAATGCAACATTTCCCTAATTTTTTGGTATTCCGGAACCCCCCCCCCCCAACCACCACCTTCAAATGTTACACTAATGAAAAAGCTCTGAAAAATTATACCTGCAGGAATAAACTGCCAGTTTGCCAAGTTTGAATGCGATTGACTCTGTAAGTCATGAGTACCTATAGTTATGATGTATCGCATGCACGGAGAAAAAAACTTTGGTTCATATGGAACACCGAGAGTGTTTGGTTCCAGTAACCGAAGTTTTCAGTTGTGAGTACCGAACTTCAGTTAGGAGTACCGAAGTGGTTCAGTAGGAACGAAATGTGAGACATAGTATTAGTCACACAAAACGAAATCTTCGGTACTCCTAACTGAAGTTCGGTACTCACAACCGAAAACTTTGGTTACTGTAACCGACCACCTCGGTGTTCCATATGAGCCGAAGTTCAGTTCTTGTAACCGATTTTTTTTCTCCGTGTGCGAACAACAGACATATACGTTTTTGGGACCATGCGATTTTTGAGTTCAGGAAGTTATGGGATGACAAGGAATGAAGAAAACTCAACGTTCAAAGGTTCAATTAAGACAATACTTTCTCCCTTTGAACACCCTCCGGTCTTCAGGTGGCAGGGGAGGGAGTGGGGACAGCGAGAAAGTAAAAAGAAAAAAGCTGATGTTCCACGTGATTTGTGAAATTCAGATTTAAAGGCATTATACTATATCAAAAGGAGACAAAGCTCTGCGTTTTGCATTTATCAAATCCCATGGTGGAGCCGATGATGCAATTTCCCTGAATCTGAAATAAGCAAAACCCAGAATATCTGCTCCTGTTTCTATACAACTACGCCTTTAAATCTAACTGATGCAAAATGCAGAGCACTGGATCATATTTTCGACAGTCACCCTGTATACGGATTTCAGTTCTACACCGCCAGAGCTTGTTCAACTTCGCACTACGTCATCTCCAAACCCACGCTACCCGCCTGGTTCAGCACACATTTTTTTAAAGCTGTATCAACATGACATTTTTCTCTCTCTCTCCCCCCTCGATCAACCCTCGTTATCCCTCTTTCTTTCTCTCTTTCTCTCTCGTTGTCATGGAGAAAGTGTTTTAGATTAGAGTGACTAAGGGGAAGCGATGAAGAGCAACATTAAATGGAGAGATAGGAGGAGAGAGGAAAGAAAGGAAGAAGAGGAGAAGGGAAGAGCCGTAAGAGGGAGAGAGAGAGGGAGAGGAAGGAGGTGGAGAAGGACGAGCCTCACCGCAATCAATCAATTCGAGTCGTGTAAAAAAAAATTGAATAGTGAAAAGCGAGCAGGTATACTCTTTATACATCTTATTTTACCGTCGACTAATTTCCACTTGTTTCCTTTTTGTTTTCATCCGCAGGTTAAAAAAGAAGAAGGGGTCGTTTTTTCAATCTATAACATCACTTCAAAAAAATAGCGCTAAAGTAAGTACGAGAGTAAGCCACATTGGCTTCCCCCTTTTTTACAGAAGATATCTCTAGAGGGATTCTACCTTTGAAAATAATCAAAGCTGTAATTTTATTCGAAGCACGTATTGTAAATTAAGAACTTTCAGAAAGACAATAATTCATTAAATCGCGTTTGAACGGAGCTTATGGCTCTGAAAGGTACGGACATCAGTGAAAACCTACCTTTGCCCGGAGAGTTTAAAACTTTTAACTCGTCAGTTACCGTACTTAGATGGGAGAAGTTTGTCGAGTGCATCAAAGTTCGACAGAGAGGAAACAGTTTTGTCTTTTCTTTATAGTCCGTACTTCCAGGAAAATTTGTCGTGCCGCTTTCCGCCATTTCAGCAGCTAGATAAGCTAGCCATTATACGCTTTCGTTTGCCTCTTAAGATATCTTCTGAGCTTGTTTTGGCTCACACAGAAAATAATAATAAGGCAGGATTTGTTTGCAGGGTGAATAAATAAAGACGGATGTAAAAGTAGAAAGATGAAAGAAAATCTGGCCATAAAAAAAATGAAAAATGGACACTAAAACCGCAGTCAAGATTACCTACGGGACGCCAAAAGAAAGTGCTATTCCTTAAGCCTCAACGTTAGCTCGTAAATTTCAGTATAATGATATCAGCTTTATACAAACTTATAAAAAAGTATCGATCCTTTAGGGGGCTTAACTACGACCAAACTTCTAAACAATCGATACTTTCTCACGTGTATAAATGATCTAAAAAGATGCTTCGCAAAATAGTATCCAAAAAGGAAAGATACAGTGCTGAGCTGAATGGTGGCTGATTAAGGGTCGATTTACTGTTTTTTTTCTCTTATTTGAATATTATTATATTAGATATGCAAAAGTATTGATCATTTCTTGGAGGTGATATTGAATTCCTTGAGTATCGATCCTTTTCCTTGGGTTTATATGTAAGGAGGATCCATCGATAGATTGCATTTCACGAGCCACCGTCACTGCTGAATAATATCCAGCGTCAGTATTTGGAAGTGACTATCGTTTGTCGTCCAAAAAACGTGAAAATTAGCATGGAGATCAGCTATACCAGAACCTATTATATCACGAAGACCAAAACTGTATTTTAAAAAATGAGATTTTCACGCCCCAAAACTGGCAAACGGTCAGTAGAAATGAAGCAGTTCGGAGTTATTGCGTTAAGAGGTCAAACTTTGTTAAAATTTATGCAGGTGCCTACCCAGTTTCTTTAGACCCCGCATTTTCTGATGCTATAAGCGATAGTGCACGTGCATCGTCACTAAATTCGTGGTAATCACGATGTAAATAAATGGTGTATAAAATGTGATAAGGATCGACGTCATTTAATAATATACGTCATTTTTGAAATGAGACTATATGTATCAGTCGATACTGAACGAATCGTTGTCGAATTGTGACAATCAAAATTTAAATTTGGAATCCCTTGAGTGCGTAAACTGGCCGAAAGCGAAGATATTCAATCTATTCATTATTTATTTACTGTGTTTAGGTTTCATCGAGAAGGGAAGCTCTAGAAGAAAAATCGGCAGGGGCTCGAAATGATTACCTGTTAAGTTTAGCAGCGGCCAATGCTCATCAAACTAGATATTTCGTAGTCGATCTTCAAAATTTAATGTTGGTAAGTAGATATATTTCCAACTGCGGTTTTTAGTTTATCATAGATTTTACTGTAGAATCAAATATTTCTGCCTTTATAGAAATTGTGAACAGCAGCCCATTGGGCATCATTGCGTTTCGTAGATTTAAACCCATGCACCAGATTTAACACCTCACAATCCGTAATTTGATATTGTTCATCGGTTTAAATGGATAAAATGCAACGTTTATGTAAAACGTCATGCCACCACGTAGTTTATTATAAGTGTGGAGAAATTAGTTTGAATGTTTCAAACTTAATAATATTTAACTTGTATTTTTACTTAAAACTTTTTTTTTTTTTTTTTTTTTTTTTTAAAAAAAAGAAGAAGAAAAACTACTTTCTGAATATTCGTTTGACGTTGGGAGAAATATGATCTTTGCAAGCACTTAAAAACTAAGCAAAGTTTTTGAGGAGAAAAATGTATATACATACATGCAGAGTTTTAGTCGAGTGAAGGCGGTTGTTATCGGGAAACAGTAGTGTAGCGAGCGCGATCTAATGATGCCATTAAAACGAAGGTAAGGGTCACTAAGGTTTACAAAGGTAACGAAAAGTCACGAAGATTATTAAGGTTTACGGCACACTTATAGTAGCTTGATCTTTTTATGAGTTTTAATGGAAAAAATTCAGCCCATTTATCGAATGGTTCTTCAGGTTTGGTGTTTATAGTAAATAGTTAACTATTCGTACTTGACCGCATCGTTTTTGCATACACTTGAAAATGAAGGCGCTAGCTCATGAGTGAGCTTATTGTCAGAACAACGAATCGCATGCATGTGGCGTGCACGTAGCTCAGAGATTACTAAGCCTAAGAGATATGGCACTTCCTATCTCCGGCTTGTTGAAAAACTGTTGGTCGGGCTCCGTAAAGAACGCCTGAAAGAATGGCCGTGATGCAACGTGCAGTACGCTGGTGACCGTAAACATTGGTATTATTCGTGCTGTTGGGAATGAGGTAAGATTCTCTGCAACACCTAAATTTTTGTCATTTAGTGACCGATGGGATGATTAAGTAAAGTGTCTTAGATTTTCAGATTCACGTTCAAAATATACTCAGAGCTCATTAAACTTCCCAAACACTTAAACACTTCAGTAATCTTATTAATCTAGTTAGTGGCGTTGCTATTTAATTCTCAGTTCTTCACTGATTCGGCAGGAAGCAAGGCAACTGTCTGATAACGAAGAATAGTGACTGGTTTTAACTGAGATGGCTTTGAATGCAAACTTAAACAACTGACTTGAGATAAAATGTTTTCTTTAATGAGAAACAACTCACATCCAGTCAAATGTTCATCAGATCTTAACTGTTAAGGAGATTCTAACCTCATTTCAAATAATATAACAGTCAATACCAATAATAAATGTTTACGATCACCAGCGTGCGCCACATTGCATACTTTGTCATAGTCATTTGTCATATCTCTTGGGCTCAGTAATCTCTGGCGTAGCTTTAGTGGTGTTTATAGTAGCTAGTTAACTATTCGTACTTGATCGTATCGTTTTTGCATACACTTGAAAATGAAGGCGCTACCTCATGAGTGCGCTTATTATCAGAATAACGAATCACACGCATGTGGCATCGTGCGCCGTGGCTTTAATGCTGATGCATGGACAAGAACATTTATTTCAGAGCTAAAAATTAGTCAATTAACAATGTGTTGGTAACAGAATTTTAAAATAATAACAGTTTTTCGTGTCTGGAACTGACAAATCAATTAAAATATTATCCTCAGCTCTCAGCAAATTTTCCAATCGTTCGTGAGTCGGGGCTTGTAGTGTTCTTGTTCATGCATCAGCATTAAAGCCACGGCGCACGATGTCACATGCATGTGATTCGTTATTCTGATAATAAGCGCACTCATGATGTAGCGCCTTCATTTTCAAGTGTATGCAAAAACGATACGATCAAGTACGAATAGTTAACTACCTACTATTATAGGTATAGGTTAGTAGGTGTGGAGGTTTAAGACGTTTGTGGATTTTAACCCCCCCCCCCACCATTTATTTTGTTGAAAAGTATCGAAAGTTTACAGTTAAAACTATGCCATTATTCATTATAACGCATTGTAATATTATTATTTTCTTTCTGTTGCCGTCGGTCGATATCATTTTATGTGTTGGAAAAGCAAAGTTCTATATGGACCTACATATAATTTCCAAAATTTGAAGAAGCTTCCAGCGAAAAATACTGTGTACACGCGAGGAACTTTTTAGGATAGGTATAAGTTATTCCAGAGTCAATTCCATAGCCGCAGCGAGGAGGCTGTCCAGGAGTGGAAGACACGTGACAACCCCTCTCACTTTTTAGAGCTATTAATGCGAATTTTACCCCCTCCCTTTGCTCTGGATTTTAAAAACCTATTTTTCAACAAAACGCCCAAAATTTCCTCAAAAATCCCTTGATTGCATAGACGCTCATTGAGGGGTTTTCAATTTGCCGATCCCCCAGAATTTCAAATGTTTCCAATGAATAGACCTGTTTAGTGTGACGTCATGAAAAAAAATTGGTTCCAAACAAAAGCTCCGTCTCACTCGCTCTCGTGGGTTTTCCCATACGAAACACGATTCAAATTTTCAAATACAAGTGCTAGTAAACAACATGTTCTTTACACCAGTTGTGTTTATCACACCATGTCACCTTATATCACGTCCCTTATAAAAATTTCCGATTGTTCCAATGAATTTTCCGCGCTTTATTTCCCATAGAAATAATCAAAATTCCATACAGACAATCGGAATTTGTGTAGATTCAAGCGCGCTGACTATAGCAACGATAGGTCTTATGATTGAAATAAGGCGAAACACATCTATGGTTCTATTCTTACAGTTTTAACAGCCACTTTTTTCTCAGTGATAAAATATGAGCCCGCTACCACAAACTTTTTGAAACATCGCGCATCAATGCGCAATCACAGTTTTATCGAAGAAAGTCCTACGTTTTGTCCTTGTCACACTCACAGTTTCTTATGAGCAAAAAATTCTAGGATATAGGCTCATCAGCACCATCACGACGTGTGCATACCTCGAACAATAGCTTCGATACGAAGAGAAGTTAGAATGATTGAGTGTCATGGCGGTGATACTGCCATAAGAGACCGTGAGTAAGACAAGGACAAAACGTAGAACATCTTTCGGTATAACTGTGATTGTAAATTCGCTTGTGATCTTATGTTACAGTGAAAAGATACTTTAAGGCACGTGGAATCTAATGGTGCAATAAAATTTGAGAAAACTGTTGGTTAACTAGCATGAATTTGCGTTCGATTTGGAAATGATTTCTCATAGGTAAATCCACGAGAGTGAGCGAGATAGAGCATTTGTTTGGAACCAATTCTGATCGTGACGTCATCACTAAACAGGTCTACTTAAGGAAATGAATGAGCCCCTCTCTTTTCTGTACCCCTCCCGCTCTTCATCAATACCTCGCCGTCACTTCTTTTCGATACCCTCGTCAAACAGATTTTGACACTTTTTATGAGTCTTCAGACCCTGCGAGTCCCGACCGCTTAATGATGCACCGTGAAGAAATCTTGTGACCGATGGAGCCCAAAGGAGAGGGGCAAAGAGGGTTTCTGCGGGAGATGTTTCCACCCCCCCCCCCTCCTGCCATGGAATTTTGACTAATAGGTTGGCACACATGACTTAGGTTGCTGGACCTGTAAAGGATTCCCGTTCAAAGGAATTCAAGTTCCACGCTTAATATTTTAATGAAATTAACTGGAATACCAAAACTTTTACAATTTTAAGAAAATAGACGCCAAGACCTCCTGGATCGCAGCAATAACTTAACGATTAATGAAACCAGTTTTAAGAAAATACGTTTTTAATTTTTCAAACCTTTCCCGCCAAGGTTTTTCCATAAGCAAGGCATGCAACCTATTTATTAGATATTGAAATGAAAACAAGAAGCGTACCGTATACAGGGTGTGGCAGACCACCCGTCCACTATCTTTATCTCAAAAACGGGCGAAAATTGAGCTTCGGGGGCAAAACTTTCATTGGGTATATCGACCCCAAGGAATCCAATGAAAATATTTTCAGCCCCCCAAAACCACCCCTTGGGGGTTATTTAGGGGGGTGGGTACCCGTATCTCGAAAAAATCAAATGGAAAGGGTATGTTTTGACATTGGAATCTAATACGGCATAAAAAATTAAAACTTTTTTATCCTTAAGTTTTTTTTCGAAAAACCACCCTTTTTTGAGTTAGGGGTGGTTTTCAAAAAAAGTAGGGGTAATCTTTGATTGACCGCTGTGACCCTCCAAATCATTGGATTTCAAAAAACTAAGAAGTTTCTAAAAGGGCAGACCAAGGGCTTTCTTTTGATGTATCACATGCCTATTTTTTGTGAAAAGGGGTACAAGGCCCCCTCACCCCAAAATTTTGGGGCTTCGGGGGGCCCTACGTAAAAATTTTCAAATGTAAAGGTATGGCTTGTGATACATCATTTGAAAGGTCTTTCAGAGACGAAAAAAGTGATACCCCCCAAAAGTCGTAAAAACAACCCCCTTCCAAAATGGCGGCCGTTTTAAGGTTAGGGGGCTCAAGGGGGGACCCTCAGAAAAATGATTCAAAATTGAACGATACATGGCTAAAAGGATCTTAAGAAAAGCAAAATAATGGTTCAAACCGCGAGTCAAACCGACTTTTCAATCCAAAGTTACGGCCGATTGACATTTAGGGGTGCCTTTTTGGGAAACCCAACTACCCCTAAATTTCAATCGGCCGTAACTTTGGATTGAAAAGTCGGTTTGACTCGCGGTTTGAACCATTATTTTGCTTTTCTTAAGATCCTTTTAGCCATGTATCGTTCAATTTTGAATCATTTTTCTGAGGGTCCCCCCTTGAGCCCCCTAACCTTAAAACGGCCGCCATTTTGGAAGGGGGTTGTTTTTACGACTTTTGGGGGGTATCACTTTTTTCGTCTCTGAAAGACCTTTCAAATGATGTATCACAAGCCATACCTTTACATTTGAAAATTTTTACGTAGGGCCCCCCGAAGCCCCAAAATTTTGGGGTGAGGGGGCCTTGTACCCCTTTTCACAAAAAATAGGCATGTGATACATCAAAAGAAAGCCCTTGGTCTGCACTTTTAGAAACTTCTTAGTTTTTTGAAATCCAATGATTTGGAGGGTCACAGCGGTCAATCAAAGATTACCCCTACTTTTTTTGAAAACCACCCCTAACTCAAAAAAGGGTGGTTTTTCGAAAAAAAACTTAAGGATAAAAAAGTTTTAATTTTTTATGCCGTATTAGATTCCAATGTCAAAACATACCCTTTCCATTTGATTTTTTCGAGATACGGGTACCCACCCCCCTAAATAACCCCCAAGGGGTGGTTTTGGGGGGCTGAAAATATTTTCATTGGATTCCTTGGGGTCGATATACCCAATGAAAGTTTTGCCCCCGAAGCTCAATTTTCGCCCGTTTTTGAGATAAAGATAGTGGACGGGTGGTCTGCCACACCCTGTATATACGGCACGCTTAAAAAAAAGCTGGAGCTCCCCAAGCCAGTTTGACGCACTTTAAATCCTTAATGAAGGAAAGCATACGAGAAGATGAGTTTGTCGTCTACAGTTCTTTCTGCACCATTCGTGGAAGGGAATATTTTCGTCTGCTCCTGCTTGCATGTGGACAAAGAGCTTTTACCGGCAACTTTTATGAAACGACTTAGAATTGAAAGAAAAAAATTGATTTTTTCCGACCTCTAAGGTCTTATCGCGGCTATTGCGAGTAAAGGTGGGTTAGCAGGTATCGATAAATCGATCGAAAAACAAACAGTGGATCGACTTTTGACTTACAGCACACGTTCAAATGTGCAAAATGAGAAACAGTGCTCACAAGCACTAAACATGATGTGCCATAAATGACACGTATAGGTATTATTATTTAAAAGTCTGATTCAACGTCGCTTTTATGCCAAGCGCTTAAAAAGGAGCTCAATTGTATTAATGTTTTTGATCTTGTATGTAACTTCCTATCTTGTCTTGCACTCGATCGCTTACATTCGTGTGAGAAATGCATTATTTAAGGGTATAGGCATATAGACCCATTTTGAGATTCTACACGAGGTTGAAAGTTACAACCTAACACCCCCGTTCCCTCTCCTCGAATCCTAACACTGACTTCCGACTTCCCCCTCGTCGTTTCTGAAAATGATATTTCCTTCTCTGACACGTATTGCTCGAACGATTTTTATTACGGTTAGCAGTGGCACACCTAGAGACCCCCCTCTCCCTCTCTCTATCTTTCTCCCTCTCTCTTAAAAGCATGATTTCATATAGGATGGAGGCAGGGGCAGGGTCTGAAGTAACGTGGTGGTCCTCCTCTCCTAGGACAGCAATTCATATGGATAAAGAGAGAGAAAGATAAGCTTCTTCGGGTGCCACTGGCAGTAAGTAAATAAAGAGAGCGAAGGCACTTGTCATCTCTGTTTCAAATTCTACGCTGTTCCTCCTGCAAAGAAAGTGAGAGTAAAAAAAAAGTAGAAATAAAAAAAGGGAGAATGCCGCGTTTCCTCAACCTATTCCCAGAAGCACGGCATTTTTTTTTAAACCTCCAGGCATTTTTACTGCAGTGTTTAATGTTCATGCCTCACTTTCCCCTTTGATTTTTTTATCTTCGAGATTTGCTCAGAACATTTTGTTCCTCTTCAGCTTATTCCAGCTTCAGATTTCTCCTCCGGGGTGTGTACCCCGGAATCTCTTCTTCTTCTTCATCTCTCTCTCCTTTTCTCTCCTTTCTCTTCTCCCCCTCCATCCCCCCCTCTCTCTCTCACCTCTCTCTCTCTCTCTCTCTCTCTCTCTCCTCTCTCTCTCTCTCTCTCTCTCTCTCTCTCTCTCTCTCTCTCTCTCTCTCTCTCTCTCTCTCTCTCTCTCTCTCTCTCTCTCTCTCTCTCTCTCTCTCTCTCTCTCTCTCTCTCTCTCTCTCTCTCTCTCTCTCTCTCTCTCTCTCTCTCTCTCTCTCTCTCTCTCTCTCTCTCTCTCTCTCTCTCTCTCTCTCTCTCTCTCTCTCTCTCTCTCTCTCTCTCTCTCTCTCTCTCACTGCTCTCTGTCCGTTTATGAACGCATCTATTTCAGATATGGCTAGAAATGGGAGCCATGCATCGCGTGAGTTTACATCTGTATATTTCTAACACACGCGTTCAAATAAAAGAAGAGAGAGAAAGTGTGTATGTGTGTGAGTGAGTGTGTGTGTATGAGAGAGAGAGAGAGAGAGAGAGAGAGAGAGAGAGAGGGAGGGAGAGAGAGAGAGAGAGAAAGGGAGAAAGGAACAAATTTCTAGTACCGCCTATGTCCATGTAGCTCCTCACTTCGCCTTTATACTTCAGTTGTGCTACCCTCGTTCTTTAATCCTCGCTCCTACCGTCTTTTTCATCCATCCATCGTTCCTTCTCTCCTTCCTTTCTTCCTGCATTCCCTCCTCCTCTCTCCCTTCGTCTCGCTCTTCTTCCCTTCCACCTAACTTTCTTCCCTACCTACCAATTCCCTCCTCCATTCCTCCCTCAATGGATAGATTGCGATGAAATTCCGACCATTGTCTTTCTCCGCATCTTACACTAGACTCAATTGAAGTCACTTCTAGAGGATGGGCCCATGAAACAAAAGGTGTGCTCTTCAGCTATAAACCTTTATTTGCTCACAATACACAGTTTTCAGGAAGAGCACACCAATTGTTTAATGGGCCCTTCCTCAGGGAATGTCCTCAATTATTATCAAAAGAGGAATCTATATATATATATTGATAGTTGCATGCAAGTGCAACTATACGAAGAACTACTAATATTCTTAATTCTCTCCTCTGTTCTTCTATTTCCTACTTTGAATTTTTTCTTCTTCTCCTTTATTTCCACTCTATCGTCCTCCTCATCGAATCATAAGAATTAACTATGAAGTGTTTCCAAAGATTTTTATTTGTGTATCTTTCTGTCTACAGCATGGAAATGAATGTTTTTAGAGTTCTCGCGTGCAGTGTTCTAACCTGTTGTTATTCTTTCCCATTTTCCAGACAATTGAAAGCAATGTATATGAAAAAGTGCAAGAATATTTAATGCTAATTGGACGCACCGAACTTCTCACTTGTTCTGCCGCCCAAACTTCCTTCACAAGAATTCGGGACCAAGCTCACCAGGTTGGTAATAATTATTGCCGCTCCTCAAAATTGAAGCACCGGTAACCTTTCAGATACTTTTTTTAAACTTGATCCACGAGCAAGGTACCAGGTACCTATATTTAATTTTTAACAGGTACAGTTGAGGACAAAAATGATGTCAGACGTTTACTTGAAGTAGACTCTCTGCAATAGTTATCTCAATGAATTTAAGCACTGCAGGTTGCCTACATCAAGGAGTCGTCTGATATTCTTTTTGTCCCTGACTGTACCTATGCTCAATTCGCTTATTGCCGCTTCATCTTCAGTGGCGCAAACATCAAAAAGCAGAATCCAAGATGGCCGACAAAAGAAGAAAACACATTGACTCACTCCGGCTACTCCGAGTATCGCCGACCTCACTCGGGCGATACTCTCGGATGAATCGCCCGAGTGAGTCGGTGAGTTTTATTTTTTGTCGGCCATCTTGGATTCTGCTGTTTGATGTTCGCGCCACTGAAGATGATGCGGAAAGCGAGTATTGCATACTTGTTAAATACCGGTACCTTGATCCACGAGCATAAAACAAATTACTCTCCAGAACAGCTTTTCTCAAACTGTTGTCTGAAGTCTGGTCCAAAGTAACCAAGTCTGGGTTTTTTCTCTTTTTATTTACGATTAGGGATAATTATCTGATGCATTCGAAATTGCATACTCCCGCCAAGGATGGATTTTCATTAATGAAGGCGTCACTAAAATCCATCCTTTACAAAACTCCTTGGAGTTATGCAATGTGCCAAACAGCGAGTGAAGCAGGATAAACGTAACCAGGGACCAAAAAATGTTGCGTCCCGTACGCATGATGATCGGTGAGCACTTACGGGGGGTACAGGGGTGCAAAATGTTCCAAAACTTCGGAAGTTTCACGCGATCCATGACTTATTTCCTCACAGGATTTTAAAAAATTTCCTCACACAAACTTGAAAGTGTTGACTTTTTTTTTGGTTATTTTAACATTTCAACACCATGTTCGCATAATGACCGATACTGTCCCATTTTTTACACTATTTAATTCCTGGGAAATCCTCATAGCCATTATTTAAAAAAAAACAAAAAACAAAAAACAAAAAAAAACAAAAATTGGACAAATTTCCTCACTTTTCCAGAAATTTTCTCACTTTCACGCGATCCGCGGATCGCTAGATCGGGCACATTTTGCACCCCTGGGGGGTATAAACCGCACGTAATCATACTTAAGTACGCACCATCCAACGTCTTTCAGAGGACCGTCAAGGCGTAACATAAGTTGGTCCCAAACTGCGGCCTAGTTGCTTTCGTATGTATAGAACCTACCTCTCATGACCAGTTATCTTGGATGCATGTTTCAGTTGTCTCGAGACTACAACATGCAGTGCGTCTACTTATATTACCCGGTACTCAAGCAGCACATTCAGTACGAGTTTGAGGCTTGCGACAACGACTCAATGGATAGGGTTTCGGCTGATCACAGCGCTGTCGTGTCTGTCTTGAGGAAGGAGGCCCGTCGCTGGGCTACAAGGATCTTCCGCGAAAATAACAACATACGAGAAAACACTCGTAAACTCCAAGTCTTCCAGGCTCTCAGGGACTCCGGACAAAAGGTATAGCTATGCCTTTAAAACTCATAGGGCGTGGAGGGGGGGCAGTTGCTAGGGTCTTAAATGTTATGGTTTTTCTGAAGAAAATGAAAGTATACTTGATGAGCTGATAACAAAGCTGCCTTTGGTTTCCAGTCAAGTCCGTCCCATTGTTTTAGAGATGAGATTCTGGCTCAAAATACATTGTTTCACATGAGACTCCGCGTAGTGACGTCACTACGCACACGATTTTTTGCAACTTTACGCGTGTGTGCATATCTCCAAACCTGGGACTCTTAAGAAAAAACCAAAGACACTTGTTCTCAGCATTCAGCTCATCAAGCATCACAATTTTCTTCATAAAAAACACACAATTTTAGACCCTTGCGACAGTTCCATTAGAACATCTGCGAACTTGGTGTGCAAATAGTGTAAGTAACGTCCAGAGGCAGCTCGTGAACAATCGATTATTTTTTTTTCTCCCATTTGATCCTATAGGCAAATGAACATCGATTTCATGGGGGTCCAATCGAACCCCTCGAGGATCGATTATTTTCCGCAGATTTAAATGGAGCAGACATCGATCCATCGCATCTCACGTGCCGCTGCAAAGGGGCGTTTTTTTTTTGTTTTTTTTGTTTTGTTTTTTTTTTTTTGCTTGTTCACAGGAGAATCGCAAAGGGTGCTCCTTTGCGATTCTCCAGTGAACGAAATTGTGCTAATGGATCGAAACACACATTTTTTCGGACATGGAAAATATATATATATTTTTTTTCTGTTGTAGAAACATTTTTATGTTAAAAATTTGCTTGCAAAAACCATGTTGTTTGACTCATTTTAAGCTCTAAAATGAACTATTTGACGAATTTTCCATCTATTTGGCTTTTAATTGCTCATAGTTTTGATTTTTATTCATAAAACTATGTCCAGGAATTTTAATTTTCCGATCCTCTGTGCGGCGGAGCAAGATTACATTACTAGCTAGGTGTGGCAGAGTATCCATACACTAAGAAAGCCATCCATAATCTTTTTTTGCACCGGTGCAGTACTCCGGTGTGTAAAAAAACGCTCCTCTGGTGACATCACGAGCGGAGTGCATAGCGTGGTCCATCCAACGATAGGCCCCGCATTGCGACATTTATGCCCTCTGATAAACGGAACCGTTAATGAATGTGCAGATTGTTTATTAACATTTAATTACCAACTGAAATGAAAATTTTACAAGTAGCTCATGCAACTGAACATTTTACGGGGACAAAATTAAAAATATCTATTTTTGTAAGAAGTTGTGACATTTAACTTCATGAACAATGAACAATATAGCGTTGGCTCTGGCAACGTTGTATTCTGTCTACAGAACCCCATGAAAAACTTCGATCGATTGAGTGTTCGGTGAACACCCTCGAATTCGACCTTTTGAATAGGCTCCAATAGACAACATGCAACATTGCTTAATAGCACACACAGTGGCGTAAACTTGGGATTATTATTGGGGGGGCAAACCAACTTTTGAGAGATGCACTATGGGGGGTCTGGGGGGACACCCCCCAGTGAGAGGGGGGGTCCGGGGGTCCTCCCCCAGAAAAATTTGGAAATTCAGGCTCTCTCAGACGTTATTTTAAGCAATGTTATCGCATACAAATGCCACAAAATTTAAACAAATTAGAAATAGATTTTACGTTTATTTTCTTCATTTCTCAGGCAAAAAGAGAACTTTTCAGTTAGACTTTCAGCTTATTGATGGAGGTGATATTTCTAGGCTTTGGGAAACTGTTCCTCACGGTTAGAAGTCATCTGGAAATTTAAAACTGCAGTAAATTTAATGTTCCACTTGGTGGCGTAAAATTTTAGATTCTTTTTGAGGGGAGGGGGTAGCAAATAGTCCGATACTTTGGGGAATCTGGGGGGACATTCCAGTAATAGGGGGTCCGGGGGTATTCCCCCGGAAAAATTTGAACATTTGGGTTCTCTCAGACTATATTTTATGCAATCAAATCTTTCAAAAATAACAAACCGACAGAACAGAAGTTAGTAGACTCAATGTATATTTTCTTTATTTCATTGACAACAGAGGAATTTTTTACTTTAGATTTACTTTAGGCGCAGTTTCAGGGTAAAATAGAGCCACTTATTCTTGCCAATGTTTGCTTCTCGGTTCCTGTAATTATTCCTTTCTTCCTTTATTTTGTTGTATTTTTCCGTCTTTTCTTTTCTACCTTCCTCTTTTTCATCAAATTATTGGGGGGGCAAAATGATACTTTGCCCCCCCTTCTCAAATATTGGAGGGGCAAAAAGGTCATGCCCCCCCTAAGATTACGCCACTGAGCACACATGTCCTCGAATAACGGGGAATTCGTTTATCCAAAGTAAAAAAATTACTGATTTTAATCAAGAGAATAAAAAAAAAAAATCCTATCGAATAAATTAATTAATTTTTTTTTTAAACTTTGGATTTTTCCATACAACTTTCAATGTGTAACGAAGGCCTCTCCAACGTATTTCCGCTGCAATCAATCTACAGATCGCAAAAAAAAAAAAAAACAAAAAAAAAAAAAAAACAAAAAACAAAAAACAAACAACTTTTGACATTTCAGTACAATGTTCGGTAAATTGACTCATACAGGGCACCGTCGCGCCCTGCGTCGTTGACTTTATTAGTGAACCTCTTACCTTAAGTCTACATTTTTCAAAATTGTACGAACCCCATTCTTGCAAACCGTTTAACCCCAAGGGCCAAGCCCGAGTAGACTCGTTTTTTCCTCTAGTCTATTTCACATTGTTTCAGTCTTTATTCCGGATAAATGCTACTACCAATGAAAACACTTACTAGATAAGCTTTCTTATTGCGCCTTCAATTCACCGTAAAGGCAAACCCAACTCCCCCGAGTACGAATAGTTAACTACCTTCCCTATTTAGACGAAAGAAAGACTAGCGTTCTTTTGAACTAACTAGAGTCCCTTGATGGAAATATTGTATAGGGAGTACCGACACGACGCTTTATGCATTTTGACAGGAGTCGATTTAGTCGACTGCCTGAACGAATTCGAAGGCTAAGTTCAACAGTGGACCAGTGGTGGACTGGCGGATTTGCCGGCATTCCGGTCCGTTCCCATACGTTCCTCTACGAATCGACTCCTTTCGTGTGGAGCCTTCGATGCCGTCGACTCCTGCTCGACTCCGTGAGAGCCTAAAACCAACGACCAATCACAACTCGTTAAGCTCGTGTCGGTACTCCCTATACAATATTTCCATCAAGGGACTCTAGAACTAACCTGGCCCT
This sequence comes from Trialeurodes vaporariorum, assembly GCA_011764245.1. Lineage (NCBI taxonomy): Eukaryota > Metazoa > Arthropoda > Insecta > Hemiptera > Aleyrodidae > Trialeurodes > Trialeurodes vaporariorum. The sequence goes on from VMOF01000388.1 coordinate 35,628,855, forward strand.
AAGAAAGTTAAGTCTGAAGGCATGCAAGTCTATCAGCTGATATTAACATGAATGTGTTCGATAGTGAATTATTTTAATGACAATTACAATTAATGTATTACTTTATTTTTCAGTCCGATCCAAACGACCCGAACGGGCCAGATTTAGAAACCAAAATTGAAGAGCTAAAACACAGTATTAGGAGATCTGAGGTAAGTGCCTTTCACGGATGTTGTGTTTCAAAGCTCTTAGTCTGACATTGTCAGTACCTAAGTATTTGATTTCAGAAAAGAGGGGGAAGGAAGGGTAAACGTATATTATATCGAAGAGCTTAAAGATAGAAACATTTAATCAATTTACTCATCTAATTAAATTTAACGTGCTAGTTATTAACATTTTTTTTCCTTTGGTGAATTTTGGGTGTTATCATAATTATATGATCCTATTGAAGGACGAACAATGAACTTGCGCAGCGGAAGGATTTATTTAAAATACATTTCTCGACATGCTTCCATGAATGCCAGTGACGTAGCGTGCAATTTGGCAACGTTTTTATGTGCCCATTTAAACATTAACTTAAGGTGATTATATGGCAAACTCCCGGAACTTTTAATCCGATAGATGGCGTGACTTGTCGCTAGCTCCGAAAACAGCCGTTTTTTGACGGTTTTCGGCTGTTTTCGCTGAACAGACGAATAATAGACAAAAAATCGGACTGTCAGCACCTGCTTAATTTTTTGAGCCATAAACGGGCCAAATTGGTTCTAAAATAACGGCGTTACTATGCAAAGAAAAAATCATATGTAATTTGGAGTTGTATCAGTAAAGGTTACAGGTGAAACAGAAACCTGTAATCTGCGCTGATACAACTCCAACTTACATTTGATTTTTTCCTCCCATAAATACGTCTTTAGCTTAAAAAATCAAGCAAAAAATTACGCAGGTGCTGACACTGCGAATTTGCGCCTTTTATTCGTCTGTTCAGAGAAAACAGCCGAAAACCGTCAAAAATGGCTATTTTCGGAGTCAGCGACAAGTATCGCCATCTATCGGATTAAAATCTCCGGTAGTTAGCCATAGAATCACCTTAAAGGGCGAATGCGGAGGTGTTCACAAAACACTCAATAGTTCGATACATTTCATGGGTTTAAACAAACACATTACAGTTTTTCCAAATTGCACGCGTCGCCACTGATGATTGACCAAGTGAGCTTGGTCGGTGAAATTACAGCGCTGCCATATCGTCAACTTCCCGGAAGACTATCCAAGGGAGCCATTTTTGACAAATTGGAAATAAGCTTGGACTCTTGCAGTTCAGAAGTCAGTTGCTCCTCCATTACGTATCCATAATAATTTATGAGAAGGGGGGGAGGTCATTAACATTAAAATTATTTTGTGAGCCTGTAGGTGAATTTCGCAATTTTTTAATGTGTTTACTGTAATTTTCGCTGGATTTTACTCAAGCAGCATTTATTCAATCGCTTAGTTCCAGCGAAAGTTAGCAAGAGCCCCATTTAGAGAAAGAAGTTTCCGATTACTAAAGTATATCACAAGCGTCAAGAGGAGGGGGTGTTCTGAATCACAAGCGCCTATAGTTTCCACTTTGTCCGTTCGTTCTCTCTTAGTTGAGAAGAAAATAGAAAACCTGATATAAATTAATTTCACCCGAAATGTTGAGGTTTGCGGAATGTTCATTTTGTTTTTCAATTTTCAGGTGGGGAAAGCAAAGGCTGAATCAAGACTGGAATGTTTGAGGAATGGAGATGGAAATGGTAAGATATTTTGAGATTGATAAGAGTGGACAATTAATTTAATTTTGGCATTTTTGACTCATTGTTTTCCTTTTCAAAACTAGCGGAAGAAAAAAAAATGAATAAAATGAAATACGAGGGTCGTTCAATATTGAGTAAGTTCCCCCTGCTCCTTCCAAAATCCACAAAAATGGACCTTTATTGACATTGCTCTCAAAATCCTTGTTTGAATATTTCAAATCCAGCAAGATGGAAACACAGTCGGACCAAATGCGGCCGCACTCGAAAAGCGGAAACGCGGCGAGAAGTGAATCTTTTCCCGTGGGTCAGAGCTGTGCTTGCAACGAAAGTATCTCATTCGCACCTTTTTAGCCGCTGATTTGAAACTATCCCCGCGAGAGAGGCTCCAGAACTGATTTGATATAAAAATAAAAGTGAACTCTAACAATAACATAACATGGAAGATACATTGATAACAATGATAATATTTCCTTGGAATCATGATATCTGAAAAACAATCTCTCGAGTGGCATAGTGTGTTTTTTGTGTTGATCATGGAGTTACCGCTTGATTGTGTTCGAGATTGTGAAATTCGTGTAGTGATCCGGTTTTTGAGTGCAAAAGACAACAAAGGGACTGAAATTCATCCCGCGAAGTGACTTTCGTTTACGGTGGAAAGTGTATCAGTCTACAAATGATGCCATATAGGCGGTCCGTATCAGGGGCTAGGAGGGGCTATAGCCTCCCCCCCCACTTTTTTTGGGCGGAGGGGTTAAAAATCGGGAAAAAGTCATCACTTGAGACTTGAGAGGCAAAAAAAAAAAAAAATTATCACTTTTTAGCCCCCCCCCCACCACTTTTTTGGTCCGCCCCACGGTCCGCCTATGATGCTAATTTGGGTTGTTCATTTCAAAAAAAGACGCATGAATATATTTTGTCGTGGGACTTTTACTCGTATTTAGTGTAAGTTAATTTTGATGATCCATTTCCGATCTACCTCTATTTTCTCACACACTTCCTCTTTCTCTCTTGAAACTGGCTTCTTTCCTATCCTCCTCTCTCTCTCTCTCTCTCTCTCTCTCTCTCTCTCTCTCTCTCTCTCTCTCTCTCTCTCTCTCTCTCTCTCTCTCTCTTATCTCTCTTCCTCTTTTCTTTTTCTCTCTATCTGTCTCTCACTGTCAAGGTTTGCGACTGAGCAGTCCGAGTGGGTGTAATCTGACAGGGCATGTGCGCATGTGTGGGCGGAGCAACCTCTGCGACGGGCGGCTATGGGCTCATCGCGTAGCCTTTGAAGCGTGTAAATGTTAAATCAGTTCCCTAGAAAAACTCCTTGAGAATAAATCTTGCGAGATTTCTCTTGTATCTCACCTCCAACTCTCCATAGTCAAGACGCCTTGTCTCACGAGTTATCATTACTATTGACGTGTGGCTCGCACTTTATTCACTCACTTTGCTCATTGCTTTGTAGAGTACACACAAGTTATTTAGTTCTACATTGTTGTCATCAGGAGAGCTAGTTGAAAACCACACTATGCCAATTATAGGCTGTGCCAAGAATGATTGGACTTGACAACTGTAGGCAAAGAGTAAACAAGAGTCGCAATTGAATGGAAGGCCTGCGTGGTCAACGTAGATAAGGGATCGGAACGCGGGCTGGCCTCTGATTGGCTGCAACGCGTGGAGCTAAAGTGTCTTAGGGTATAGGAAAATTAACACGGGGTTTTCGTTTCGGGACGTTTATCTCGAAACCTGTGCAAAATCGTCTCTACGCAATTTATGCGAGTCGATTCAGCAGAATTTTCCGAACAAATTGGTAGGTCATAAGTACAGTGCCACTTAATTGCAAATTCGAAAAGACTGTTTCAGTTGAAAAGTACTCACAATAGTGAGTTACTCAAACACACGCCAAGCATGTAATCACACTATTGTGAGTACTTTTCAACTGAAACAGTCTTTTCGAATTTGCAATAAAGTGGCACTTATGACCTATCAATTTGTTCGGAAAATTCTGCTAAATCGACTTGTATAAATTGCGTAGAGACGATTTTGCACAGGTTTCGAGATAAACGTCCCGGAACGAAAACCCCGTGTTAATTTCCCTATACCCTGAGACATTTTAGCTCCACGCGTTACAGCCAATCAGAGGCCAGCCCGCGTTTCGATCCCTTATCTACGTTGACCACGCAAGCCTTCCATCCAATTGCGATTCTTGTTTACTCTTTGACTGTAGGTTTGAATTAAAACACAGGCTTCTTTACTGCTCCTAACCAATGAGGTTGCCCTTGCTGAGGTTGATCAAAGCTGATGTTTTCATGAAAGCCGTAGAATTGTCAAATTCAACGTTTTCTGGGACAAGCAATAACTGCATACATGGTGATCATTGACAAGGGGTGCATCCAGGGGTGCCATTTCAGATTTTCCTTGGGGGGGGGGGGGGCAAGGCCCTCCAAAAATTTGGATGACCTTTTTTTTTTTTTTTTTTTTTGCCCGTGCATCTTGAAAAAATCTCTCTATCTCTCTGACTTGAATGGGGGGAGGGGGGGCTCCATAAATTTGGATGACCTCTTCTTTTTTTTTTTTTGCTGCGCATCTTCAAAAAATCTCTCTGACTTGATTTTTTGGGCACATTGAAAATCCTTGGGGGGGCAATTGCCCCCCCTGCCCTCCCCCAAATGGCGCCCCTGGGTGCATCGGTGCTTGGCCGTTAATTTTAATGACACGGCACTGAATAGTGAATACGTGTAGAAGAGCGTGCAAATCTTTATTTCACAGTAGAATCAACGCTTAAAATAGCTGCCGGTAATATTCAAAATATCCGACCTACTAATCACTAATGATGTCTCTACGATGAGTTTAATCTGTAAAGAAATGAGCAGCAACAGCACATATGTGAAGAGAAGATAATCACGATCGTTTATTTCGACGCGAGACTCAAATAGATACACATTGATTTTGATTAATGTTTAAACCGATAGCTATCGACTTGGGTGACGTCATCACCAGATTACTCTTAACAAAAATCAAGCGCAACCGGGTATGCGAGATTTGCCTGTCGATGACATGTTCCCTCATCGATCAAAGCTCCGCACCTTTCAGAATGCAGAATCGATATTCAATGCCAAAAGTTAAATCATTCTTGTCTGTTGACGTGGCTTCTCTGAGAAAAGTGGTCCATATGGGTCAACAGCAGCAGGGTTCCTCAAACAGTATATGGATAATAATTATGGATTCAAAGCACTATACGTATTAATATCGTATTTATGTAGATCTGTAGAGATATCAAGACGTAAAACCGTACTTAAATTTATCCGATATCCATACATATCCATAAAAATTTATCCATGGGAACGAGTTATGGACATTGGACCTGTATGGGCTATTTTAATCGCAGGGTTGCTTAAAACGTTTTGGTTTTCAAATATAAATGAAACCATAAAAACGGTACTCGAAATTTATAAAGATACGTAGGTATAGACATGCACATTAATAGAAAAACTATACTGTCACGTTCGATATTTTTGTTGTAAAAATAAAGATTTGAAATAAAGATTTGTTCTTTATCTTGACGGCCGAGTCTTCAGTAAAATGTCGAGAAGAAGATAACAATGGTCGCAATTCCACCATCACAATCCGCTCAAAATTAAATTGATGAAAAATAAAAATTAAAAATTAAAAACGCTGCTTTATGATATAATATGACGTGTCAATCCTTTCCAAAATTTTGGACCGATTTGTAGCTTTACCACGACAGCAACGAAGAACGTACAGCACCTCCGAAACCCAAAATGTCAATAACAAGTGAGCTGTGTATATGGCTTGTGCGAAAGCGACAGGGGAATAGAATTCTGAAAAGGAATTACGCAATGAAAAAACATTCTCAGACGGAAGCGATACCTCTCAGTTATGTAATATTGAACGGATTAAGATGATATTGCGAGCAATGTATTTTTCTCGGAATTTTGCACACTAAGAAAAAAGAAATCGTCAACCGAAATAGGAGTCTGTTGATATAGTGCTCCTGATCCAAACAAAAGACAAAATTGATTCAGGCACATCAGCGGAGTCTCCGTTTCACTATGAATGTGAGTATATTGAGTACAGAGGTAATATAGAGAACGGATGTCTTAATATCTTTAAGAGCTTTTTAAAGTCGCAGATTCCAAACCACTATACCCAATTACTATAGGACAAGAGGAATCCGAAAAAGTTCGCTTGAAGTTAGTGCGAAGAAGGTTAGCGTTCGCGCGAATGCAAGTTACGGTCGAGAGATTTTATGGACTGCCTCTCCTTGAGGGGGAAAAAAGTTAATAGGATTTTCCCGTCTTCATAATATCTTCATTCTTTCCATCATCCCACTTTTTGATCTCCCGTATTTGAGCTTCTTCCAGTTTCAGCCACCCCCTCACCCCCCCTTCCAACTTTCCTTGTCACACAGTGGATCTACACATGCGGGTTTTCCGGAGGTGAATCGCCTTAGAAACATATATAGGTTGTTGATATTATCTTGCAAAAACTGTGTTACCAGACCGTGTGTGTTCTCTTTTATCAAAAAAAAAAAAAAAAAAAAAAAAAAAAAAAAAAAAAAAAAACAATCCACACCTTTCAGAATCCGATGATTTTGACGGTGCCTCCCGATGGTAGTTTCAGTTGAAAAACTCAAATTACCAAATTTCGGTCTAGCTGATTGCATACCTGCTCCTTAAATAAACGATGAATTTTGGAGTGGAAAACATGTTTAACAGCAAGAATAGCTCAGAATCCAATAAAGGTAGAGGCCTCATCTTAGACTTAAAAGAAGCAGAATTGTCTTGGCTATAAAAACTCACAAGCATGTTTTGATTAATTATGAGTTTACTGTTTTTTATGAATTTCTTTCATGATCGGAAAAAAATTCCCGCCTTTTTTATCTTTCGTTATTATTACCTACCTAAAAACAACATTTGTGAACTTTTCAGCATATGCCTCAAAAATTTTACAGCTAAGGCAACCACCCTTCTAATCTATAAAATTAATTGGTAAACTCATTTTTAATTGGTTTCTTGCTTTTTATTGTTAATTATTCTTTTAGATTATCTTGATTTTAGTTCAAGAACTTCATATACTGAAAACTCCATAATTCGATAACACTGTGCGTCGCTGAGATGTGGGTCGCAATATTACTAACGTGATTGTGTGAATATTCTTATCGCGCTTACTCCTAGTTATCGATTGATCTACTGTTACAATTTAAAATGAACCCCTGTTTTCTATTAAAAAAAAAGAAGAAGAAGAAGAAAAAAAATGGATCGCCAGACCCTCCACATTGGCTGAAGAACGGGTACAGTCGACTTTCTAGATAGAGTTGACCCACAAAGGACAGATCGTTGTCAGAGGTGGATCCAGGAATTTGTCCTCTCTCTCTCTCTCTCTCTCTCTCTCTCTCTCTCTCTCTCACACACTCTCTCACACACACACACACACACACACACACACACACACACATATACACTCACCCTCACACACACACAACACACCCCCCTCCCTCTCTCGAGCTAATTATGAACTCATGTGTTTGAAGGGGATACTTAGACTCAGAGGCCATCAAGTGACTGACATATATCTCAGCCATTTTCTAATACGCGCGTTCAAATGGGAGGAGGGAGAGATTAGGTCTAATCCCTGGATCCGCCTTTGACGTCGGATCGTGCTGAAACACCCTTACATTTTACAAGACGGCTCGTGAGCAATCGAATGTTGTTTTTCTTTCCGTTTGAATCTTTGATAAAGTATCGATTATTTGAGAGGATCAATAAAAAGTCCTCAGAATCGATTCTTTTCCGTAGGTTTATAAGGAGGAGAAATCAATACACCGGAATCCAGGATGTTTTGCGAACAATCAATTTTCTACCGTTTGAACCAATATGCAAAAGTATCGATTGATTGGGCGGATCAATTGTATTTTCTCAGAATCGATTCTTTCTCATGAGTTTATATGAAAGAGACATCGCAATACATACCTAAGCCACTTCTGATTGATTTAATTGATAAATGCGAAGATTTTTCCGTCGCTCCACTTGCAAAATTATTTTTTTACGTTGTTTCAGTGAATGTGGAAGAGTGGTTAGCAGATATGGACCTAGCTCAAGATATGGGCCGCTCAGTTAGCTCAGCTTCTATGCAAAATGAGAACTCAGCGAATCAGGTAACGGAAAATGATTCAATTTGAAATATCAGTGACTGTTAATTCATGATTGGTTTCAATAATTTATCTATCGTGTGAATTTTAGGCTACATTGATTCTAGAAGAGCACTAATATACTGGATAAAAAGTTAACTCTAGACGGAACACAATCTCAGATTGGCTGATGTAATTTAGGCTCTCCGCTGTTAGTATTGCGGAATTACCCTTTCCGATGCACTTTCATTTAAAGAGAATCATCACACGAGCTAAGTGAACTCTGACAGATAGCCGTATTGGGAATCTGTTAAATATTGCCACTAGATGGCCTTGTAGTCTGTTCAAGTTTGGCAACACTGGTGATAGTTTCCGTGTACTTAGAATAATGTCTGCCCGGCCGGGATGTCAGTTCTATCGTCTTTTAATTTATAAGCGTTGTCAATTTAATTCTATAACAGTATTAATGAAAGATCCTTAAACTAAATCCTGTAATTTCATTGTTTGAGAAAGAAATTCAACAGAATCAAATGTGTGAGAACTTTTTGTCTATCTATCGATACTAGTGACGCTAAACCATAACCTTCCACGAGAGTATTTATATAGTCTGTTCTAGATAACATTGCACCTGAGTCGGAAGAAAAAAGACCGTAAATGGCAACAGCGCGGTCTGAGCCGCAGTTTTCTTGAGCGCTGAACCCGGTGGTCTCTTCGTTCAAAGTTCTATTGTCGAGCACCATGTTCCAGAAAATAAAAAAAAATTTGAGCTTCCAATTTTTGATTTTTGATTCGAAATTTGCATTCTGTTGGATGTAATGAGGAAATTAATACCAAATTGTCGAGAGGAAAATTCATTTTCAACAGATGCGTGATTCCTCTAATTCATGTCCGACTCAGCTCTGCTGAGCGCGCATCTGTTAAAAGTGAATTTTTACGCCTCTAGAAGAAGCGTTTAGAGAATTTAGCGTGCCTCTGCTGCAGCCGCTATAGTGCTCGGTCTCTATTTGTCTCTGCGAAAAAGGGTCCTGGCTCCTGCGGCACATCGAGCTGGACAATTTAGGACCTCGGACAAATATACTACCGGGCTCAGCGATCGAGAACACTGCAGCTCAGACAGCGCTGTTGCCATTTACAGTGGTTATTCCTCCGACTTAGGTGCAATGTTATCTGGAACAGACTAATTGCTCTCAGACAAATTAGACCCGCAATTGTCGTTGGGGGGGGGGGGGGCAGTGGGTGGGCACCATTTTTACGATAGAGTGTGCAACACCATAGTGCACTCAATCTGTCGGTGCTGAGCGGTACTGGCTGATCCTGGAATTTGTCTTTCTCTCTATTAACTCATTAGAACACACTTGATTTAAAAAGAAAGAGATAGGGGCAGACTTCTGGTAAGTGCTTCCTCCTCTATCATTTTCTAACACATGTGTTTAAATGCGTGAAAAGAGTGGAACGGAAAGATAGAGAGAGAGAGGGAGAGAGAGAGAGAGAGAGAGAGAGAGAGAGAGAGAGAGAGAGATTTCTGTATCCGTCAGTACTGATGAGTGGCCTCGATTTCTTTCTACAACTGCAAGCTGCTCTGTCTGTAGATTTCACGTTTGATAAATGGTTGATAACTTGTGGAAAGTGCCAAGAAAATTACGATGGCCAAAATTCCGTCTCGGTGCAGTTGGGAGATCTTATCTAAAACTTCTCAAGGGCAGGTTTAAGGAAAAAGCAATGCACCAATCTTTGAAAAAAAAAAAAAAAAAAAAAAAAAATTAATTACTTTTTCTCCAAACCAAAGCCGCCATAAGGGCTGGGGTCTAAAAAGGCACTTCCTGGGCGTTCAATGATTCTTTTCATCCTTCAACTTCGCAGCCATATATTTGATGCATTTTTTTAAGAATATCTCGAGAACTTTTTAGCTATTGCAAGAATTAGTAAGCACATTTTATCTGCTTTGAGGGGGAAATCAGTTTTTGAAAAAAAAGAAGGAAAAAAAGAGAGAAAAAAATGTATAAATACTTCACCTATAAGTAAGTCAAAGCAAAAAGTAAAAGCTATTTTCCATCATTTTCAACATTTTGTCAACATTTTCGTTTTTAACCCCCCCCTCCCCCCTATTATTAGGTACTACAAAAATTGAAATTTTAATTCTGAAACATTATGGTAGAGAGGTTCCAAGAAGTGTCCTCGTACAAAAAACATTTTTGTTATACAGCTTTTATTTCTTCAAATTAGCAGATACATTTTGAAGTGTAAAAGGACCCCCGCTGTATTTTAATGGAGCAAAACACCTTGGTGTCCCAAGGGTTAAAGGAGCCATCAATGTTGCTAACTTCTTATTCCGTGTTACTCGCCCCCGCAATAATTATTCATCATTATTTTGTCATTTATCCTACCAAGGATGCGTCAGCCAAGAATTTTATTCACAGCTTTTTCGAAAATATTGCATCATCAAACAGCGGGACTCAAATAACGTGCTCTCATTAAAAAAAAAAAAGAGGCAGAGTAACACGAATGACTGAACTGACAGCATTAATAAGTTTTTGGTTAATTTTCCAGGAGCCTGGCGGTTCGGATTCAATGTACGATAGCGATTACACCGACGCGGAAACCGAGCACATCCCGCTTACGGAGCCCAAACAAAGGGAAACGAGCGAGGAAGAGCAGGAGAGACCGGATTCAGGAGAGGTCGACGGAGAATGGGGTGAGTCACACTGTCACATAGTCATACAGTCACACAGTCACACGTCACACAGTCACAGTAACAAGTAACCGTGCCTTATACTGAAAACTAATTTCACTATCCAGATCGACGAAAGATTCAAAGATCAGATAGAGCTCGACGTGGGTTGCATTGGTGGATCCAAGAATCTGACTCTCTCTCTTCTCTCATTAGAACGTGTGAGTTAGAAAAGGACAGCTGATCAGGGACAGTCACACGATTTTCGCCTCCTCTTCTATCCTTTTCTAACACATGTATTCTATTGGGATAAGAGAGAGAAGGCCAATTTCATGGATACGCTAATGATTGATTACAACGCAAGCGCAATGCACATCTCCGATGAGATTTCGGGATTTACTGCTCCTGTCTCTGATCCTCCAAAATCAAAGAGAGGTTAAAATATAAATGACTAAGAAAAAGAAAAGAGATTCATCATAGATGTGACTCCCTTCATCATGTGATCCACTCATCCGAACTAGAGTCCCTATATGTAGAGAGTTAAGACAAGTGAAATCATGGGCGCCGCCATTGGATGCGATTTTGCACACTTGTTTACATTCTGAAGCCGTTGTTGTGTTTTGCTCCACTACAAAGATTACAGTTCCGCTAAGTTTGTAACGATGTAATCTTTCCCTGCTTTTGTTGATCGACATGTATTAACGCTTTTAATGATTCTTTTGAGATTTATAGACATTCTTGTGGTGCATCATGATTAAAATTAACAGATTCATCGCAAATTATCTCTTTTATCTGTAAAATACCGTTGGTAAACAAAACAAAAGTGCAAAATCGCATCCAATGGCGGCGTCCGTAGAGCCTAAAATTCATCGACCAATCAGAAGTTGACTACCTTCTTGTCTTAACTCTCTACATATAGGGACTCTAATCCGAACGCCATAATTGAATTTTGTTAAACGCATTCATTGAATTTGTGAGTGAATGGGGCAGTTGCAAGGGTCTGAAATTGTGTGTTATTTATCGAGAAAATGATAGGGCTAGAGGAGCCAACAACAATGGTGCCTTTGGTTTTTTTTTTTATGAGTGTCCCAGTTTTAGAGATACACGCGTATAAAGTTGTAAAAAATCGTGTGCGTAGTGACGTCACTACGCGGAATTCCCATTTAAAACCATGTGTTTTGGGCCAAAATCTCATCTCCGGAAAAATGGGACTTACTTGGAAATCAAGTGCATCTTTGTTCTCAGCTCATCAAGTACTTTCATTTTCTTCATAAAAAAACACAACATTTCAGACCCTTGCAACTGCCCTACTTTGAGACTTTTTGATGCTTCCAATGTGAATTTCACACAATTTTACTCAGGATTCAACCCTCCTTAACACTGTAGGAAAAGTTTCCAACAGACCTATTGTGAACTTTAAGGGATCCTTGCGGTGATATACCAGTAGGTATTAAGGACCGAAAACAATGGCGAATGTCCCCATAGTGCCGACTGTGAAACGGGTCGCGGTGGCGGTAAGAGTTACATCGGAGATGTCAATTGGATGTTCAATTTGCAACTGACTATTGCTGCGTAGCAGTAATTATTTTGCCAGATATTAAGACACCCGCACTTAAAATGATATTGCTTGTATTAAAGATTGCCTAGATAACGATGCGTTTGACCAACGGCTTCGGTCACATCAAACATTGAGTAGTTAACTATTCGTACAGGAAAGTAATGGTTTTGCCTACCAATTAAATTGAAGGAGCTTTTTTTTATTGCGAACATTTCCTTTTAGTTTCTACTATTAAGATAGACTCGACAATCATGCGTTTTTATGTCAATAAGTAGTTTTGGTCACATCAAACATTGAGTAAGTAGTTAACTATTCGTACAGGAAAGTAATGGTTTTGCCTACCAATTAAATTGAAGGAGCTTTTTTTGCGAACATTTCCGTTTAGTTTCTATTATCAAGATAGACTCGAGAATCATGCGTTTTCATCCAAGGACAGTATAGAAGAAGACTGGCCTCTGCTATCTCTTTGCACGGAGGAAAAGTGAAGCCGGTCTTGGCACGGGCTGATGGGCAGGGCACTTCCCCGCGCGGGGGTATATGAACCAATTTAACATTAGCTCTTATGGAGCCTCGCTCTTCAAACCTATTTTAGTTAGCTCTTTTTACAAAAACAATGTCGAGTCTCACAAATGTTATATAGTGTCGTATAACATACATAAACCGAAAATTTGGATCAATTTAAGGCGTCCGTTCTTTAATAATCGAAGTTAAGGTGATTCTATGGCAAACTCCCGGAAATTTTAATCAGATAGATGGCGTTACTTGTCGCTGGCTCCGAAAATAGCCGTTTTTTGACGGTTTTCGGCTGTTTTCGCTGAACAGACGAATAATAGACAACAAATTGGACTGTCAGCACCTGCTTAATATTTTGCTTGATTTTTTGAGCCATGAACGGGCCAAATTGGTCCAGAAATAAAGACGTATTTATGGGAGGAAAAAGTCATACGTAATTTGGAGTTTTACCAGTAAAGATTCAGGTTTCTATTTCACCTGTAATCTTTACTGATACAACTCCAAATTACATATGAAGCAGAAACAAATACAAAGCAGAAATAGTCAGTAATAATTTTTCAAAAACTTTAGGCCTCCGCCTCAGGTACTCGTCCGACACGTTCCTACAACGTTACAAAAACGTGCCATTGAAACAAGACAACACTTACACACCGAAACTATTTTGAAACAGAGGAGGGACTTAAAAACAGTTTTTTAAACAACTTTCTTTTAATCCTGATTTATTCTAAGTGCTTTGAAAAAAAGTTGCGAAATTTCTTAAAACACAATGTGAGTAATATTAGGATTTCGACAATAATGAACTGGAGAAAACATTTTATCGTTGTTTCTTTCGTGGGTGTTTTTATGAATATGAATGCAAAGAGCGATTTTCGAATTGATTACAGCAATGTTGGAGCAAGAGAGGCAAAGGATAGAACAATTAACGGCTGGATGGGATGATCCAACGAAAGTGGATTGGGGCCCAACAGATGACACGGGCGAATCTGAGTCTTATCCTGCACCCACCGTGGAGCCCGGATCTGTCTACAAATGTATAGCGTTATATTCTTACACTGTAAGTTGATTCATAAAGTATATTTTAAACCAGAGCCTCTTGCAGGATAATTCTGCAGGGAGTTATGGACATAAGCTTAGTAAGTTTTGATTTTTTGTTGATTTTAGGCTTCCACGGAGGCAAGAAAGAGTCGAAGACATTGAAGGCGCGAAACATAGGAATCGATGAGGGTTACTAATCATTATTATAGAGATGTAGAGGAAGATGGAAAATGCACCAGAACAATGCCGGAAAATCCGCCTGATAGGCGTCATTTGCGCCCCCCCCCTCCAATCGGCTAAAAGTAAAAAATGGCTGATCTTTTTTTTGGCGAGGAAAAAAAGTTTCAAATGAAAATTTGGTGGTCACCAACAAGTTTTGTTGGAATGTAGGGCCGTAAATATAGGGTATACAGGGGTGCAGGCCGCAGGGCTATAAAATGATATCGAATATCGATGAGCCAAAAAAAACGTCATCGCAATTTCTAACCACCCCCCCCCCCCCCCCCCAGTCGAGCTCGAAATGACGCCCCTGTGTCTGTCGCTGGTTCACTATCGGACTTCGCCTTAGAATATGTTCAAGCGGTATACTCCTTTCAAATGCATAAAGTGTTTTGTCTGTACTCCCTAAAAAAAAGTGTCCATCGGTGACTCTAGATTTACCTTTCCTAAAATAGAATCTCCATTCAGTCACGGTGGTATGACAGTCTTGCCATTTTTGTTATTCAAAAACGCTGTCTGTAAGTGCACGGGGGTGTAAAATAAGTGTTTTATCACCTTCAAAAATGTATCAAAGAAAGAAAATAAAACCGGAAAATTAGAGTCATGTGCGCCAAAGAGGTTTAAATGAAAAAATAATCAACAAAATAGCTCAATGAAAATAAATTGAACGACCAATTGATCAGGAAATACATGATACGTAGTACATAATAGAATAAAAAAATCATTGGATGGTGATATTAATACTACTAAGTAAGGATTGAGTTGAAAAAATGCATCTAGCGAGTAAGACAGATTTGCCATTAGGTGTTCATTGACGGATCCAGCCCTCGCGAATGGGGGGGGGGGGCAAACTTAGGATTTTCGCCCCCCGGAGACCCCCTTTTCCTTTGTTCTCTCTTTCTTTCCCCCTTCCTTCCCCCTCTCTTCCCTCTTTTTTGCCCGAACGGGGGGGGGGCGATCGCCCCTATATCCGCCAATGAAGGTGTTTCTTCACTGCATTACCATATGTGACCGTGTCCATAGGAAAAGGGACCTTATCTTCCGGGGCAAATTTTTCAGGAGGTCGATTTTTAGCGAAAGAGATCGAAAAAAAAAACGATTTATTTTTTGGACGGCAAACGCTCTCTAGTGGTCTTAAGAACAAGTTTCGAGAGTTTTAGGCGTAAAGTGGCACTGTGGTGAGACCATGTCAGAATCATGAAAAGGGACCTTATCTTCCTAATGTAATTTCAATGCCACGAGTTAAGGTCCCTTTTTTTATTTTCCGTTTTTCCATACGATTTCATGACAAAATTTTGTACGGTTTTGGTCTCAAAATGTTTGTCATGACCCTCTATGCGTAGTGGTACCGCTAACTCAATTTCGGTTTTTGGAAGATAATGCACTTTTTCTTGGCGGTACCATTTTTTTTTTTTGTTGAGGCAATTTGTTAAAGATTTTACCGCCAACTCCTAAAATCCTATCTCGGTTGATATGTTTTGCAGGCGCAGAACCCCGACGAGCTGAGCATCATCGAGAACGAGCAATTGGAGGTTGTTGGCGAAGGGGACGGCGACGGTTGGCTGAGGGCAAGGAATTATCGTGGCGAGGAGGGCTTTGTGCCTCACAATTATCTGGACGTGGAGTGGCAGGCGGCGACCGGTCTTCAGGGTCCTCAGCTCCAGACGCAGATCTCCTTCTCGTCCGTCGACTACACCATCGACGAGCAGGACGGCGATCAGGAGGACCAGGAGCAGGAGGAGCCCTCGTCGGAAGTAAGCGTCTCCACCACCGTCACCACTCGCGAAGCAATCCGACCCGCGGATATAGGTGAGTTACTTTGACCGAATGATGGGAGACCCTAAATGCATCAATTTCAACTCTCTACCAATAAGCCTTCGTTCACGCTCAAAAGGGTTTCATCAAACTACAGGATTGCAAACTTGACACTTCCAATTTTTTTTTTTTTTTTCCCGGAAGTTTAAGTGTCCTCTTTCGCCAACTAGGGCCCAACAGACGAAATGGAAGAGAGAAGAAGAAGGAAAGATGATAGAGAGAGAGAGAGAGAGAGAGAGAGAGAGAGAGAGAGAGAGAGAGAGAGAAGAGAGAGAGAGAGAGAGAGAGAGAAAGAGAGCGAGAGAGAGAGAGAGAGAGAGAGAGAGAGAGAGAGAGAGAGAGAGAGAGAGAGAGAGAGAGTTAGAGTGTTAGTTACATCCACGTCCTTCCGAGATGACTAGATCTGAGACCGTCAAATCTTGTCACCTCGGCCGGGATTCGAACCCGGGACCTCTGGGTTAGTGGCCAGTTGCGCTGACCACCAGACCACAGAGGCCGACACTTCCAAAATTCAAACATAAACTCGACCATCGAGCAATACCAATTGGAGTCCCTGGATGTAGAAAGTTAAGACAAAAGAGAAGTCAACCTCTGATTGGACATGAGTTTTAGGCTCTACGGGCGCCACCATTGGCCGCGTTTTTGCACCTTTGTTTATTTGCATACATTTGTTTACAGACGAAGGGGTCCGACGGTATCTTATGGACAAAAGGGGTTAATCGTCGATGAACTTGTTAATTTTAATCACGGTACACCTCAAGAGCGTCTATAGTTCCCAAAAGAATCTTTAAAAGCGTCGATCAACAAAAGCAGTGAAATATTACACTGTTCGAAACTCTACGGCACCGTAATCTTTGCACTGGACCAAAACACAACAACAGCCCTCAGAATGTAAAACAAACGTGCAAAAACGCATCCAATAACGTCGCCCATGCTCATGGTTTCACTTGCCTTAACTCGCTTCATACAGGGGCTCTAGGAGTTCTTTTCGAGTCTGTGGCGAGCTTTTGCCGCGCATGCACCAAGTTTAAGGTCATTCTATGGCAAACTCCCGGAAATGTAGAGATGATTCTATCTCGTATAATTACTTTTTAAAGTAATGGAAAAACGAGTGATCGAGTTCCATTTCCTGTGCACATTAATCATTAATTTACTTTAATCCATTACACGCGAGGTTTCAATTTATTGAACTGAGAATAAAATAACGTTGAAATGTGGAAACTCCAGAAGAAATTCTTCTTTAAGCGCCTTCAATTGATGGTGTAGGCAAAAACAAGTACCACGGAATAGGTAAATGTATCTACCAGCTTGATTTGAATGAACGCATGGATAGTTGATTGACTTGCATCGTTCTGAAAAGGTTGAGTGATTTATAACGGATGGTCAGTGCCGCTGCCTTTTTACGGATATTGCAGGGGGATTCAGGCTCCTATAAGATGTTTAACGATTATTCCAGCGAGGTAAAAGAAAATTTTACCGATTATGGGTTTTTTAGTTGACTACTGTATAATTTTCGGGCACCTTTGTTCGTGGAATCATCGTGGAATATATACTTAGAGGGATTATCTTAAAGTTCTGTTACACCGCAGTATTAGCGTTGCAATTCTGATATCTATATAAATGATGCAAATATAACGATGCGCAAACTTGAACTATATAGGTCAGTTGCATTGTCAACAGAATCGACTTTTGACGCTTGATTCTTATAGTTAATGCCGAGGAAATAACAATGAGTTCTGTACCATATCGAAATCCGTTCGAAAAAAGCGAGATATATCCATTTGAAAATGACGACATTATTGCGTCATTTCGTCGTTTTCTGTCATTGTCCGCCACCCGCGTATCTTTCCACCAAGCGCGCAGTGATGCAAGACTGAGTCATTTTAAAAAGAACAACGATAGCCAAAGAAATTTCAAACTATTTAACTTTAAAATCCGTCAATTTACCGTGAATAAATGATAAACAATAATAAAACACACCCTGATAACACTATAGCCACGGACACAGCAACAACTACGAACTTGAACAATGGAATGAAATACGGCGGCGAGCTTTCGTGAGCAAAGGGGTTGGCAGCACTGCACAGGTCGGCGTGGCTGTGGTGCAAACATGCAAGTCGGTCCAAACTTGACGACGAAATAACGCAATAATGTCGTCATTTTCAAATGGATATATCTCTCTTTTTTCTGAACGGACTTCGATGGAACAAAACTAATTGTTATTTTCTCAGCATAATCTATAAGAATCAAGCATCAAAAGTCGATTCTGTTGACAGTGCAACTGACCTATAGCGCACGCCCCCACGGAAAATTTAACTCGCCGTAATGATCAATAGCTATCTGATATCTGAATAAGTTTCATCAATAAATTTCGTAAAAATAGGAACACTTTTTCATGGACACGTTAGGTTTTATGTTACTCAGCACACCATATTTTTTAAAATGTTTCATAGTGAAAACCAAAAAAAGACTCACATAAGACCTGTTCATTCTGAGCTATTCTACTGAAATCTGCCTCCGGGCTCCTTTTTTGCGTTTATAATATTACATATATTTTTTCCTCATTTAATTCAAGGTGAAATTGTTGACTTTTCCGCCACATTTGGTAACGTTGGTCTGATCCCTTTTCAGATGTTTCGGGCGGAACGTGGTGTGAGGCGCTGTACGATTACGAGGCGACCTGTCCCGAGGAGATCTCCTTCAGCGAAGGACAGATCATCAAAATATTGCGCAAGATTATCCACGACAACGTTGACGATGGATGGTGGGAAGGAGAAGTTGACGGAGTCAAAGGACTCTTTCCATCGCTGGTCGTCGAAGAGTGCCGAGAAAATGGAGATCCTCTCACACCCGAGGTATCTACTATGCATCTACTATATTTTTTAAGATGATCCCAAAGATTGGCAAGAAATAAAAAAACAACGATGCGCATCTTAAGATGATTCCAGGATCGATTAGTTCGAACCGTGGACACCTCGTCGCGTCGCGCACAGTGGACCGAAAAATTAATTTTGCCGGACATGAAAAAAGACTAAAAGACTTGTTGGGTTTTTTTGCTTTAAAAACATTTTAGATGTGCTTTTTTCTCGAAAAAATAATGTTGTTTGACTCATTTTAAGCTCCGATTAGAATGATTTCACACATTTTAAAGTTATCTTGCTATTTCATGTTCATGATCTTGATTTTTGTTCGTAAAATGATGTCCGGGTAATTCCACGTTTTGAACCACCGTGCGTCACGCTGCTCAAAAAGTTCAACAGTTTTGGCTATAGTTAATTTATTTATGATGCAAAAAGTACACATCTGAAGAACGTCAGCACCTGCGAGCATAGAAGGTTTTAGTAATGGTGGCAGCCGGTGACGAGCGTTCCAAACAAAGACAGTTTGTCTCTCTCGCGCTCACGTAACCCCTATGTACTGCCATCTCACTCTAATTTCAAAAATCGTACATAGAGACATCATTCGTGGAACTTTTTGGCTGAAATGAATTCCTCGAGGCATTTTAACGCGAGTTTGATACTAATAAGTCGTGAAACAAGGCCCTGTGTACGAATTTCGAAACTAGAAAGAGATGTGGGTATACATGGGGGTCACGGGAGAGTGAGTGAGATAGTTTGGAACGCTAAGCGAGTTTTATCACAACCGATTGCGACCGATGAGTGCACTGTTGTGGTTGTTGGCTAACCGATTGAATTCGCACTAAAACCGTATATACGTCAGAAATATGTACCCTGAAGGTTTCAAGCCGAAACACTAAAAAAACAAAATACGGAAATGATGAAATGATGAAATACGAAAATTCCCATAAGCCTAGCATCAATGAGTGCGAGTGAGGTAGATAGACATATTATTACTCGCACTTCCTAAGCTTATGGCGAAATGAGTTTCAAAATTTACGGCTTTACTTCTCAACGAATTTTGTGTTATCGATGAAAATCGAAAAAAGCTATGTTTTATTTTACTATTTTATGCGTATTCAAGATTCTAAACAATATTGATAAAGACAGTCAGACACATCCTGATATTACCCTTATACTGTTGCTTTGAACAATGAACAGTGTTTTTTACTTGGATTTTGTTTCTCCTTTTTTAGGGACAAGATACTCCGCCAGGGTCGGCGCCGCCTGTCTTCACTCCACCCGACGTGCCCTCGTTCCTACTCGCTCCATCGACGGTCGTTACGCAGCCAACACCAATCCACGACTTCCCTCAAAACGGTGAGTTAAAAAAATAAGACGGCGCTAATGATATAATCTTCAAATGAGTCATCGTTAGTTTAGCGTGGTGGTTTCGGATCCTTCCCTTTCATTCGGCTCTACTTCATACCGATGCGACAGTTCTGAATGAACAGATGTTAACATATTTTAAGAATCGGCAATGGAAGCTCCAAGGGAAGCAAGGTAGATTAAAGAAGGTATGTGCATAACTCGCTCGCGCCGCCCGTAGCCGCTAGAAGCGCTAACAACTTTTCAAAAAAATGACGTCATGCGGGTGAAATGAGAATCCACTCTGATTGGCTGGTCGGTGAGGAAACGTACCCTGATTGGTTGGCATATAATCGCCAGTCAATCACAGTGATTTCACCCGCATGACGTCATGAAGAAATGTGAACATAGTTTGAAGCAGCTGCTAGCGGCGCGAGCGAGTGTTGCACATACCTTCTTTAATCTACCTTGCAAGGGCAGTATACACTATGCATAATGCATAATGCATAATTCCCGGCATGTTCCTCGCATGATCTAATGAGAAAGATGTAACCTGCAAGCCGCAAGTCAATCCGTTCCGATTGGAAACGGGACAAGAACGCAAGCTTCAATGCACCTTTTGACAGGGCACAGGGCTGTCGTGTTGTGGAACTTAACCCTTTAAGGGCCAAGCCCGAGTATACTCGTTTTTCTTCTCTAGTCTACTTCACATTGTTCCAGTCTTCATTCCGGATAAACGCGATTCTTGATGACAACACTAACAAGATAATGTTTCGTCGGGCGCCTTCAATGTATCGTATAGGCAATTTCAACTCCCCCGAGTACGAACAGTTAACTACCTTCCCTATATAAACAGAAGAGATGCGTTCTTTTGAAATAACCTGGCCCTTAGAGGGTTAAAAGGAATTTTTCAACTCACTGATGATTCCACCGGATGACGAAATTATTACACAGTCCGCATGTATAAGTGAGAAGTGTGACTGTAGCCGTGATTTGTTGATGATTTTTGACATGTTTGCATGAAAATCGAAATATCGATTGAAATTATGATTTTACGACGAAAAAGGCGCTTCCGCGATGATTCTAAGTTGATATAATACGGCTTTTGCAGCTGATTAACAGCAGATTTCCGTATTTTTCCGCTGTCACTAAAAGTCGTCTGGTGTCCTTTTCGGCCACTAAGCTCCAGATTTAGATGCCCAAAAGCGACACCAAATGACGACTATTGGTGACAGCGGAATAATACGGAAGTCTGCAATAAAAAAAGCTATCCTGGTGAAAATGACGACTATAACCGTTCCAAAAACGACTATAAACATAGTTGGCCAACTATGGATTTATAGTTGGCCAACTATAGATTATAGTCGGCAACTATGTTTATAGTCGTTTTTGGAATAGTCGTATAGTCGTCATTTTTACCACGGATAAAAGCCGTAATATCATCTCAAAATCATCGAGAAAGGATCATTTTTATCTTAATATTATTCGATTTCGATTTTCATGCAAAATAGCGAGAAACATCGGCGACACTGATGTCCGTGGTAAAAATGATGACCATAACTGTTCCAAAAATGACTATGAACACAGTTGGCCAAGTATGGTTATAGTGGTTTTTGGAATAGTCGTATAGTCGTTATAGTCGTCATTTTTACCAGGGGTTATAACAAATGACGGCTTATGACTCTCAAAAATATGACGGCTTATGACTCTCTAATATCTGTAATATTTTTGGTCATGGACCAATGGAAGCACAGTTGACTTTAAACTTGGATGAAATTTTGTTAGAGGTAGTTTCAGAAGTGTAGGCGGACCAAAACCATAATCTTTGGCGAATTTTCAACTTTCATTCCTTCAAATCAATACCGAATTTGCTCCTGACTTTATTCTTTTGTATTTAAAGTTTTCCTTATTGAAATGTGAACTCTCAATTTCATTTTTATTCATTTTCATCGAGTAATATCAGAAATAATGTTGACAAATTCCAAAGATTATCGGTCTAGGTTCGCCTACACTTCTGAAACTACCTCTATTCATTTATGATTCCATCAGTTGAAAAAAGATTACAGGTCACGGTATTTTTGAGCGATTCAGTCATAGTGCTGAACTAGACTTGAAAACCCCAAAGTATACTTACAGCAACAATTCCACCATAAAGATCGTTGAGCTCAAACAATTACATGAAAACTAGGCGTAGTAGGAGATAGAATAAAGTAAGTATAATAATGGAGAAAGAACGGAGGAAGGCTATTTCTGAGTTCAGTGAGTTCTGGGGAGGAGGGGGAGCGGTGGCGGAGGGGGGGTGTTGCTTTTAAACCCTCACCCCGCTCGCCCACTCGGGTAACGTAGCAAGAACTGCGGTCGGCATTGTTTCATTTCAGACTTTCGGATACATACAAAATAAAAATGCGCGGTCTGCAAGAGGAAGAGACTACGCTCACAACTTTGCAAAACTTGAATGCCGAAATTAATAACGACTCCTTCTCTGTTGGCATCATGCGATCGACTGCAAGACAAAGAGAGATGAAAGCTGAAATGAGTCATTCGCTCGCACAACAAAGGGGATGAAAGTTGTGTAGGAATAAGGCACGTGCTGTAAAACAAACTTTTCTCTTTATAATTAGCTCAAACACGTAGCTGAAGGGGGGGGGGGGTTAATGCTCCCTGACACTGAAATTTTCCTTTAAATAAGACAATTCGTCACGTTTTCTGGGAATTTTGATAAATATTGGACTTTGGACCTCCTCCTTGACTCCTGACCTACCCTGGACCCCCTCCCCTTTCCTTGAAAAATGTTGAGCGACGTCGGACAGAACTTCCGTACATTTCATTCAATCGGCACGTGCCATTTTAGCTTCAATCTTTTTTCGAAACTCTTCAATATCAAGAACATGCGTATTTTCATCGAAATCACTATCGCGCACTTCGATCACGCAATCAGGCAAATGTAAATGTGTGCAAAAATAAAATCCTTCGGAGGTGTGTAAGGCTTACACACCTCCGAAGGATTTTTTTTCTTTTATTCCTTTTTAGTGGATCGATAGAGCTTACCAAGAAAGTAATATCCTGAAAGTTTCGTTACTTTATCTGCATTCGTTCAAAAGTTATGGGTTTTGTCTAGCTAGCTCACGCGTTCGATTCACAGTGCGACGTGACGCGGGGCCGCAACACTTAATGGGAAACGCAGAGTGCTCGCGCCACGCCGCGGCCGTTCGCCCTCAGTTTTTAAGACGTTGTGAGGTAATTGGCACTCTCACTAAAAAATCGCCAGGGATCCAACATTATAGAACAGAAACTTTCCTTCCCAACCACGATTTAATTTTTTTGCATCTTCTAAGCGAAGTCGAATTTCGAGGAATGGATTTCACCATCGTTCACGTCTCACTGTCATCTATAGATTGCCGTACTTAAGAGCGAATCAACGTCAACTAAGAATCTTTGGGTGTACGACTGTACGTCCTCTTTAAGACACAAAAAATTGGAGTGCATACGTACTACACAATTAGCTTTTGAGATTTCGATATTCTAAGATGTACTAGCATCAGGTCCACTTAGGAAGACCATATTAGTTTGATTTTCATTGAGTCTACCCTCGTAAGAATGGTTCATACAGGTCCACCGCCAATTCTTCATACTGTATGGATCCCATACATGGATACGTATGGATAGTATGTGTGTGTATCCATTGGATACATATACACTGTCCCCATACTGTATAGTGTATAGGGAATTGGTTATGGACCAGTGTTGCCAATAGTGGACAGATTCGACCACACGTGGACTATTTTGATGAGAATACAGCCACGCAACTGTCCATAACTGGCCACGCTCCCACTTCCGATCCTCTATCCCTATCCACAGTGAGGACAGTTTTCAACTCGAAAACTGTCCAAACCTAGCCCGTCCAAACCTAGCAACACTGTTATGGACCCGTAAGAACCATTGTTACCAGCAAACAAGTAGAAAGAAAGAAGTGAGCAAAAAAAAAAGGTCACTCTAAGGCCGCCTTTGGACTCCCGCGGGGATCAGATGCTCGAAAAAGTTTGAGAACCGCTGCTCTGGTCATTTATTCAACCTCCTTTCACAATATATCAACGAATAGCTGATTTCCATCTTCTAATAAATGAAACGGCTCATCGTTTCCATCGCTTTTATTGCAGAAGCTGCTGGAGGAGCTAAGAAAACTGGAGCGGCAGCGTCGGCAACAGATGTGGAAACAGACGAGGTGGACGAAGGAGAAGGAGATGGAGAAGGAGACGGAGAAGGAGGGGACGGCTTTGCAATGACGATGACCCGCAATCAACGGAATCAATATGATTCGCAATTTGACCCGGACGAAGCCGAATCCAAGCCTCCCTCTGGCCCCCCTCCCGGCCTACCCCCTCCGCCACCACCGCCTGTCCAAATATCTGTCATTGAAGGTGAGTAGTGAATACTCTGAATACCTATATAGCCATACTTAAGGTTTTATAAGTCTAACGTCCGTATCTGTATCTGCATGTGTTGATATACCGATACAGTTTGTTTCAGAAGTTTAAAAAACATGTACCTCCGATGAACAACGGGGGGTCCGCTCGTAATAGCTAGCGGTTCGCAGAATGTCTCATGTAAATCAGTTGACAATTTTTCCGATCTATAACGCACGATCAGACCCGTTCTTTATCGAAATAAGGTACTATGACCTTCAAAAGGAAGTTCCCTGGTCGGAATGTTATTCTTTTAAATCTCGGCAACCTTGAAAAAATTTGACGGCTTTCAAGAGTTTAAAGACTAATCCGGATGCCCCTTTCAGAGTACATCATGAAAAATCGAAACTTCTATTGCGGAAACAACGTGGAAATTTATCAATGAAAATTTTGACCAGGGTACTTTCTTTTGAAAATCATAGAACGTGTTTTTCGACTCGGACTTGTGATCGCATATCGTTTACTTTTACGTTAAACCGATAGTTAAGACTGTCTGAGGGTGATGCTATAGGTCTAGAATTGCACTGGAAAAAACAAAGTTTAAGAAGAGCCGAAGCAGCCTTTCAGAATAGCTTCGCAGAGCAAAAGTTCTAACCACGCATTCAGTAATTAGCGAAGCTATGCTCAGTAATTTTTACTCTGAAGAACTTGAATTTCTCAGTCAAATCAACTAAAGGCAACGATCGCGGCTGCCACGATAGGTAGCTAACTACTCGTACATGACCGTACCGTTTTCGCATAACCGGCAAATTGAAGGCACTTTGTAAAAACTAAAAAATGCGATAGAGTTGATTCCTTTTCTTCATAACTTTTACACTGTTTTTTTCATCCTATTCCCCCGTTCTTTTCTTCCCCTTCTTTTCTGTCTTCCTGCTTGTACCCTACTCCACCCTCTTGCCCTCGCTCACCATTCTGCGTCTTTTGCTGCATATCGGTGAATTTGTGGATATTAGTGCGTTTTTGCAAGTTTGTTTACAAACGAAGAGGTTTCACGTTATTTTAAGGGATAAAAGCGTGAACTGTCGATACATCCCTGCATTTTATCACGTTGCACCTCAAGAATGTCTAAAATGTCGGCTAAAAAGGAAAGAAGAATGTCTTTTTTTTTTTTTTTTTTTTTTTTTTTTTTTAGAAGCGTAAATAGGATGTCCATTAGCAAAGGCAGTGAAAGATTACACCGTTAGAAACTCTACGGCATTGTAATCTTTGTATTAGATCAACACAATGGCCCTCAGAATGTTAACAAATGGGCGAAAACGCATCCAATGGCGGCGCCCATAGTTTCACTTGTCTTAACTATCCACATACAGTGACTCTAGTGTTTGACAACTCGGCGCTGTATGATGATACTTTATAAGAGCCGGGCAGGGGAGAGCCTCGTCAAGTATTCAGTCTATTATTCACTAGGCTAATGATGCATTTGTTTTCAGCAAACGTTTGCGCCTAAAGGCTCATTGCCAAAACATAGCCCTTGAGGCCTCCAGCACTGGTTATCTTATAATGATTACAGCACACGAGTAGGAAATGAGTGAAAATCGACGTATGAGAAATGAGTATTGCGACCGAAAAAACTGCTCGAATCCATTTTTTACAATTTTTTTCATACGCCTGACAACTTTGTGAATTGACAGATTCGTAAGTAATCCAGTTATAGGTTGGGTTGGGGGGGGGGGGTTCCATGCAGTGAAGGAATGGGTCTGATGCAAACTTTTGCTACAGCGTTATGGAGAGTTGATTCCTATGTGAAATCACATGAAAAATCTCTAAATTTACTCTCAAACTAGAAAAATGCATCAAACAAAATTCAAAAATGGCGGTCGAATGAGCACGCTATAGTGGGGGAGCCCTGTCTGGTTGTAGCTTTCTCTATGCTTAAACACTTTTCTCAGCATAAGAAGTTGCAATTAGATGGGACTCCCCCATTGTGGCCCGCTCGCTCATGTTCGACCGCCATCATTGAATTTGACTAGACGCATTGATTATCATTGAATTTGACTAGACGCATTGATTGAGTTTATGAGTAGATTTTTCGTTGGAATCGACCGTCCACAAAGCGCTGAAGCAAAAGTTTGCAACAGACCCATTACATTTTGATCATCGTTGCTCTGAATGTTTCATGTACTTTAACATACTATTATTATCTGATTTTACAGATGAACCATCGGACGAGATCGACGAGACATTTGAGGTAATTCACCATTATATTTCGTTTTTAGTGGGGTACACATTACCTACAAATAAAAAAAAAAAACAAAAAAACAAAAAAACAACAAAACAACATAAAATTACTCGTAGCAATTAAGAAAACAGTATGGGGGGCTAGAAACTTATAAAATCAACTTAGGGGGGAGAGGGGGGAAACCAATTGCGCTCGTTGACCTTTCGTCGTCGTGAGAAGTTACACTTATTTTGTTTCACGAAAGAAGATTTGAATGGAAGCGTATGCAATGTGCAAAAATCAAAATCAAGAAGTAAATGTCTCTACATTTTTTAATTCTGAACGTGGTCAATTTTTTTTTTTTCTTTCAAAGGAGGAGCCGATGTCATCGGAAGGGGCGCCAGATTTGACCGAAAAAGCGACGAGTCAGACTCAGAAACAGAAGACACCGAAAACTAGTACAAATAGCAGCAGCGGCGACTTCGGGCTGGGAGTCACTCAGATATTTGTAACGGCCGCCACCCCCATGATGGAGGACGGCGGAGGCGATAAATCATTCCCTCCGGGTCCCCACCCCCCACATCCGCCCCATCCCCCGCCACCGCCTCCAACACCGTCGACCCCGAAAGGGCAGCTGGATGACGGGGAAGAGGCCGAGCTGGAGGCCACAGAGGCGGCGGCGGCGGCTGCCAAAGAGGAGGACGGCGATCCGCCGGTGGAGGCAATAACTCGCGAACCCACCCCCTTTCCATTGAGCAGCAGCACCGGGAGTGAAGAGGATACCGGACCGAGCACAGCCGAGAATTCGCAAGCGTATCCGGCCCCGACTCCAGCGGCGGCCACGGTCACAACTCAAGGTCAAGGTCAAGGACCTGCACTGCCGGAGATGAAATCAGTCCCCTCTTCTTTCCAGCAAGGCGAGATCCCTGACGAGTTGGAACCGCATCAACTTGCGCAGCTGCAGAATTTGAAAGAATCAAACGCCTAAACAGAGGGGCAAGCTAATTCATAGCTGGTATCACAGGATACTATGATCAGAGCGGAGAATCGAATTCATTTTGAAACAATTTGTACTCTGGGAACACAGAAAAAAAAGAGCCAGCAGCAGATTTGGGCAAATGGGGGTGGTAATCAATTACATGATTACCAAGTAATCGTAATTTTTTCGGATGGAGAGTTTACGGTAATCAGGGGTGATTTTTTACAAGTCACCCATCATATTAGTTACAGAGGAATTAGATCTAATCAGAATGATCCGAAAGTTTATTTTAAATCTGTGAAGACTATATTTAAATAGGTACCATTCAAAGGTCTGACGATTACCAACTACCCACCCAGTAATAGTGCAATCGATTACACTACTATACGTTCAACTCTGAGCAGAAGATCTCTATCGTTGATCATACTAATACTTTGGTAAAGTTGACCACTACCTGTCATTTTTTGCTTAGTCATTTCTCTACCGAAGGTTTGGTATGAGATACTATAAAGGTTTTATTCTAAGTAAATATCTTTGCAACCGCCACATTGGAAAGTATGAGAGTCTAGAAATCTTCGGCAACAGACTGGGTTATAAATTACGGAAATCATCCTTATGAATGAAAAGTATTCTTGAAAAATACGTCTACCATCTTGGAAGATGGGTAAGCGTAAGCATAATTGTTGTTTGTACTGATGAATTCCGAATCTTACTTCCATTGGCTCTTATATGAGTTTCCGATTTGATTGTAGTAATATATGCTAGCTAGAAGGACTAACTCTAAATTGGATGTAGGGTCCCTACAAAGGCACTGATCGGTACATATTTAATGACATTTTTTAATTCACAGATGATTCAACCAGCTGATCAAAATATTACAGTTTGGTTCAGTTTAAAACTGGAAACCACAAAAATAATTGCAACTATGATATTTTCTCAATCAATGGCATTACTGTAAAACTACCAATAAATCCACACATTTTTCAAAGACATTGATGGCGACTCTGCCGGTAGAGAAAATATTGCAGATGCGAGTAATTTCATGCATTAGTCATGAACTGAACTGAACTGAACAGTGCAACGTTTTGGTCTATCGGTGGAATCATCAGTGAATTGAAAAGAGCTGTAAAATATACACAAAGTGGTAGTTCTCTGTTACGGTGACCAAAAACATCAATATTATAATAAGAAAAAATGAAAGAGCCATCGTTTAAAGGCCATTCATGGTGAAAGTGTTAAAAAGTTAAGAAAATTGATTTTGAGAAAAATGGAATGAAACTGCTATTAGCTGATTGGACGACTATAAGCAGAAAAGAGTGAACTACAAAGGATATTAATATTGGTTGGTTCCTTTCTGCATAAAACCGCCCAGCTGTCCAAGGGAGTTAGAGTACCTATTTGCTTGTGTAATTACCACTCTTCATAGAGAAACTTGGTAATATTACTGCTCCAAACTTTAACCAAAAGTAGGACAGCGTAAAACTCTTTGACCTACCTAAACCACTATCTCAATTTTGTAAATAATTGACTTATTGCACCACTTTCACCTTGAACAGCTCAAATTTTGAGATAATTAAAAAGATGGGCAAAAAATTAACTATACAGGGCGTTTCAGACCACCCGTCCACTATCTTTTTAGGGAAAACGGCCAAGGTAATGAAATCCTGACGAAACATTTCCAATGTACATCGACCCCAAAGAATTCCGGGAAAATATTGCCGACCCCGAAAAAACAGCCCCTAACGACCTAATTGGGCCCCAAAAATGGGTAAAATTGCTGTTTCTCGATGTTTTCTTATGGGACGGGTGTTTTTTTTTATTCCAGAAATGAACTGTGCACCTAAAAATAAGCACTTTTTGTTCTGCAAATTTTTTCAAAAAATGCCCCTTTCTCAAAATAGGGGCCGTTTTAAAAAAAATGTAGGAGCCATTTTGAATCGCTCGCTGTGACCTTAAAAATTGTTGGATTTCAAAAACTAAAAATATTCTGAATCAGCAGATCAAGGGCTTTCTTTTGATGTATCACAATTTTGTTTTATACGAAAAGAAATTGGGGGCCCCCTCCCCCCTAAATTTTGGGGCTTTGGGGGCCTCTACAAAAAAAATTTCAAATGGCAAGGTATAGGTTGTGATACATCATTTGAAAGTTCTTAAAAAGACAAAGAAAATGGTCCAAACCGGAAGTCAATCCGATAATTTTAACGAGAGTTACAATGGTTACAGCCTGGCCTCTCCCCCTTTTTGGAGCTTTGGGGGCAGGGCCCCTTTGAGTAAAATTGAAAATGGCAGGGTACAAGTTGTTACAGATCATTTGAAAGCCCTTAAAAAGACAGAGGAAATGGTTTAAACCGGGTCTAAATTTGATAATTTCAACGAAAGTTACAGCCATTCAAAGATTTGAAGTATTTTTCTCGTATTGGATACATCGAGGAGGCTAAGGTCCCTAGAGAAAAAAGGTTTTCTCTAGGGACCTTAGAGGAGGCCATAGAAAACAATCACGACCACATACAAAATCCCGCGAATACGAGAAGAATACTTAAATTCTTTGAATGGCTGTACCTCTCGTTGAAAGCAATGAGGTCCTTACGGACCGTTTTTGGGGTTGGCAATATTTTCCCAGAATTCTTTGGGGTCGATAGACATGGGAAAATTTTTGTCAGAATTTCATTATCTTGGCCGTTTTCGCTAAAAAGATAGTGGACGGGTGGTCTGAAACACCCTGTATAACTTGAAATAATCCTCAAACTAAATGGTTCAAATTTTAAATCATCGAAAGTGAAAATTTTCAAAGTAAAAAAATTAAAACTTTCTGTGTCCGGACTCTGGACTCCAGAGAGTTAATATTTTGATCCTGTGCAAAAAAGTGGGGGCGGCTACCCGATTTTTAACGGAGTAAAATTGATAAAAAGGCAAGAGAGAGATCAGAATTCCAGTCTTGCTTGATTTCGTTTTGTTTTCCCTTAATTTTGAAAGCAAGGAAACCTAATCTAACTCTCAGTCCCTTGGGCAAGCATCAACCCCTTCGAAATTAGCACCACAGAATATACTGGTAAGAGAGGGGGAGGGAGGGGGTATCGAAGACTAAAATACATATATTAAGGAGCTGCTCTACAAATGAAACGCTCTGTTAGGCTGAAGAAATATTTTGTGGCTTTATCAAAATTTGTAATCAGGTTTGGGAGTTTTTCTTTTTTCATTTTATTCATCAGCCAATCCAGAGAAACCATCCTAATTACAGAGGATGCGGGAAAAGAGAACTTTCCCCCTTAACTTGTGAAGAAATAAAAAAGTAATAGTTAGAAAAAAAAAAAAAAAACCAAAAAGATTGATAAAAATAGGCAAACAGGCGAAAATAGAAGCAAAAATGGGCATTTCACTTTTTCAACGCCAACCTTTTTCTTCTTTTTTCACTAAACGTGTTAATCAAAGGGCAATGAAAAGCAAAATGGGTGAATTGATTTGCCAATTACGGTCCAGTCAAATCTAATATTACATTGAAGATTGGATTTACCGAACAATGTTTTGGAAAGCTTAATTATTACTGCAAGAAACAAGGTCAAAACTTTAATTGATTTTCTTGCAAACTTTTAAACTAGAAGCCTGCAATCACTCTCCCCTTAAAGCAAGAATATCAAAACTGGAATAAGAGCTAACAATTGAGCAGATGTCTGAAAAATAAATAATATAATTTCATGCGTGTTAAGAATTTTATATTTAAATTTTTGTTTTCTTTTTTTACAAAAATAATTTGCTAAAATTTAAAGATAACGAAATACACGCGGCAGAACTTAAGCATAAGTCTAAAAAATGGATGGAATTTAGGTTTAAGATAAGTTCATTATAACACTGAGCTGGTGTTACCTTTTTTAACCTTTTGTTTGAATCTCATCATTTGCCAAAGTTCATTTACCCCTCTGGGAGTTTTTGATTGAAAAGTTTTAATGGAATTCATCAGCCTTAAACAAGCAAATAAAATAACTGATACCTATCATATTTTTCCAAAGAGTAAACAGAAGATGCATATCAATGCTCATCATGCGTGGCAACTCCAAAGACTTGGAGATTCTCATTATTATCCTACAATAAGTACATATATCCCTTTTGAATCTAACCGCTACCTATAGAACATACATTTGTGTATGAAAATCAGAACTATTGATTTAAAGAGTTTCAAACACATACATTTTGAACCACTTCTCAGAAAAACAATTCGTAAAAATTACAATGTTTCAGTATTAGCCCGAAAAAAATATGGACTCACTCTTCCAGCCAATCAGAGGCCACCTTTCATTTTCGGTTTCATTGAGGAGATGAACATTCTTTATTCCACAATTACTACATCAGAACAGAAATGCCATGTTTAACATATCATTTTATTTAGAGCAAACAGATTAATCGTTTTAAGGTATTTGGAACGTAAAAGTTTTGTACCAGTGTCTAGAAAGAATAGCTTCATGCGGATTCCCTTAGGGGTGAGAAATTCTAGTTACACCTCCAGTCAGTGAGAGGCCATCTTTCGTTTCCGCTCTCAGCAGAATTGCCACGCTGGACGTCATTCAAATTGCGATTCTTGTTCACTCTTTGTCTTTTTTCTTCGTCACTGTTTCTTCTTTTTTACCTTACTGTCTTAAGATTAATTTTTAGACTAGCATTGACTAGACAACCTAATAAGTGTAGAAACAACAGCAAGAAACCATACGAATAAAGGATGATTTCATGATTGCTGTAACTGTGAATTTGTTTTCTATAGATGTAATTTATTTTTAAAAAAGTCATCTGTTTTCTAAACCAATTTGTTATTTCTTTTTAGACAAAACAAAAACAATTATTTATTTGTTGAACGTTTAATGAATAATAACTAACGTGTTTACTTTTATAACTTTGAACAAGATACACTTAGTTTTTCTGTGTCGGTATCCAAAAGTACTGTACTGATTGTTTTTAATGTTAACTAGTTCAATACCCATACAAGTTTTATCTAACATGTTAGGGGAAATTATCTTTAGCGTCTAAACTACACACAAATGTACTTCGAATCAATAAACCTGTTGCTTAGTCCTGATACATATATTTACTCAAGTTAAAAACGAAATAAATTTACAAGGAAAATACAAATGTACAAAATTTTGTACACATACACACTACAGCGGCTACTCCGTTCATCTAGCCAACGTCTCACTTAAAGTAACTGTACAAAAGTTTCTGCGAGTCCAGCCGCTGATTGCATTCAATCAAATTGAGAGAATAATCAAGTCAAAATAGTAGCATGGCATTTTCCTGAGGCGAATCAAGACAGTTCAATTGGAGTGCCACTATGTAGACTTGATTCAGCAGTAAGTTCACCGAACCATATGCCATCCATGATGCGTCACGTTATTTGGTCAACTGGCACATTGCCAAATTGAGTCCAGAGAGCAACATTCCTAAGTAGTCTTCTTAAGTTGCTCTCAAAAGACGCCATGCTACTATCTAGATTTGCTCGTCCAAAATCAGAGTCCAACGGATCATTTACTTTTTTTTCATTCCGATCATTGAAACTGTCTATGAGTGACGCTATTGGTCTAGAATTGTAAGACTTGACTGTTGCTATAGTAATCATCATTAAACTGCCTTTCAACAGCTACCCATGAGGAGCCTTTATAAAGCTATTATTAAAGAAACTTAACTTCGGTTACCATAGCAGCAGTCAAGTCTTACAATGCACGACCAATAGCGTCACTCATAAACAAACTTGCTTATTGGTTTGAGGCAAAAGTGAATAATCAGCCTGCAGGTTTTACCAAGCACTTTCACACACCATTCTGATAAACAGAGTCTAGCTCATTGAATAAAAAATTATTGGCTATCCATTTACAAAGGATCAATGAAGTTCTCCTTGATCGATATTATAGAATGGGCGCATGAGCTAAGATACGATTCTTCAAATTTGCAAATAAATGAAGTCGTGTAGCATGCAATATCGCATCGTTGAGATTTTGCCATTTAAACTCACGTGAAATGTTGAATTCTTGACCTTTCGCTTCATTTTAAATGAACAAAACGTAATGATGTCAGATTGTGCCCTACACCACTGCATTTAAATATAAACATCAAATAGGAAAATCAGGAAATGTTTGGTGGAACAAGCAGCTGTACGCAGAATGCACCTAAAGTTCATCAGACTTTACGAAGTGTTACAGGAAAAATGATTCACCCCAAAGAGGAGAAAAAATATCATAAATATTAAGATTTACCTGATTCAAAGATTAGCAATAATGAATTGTTTTTTGTTTTACTTATTTATTTTCTTTTTCTTAAAAAAAAAAAGGTTGACTCCTAAAGTTCTAAAGTAGCATATAGACCAGTTTAAATTGGCACTGAGGCAATTACATCGAAAATGCAACTGAATACACTTGTCAAATATGTTTGATTGAATACTCTTATTTTTGATGTGTTGGATAAGTTTATTAAATTGGGTAATTGCGATATCAAAAATCAGATAAGCGTACGAAAAAGGATGTTATATTTAACTCATAGAGCTATGTACACCTAGCAAAATGACAAGTCTAATGAGGCAGTTGCAATATCATTAAAAACAGCTTTTTTTTTTGCAAGAATCTCCAAAACTTTAGTGTGAGTAACAAGGTGAAACCCATGGAAAATTCTGCATTCTGTACTAACCAAGAAAACAGCAGTTAAAAAATCGTGACCGTACCATTACCATTGACCAGACCTTGTGCGCTTGCTCCATCAGTAATCATTGCTATCAATTCGGTATTCTAACACAACATAAAACTTGTTTCATTGGCATCACTGTTTCTCTCACAACATAAGCAGCAAATTTAAACTCTAAAAAACTAAGCAAACGTCTCATTTGCTGTCTTTTTCATGATTAGGCAGCAAATTGCTGCGATTGATAGTCCTTTCAGAATTGAAAAATAGATATCGTACATGCTCAATTTAATCTACAGAATAAAAATTCTATGAAAAAAACTAATTTGTAAAAATATTTAATCGATTAGGAGTAACTTTTTTGTTGTTGATTATTTTGTTGTTTCTCTTATTTCTTTGACTGTTTTTGGTTTGTTGGTTTTCCTCTTTTTTTTTTTCTTTCAAATGAATACATGTTACCGATTTCTAACTGCTTGCCCTACTACTCTGAAAATTTACCAAAGATAGTTCAGGTTAGTTTTATATAGCAGTGTCTGGTCTCATTTCTTTGCCTTGGCTTCGAAAAGCACAACCTAGTTGCATAATTTCTTATTGTTCTTTTACATAATAATGTAGATATTATATAATCTTATGTTATTTATTCGTTGTATATAAATGAAAAATAAATCACTATCAATTTTATGCAAAATTTCTTAGCGAGTTCTTGTTTAATTTTTTTCTGTCAAAGTATTTGAGTTGAGCGTTCAACTGTAGCAAGAGATTTTGATCTTGCACAGTAAAACAACTTAGTAATGATTCATTCCTTTTAGTTTGATAGAATGGGTCTGATGTAAACTTTTGCCACAGCGAATAGAGCGACATAGAAGATAAGGTTGGGAGGGTGGAGATGAACAATCATATATGAGCTGGATATTAGGTCTACTTTTGGAAGTATTTGTCAGAATGACCCATTGCCGCCACTGGTCTGGATAGGCCAAATTCGTAATGATGAAGAGTTAACATGTTACAAGGGCCAAAGTTAACCTTAGAATCATTAATATAAAACAAGAATTTTAAAGCAATGAATGAGAAAAAATATCATGCAGTAGCAATGTCCATTCCATAAAACTTGCTTGGCACAGAATGTGTTGAAGGTCAGTTTACAGCCAATGTAATGGAGTCTCAAATTAAAAAAAACAGGCTTAGAACAATAATGCATTAGTCAGGAACAAAGACAAATACGTATATCTAGAGCGGCAGTCAAATGGAAAGCCTGCGTAACCAATGCACAGGATTTTTAGGTTGAGGTTAAGATGTGGTTTTTCTTAAAATTTCTCATGTATTTTAGTGGTTGAAATCAATGGACAGTTGTCATTGCTCTGCACTCGTAAAAACTAAAATACACAGGAACAGAAAGGAAAATTACAGCTTACCCCATACTTAAAAATCCTCTATAATTATACATTTAATTAGAAAGCCACTTTAATTAAAAGTATAGTTCATAGGTTTGATCTTGTCAAAAAGAAGAGGACAAAATGGAATTTATCTCAGTTATTCCTAGCAAAAACTAGCTTCATCACAAAAAGTTGCAAGTACAATTTACAAGAATCGAAATTAGCAACAGGAATAAATTCCACCTACGTTATGATAGAAAAAGACAGTAGGTACTCAGGAAATTTCCATCAGATCAATCCTCAAAATCAACAGATTGGATTTTCCTTTTACGCACGCCTGATTTGAACTGTTCGTTTTTACGCTTCTTCTGTTCTTTGGTTTTCAATTGCTTTTTGATTTTCCTTTTTGCTGCTTTCTCTGGATTCTTAACAACCTGTGAACGGAATTACAAAAAATAAACAATTGAAATTATGAATTTCTAGCTATTAAATATAGAGCAAGGAGATTGGTACAAACAAGATGTTTGGAAAGACTGAAAGTATAAAAATGTCTCTCCACCAAAGAGGGATAGTAAGTTGTGGTTTCTGCCATTCTTTTAGAGCATTTTAGAAGTCACCGGGCAATCACTGGAGCAAGAATGATTGCATAGCTAAGTTTTCCAGTGTATCTACGTATGTGTCGCAGATAGATAGCAATTGACTTATTCGCCTAGGCAGATAGCAAGCTGGTCATTCTATGATCACAAAAAATTGAACTCTCTGGTACTGTGCCTTAAAAAATAAGTATATCAAAATTTACTTCAGCTCATTTAAAAACTGAAATGCTGACAAAGGTAAAGTCTTGTATTCAGAGATTGATTTTTTACTTTGACATTTAAAAGTAACAACGAAGAGAAGTTGAAAACACTTGTTTTAAAACAGTATAACTGAAGAATCATTGAAAAAAAAAATCTAATTTATAATCACCAGCTATTAGCTTTTGAATGAGCTAAAGTAAATTTTGATGCCGTTATTTTGGCACAGTCACATTAAGTTCATTTTTTTTCAAATCATGAGATTACCGGCTTGTTATCTGCTTAGTCGAATAGCAAGCCGATTGCTATTTGCCTAGGGTTGCGATCTGCTTGCAGTATAAATATCACAAAAGGAATGATATCCATAATCTTTTCTAAGCCTGTGCAATACTCCAGTGAATAAAGAAACGAGTCACATATCAAACTTAAGAGAGTACCACAAATTTCACCAAAACAACGGTAAGGCTCTGAAAGAAAGACAAAATCAGTGCATTGAATAAAAGCTATTCTTTTGTTTACTATGTGACGTAGAGTTTTTTTGTTCTTACAACCATATTTTTCGCAACAAAACCTACAAGAAATAAACTGTAAATTCAGTTCATGGAGTCACCGGAGGGAACCATCTGAACTTGGAGCTAAGTTTTCTCCGTGAGAAGCAATCTTTAGACTTTTTTGATGGTCTCATCCGTTTTCTCCCAGAATCATGCGCAAGACTGTTAGACTCCATTTACCGATAGAAAAAGAAATGAGCAAGAGCTTGCAATTGCTCCATTAAATAGCGAGAAGATGCTTCGTCTGCAACACTTGAAAAAGAATGGACTTCTTACCTCTACAGCTCGAGATCTTTTCCTCTCAGCGCGTTTTATATCAAGTCGATTTTGAACTCTATGAACAAGTTGGGAGTATTCTTGCGAGCCAAACTTTTGTTTGTAGTACCCAGATACTTCTTTAGCGATATTACGAAGTTCCTCCAAATGAGCTTCAACAGTTGTTTGCTCACGAACAATTGGAGCCAGGACATGGAATATAATTGGTTTCAATTCTTCTTTGTTGAATTTCAAAGCTAATGCTGAAAACCAATTGAAAACCATTGTTCGCTGAAAAGAAGAAAAACCGTTTGATAAGTTGTTTAGATGGAAAGATCATTGAAGGCAATCAAAATAAAGGCAGTTACTTTGGCTGTTCAAAAATTGGCCAGTTGGTTCCAATCCAGATGATTTTCTGACTCGGGATTATTTATTCATTTCAATATTAGTCAAGGAGTCTTCAATTAGAAGAGAAGTACTGATGAAGATAAATCCAGGTTGCAGATTCTGGCAAGTTAGATATTGAAAAGCTCATAAAAGTTATAGACTATAACTTCTCTCTATAGTATGGAGGGATTTTATTAGAGTGAGAAATTTCCTGAGTTTCTCATTCAATTAGGTAAGCCATCATATTTCAAGACAAGGGAACCCTTTAAACACTAAAATGGTGTTTAAACACTAATTTAAACCAATAATATAAAAAAGGTTTCACACTGGAGTAACATAATGCCAGTGGCGCAATCTGGCAGTGCTACATTTAGTCCACTTAAAAGCATGGCGATGAAGGTCGAAATAATGGAGGTGCACAGTGCACTCCCTTGAATGGATATTTTACACGGGTTTAAAGGGACGAAATCGAACATTACCAGATTACGCGTGCCGCCACTGCATAACGCCAAGCAACAACCTGATGAATTACAGAGAAATGTAAAATACCTACACAGTTTTATAGTTGCACATGGAAAAGACCTCTAATTAATTGACTGTGATAAAAAATGTTGTGCTTTTTTGATACAAGATTTGGGGATTTTTTTCTCGGGGATTAATGAAGAAATGTGCAAATGTTCCACACAAAAAATTGCTTTTAAACAAAATAATGAAATTCACATAATATCAGGGGATTTCAAAAAAATTGGACAGTTGAATTAAGGATTGCATTTTAGTAATTTTAAGTGGGTGCATGGATATTTTTGCATCATTTTACATTAGAAGGAATGGCTCAAAAAAATCATACAGACTCGTTGTAAAGGTAACATCAAAATTATTGTGATAAAATTCATTCATAATAAAGGTAAATTGCAAGTTGATAGAGGCAAGAACAGAAATTTTCAAAAAAGAAAATAGTAATTCATGGGCTCATAAGAGCGCACTATCTGCCAAGAAGAAGCAACAAGATTTTATAGAAGATAAGAGAACATCGATGGTAAAACAAGCGATGGCGTGACTTACAATAGTAATGCATAAAGGTGCTCTCGCTAACTCCAGATTGATGCGTTGTCTAAGTTTCCGAACAAGCCATATTAGAGAGACTTTGACTTCTCCTTCAATTTCTTTCACATCTTTTAATACTTCTCCTATATACACTAAGTTTTTCATAACCTGCAAATTAGTGAAATTGAAAAATGAACAAGTGAATAGAGTTTATAATAGTGCAAACATTTTTTGGCGCATGCATAAACCTTTTTTACAGAAAGAATGACCGTTTTTTTTTCTTTTTTATTCTTTACTTGACAAAACACATTTGAAGAAGAGTGCTCAAAAATGTTTTATTTTTAAATTTCAAGAAAGGAAACATTTTGGTCTTCAATAATATGAGTTTTCGACAATAATTGAAAAGTGTTATCTTTTTTCCATTCATGAAATGAGGAGGACAGTACAATTACGACCTCAGTTCACACAAGCGCTTTATGCTCGCATCAAATTTTCTGAATACAGACTTATAAAGGAGTATACTCTGAACACTTCACAGAGGAACCCTGAAAATTAAAGGAGTTATGCAATTTTTTTTGGCAGCAGGTTCATTAATGAATAATGATAGTAACATTTGAAATATGTGAATCTTGTTTTTTTTGAAACACCATTTTTTCACTCAAGCTGTTATTGCGCTGTTTCAAAAAGTAATGGGTACTATCCCTTAAAAATAGAGAAATATGTTTACCTGAATTAATAATTTATCTAAAATTTGAGCACCCGGCATAAGTTGATCTACATGATCCAAAATAAGAGATTTCAAAGTTTCCCGAACATTGGTGCGCAGGAACCCAGGAGAGTATTCTAGTTCAGCAGCAGGAGTATTTGCAAGAGTTGCAATATCTGCTGGTGAATTTGAATTCAACATGCAGTGTAAAAGTTCAGCTGCTCCCAAACGGACCCACTCATGAGGGTGGCCTAATAATTCTTGAGCTTTGGCTGCAAATCAAATTGGAAAAATACAAATTTAGAACAAGGAATCAATTTGAACAGATTAATGTAATGTGTAACACAGTTTGGTACCTTGACTTTACCTATAGCAATTTTCAGGAGAGTAAAAGAATAAAAGGAGGATCAAATATCGGAGCATCAATTTTTTTCATGCTCTGAAGAGGAACAGAATTCATTTCTAATCCATCACCTTCAATCTTACACGGTCTTCTGAACAGGTCAATAAAATACAAGCTGATGAGACACATTTTGCGTGATAGTTAAAGACTTATTCGGTAAAAGGGTGTAAATCAGAAATCATAAATTCAAGAAAAACGCATTTGTAAGTTGAGAAGCCTTTTATTTCCGCTGGTTGTGGATCTTTTCTTGTAATATGAATTTTTTTGAAAAGTCAAAACTTCTTAAAATAAGTGAAAAAACTCAAAAGTCCATCAATCACTGATTTTTCATAGTTACGCCTTACGTAAACAGTCCATTTGCTTTATGACCGAGGATTACCTTTTCGCCATACCTTTTCGTTTGAGGTTTTCTAGCTAGAGAAGAGAGGGCAGAGGAGCGTAGACAAAGGTGTTCTGGTTTACATTCCTCAGTTAGAATTAATGTGTTGACACTTTTCCAAATTATTCCTTTGCTATTTCTTTCCTAGGATTTTCAACTCTTTGATGTAAAAATGCATTTTGATTCCGATTTTTCGGTCTGTCAGGTTTTCCAGACTTTATCGCATCTGCTTTTTATGCTGATAGTGGTACTTGTTTCCTAAATGCATAGATAAATTAAAAATAAAAAATAATAACCAAGGATGGCAGAGCAATTTTTTGATGCGTTTTTAACTTCGAGAAACAGATTGCGATTGAAAGACGTTGGATAATTTTAGCAATGTATCATAAATCTTTTTGTTAGTATTTTATTCTCAATCAATTAAATTAAAAGAATGCAATATGCAACTTTCAGGTAACATAGTTTTCACTGAAAAGAGAGAGAGAGAGCAAGAGAGAGAGAGAGAGAGAGAGAGAGAGAGAGAGAGAGAGAGAGAGAGAGAGAGAGAGAGAGAGAGAGAGAGAGATACTTACCACTAATGGCTTGAAGCCCCTCTTTGAATTCTTCATCAGAAAAAATATCAGGACATTCAGCACAAAGTTTGACTAGCATGTGTAAAAGTTGATATAAATGATGATCTTTCATGAGATTTCCGGCCTCTTCAGTGGTGTCCGTTTCAGATGATTTTGAAATTCTCACAAATCGACCAGGCGCATCATCATCGAAGTTAACAATGAGATGAGAGCAAATAATTGGCATTAGTGTTGCAACTCTTGCCTTGAATTCACTTTTTTCATGTTTGATAAACAAACCGCACAACTGAACCGCAAGTCGCCTGTAGATAGTCTTCGGATGACTCATCCATACTAGAACCATATCAAAAAGTTTATTGACATGCTCTTTATTGGACCGACATAATAATCGAGAGATACAAGCAGCTGCCATTTTGCGACACTCAGGGGCGGGGTCATTGACAAGACGCGGTCCAAGCCATAGAAAGAACAGTCCACAGAAGTTTGCCAACATTGACTCAGGAAAAGTATTTATCACTACGTTCATCATTTCCAACGCCGATTCGCGACCAGTTTGATGGTCGTAGTCCAGCTGTTTCAAGTAGAACGTTAGATGTTCTTCTATCTTGTTTCGCAAAGGATAGTTCATTAGAAAGCTGTGGAAAACTTGCCGAGCCTGAAGCCTGACATGCGGAAGATCTGCAGTGATACTTAAAGAGGCTACTTTTTCCATAACAGAATGGATTTCCGGAGCCGTCAATTTTTTACCGATAATCACTTTCAAGAGCGTGAAGGCAGTTGCCTGTCGAGAGTAATCGTATAGGTCTTGCTCAGCATAGAGGAGTAAAGTTCTAAGTTGATCCTTTGTTATTTTGTGATATTTAACGTCTCGTACTAAAACTGACATCGCTTTGAAAGACACCTGGACTAGCTCGAAATTGTCACCTTTGCTCAGACCAGCAGCAGCATATTTATGGAGCAGGCTGAAAAGCTGTTGGGCTATATCACCGATATTTTTTCGTAATGACG
Organism: Trialeurodes vaporariorum; assembly: GCA_011764245.1. Taxonomy (NCBI): domain Eukaryota; kingdom Metazoa; phylum Arthropoda; class Insecta; order Hemiptera; family Aleyrodidae; genus Trialeurodes; species Trialeurodes vaporariorum. Next base: position 35,670,475 of record VMOF01000388.1, read on the forward strand.
GCAGATCAAATTTGAAAATCCAACAGAAACAATTGAGAGCTAAGATTGTTAGTCTAACTTTGCCGGATTTTAGGCAATCACTGAGTATCGAAACAAGTGGATCCAAGTGCTGATGGAAAACAGCATCCTTCACCTTCTCTTTCTTCAGTAAGAAATGATATAGTCGCAAACCAAATTCAACGAGAATATGTGCATTGGTCTTTGCATAGATGTGCGTCTCAACTTTCGGCCTCTCTTTGGGGGCTGCCGGGATGATAAAACAATCAGGATTCCTACGTTCAGCTAAAATTTTGTCTTTTTCATCGAGATTCGAGATGGGTTCTAGACCTTTCAGCAAAGCCGGTATACTTTGCGATGTTACTCCATAAGCAAAAATTAGCAAAGCCTCAGTTGATAAAAACTGATTGTTAATTAGACCTAAAACAATGTGGCGCAGACATTCTTGGACTCGAAATATTTGAGTATGCGAAAAACTGGTTGCAAGTTCTTCTTTCAAAGGCAAAATTAGATTCAAAAGGAATCTCTGACTCACAAATTCACCGAGGATATGGAAAACATCGTAGCTCCTATTTCCACGGGCTTCGACCCATTTGACACCAGCTTGACTCGCTTCTTTACCTTCTGCAATGCTTCCAAATACATCTTCAACACAAACCTTTAAAATGAGAGGCAAACATCTGTCGATATCACCCAACTTCAAAAGCGGCTTGACAGCTACCAAAACCGAGTGTAAAGTATGGACCAGAACATAGACATGGAAACCTTTTGTCAAGAGAGTGATCATTTCTGTGATGAGTGTTTCTAGACACGATGGCCCTAAAGTCAACACTATTTCTTGCAGTGTTTGACGAGTCACTCGTCGCACACTCTCCAACCGAGAGGTCAAAAACATGCATAGCTTTATAAATAGACCGGGGAGGTTGTTCTTCAACAATTTATCTGGTAATTTTTGTAGAAGCTGTACAATAGCTAGAGCAAGAGGAATTCGTAAAATATCCTCGTCCTCTTGACTTGGACCCGCATACTTTTTGTTGGACTTGTGACATTTTTCGGTAAGTGATCTTTCTGCAATCGTTCCGCGTATCTGAGGCAAGAGTGAACTTATGATTTTATGAATGATTTTGCTCGCCTCCACGGGCTTCAAAACTATTACTCGATTGAAAATTAATTCTTCCACTGATTCATCGTCCAGATTTTCATTCATTTCAGAGGAGGCATCAATAGCCAAGTCTCTTTCTAATTTTTCCAAATCTTCATCTTTATCAGTCTTGATATCATCATTATCATCATTATCATCATTATTGTCATTACTCTCCTTCTCAACTGTTTCATCATCATTGTTTTCATCATTCTTCGTGGTCTCCTCCTCTATTCTGTTCTCTGTTAGATCTTCATCATCAATTGCATTGTCATCAACAGGATCTATTGTATCCACAGAACTACTTTCAGCTAGTCCTTTCGACAAACCGTGCAATACAATCTTACTTCCATTGTTTCCTTGAATTTTCTTTTGTCGAGCATTCTTATTCCACTTGATTTCAGCAGCGCGAGACAGGTCAAAATGAAAGGCATCCAGTATGGTTTTTACAATTTTCACAAGTTGCTTTTGGAATTCCATCAAGCGCTTCAATTTGCTTAGGTAAAACTGCAAAATCGCATAGTATTGCTGCCATGGAAGCAAACGGCAAATACTGCCCAAAGCCTGAAGAAAAAAAGAGCAAAAATTAATAAAATAAATCGGAAAATATTTGCAATAGTATGGATGCACAGGGTAATTGGTTTTAAGGGGGATCGGATTAAAGTTTTGGCTCAATGTAATTAATTTATTTATTTATTTATTTATTTATTTATTTATTATTTATTTTTTTTTTGCAAAATTTACTCTCAACAATCTAACATTTTTACACAAAGATTTTGATGATCATGTGAGTAAATTTGATTTTATTCATGTTTGAGGTTCTAGAAAAACCAAAAGCGCTCACTCAAAGAAAAATAACTATCTGACCAATTTATTTGATAAAAAAAAAAAAAAAAAAAGTTTAAAAACTGCAAACAGCTGTTTTGCTAGCAAAGAAATGGAAGCCCAGGATCGTGCTTAGACTTCATACTTAAATTCAAAATAAAATAAAGTTGAAAAACTCACCTCTACTGCAGCATCGATAATTGTATTGTGACCTAAATGCTCCGGAGTGCACAAGAATTGGGTGACCAGAGGCAGAGCGTAGTTGACTAAAGATTGTAAATTGGGCTGTTTTTTCATTTCTTTACACATTTTAGAGAATTTAAGTAATGCTCGAACTTTTCTATGTAACTGCAGATGTAACAAATTTTCAAAGAAGTCCAACTCCAAGTCGTCCTTGTTGGCTAACGGTGAAAAATCTTCAAACACAAAAAAGGCATGAGGACACTCTCTGACTAAACATCCCAACAAACTGACACACTCTCTGTACATCTTTTCATTTTTTATATCCTTCAATGATTTCTGCATAATTGGAGCTATAGTTTGATTGACGATGAAATTTAAATCTTGACTCTTGTACTTGGAGCAGAGCATAGTGCAGAGTTTTTTCAGGCAGAAACTTGATCGATCAAGTAAGGCCATATCACTTTCGTGATTGATAAAATGGCAGAAATTATGGATGAGAATGACTCCAAATTCAGGCGAGATACATTGATTATCTACTTTATCTTCAATGCATCGGAATGCTTTCAATCTTCTGTCAAAATCGGGTTGCTCTACCCACTTGGCATCAAAAGCATTTAAATCACTTAGAATTTCGACATCAATGAGATTGAGGCCATCAAGTTTTGAATCTATGACTTTCGTAAGCGTTAACAACATCTTTCGGCACGAGATATGACTAACATTGCCAAACAAACAAGCCAGTTTGCGAAGATAGCTTTGGTCAATTTTAACAGGCTTCACAAGATTCAGAGTGGTTGTCAAGAGTGGGTATACAACTTCTTCTGCTTGCGTTGATTTGTTCAACAAGACAGGGATGATGAGAGAAAGCAAGGATTCTCCGAGTTCGTTTCCGTCAGCGATTTCGGTGACTCTCGACAGGATCAATAGATCTCTTGATGACAGTGTTTTTGACCTCGACACGAATAATCGGCTCTGTAATTTTTTTAAAATAGAATACAAATGAGGATACAAAAGACAACTTCCTAGATTTAATTTCCTCCGCAGTTTGTTATTTTCCGGCATTTTTGGTTCGTAATCTATGGGTATCGGACCGATGACCACTTCTTCTTCTCCTTCGTCTTCATTAACCTGTGGTTTGAAGTTGCTGAGAGTCAAAAGCCTTTCGATCATTTCGAAGATACCATTGCACACAGATCCATGAGTTTTTTCATTTAACAAGAGTTTCATTAATATTTCCAGTGGTGTCACGCCATCTTTCAGGGCTGGTTTGGCAAGTAAATTGAAATATCTTGGATTTTCGCTCCAACATGTTAAAAGCTTAAAGAGAGAAGTCGGACTGAAAATTCCCTCAAAAGGTAATCTCCGTAACCAAGGCCAAATAAACACATGAAATATTGCATTGATTTCATCGACAGTCCAACTGTATGCTTCAAATCGTTTGAAGAATATTGTAATTAAATCAATTGCAGCATTTTTAATTTTGTTCAACATGCTATGATAACCTGAATGAACATTTTGCCAACGGGTAAATATTCCGGCCATATTGGCACCAATTGCTAGAATCACTTTCAGTAGAAGGCGCAAAGAATCCTCATTCATCAGACCTCCACTCTGCGTGAGAATGACTCCAGCGAGAGTTATTGACGAAAATAATTGCCTCGGTGGAATTGTGTTTTCCAGATCTAGAGATGACATAATAACGCAAACAACTGGATGAATCTCAGAGATATCACGAACGTAAGGCATGAATAATTTAAAAGACATTTCTACAAACATTTCAAGTTCTTTGCTGTCACAACCCGCCAGGTAGCGCAGAATCGTAGTGCGTCTTACGCGACTGCCAACTTTTTTTGTATTCAACATTTTACTGTACAAGATCCTTAAAATTATAGGCATTAAATTTGGCCTATGTTCAGGACATATGATGTCACTGTTTGTGTCAATTCGAAAGCTGGTTAGTTCAGATTTGAACGTCTTATCATCGATTAGACGGTAGATGTTTTCTGAGTACAGTGATAAATACTCATATTTTCGAGAGATGATACAATCGAATGCAAGCTTTTGGATATCGCTAGATCTATGCATTAGTAAGTCCTCATAAACTTTAGTCAACTTTGACTCTAAATCAATATACTTTTTATTCCTTGGAAGGCAGACGATTTTTAAATGCGCCATCAATAATCTGAAACCAACAAGAATTAAAACTCAAAATAAAAACATAGAGACCATTCATTAAACATTTTTGAGAGTTTTATCATTTAAAATCAACCATACTTTGAGTTACTTAGACCACGATTACTCCAACATTAGCTACAGTTTAAAAAATCTTTCTCTTAAAATCCTCCATTCACAAGATGATGCTTTACATTTAAATGAAATCTTGGGAAACTTTAAAGACTCCTCTGCCATCATTGATGAAACATCTTCCAGCAGTTTTGGACCTGTTTTCAGGAGTTAAATGAAAAGCTCTTTGCTTATCGGTGGAGAGTTAAATACAAATTGGTGTACATCTTTGGTGCATTAAAGCAAAGTGTTTACAGTAAATTTTTGACATGCCAACAGTTGAATTTTTTTTTAACATTAGCGAACAGAATTTTGAAGATCTGCAAAGAGCAGTTACTTTCAAAAAAATGATAATTTATCAGTGAGCTAAGCAGATGTAAGTCAAAGTGATGTTTAAAAAATAATGTTGAAGAACTCTTCTACAATTTTAGGGTGATTTCAGACGAAACTTGTCCAGATTTCAATCCAATGGATGCACTACTGGTTGCTTTTTGGGAATGTCAAGTTTTCAGAATTTTACACTGGAACCAATGAAAAAATGCACAATCCATGAACGTCATCATCAGTAAAATTTTTTAGGGATTTTTTGAGCCCTAAATAAAGAAAGCTGGTTGAAAATTAAAGCTGTAATATTGGAAATTTATTTTGTCATAAGCTTAGTGAGTGCAAGTGATACTGTGTCAATCTGCCTCACTATAGTCCGTTTCATTAGAATAGAAGCTTGAGCTCGACTCTTTCCCCTACGAGTTTTACCCCCACTCTCATACCTGCGATGACTCGAGACCGGTCCACTATGGTTCCTTTTGCTGAATTAGGCAGAACTTCAGTCGTTTATCGAGGTACCCAATGATGAATATCCCACTGATTATCGTAAACTAGATAGTTTGTGGACCTCTAATCAGTGATCGGTTCCTCAAAATTATGACAAGACTGCGGACAGAGGAGGGGTCGCACTTGACGTACCGGTCAATTGCGATTTTTTGGTGTTTGCTATTATTCAATAGTTCGAGGTGCAGTGAGGTGGAAAGGTGCCAATATTCAAAATGTCTGTGGCGGAGCTTCAAGATGAAGGTAAATACTTGATAAAAACTATTTTTTTGGATTTTTTTTTGTGCACATTTGGATACTTTATGACAATATCATAAAGTGGACAAAATATTTAGGTTTTTTTTACTTAATAGACGATACAAAAAATACGTCAAAAAATGTATCTTTCTACAAGGCTTTTTTGAGTGTAGAATAGCATGCCGAACAATATGCTTGTATTCGTTGCTGCTCTAGACTGCTTCTGACTCGTAAATTTGACCATATTTACAATGACGTCCGTCATAATTTCACGTGAAATTTCAATACCATCAGTGGCGCCATTTGGGGGGGGGGGGCAATTGCCCCCCCTCCCCCCAAGGATTTTCAATGTGGCCGAAAAATCAAGTCAGGGAGATTTTTTTGAAGATGCACGGCAAAAAAAAAAAAAGTCATCCAAATTTTTGGATGGCCTTCCCCCCCCCCAAGGAAAATCTGAAATGGCGCCCCTGAATTCCATGACCAGTGGAAGCAGAGGCTGCTCATGCAATTTGGCGACAGTGGAATTTCCTGAATTTCATTCTGCTTAGAATGATCGGATCGAGGATCATGTCATCGGGGTCTTGTCATTATTTTGAGGAACCGATCACTGATTAGAGGTCCACAAACTACAGTAAACTCTCGATTTACCGGATTTCAGGGGACCGGCCGAAAAATCCGGTAAATCGCGAAATCCGGTAATCCGAAAACTCGCATTTTTCGCGGCGAAATCGCGGAATTTTTAGGTACTTTTTCTCCCCCCCCCCCCCAATTTTCACTGTTTCGACTAACCTGAGCCTGAGGGTTTTATTTACAAAAGCACAAAACACGCGTGGGGGATTAGAACACGATAATTTGGTACTAACCGTTCGTTTGTTGAGTGTTTTTCATTTCTCTTAGCTAAAAATCTCCTTGGAAAAAATCAGCTGACTTTTTCCAAAGAGGTTCAGCCGATCTCGCTGTCAGCCAGCGTTGCCAATGTTGGCAAGTTCTTGAAGTGCCAAAGCAATAAACTACGTGCTTCACGCGTGAGCGCGTGGAGCCAACGCACTACGGGCGGCAACGCTGCGCTGCTGTCAACGCGGGAAAGCAGCGAAGCTTCCCTGCCGCTTGACGCGTTTTCAAAACACCGCAACTGATGAGTTTGGAGAGTGACTCATGGTGATTCTTTGAGATCGCGGCATCGTGTCACGGGAAAAAAACTGCTATATCTGAGCAAAGTCCGGTAAATTGAGAAGAAATTTCTTCTTGGGACCGAGAAAAAATCCGGTAAATCGCGAAATCCGGTAAACCGCGATCCGGTAAATCGAATGAAATTTAACATTGTTCTTATGGGACTTTTGCCGGGACCGGAAAAATTTTCCGGTAAATCGCGAAATCCGGTAAATCGCGATCCGGTAAATCGAGAGTTTACTGTATCTAGTTTGCGATAATCAATGGGATATTTATCATTGGGTACCTCGATAAACGACTGAAGTACCACCTAATTCAGCAAAAGGAACCATAGCGCGGTCGGGTGAAAAGGATTAGGAGATTCTGTCCGTCACAATGGACATCGGGTATTCAAAGGCTTGGCAGGGAGGATTCCCTCCGTTGCCAAATTTAGGATAACCCTTGAAAATACATATGCACTCAGATGCGACAGGGGCGGTATTTTACCTGACCCAAGTGAAACTGTGGCAACGGAGAGAGTCCTCGCTGCTGAGCCTTTGAATACCCGATGTCCATTGTGACGGACGGAATCCCAAAACCCTCTCACCTGACTGGTCACGAGTCATCGCAGGTACGACAAAGGGGTTAAAACTTGTAGGGGAAAGAGTCGAGCTCAAGCTTCCATTCTAATGAAACGGACTATAGCACTCACTTAGCTTATGGCAAAATAAATTTCCGATATTATGGCTTTCATTCTAAACCAGTTTTGTTTATCTAGGGCTCAAAAAATCCTTCAAAAAATTTCACACGTGCCAATGTTCTTGGATTTTTTGTTTTTCTTTTGGTTTCAGTTTAAGTGCCAAAAACTTGACAATCCCAAAAGGCAACTAGTGAAAAGATCCATCAGATTAAAATCAGAACAAGTTTTGCCTGAAACCACCTTAAGGAACATCATATAAATGAACCACACCTGTTGAATTGTTTTGAGCTTATGGCCATTTCTGAGTTGAAATCTGGTTTCATTTTGGATGTTTCTTCCTCCCCTTCTGCAAGGCTCTCTTCAGGGTCAGTCTCAAGGAACTTGCTATGCTGCTTGATATTCCACTTTTGAGCAACATCCTGATCAACAGTCTTGTATTCGTGTTCAATGAATGATAGGAAAAGCTTGTAGATTTCATCACTCTTGACCATTCTCAATGTTACGAAACTATTCAAATTCTCCAACAACAAACAGCGGTAGTTAAAATAGTCGGGTTTTTCTTCAAGAGAATTCAATGTTGAGAACAAATTTTTCTGAAAGGCACCTGAAACACAAGGGAGTAAATGAGTGAGTAAAACTAATTTTGTGTAGATGTCCGATTAAGATGTCTAAGGATGGTGTCTTCAAGTTTTCTTGATTATTTATAAGCTTGCTGCTGTTAAGGTGAATCCTCAGCTATCTGTAGCGAGAATCAAACATGCTAGATCGCGCTACTGTCGCATGCTCTCTGAAACCTAAGGTTTGCCGCCTTTGACCATCATTTACAGGAGCTAGAGTCAATTTTTCAAAAATGTTGGAACGTTGCAATCAAGATCATATCCTAATGAACATTTTGACACCATTTCGAGCTTTCTACAACCAAATTTTTGGGTCGAAAGCATTCGCAAGAAATTGCGAGTTTGAAGGTGTTGATTGAATTTGTATGGAATCTGGTGGACATTGGAGTGGAAAGGGTTGTTACCCAACCCCAAGAATACAGAAATACCCAAACATACAGAGCTATCAAAAATACCAAAATAATGAGATCCTGGGACCAAATAGTTTTCTGATTGGTCGAAACCGCATGCAAGATGCACGCAATTCAACGCTCGGGACCTAACATTTTTTGGTCTCTGAAAGATACATGAATACTGAAATACACTGAAATGCCAAAAATACCGATAAACAAAATACCGGCCAAAAATTTCGGACCGAATGGAGAATATCGACCCACATTCCCACTGATTACTTCCATTAAAGCCTATAACGTACGACTCTAGCATCACCTCCAGCCAGGTCGTGCGTCAGCAGTTTCTGCCCACAACCACTTGTTTTCAACCTGTTGCGTCTGTATTGTTATCATACTGAAGGTAATCATTTTAAAACCCGAGTTTTCTTGTGTTTTATTTCAATTATTTGGCATTTTTTGCCTCAGGACTCCGGGTGCTGTACTGTAAATGTAGTATGCTTCAAGATCTAAGAAGGAAAAATGATGATAGTTGAGACATTTGGATCTCAAAAGTTTCCTTACATTGAAAAGGTAATTCTTCTTCTTGGTGTTGTAGGAGTCGATTCTTGCATAGTTCAGCAGAGTACACCAACTGATTTCGATAGATAGGCCAGAACTTGTCCACGGGCATGGAATTTGCATATGCGGTCACAATATTATTGACAGGAGTCCAGATAAGCTTAAAATTGATGAAGAGCGTGCCGAATAAATAATTCAAAGGAGCGACAAGGTTATCTTTGAGTAGATCCTTCAGTTTAGAACTGTACTCCAATTTTTGGAGATGTATCATTTTGTCTCTGTATGACGCTATGCTGACTTCTGTGTTTTCAGCATTCAACATGAAGCCGTACACTTGTGCTTTGTTTGTAGAAATCTCATGTTCGTCATCTTTGTGGAGCGAGACAAGAATGTTCAGCGCCAGAAGGCGAATCTGGAAAAAAGGGAGAAAAATTAAATATTGTAGGGTGAATAAGATGGTAAATTACAGTAGGTAATATTCAAACAAATGAAACAATACTAATAATGTTATAACATGAGTAATGAATATGGAAAGACAGTATTGCAAATTCATTCTACTTGTACAGAAAGTCTAAAAAAACTGATTGCGGCATTCGCCACGAGAGTAGTTCATCAACAAAAATGAATGGAGGAGGACTTTGTGGATGACCTAGAGAGTCTACTGCAAGCAGCAAACATGACAGAAATCACCCCCATCCCATCTAGCGAATCTTAAATTCTTTTTCATCGTAAATTCTCAAAATCAGTGCTCTGGGGTTAGACCATCCAAAACCTCAAAAGTCAAATGAACAGAGGAACAAATGACATCAAAATGAAAACAACTTAAAGGAAGTTTTAATTGATAAAGGTGTAGGTCATTCATTAGTCCAGACGAACATAGATTAAAAATGGACAGAGTTAGTGAGAATGAGCACTTGAATTTAAAATGAACAATCCTTGAAATACATGTTTATAAGCATTTCATGGTCTCATCCTCAAAGTTTATCATTTTAATTGAAGGCATCAACTTTTTTCCATTTTTAGGCTGGGTTAAGTATTGAAAATTATAATTTTTAAGAAAAAGATACGTAATTGTTTTCCCAACTGATTGAGCTCGATTGATCCAATCAAGATTTTCATTTTTCTTATAAATTGTTAGATTGTCTACTGATGGAGATCAATTGCTTGGTCTCAGTTCTGTAAGTACGATTTGGATTGAAGAGGTTAGGGGAAAACCATCTGTAAAGAGGACTTCTATCCATCGGCTCCTAAAGATTGGAGATCAAAAGACAAGATTGCTGTATATGGAGGGATCAAATCCATCTAAGAGCAACCAAAGTTGGCAGAAATGCTTTGACAGCAACCGAAGACAACCTCTGCTTATCAGATTGAGCAAATGGTTGGAAAAGAATTGGGTCCAATGATAATAATAAAGAAATGAATAAATATAAAGAAACAAAGTTCCACAATCTTACCTGATGGAAAGGGGAGCCTAGTTCTTTGATAATATCATTTTCAATTCTTGATCGCAATTTCGGTTCCAATGTTGCTGAGGATATTGCAAATATGAAAAAATCTAAAGCTCTTAATGCTGCAGATTTACAGAAATCCTTGCAACAAAATTGAAGAATAGTATTTACTTGATTTTCACAAGAGGAAGTTTCCAAAAGTATTCTTTCAGCACCATCAATTTTTATGATATTAATCATCACAAAATTCAATAGATGAAAGAATTTACGAATGGATTGGTGGTCATCCATAGTTTGTAGTGCTTCCAGAATCAGCTGATTTATCTTCAAGATGGCTGATATTTTCTCTTCGGAACTACAGATGGTGTTGAAGTGAGGCAAAATTATCAATATGTTAACCATGTCTTCAAAATGGGTTAAAAGTTCATCAGATGATTTTAAGGACAACAGATATTCCACGCAAGAATTACCAAGTTTCATTTCTTTGGCACTCCTGAAAGAATCATCAGAAAAAATAAAATAAACGTCAGAAAAATTGAAAGAAAAAATAAAAACACATTATAAAGATAAATAAAAGAAGATTAACTTTGGACAATCCAAGGTCGACATATTTTGAAAATCTACAAGGAAAAACCTACAAGTGCCAAAATCACAAAAAAAAAAGATTTTGGTGCAGAATAGCGTACTTTAATAAGAGGCAAAATGTGCTGAAAGCCAAAGACGAGGGAAAAAGTTTGCGTTGCCGCCAATAGAGAGCACGTTTCCTAGCAGGCCTTCATTTGTAAGTAAGCAAGTTTCTAGAGAAAAGCAAATATTTACTTCCTTCTTGGAAAAATAATTTCTTAAAATAAATGGCTAGATGGCCTGAATTTGAAGTTTTCTGTTTAGGGTTTTGGCTATTAAAGGCTCCACTAGGAGGCCAATTGTTGAAAATCCCGACTTTTGAAGAGACTGGATAAGAATGGAGAATGGTCATTGGTGAATGCAAGTCACATCGTTGCCAAGCCTATTCAAAAAACAGAATTTATTTAATTGGTTATCAGATGCTTAAGACTGTCAAATAACAACAATTAATTAGGTAAATTCCATATTTTGATTAAACTTGGAAACCATGTGACTCATCTCCAACAATGACCACATTCAATTCTTATACAGTCCATTCAAAAGACAGGAATTTCAAGGTTATGCCTTCAGGTTACGAAAATCCAGGCACTTTTGATTGTCAGCTCAGAGCAGAAAATACACAGAAATTATAAAATCAAGAAAAAATCTGGGGAGACAAGAGTTGCAGAAAAGCAGGTGAAAAAAAAATAAAAATAAAAGCTTTGTTTTGACAGAGGATACAGAGTGTGGCTTGGGCCATTAGGATGCTGCTGTCGTTCCATGATGGGCTTCGAAATTTCTTTTGTCTTTGCAACTTCACAGTGCAAAAAAAATTGAATTTGACTTAAGGTTATAAGTTGTCTTAAGCCCCCTGTGACCTCCCTTTTCCCCCTTTTATGACTGAACAGGGGGTGAGGAAGATTGACCCCTTTGCACTGTCCCCCCTCCCTGTGTTCACCAATGAACATGAGAACTGGGATCTATCCAAGGATGCATAAAACAGCAAAAAAAGAAAAGAAAGAAAAACAAAAAATCACAATCTGTCAGTTCTAAATTTGTTATCAGAGTTCAAGAGAAAAACAGTCGACTCTAAAATTTTTGAGTACTCACACAAGTCTAGCACAACAGTTTTTAGAGTCTTGTTTGCTGAGATCCTACAATCACCCTAACAAGTAAGCTGGAAAAAAAGAAAATACCGTACCTTTGCCGATGATCAGTTAGAGAATAGCTTTGCCAGTTGGTTAAGTCCTGACAGGTTTTATAGCAAGGTGTCTTGAAACTCACAATTTCAGCAAGCAATTCAACAGCTTTGAAATTTAGCCGATTTTCATCATTAACAATTTTTCCACAAAAGTTGAGAACAGACGGTAGAATCAGAGTTTCAAAATTCTTGTACTCAAGCATCAGTTTTGCAAATTCCATCGATAGAGAGAAGTCAAATTTTGAGAAGATCTAAAATAATCAAAGCCCATTTAATGACATTCACTTTTAGATTTGTAACAAAAACTGCTTTAAGGTAATAATAAACACTTTGAGTTCCAAGAGTCGTTTCATGACAACATACATTAATATAACGATGTCAACTTTAATTCGACATAAATCTACGAGGTTTTTTTGAAAAATCATTGACTCAAAGTGAAGCAGCTACATGACTCAAAAGTACATAAAATAGAGAGCAAAATGGTTCTTCAGCTATTTTGAAACCTTGTATCTGAAAGTGCAAAACTATATTTGATCTCTCTCACTTCAAACCGGGCAGTTTTTATTCAGACGTTTAAAAATTATTTTCATACTTTAATTTATTTAACTAAGAACCAATGGATACAAATACAGAAATTTACTACGTAAAACCATTATAGAAAAAAAATAAGCACCGTTAAGATAATCATATAAGTTTTATTTTATGTTGGTTCTATTTCATAAAAATAGGATATGAAGAGAAATTTTGAAATGGATTTAGGCTCATTTGTGAATATTCCTAACACGCAATAGGATTTTTTTTTTCTTTTTTTTTTTTCTGTTACGAGATGAAACAATTTACTCTCACTTGGTCAAAATAAACTAGATCTGTGGACTAACTATTTAGAGTGAATGGATTGTTACCAATCAAATTGAACCATTGAACAATCAAACTACACTGGTATACTACTGTTATAGTTACTGTTATAGTGGTATAGTACTGTCTAGTGTATTCCACCTCCTTCCAGATAAAAACTCGGACAAATGGTGTAGTCCCAGTATATCTTAAGGTTTTATTTCAATTTTATTTATTCTCTATTTTAAGATATTGCCCAGTCTCCGCTGGTAATCTATTTGGCCATTCAGCCTATTTGTAGGTTTTCATGGCGCCAATTTAATGTAAGGAGTCCATAGCCTTCAAAATTTTGGGAGCCACTGCATTCGAGTAATCAATAGATACAAGTGTAAGAGAAGAAAAAGTGAATTAGATAAAACGGAAAAAAAAGAAAAGCTCTTGTCACTTCATTTTTTTTTAAATACATACATTAAATCATTGTCCAATTTTTCTTAGTGCCAATCATCATTTTTATACTGTCCATGTATTACTGTATTGCATTCTTAAATGAGTTTCCAGAAATTTACTTGCTCACTCATATTACAAGTTGCTTGGCCACATTATGCTTTGGCAAATAGCATGCCGCTCATTTTATAGTAAAAAAATGACAACTTTGTTACAAAGTCTTTGCATATTCCTGCCTTAAAGAAAAGCAATCTTAATTTTTTTTATACTCATTTAAAAGCTAATAAGATGAAAAATTAGATAATTTTCATAGATTACCGTATTTACCATTGCATAATACGCCCCCGTAGATAATACACACCCCAGATTTTCAAGAGGCTAAAAATGTAAAAAATAAACACCTGTAGTTAATATGCACTGACTTTTTTGAAGGAAACTCAAGAAAGTATTCGGTAAATACAAATTTAGCCCTTCAGTGCACAGTTAATACGTGCGTTACCACTTGTTTACTATTGTTCAAGATGGATAGGCGATCGTCGACTTCATCTGACTCAGTACCTTCTTCTTCTTCATCATCAGAAGCCGAGTCGCCAGTGCGGCATCTGACTCCTTATTAGACTCATCGTCCTCTGGCCATCCTTGTGTTATCTCATGGAAGCAGCTCAAGTCTCCAGTCTTATCTTATCTTGCTGATTGAAATCTGCGAGTCATTCCGTATTTTATCTTATCGCATAGAGTCTATAATTATATCGTGAAATGATCAAACAATGTTTTTATCTTTGGATGAAAATTATCCCGGTATTGCTTAGTTATCAAACGAAAAGGACTTATATATGAAGGAAGTTGAAAATTGACATTTAACACTTTTAGATACTACGCACCCGGATTTTTGAGCCTCGAAAAGTGTTTTTTTGATGTGTATTATACACAGGTAAATACGGTAGGTATTTCTTGATTGGTTCTTCTGCAAAGTTGGTTTAAAGGGTGTTTGTTTCATCACAGGCATATTCTTGCTAAAAAAAACTTTAGTGAAAAAACAAAACAAGGAAAACCTAATTTAAACAAATCACTGGATTCATCAGCTTTTTTGTTTTTAAATGAGTTAAAGGAAACTTTGTTGAAATAAATTTGTGAGGCCAGAGTGCATCAATTCTAATTTTCTGTAACCACAAATTGAGCAGAACGCCATGTACTTAAGCATTTAAAATGCCCGCAAAAAATAAATAACCTTATATTTCAAAGAGAAAATTATGAAGTAAATCTCCTGTAATTTTTTTTAAAAACTACTGTTTATGATTCAAGATGTAAAAAGCATTAATACATGAAAAAAAATGTGATGGCTGAAAAGATACGATTACCTTTGATGATATCTTAACAGCAAGTTCTTGAGACAACTGCACACGCTGAGCTTTAAGTAAAGTAGCCACAACTTCCAACAGACACTTGTTCATTGGCTCGAGAAGCTCTGAATCGAGATATTTCATGAGAACATTCACTAACAGATTTGGATTTGAGAGTGAAGCAGCGTCCCGCGATTTCAGCGCGGTCAAAATAAGCGATAGAATTTCATTAATGTTATCTTCGGTTGTTTGAGAAGGTTTCAACTTCCAGCGCTCTAAAAATTTCTCTGAAGTATTCTGAAATGAATAGGTGAACATTATAATTGAAGTATTTTTCAGCAGCGCAGCAAAAGAATTCTCTTTCTTCATTCAAACAATGAACATGCAAAGTGGGCTAGAAGTAGCTCCACACCCCTCACAACTTTGTTATCATACTACTAAAGATAAATTGTTTACCATTATCAGGAGGGTGATCACGGAGGATCGGATCGGATCGAATACGTTGTATTAAATGGGTTTGCTGATGCACAACTCGATCGCGCAGGTAATCCCCGTATCACCTCTACATACTTCAGTCTACTGAGATTACGACCTGTCTCTGCTCATCAGCTTCATTTGTCCGCTTTCATCGGAATGAAGACCTCGAAACGATTGGATCAGTGAAGCCACCCATAAGATTATAATATATTCGATCCGATCCTCCGTAGTCACCCCCCAGCAACAAATACCCATAGGGTTGTGTGAATCCAATTTTCTCACTACAAATCTGAATTTGATTCTTACAGTCAAATTTAACTAAATGCGAACCCAAAACTGCTCGATAAAAATACATGAGCAGTTATTTTACTTATTTTAGAGTGTGGAGCACTTATTTTTGTAATAATTATTATTAAGAATTTCAATTTAAGCAGAGAAAATGGACAGTTTATTATAGAACTAAAGTGTTTCAAATTCTCATTAAGACACTTACCAAATGATAATCATGTAGCTTGTTTTCAAAAGAAATTAATATATGTTAGGTGGAAAAATAAATTCTTTGGGTTCTTGGATCTTTATTATGTGGATGGTTTGTAGTAAATACTAATAACCTAGATAACCTGCAAGCCGCCATTCGCACTAAGGCAAACGGCAGAATCACCATTCTTACAAGTGAGAGAAAAAAAGTAAAAGATTCAACATTTTTGACTCCCGAATCCAAGTCCTTTACGATTTACAAACCCCTATAAATACGCAATGGAGCATTTCAACAATAGCAATTCTTGAGGTTCTGTAACGGCTCTTTTCTAAAATTCCAAAATTTTATAAAACATGTATACAGAAGAAAATTATCTACTCATGATACACTAAAAACGAAGCACTTTTTGAGAGACTCTTAACTTAATATAATTTAAATTGGATGTACGCACCAGTAAGACAGTCCATAGGAGATCACAATTTCTAGGGCTAATAGACTTATGGATGTGTTCCAACATGACCAAAAGAATCTTGAACAAAACTTTGTGGGAGAGATCATTGTCAGCCAAGGATTCAAAAAGGAAAGGCAAGTAATGATTGGCACAGCTGTGGAACTGACCAGTAAGGCCCTTCACTATCGCAAAAAGTAATCTACCACAACCTGCAATTTTCTTTGAAACAAAAGAGGAAAGTTTGAAATGGATCAATTAAAAGATAAACAGTTGATAGAAAAAGGAGCTACAGTTCATCAGAAGTGCTTACGGTGATTACTGCTGAGTAGAGTTGTGAATTTGTCACAGGTCAATTGCTCAAGACACAACTTTTAGCTGGGAATGTCTTTTAGCAATTGCAAATAATGATATACTAAAACCACTACCATGATTAATAAAAGCATTTTCTTAAATGACGTTTAAATGTTACTCTTTCTCATTAGAATCAATAAGTTTCCATCCACCAAAATCGACTGTCTTGTGCTTCCGTAGATCTCTATTCCATTTGAACTCTTGTATCCCGTTAGATGACCGCGAAACCTTCAATTTTGATTTTTGTGACATTCATTGTTTTTCCCCTGGAGTCTTCAATTCTGACTTCCCAACTGAGCCAATTTCAATGGTTCAAAAAATGTAGTAGTAGTAGTAGTAAAGTCCAGCCGCCCAAACCTTGCGTTCGTTATGCTTGTATTTCAAAGCGAACGACTGGACTGAGAATACAAAAAGGGAATAGGAAGGAAGGGAGATACCTTCCAAGGTACCTCACTGTGAGGAAAGAGGACAAGGGGGATACCGCACCAAGCGTGACACCCTGAGGAAAAGAGATATCTCAAGAGCACACTAGGACTGGTATGCTCTTGGATTTTTTTTTTTTTTTTTTGGCAATGTGTGTGTCTCTCTACGATCTTTTCTCTCTCTCTTGTCTCAACCCTTTTTTTTTTTTTTTTTTTTTAACCTGGAGTGTAACTCATAAAAAAATTAGCAATGCGTTACGGATGCCTTTTGTTCATAATTTGCAATCGTTAGTACCACATGACTAGATTAAAGTTGTCTCTAAGACATTGACCAATGATGCCATCTCTCATCTTAAATTCACAACTTGGCTTGGCATGGAATCACAATCTATTGAAAGTGGAGAGATAGTCCATAAATGTAAAGGTAAAATATTTTTCTGAAACTGTATTTTCATGATGAGAAGTGAAAAGACAAAGGATGCCATTTCAGAGAAGCTACAGCAAACCATACTGAACAAAATTCCACTGTCGGAACGTTACACATGCTCTCATCCAAGTGACCATCGATTAAAAATAAACAGGGTAGAAAAATAACGATTGAATTTCTTTTTTGGCTTTCAAAAAACAGCAAATGGCGCGCAGTATGCTTCGTGAGCAGCCAAATCTTATGGGACAGTTTTCACATTGCCATACCGCCTTATATCGAAACAAAGCATATCTAACGAACAACATGTGCAAACAATATTCGCAGCAATATAGCAATACACTTTCAATAACTCGTTGCGATACTTTGAAAAATATTGATCTTTTTGCAGAACCTTTATGCCCTTTTTCGACCACGGTCCAAAAGAAAAACAGCAGCTACACTGCATGTTAAAGAAAAAAAATAATAATTACTAAAATAAAAGAGCAAGGGAGAAGTTGAATGGGTCTATCTACAGCTTCTGCAACTGCATTTTACCAAGCATGAATTTGGATGTAAGTAAAACAATGCAAAATTACAATGCTGATTTACTTCCATAGTTCATGATTCAAATTTTCTGATGAACCTGGATTGCAATTCCACACATTTCCATCATTTCCCTGATGAAATCAAACTCCAAAACGATTCCAGGTAGGTGTATCAGATTTTCCATAGTGCAAGACACCTTGCAACAGACCTATTCTGAAATCATGCAACTTCTAAATTAGACACAATGCCGCTTTTTGCAGAAAGGAGCCAGCTGGTTAGCGAATGATTCATCCAATGTTTTACCTACATTCAAAATAATTTTATCCAATTCTTTTTGTCCCTTTACGCTGGCCAAAAACGTTTGTCCAGTGATTTTTGGTCCAATTCTAATCTTAGAACTCTTGATAAATTATGCCGAATAGTGTGGATCGTCCAATCATAAAGTTTAATTATAGTTCATGACTTTTTGGAAAGGTTTGATCAATGTCCCCAAAAAATCGGAAATCAATAGAAGAACTTGATTCCTTCCTGCAAAAAGCCATATAATTATGAGACAACTTAGAAGAGAATACTTACATCATCATGACTGCTATCAATATTGGCTAGTACAAGATTCAAAAAAGACTTCTTGTCTTTAACTTTCCTCGCTACAAATGCGAAAGTGTCAGCAGCAAAGTTATTGATATACCAAGGCTTGGAGCTGCTTAACAGAGGGACGAGGGTTTTAAAAACAACGGTTACATTCTTTACGAGGACT
Source organism: Trialeurodes vaporariorum (assembly GCA_011764245.1). Taxonomy (NCBI): domain Eukaryota; kingdom Metazoa; phylum Arthropoda; class Insecta; order Hemiptera; family Aleyrodidae; genus Trialeurodes; species Trialeurodes vaporariorum. Next base: position 35,689,143 of record VMOF01000388.1, read on the forward strand.
CGCCACAAGAATTTTAGAAGATATGCGAGACAAGTGAATGTCCATTCAAGTTGATCGGCATCCTGACAGTTCAAAAGATACACGAGCTGATGGAAGACATCAAAATAAAACGGATAGAATTCTTTCTCCAAGTCTTGAGCGGCAGCTACCACTAACCTAGGGAATAAAGGAAGAAATGTTAGAAAGTTTTTGAGAGCCTTAGAAAATCGAGTTGGGGCACAACTACGACAGATGCACAAAATTTTTATCATGCCTGCACTGTCTCCCTATTGCATTATATGGTAACATCTTGTGGGGAAGGTGCAATCATGTAAAATATTTACTTGATGCACCATAGAAGATGGCTGGTTTTATTTTCGGTAAACAGAACTATTGCCCTTCCCGAGAATCATTTGCTCTCAAAAATGGTGTTTTCACTACTATTTACCTCATCAGTGGCATAGACGGGAAGGGGGGGGGGGTCCAGGGGGTCTAGACCCTCTCTCTTAACACCAAAATTTGCCCTAAAAGAAGGGAAATTTTTGCGTTTTCACAGAAATGTTACCAAATTATAACCTTTGGACCCCTTCATATAAAAAAATTCTGGCAATGCCACTATACCTCATTAAATAAACATTTGAGTTAATACATTTTGCAGTTCAGCATGCAGCATTCAAACTAAAGATCTCATTCCCTCACGAAGCGACAGTTAGTGAGGAAAGATAATATTAATTTCTTGAGATTGAGGTTGCCATCATCAAAATCCAACCTTTTCTATTCACCTGTCAAAATGTATCATGCATTGCCAAAAGAATTAAAAAATTCATAATAAAGTGAATCGGATCCAGGTTAAAGTTGGAGATCACAAACAACAATGCTTTATATTTTTCAAGGATATTTTCAGCCACCCATCATCATAATTGGTTGAGGAATAAAGCTGTCATTTTGAGAACGGATCTCTTTGATGGGTGCCAGAGAGACAAAGTATATCACTCTTGCTCTCATTAAAGAGAAAGCCAAAATCTATTCTTAAAGTTACCCCTTGACGTGCCTCAAACTTGAAAAGACCACACCGGATTCAATTTGCAATTCAGAGACACACCTTAAGCCAAACCGCATTTGGATTTCTGGAGGAAGTTTCAAGGAATTTTCAAGAGAGAATAAGCACAAATTGGCTGTTGAGAAACGCTTTAAAAACACACAGTTTTTCACTCAAGATAAATCTGATGGAGATAATTTCAAGGGGTAGCTTATTGGCGACCATAAACTAAACTCAAAATTTCTCAAGAATTGCCAATTTACAGTGAGCATCTCTGAATTGCAATTTTTCTCTCTCCACTCCACTCAACTCGAGTATTTCTTAAGCTAAGTCTCGTCAAGTAGATCTTGAGCGAAGTCTCTGAATTGCATCCTTGGAGTTGAGCCAAGGAATAAAAAGGATCGATGAGGCAAGACTTACTCTAAAGCAGTTTGTATGGAGTACGTATCTGGATTTTTCAGGAAGGCTAATAAAACAGACACAATCTGTTCTTTATGAGCAAAAACATCAGCCGGAGATTTGACATAGTCAGGTAGTTCCTTTCTAAGTTTTTTGTAACTTTCAGAATAGTTCAAGTCATCCCACTTTTGCAGCCGTTGGTAGAAATAGGAGGGGGCTCCTTCACCTTCGTCGGCATCCTCATTCTCATGGCTGACGCGATGAAAAACATCAACATTGATGCTAGAAATACGCTCACCGAATGGCTGGAACTGATGAGAACAAAGAAAAAGTTGAAAGGATAAAATTAAGTAAGGCAAGAAAGAACTTGACAATGCTATGCTTTGTGTAACTTCAACCTGTTCCCTAGTCTCTGCAGATAGATAGGGATTTTCACAGCAGCAGCAACCAAGGTGAAAATATGTATAAATGGAAGAAACAAGCATTCCAAATGATGCGCAGGCATCTAGATGCCAGTACAATGCTCTACTTCCCACTCACGCCTCAAACCTCATTGTTAAATTTGTTCACTCATAACTTAGGTATCAAAACTTCTACTTAAGACACTTTGTACAAGGTAACTACCAAAAAAAGGACCCATTAAAAATTGCTCAAATTCGATAAAATACAATTTCTGTGGAAAACAATGGAGACTAAATCATGGAGGATTTATTTTTGTTTTTTTTTTTTCACTAAATATAACTCTGTACTATTAGGTGTTAAACTTCAAGTAGTCAGATTAAAAAGTTATGAACTTTACTTTTGGAGGGTTCTAAATCCTTGGGTAGGTCTTCATTTTATAGTCTCCCTGTATATTAACAAAGTACAGTGGAGTTGGTGAAAGAATCAGAGAGGGTAGAGCTCGTTTCAGAAGTGTTGGCCGCTGACAGGTCTTTGTTTACATGAGCAGACGGACGTATTTCTGTGCGCTGCGCCGACCAAAGTTTGGGAGTGCATTCCTTACCAACCCCCGCGCCGGCAACCTGCCTGCGCACTAGGCGCTGAGCCGGTCTACTGCGCATGTAAACAAAGAGCTGTCAGCAACCAACACTTCTGAAACGACCTCTACGATAACAAAAATAATTAACATATTAGTCAAGAGACTACAACATCAAGAGAGGAAACCGCTATTTCTACTTCTTTACAGGTTGTAAATACATGGGTACCTTCAGAGGTCATTTCAGATGAGTTGGCGCTCAGTGTTCGCCACCATTCCATTGAAGATCTAGAGATTTGCCAATTATAAGACTTTCTTGAAGAAATTGGATCCTCAAGCCCTCGATGAAGGTTTTCAATATCCCTATTTCAAAACAGCTTGAAATCGGAGTTGAAACTCAAGTGAATACCCCAAAACGACAGATCAATTTATAATATGATCGATTTGAGGTTTCCAAAGATTGAATCTTAGTTTCAGCTCCAATCGTTAACCATTTATAGACCTTGACAGCATTCACTTACTTGAAACCAATCTCAAGAGCTTGACAACTCAATTTGTTGGAATACATTATTGGATTTCGATGATTTGGAGCTTTAATCAAGTGGTGACAAACACTCAGCACGAACTAATGTGGAATCTGGAACTGCATTAGTGAAGATTCAAAATAACCAAAGAATGGTATAGATAAAGAGTTAGAGCTCATTTCAAGTAAGTTGGCCAATGACAGATGAATTATTTACTTACGCAGAGACAAGTTTGCGTTTTGGCACACGTGCAAGAGCGCAAACACATCTTTACGCAGCGAGGCGCAACGTCTCTCATGTCTGTGAAACGAGCTCTAAGTTTCAATAAAGCATAGATATTTTGGGGACATAGAACCATTCAGTAATAAAAGAGAAAAACTAACGTCCGGAACAGAATGCATTTCCTCCATAATATAACTTTAGATATCTACTTACTTTGAAAAGGTTGGAGGCTTTGTGCCTCAAAGGTTTGTTCTTCATTCCGATTGCTTCTCAATTTTTGGAAGATTAAAATGCGACATTGATACAGGAATCAAACCATGAAATAAATGACACTTAAATACGCTTTGAAGAATCAATATTAAATGAGGAACGACGAAAAAAAGAGAAAGAATATAGTGAGACTTTCATAATGCCATGTGCACTTTCCCGACTTTCCGTACTTTTTCACTGCCGCATGTGCACGACCAAAACAATACCACGTGATAATGGGCTCCCTCGACTTTTCACCAACAACAGCCCGCAGAGACACATCTTTCAACAGAATGATCGCGCTCTGTCAAAAAAAAGAGTAATCAACAACGCTCTGCTGCGAAACCTGGCGAAACCCAATTTGCGCGAGGGTTAGAATCTTATCAGAATCCTAGTTTTGTGTATGATCCAAAGAGTAAACAAGAGTCGCAATTGAATGGAAGGCCTGCGTGGTCAACGTAGATAAGGGATCCGAACGCGGGCTGGCCTGGGCTGGCCTCTGATTGGCTGCAACGGGTGGAGCAAAAATGACTCGGGGTATAGGGAAAATAACACGGGATTTTCGTTCCGGGGCGTTTATCTCGAAACCTAAGCAAAATCGTATCTAAACAAATTATACGAGTCGATTCAGCAGATTTTTCCAAACAATTTGATAGGTCATAAGTGCCACTTTATTGCAAATTCGAAAAGACTGTTTCAGTTTAAGAATACGCACAATAGTGAGTTACTCAAACACTGCTCGAACACACGCCAAGCATGTAATCACACTATTGTGCGTACTTTTAAACTGAAACAGTCTTTTCGAATTTGCAATAAAGTGGCACTTATGACCTATCAAATTGTTTGGAAAAATCTGCTGAATCGACTCGTATAATTTGTTTCGATACGATTTTGCTTAGGTTTCGAGATAAACGCCCCGGAACGAAAATCCCGTGTTATTTTCCCTATACCCCGAGTCATTTTTGCTCCACCCGTTGCAGCCAATCAGAGGCCAGCCCGCGTTCGGATCCCTTATCTACGTTGACCACGCAGGCCTTCCATTCAATTGCGACTCTTGTTTACTCTTTGGTATGATCAGTAATCATTTGATTAACAGAACCCGTTGTTTTCTCCTGGATACAGTTTTTGCTGAGATTTTTCTGTCATTTCCAGTTGAATAACTAAGTGCGCTTCTGCTGGAACCAATCCTCAACCTTGAACTTTAGCGCACACCCAACTTTCCTCCTAAGAGCAGAAAGACCTGTCAACATGGTAAAAGGCTTTTTTGTTTACCTGATTGTACCACCGTAAAAATGTATCTCTTTCCTTAGCTGCTGTTCTTCTCAATGCTCTCCGTTGTTGAAACAATTAGACCTGGCTCTGGCTCAAAATTTCACTTGTTGAATACTGTCTCAAATTGTCTGCGCCTGAAGGCTAATCATGGCCCTAGAAATTTGACTGGTCTAACTGTAAGAGGCGCGCATCTCTTAAAGTCAACGTTTAGTTTTTTATGCCCTATTCAAGCAAAAGCTCCTTTTGACTTCTAGACTTGACAGTTATCTCTGATAAGGTCCTCCAAGCTTTATGATGCATCGGAAAGTAGTGGGTCATTGGTGGTCCCTGGAAAGATGTGACTTGCAAGTTAAACAGCTTTTTTATGAAATTCATTCTATTAGCATGGGATGTGATGTCAGCAAAAGTTGCCTTGTGGTCATTGAACGATTAGTGTTGTATTCCACTGCAGTGTTTTTATGAACGCTATGGAATTGCCGCCATTGAAGATAAAAAATCTATCTAGGTAGTCTCCTCTTAGATCATCCGTGACAACAAGTTTACACTCAATTTCAATTAGAGTCCCTAAAGAGAAATTTTGTCCGGCAGTACTGACACAAGCTCAACGATTTCTGATTGGCTGTTGCTTTAACACAGGCAGCACCATTAGATGACGCCATCTAGCTGCGACTCCTAGAGACGAGATGAGTCAATTTGCTATCTTGCCCATATTAATTTGTTGACTCCTCTGGAGCTATATGTAGTGTTGTGTCAGTACTGTTAACCAAATTTCCATCAAGGAACTTAAGTCTCAACCAGCTATTCAGTATCAAATAAAGGAGTATTTTGGGCCTCAGCTAGGAAAATGACCAAATTCTAAGCCCTGTATCAGTAGTGTGAAGTAGGTTCTTATAGTCCGTTTCATTTAAATAGCAGCTTGAGCTCGACTCTTTCCCCTACGAGTTTTACCCTCACTCTCGTACCTGCGATGACTCGAAGCCCGTCCCGTAGGTTCCGTCCGACACAATAGACTGTCCTTTGGATAGCTGACCGTCTATTGTGACGGACGGAATCCCCGACCTACGGGACGGGCCTCGAGTCATCACAGGTACAAGAGTGAGGGTAAAACTCGTAGGGGAAAGAGTCGACCTCAAGCTTCTATTTAAATGAAACGGACTATAGTCTCGCATTTCTGAGCACCAAACTGCTCCCACAAGGTATCTTAGCTAGGTAGATTGAATTAGAGTCCAGGTTTGCAGTCCAGAGTTATATGCTGTACAATTTTGTATCTGCAAACATTTTTCATCAGTCATTTAACAGTACACCTCTAGAGAACTTTCATGAAATATTGCTCGTTTGTCTCAGAGAACGAAAGTAATCAGTAAAATGACTGATTGCATTGTAATCTTTGCTGTTTGATTGTTTAGAGCTTTATTTCTGAAAGTTTGAAGTCAGTGTACCATTCAACTGTCCGCGAAAGCCATGTCTGACTTTTGACTGCAAGAAAAATACATGTAGCTGTATGGTTTTGTTGAACTAACACACATGGGTTCTAAACCGTGCTTTCTAGCAAAAGGAGCACCCGAAATCAACCGCCTAATCTGTATGCATTTGAATTGTTTTCAGTCAGTGGCAGAGTTCTTAAAAGGTTTGCCAACCTACAATGAAACAAATTTCTCCAAATATCATGCAGTTACAGCCAGTCGAGCATCCAACAAAAGACCCTCCGTGTACCTTCCAACTAATGACTATCCCTCGGAACAAAGTAAGTCGTTTTACTGGAATAAGTTATTATGACAGCTTGAAAGTCTTTTGTGTACAGAATTCATTTGTTGAAAATGGCACACTGTTGTTACAGGCAATTTAAGGGTAGCTTTGGTTGTACAAACCACAAAAAATAACAAAGGTAGCACTAAAATCTTACCAAATCCACTCCTAAAGGACATGGCACACCCCTTATGGGAAAACGGTCTCGGTGGAATTGGATGAAACTTTGGGATATTGTTCATTTTGACCTCCTGATCAAAAGTCTCCACGGGCTCAAAGTGATCCTATGACTAGTTTTCGAGATATGGGGGGCCAAAGGTTCCTAATTCGACGATTCTGAGAACATAGAATTTTGCTACTTATCACTTTCCTTTTTTCACCGTTTTGAACATAACTTTTTTTCTATTTGAGTAATTGAGACGCAGTTTATGGCATTTTGCTCCTCGGACTTTTGCGCATCTTTTGATGCCCACATATTTGACCCTTATGCGGGAGAGGGGGGGGGGGCGCGCACCGCTTCCGCGCAACTGCTGCAGTGACGACATTCTCTGGAATCACAATATTGTCCGCATTGAGGAGGCGACCGAACCATTTATTGCGGCATTCAGTAAAATGTTTCAATATGCAATACGCATGCAAGTATGCGTTTATAAAATCGTGACTATGCATGGTAACCGTGGTGGGGGGGGGGGGGGGGGGGGGGGGGCGGGCTATCTTTCATTTCAAGTTAACGATTTGCTATACGTATGCATGCTTAGCTTGTTGTCCCGAATAATTTTTTTTTTACCGAACGAGCTTTTCTATCATAGTGTAAGCTACTTTTAATGCACTCGATTTTCAGTATTTGTGAGGCATCCATTTTGAGGGGAGCCAAAACGTGAGGGAATTGGGGGGAGGGGTTGTCAGCGCGACCTCGCAGCTCTTTGCTTAATTTCTGATCAATTTATGAAATAACTTTCTTCCTGATTGAGATATCCGAGCGCGGTTCACGGCATTTGGCTCCTTCAACTCTTCCGTACATCATTTAATTGCCTCTACGACCAACCCAACATGTGGTGAAGTGGGGTTGGGGGGGGTCGCGGCTGTGTTTAGTCTCTCCACGCATGTCCTCGCGTTATTTTTGACATTCTCTCGACAAACTTTTCCTTTCCTTTCCTCACGGAAAAATCAAGTCGCAATTCGCGCATTTGCTTCCTTGAACTTTTACGCGTTTTACATAGGTACACGAAAGATTAGTCTTATATTATGACAAGAGGCGGTGGATGGGACAGTCAGCACTCTCGCGCCATTAATTTTGTTCATCGTTTCATGTTTCTGGAGTGCATTTTTTTTCTAAATTAAGATATCAACTTAGAATCATGTGCATTGATTCAAATCACGGAAAAACATCGTTGCTAAAATGAAACAAGCCACCACGGTTGTGTTTTTATCGCGGCTCATTGTTTGTACCAGTTAGACACCCCCTCCCCTCCTTCCCCACTTGAGAAATTGACCAGAATAAAGCGTTAAATACAAGCCGGAACAATCGGGAATGTCGTAAACCGTGATTTAATATCTCACTTTAGAAAAAAATTCACTCCAGAAAACACAACGACGAACAAAATGAGTGGTGCAAGAGTGCTGACTGTCCCCTCCCTCGCCTCTTATCATTTGTATAAGACTAATCTTTCGTGCATGTAAAACGCGTGAAAGTTCAAGGAAGCAAATGCGCAAAATGCGACCTGATTTTTCCGTGAGGAAAGGAAAGGAAAAGTTTGTCGAGAGAATGACAAAATTAACGCAAGAAGATGAGTGGAGGGACTTAACACAGCCGCACCCCCTCAACCCCACGTCACCACATGTTGGGTTGGTCGTAGAGGCAATTAAATGATGTACGGAAGAGTTGAAGGAGCCAAATGCCGTGAACCGCGCTCGGATATCTCAATCAGGAAGAAAGTTATTCCATAAATTGATCAGAAATTAAGCAAAGAGCTGCGAGGTCGCGCTGACAACCCCTCCCCCCAATTCCCTCACGTTTTGGCTCCCCTCAAAATGGATGCCTCACAAATACTGAAAATCGAGTGCATTAAAAGTAGCTTACACTATGATAGAAAAGCTCGTTCGGTAAAAAAAAATTATTCGGGACAACAAGCTAAGCATGCATACGTATAGCAAATCGTTAACTTGAAATGAAAGATAGCCCGCCCCTCCTCCTCCCCCCCCACCACGGTTACCATGCATAGTCACGATTTTATAAACGCATACTTGCATGCGTATTGCATATTGAAACATTTTACTGAATGCCGCAATAAATGGTTCGGTCGCCTCCTCAATGCGGACAATATTGTGATTCCAGAGAATGTCGTCACTGCAGCAGTTGCGCGGAAGCGGTGCACCCCCCCCCCCCACTCCCGCATAAGGGTCAAATATGTGGGCATCAAAAGATGCGCAAAAATCCGAGGAACAAAATGCCGTAAACCGCGTCTCAATTACTCAAATAGAAAAAAAGTTATGTTCAAAACGGTGAAAAAAGGAAAGTGATAAGTAGCAAAATTCTATGTTCTCAGAATCGTCGAATTTGGAACCTTTGGCCCCCCATATCTCGAAAACTAGTCATAGGATCACTTTGAGCCCGTGGAGACTTTTGATCAGGAGGTCAAAATGAACAATATCCCAAAGTTTCATCCAATTCGACCGAGACCGTTTTCCCATAAGGGGTGTGCCATGTCCTTTGTAAAATTTTGTTACACAGTCGATCGTAATGGTGGCGTTGGGCACAAATAATGGGAAATTCTTATCTTAATCTCTTCACTCTTTCTATGCTAGTGAATAAGATTTACAGAATAACTAGTCACCAGAGGGATGATAAACAGCTAATTATTGGTACTTTAACTCCGGTGCCAAAGGTAAGTCGTCTCTTATTGGCCACTTCTTGATGAAATGACAGTATCATTAGATGGGAATCTCCCATTATCAATGCCCAACAGTCCACACCACCATTATGATCGCAGGTCTAGAAACATTTCATGAATTTAGGAGTGAATTTTGCATGTGTTTAGTGCTATCATTGTTATTTTTGGAGGTTTTTATGGTGGAATCTACCTTTCAATCGCCTGTAGCAAAAGTGTGCGAAAGCTTCACTGATTGAGTATGAAGTTGAGGCCTCTTCAACCATTGAATAAGGCTGGTAGACCAGATAAATGAAGGGCTGCTATTGGTTTCTCCAAAGTTTTTATGGAAAGGTAAAACTCTGTAACAAAGTATCCCTCTGCTACATTTGATAAGCTATCGGCTTGTATCGGTTTTCAAGCAGCCGATAGCTTATCAAATGTAGCGGAGGAATCCTAGGTTACAGAAGTATACTTTTTGGTAAAAATTTTATAGGGACAAATAACAGGCCTTCATTTTTCCAGTCTACCAGCACTATCCAATGAGTTCAAAGATCGGCCCGCAATGGAGTCGAAAATAAATTAAGCCAACCGGGTCGGGAAAAGATCCTGTGCCATTGGTAGGCTGATAATTGAGCACACTCTCATGGCAAAATTTTCAGAAAACATCAAGTGTGCTCTTCACTAAAAATTTAAATTTACCCATATGGGAGCTCTTTCAAGCTTTTTCCATGAAACAAATGGCTTGCATAAATTGTTTTAGGTACTGCGTCACAGAAGGATGTTTACATCTGGGTTATGTGACGTTTTCATGAAAGTAGGTATGTTTTTATTGTTTAGCTCATCGCTGCAATCTTCTAGCTTTCTTTTTTTTGGTTTTTTTTCAGTCATCGTTCCAGAAAAAACAAATATCTTAATCCGCTACCTTCATCAGCATTGGGAGAAGAAAGTAAGTCCTTATATTTCTAGATGGCAGTCAAAATTCAAGCTTAACTTTTTCAGAAACCTCTTTACAAGTTTCCTATACACACTGGTCCATAAATATTGCAACTAAATTGATTTTGCCCAATCCAAATCTATGGACTCACCCGCCGAGCCATTCGCAATTAATTTCACTCTTGGAGTGTAGTTAGAAGAAGCTTCTTGAATTCAAAATTTCTCCATTTACAGTTCATCAGTGTTGTTGAATCATTAAGGTTTTGAAGTAAGTACCACTGTTGAGCTGTATTTGACTGCCTCTCCAGCCGGAAAAATGTTTCTGAACTGCACCCTAATATTATGTCAGTTCTAATATAGAATACTACAGTCAGAACGGAAACTTCCCTTGAGAGCCAATAAGAAGAAGATTTGAAATTTTCTTGCCTGCTCACGTTTTAACATAGGGGACATGTTTTTCAAGATTGTACTTTTAATCAAAAATGATGCGCAACCAATCACAACCTGACCAGTTGCTGAAGATTCCAGAAATGCTTTCTTTTCTATACAGCGAACCCAAAGATGGACGAAGTAGAGAACAAATTTCAAAATGACTAAAGGTTTCTGTTCTGATTGTAGTACATTCTACTCTGTGTTCTAAGGTTTCAATAATATTCAAACATAGTTGTTTGAAAGAGGAAATACTTTTTTACCATTTTATTTCCAATTATTATTCCCTGTTGGAAAGAACAGAAAAGTCAAGATGAGTATTTCAGGAAACAGCTCTTTTCATCTAGGGCAGCGGTTCTCCACTTGTGGTCCGCGGACTGGTCTCTGGTGGTCCGGGAAGGTCCATCCAAAATTTTCCTACAAAAAATAACTGCAAAATACTTCTTAAAATTGGATCATTTTAAACTATTGATAAGATCAGGTTTTTGAGATCAATCGGTGCAAAATTGGTTTCTCAAATTTTAGCAGCATGTTAATGCATATTTTTCATTGTTTTGTTTTTTTGCAGCAAGCCAGCATAAAAAAACGTGATCACTTGAATGTCGATAGCAGTGATGAATCTTCAGTTCGCAAAAAACCTCGACTCGAAATGAGACTTGACATGTCTCCGTAATTGCGGGCTTTCATCAAATGTACACATATGTATCATTTTTCAACCTATGTATTCCTTCTCCTCTGTGCTCATTTCTTCAAAGGTATAACAATTTGAAATGCCGAAAAAAACTACGCAAGAAAATCAATAAATCATTAATGGACGAATTTGAAACATGGAACCCATCTTTTTTCTGAACGTTAGCACTTAACCAATTACGTAACTCATTTGTCATTTTAAAACGGTAAATGTCGGTTTTAGCCATCAATTTTTTGTTGCACTTCTCCATTCCCATCTTTTTTTTGTTCTGCACTTTTATATGTTATTATTGCTCTTTGAGTATAAATTAGGGTGAGCTAGAAAGAAAACTTGTTCATCCTGAATCGAATCGCAAAAACATAACGACTTTTGACATCATTATGAATCTATAATCCTGCATTCCAAAGTAACAATTATGGAAATGATGCCTATGTACGGTCACTGACCTTGAAAGTTAATTACTAAAGTTGATTACCTATCAGGAAGAATGATTTGAAGATTTTTAGAGTCAGAACATTTAATTTCCATGTGGGAGGAACCATCATCTATTTCTTACAAGAAAAGCACCTCATTTTGATTATCGGTTTACTGTTTTGCATTTTCCGCTCTTATAGGATACTGAATATCCTCCACCTTCTTTTTTTTTCCTACACTTGATTTAAATCAGAAGTACAGAGGAGGACTAAAAGAATATTAGAAGACTCCTAAAGGTAGGCTTCCCACAGAGTTTGTCTCAATGAACTCAAGCATTGAAGAGGGCCTACCTAAGCCAAAATCTGAGGGGTCGTCTAATACTCTTTTCATCATTAATGTACATCGTTTTGTTGTAACCAACACTCCTTTGAATCCAATTTTAAAAAATCAGCATACAGTATTCTCTCATCACTGGCCATTTCTCCCAAATGTGGATCGTTGTACTGAGGATGAGATACTTTAAATTTTTATTATTTCAATGGTTATTTCTATCTCTCTCTAACTTACTTTTGTAAATTTTTAAGTGATCTTTTGCATGTTATTGTGTAATTCTGCACTGTGTAAAATGAGTCAAGAATGAAAATATAATCTTGTTACTGATTAAATCCATTTCTTGTTATTATTTTCTTTCCTGCCATAAACATAGTCGAGGTTGAAATGGTTGGTTGCAACTTGCATTGCAAGGAGGCTGGAGGCGGTTTGCCTTTGGTGTCACTGAACGACTCTAATTGATTTGGCGTTTTCATAAAACTCGAGTTTTTTTCATCTTAATTTCTTTTTCCAGATTTTTCTTTTATCTTTCATCTTGTTGGAAAAGTTTTGCTCCTTGAGAATCCATCATTGGTTAAAAAGACAAGAGGTAGCACAAACTCAAAAAAAGATTAACAAGGCTGGATAAGTGTCATTAACAAATATATGTATTTTATCATTGAAATGCATTAAAAAAAAAAAAAATAGATAGTAATAATAAATAAAAAATTATTTGAGACCTTAAAACTAATAACTTAAAAATAAAGTAAAAAACAGGGTGTAGGAAACAGGCTTTCAATCATTTCATTAAAAAACTGGTGATGCAAAAAGCGCTCCTAATAATTCTTCTTCTTTCTCATCCTGTGGATTTAATGTCTTTGCAAATATGAATGAGCTGTTTGACAGCTGAGGCTGAGGTACAAGGTGTAAATAACATCAATACCAAGGAAGCTCAAAGGGAACAAAGTAAACTATTGTGTGTGATGCCAGCAGCTCTTGTCTGTGGTCAAAATATCATGTGTCCTCTTAGACCTCCTAACACTTTGGAAATATCATTATAGGCATTCTGTGAGGCAATGAATCTATTGATGTTTTTATTTCCAAAGATTATGCTTCAGTTTTTCCTGTCTTCATGAAAATGCCATAAGTTCAAGGATGACATACACAAATTAGTTAAATACCTGAGTGATGTCAGCCTCAGGATTTTTGAAGAGCCATATAGAGCTGGCCTATGAGCTGTTGTCCACCCCTTGTTTTATTGACCTAGAAATAGAACCCGCAGCAGAAATTGAAACAAGTTGTCTTCTTCATCATTCTATGAACAAAAATATCATGCTGCACCCAAAATATCAACTAAGGAGGGATCACAAACTTATCACCAAAGAGTAAACTAGAGTCGCAATAAAATGGACATTTGTCTCTTATGATCTGTTTTTCCCGGATTGTATAAGTCAAGGAGATGGTAATCAGCTCAAAAAACCTTATTTTCAAATTCCAAGTTCGGGGCTCAAGAAGGCCCAATGGCAAAAATGTTGAGCCGTGGGTCCAACAGTTTTGGATTAGCTAAGTCTCAGAAAAGTCTGAACAAAAACTAGAGTGACAAGTCCAAGATCTCCCATGGTAAGCCGTTGAAGGTGAATCTTCAGCATTTAGAGCTGATTTCTGCCACTAGAGCACAACCGTTCAATTAATATAAAATTACAGGCCAGAAGTACCTAATTTATTTTCAAGAAAACAGAGAGAGAGTGGTGCAGCATAATTATCTGAAGAATGCATCAGCAAAATATCTTTACAATAAATTCAAAAATAAGGCTGAAAGTACCAAAATAAAGAACATCGCAAAATACTTGCATCAAAATGCTATACTTACTCCTTTTCTGTTACTTTCAGTCTTATTTTTAAAGTTATAGACAAGGCATATTGCAGAGACATTCTTTAGATGATTTTATAGTAGCTTTTCCATAGTTAGTACGTGGTTTCTGTTTTCTTAAAGATAAATTGTTTTTGGCTTGTAATTTGATATTAATCAAACAGAGGAATCCTGGCGGCATAAAGAGGCGCTACACACTGAAGATTTAGTTTCATAGCTTTTTCTCTTCACATCCTTTACTTGACTCCTAACTACAAAAGAGACAAAGTTCTATTTAAATAACTTTTAAGGTGATTCTAGGCAAAGCTTGTCCAGATTTCGATCCAATGGATAGAGCCACTAGTGCTGCTAGAAAAGTCAAAATTTTTTGGCTGAAATTGATGAATTTACACCAAAAGTACAAATTTGAGGAACGTCAGCACCTGCAAACATATTTCAGGAAGATATCCTAATACTTATGTAAATATTTATAGGAAATTGTGAACTATACCACCTGTGTATAAATAAAAAAGAAAAAAAGAAACAAAAACAAAAAAAAAAAAGGAAGAAATCCTGTAAGTTTTAAGCTGACAAACTAAAAAATATAGCCGGAAATTATGAAACACACAAATTCCACACGCATCAATGTGTGCGAGTGAGGCAGATAGACATATCACTCGCACTCCATAAACTTATGGTAGAATGAATCCAATAATTTTCGGCTTAAATTCTTAACCAATTTTGCTCATTTTAGGCTTAAAATATCCATAAAAAAATTTTGCAGGTGCTGACATTCTTGAATTTTGCGTTTTTACTTTTTTTTTCAATTTAAAATGCCAAAAACACAACTTTTCTAAAAAGTGACTAATGGCGCCATCCATCGTGACTGAGATCTGGAAAAGGTTTGCCTGGAATCACTTTAAGATGCTTTTCAACCAGCTTTAGGCTAAAATATATAGATATGAGTTTTCTAGATAGATAAAGCTTCCTTAGGTGCTGTGAGACGTCCATTTGGAAGGATGAAGAGAATAACAAGTTTAAATTTCATCAAATTCTACTGTGGGTCTGTCTATATGAGAGCCACACCATACCAAGGTCCTGCGTATAGAACAAAGAAGAAGAAAAAGCCATACATTTAATGAACAAAAAATAAAAATAATTAACTTCAAATTTCAGTCCCCGTTAATTCCTTTACTTACCCTACAAGTGGAGAACTAAAATACATTTTGCAACAAAAAATTGAGATCATCATCTGAAATACACTATTTTTGAAAGAGGATACTGATAAACAACATTCAATTGATAGGGACACAAGTAGAAAAGACTTCCGACAACAATTCATGGACAGATTTACCTCAACTCTCAACTCATTAATAACCTGCTATTGAAATCCGTCTTTTAATTGACTATATTCCTCTAAATAATTCAAAACCTAAGAGGTTACGGATGGAATAGTTTTGCTTTTATACTTTGTGATGTGAAGTCAAATATTCATTGGCAATCAGGTTGCACCCGATTTAAGCATAAAGAATAAAGATACAAAATATGGAGAAAACAAGTTGCCACTGAAAAAGATTTTGGTATTGACTGTTATGGAGAGGGGAGAATGTCGACATTCTACAGCAAGAAGATCATAAACTTTCTCGTCAACGCAATCTAAAGACAGTTTTCAGCTATATAGCTTCAATTCTGGTGAACAAGACAGGCAACCCTAAATTTTTCGTCAATATCCTCCATTGACAAGTTCAAATACTTGAAATAACATCATAGTACACCTTAAAAGTTGGTAGCTTGACGGGAAAGAGAAATAAGCAGAAAAGGCACTACTTCTTCCTTTATTAGGTGATTAGGACACTGATTGCAAGGCATCAATGCAAAAATTGTTCCTTATCTGCGTATCTAGATTTTAGGAAAATATCAGTAGATTTTACATTGGTCCTAATAGGAAACCTGCTGATACATCCCTAAAATCTGGCAGCCCTGATCCTTACCACTCAAAGGAAGAAAAGTATAAAAACAAGAAGGAACAAAACTTCCTCATTTAAAAACTCTCAAATTATAAAATATCAGCATGTAAATACACCAGCAATCACATTCCACTCTTTTGAATCTCAATTTTAAGATTCTTTCCGACTTTAAAAGGGTTTAAAATCTGGTCACATTTAGGTGACATTTCTTCAACAAAAACGATAGAAATCCCACTTCACATGATACCTAAACAATAGCTGAAGTCCATCTAATGAGTCTGTTGCATACTTTTGCTACAGCAATAGGGCTCATCAATTATATGGGAAAATTTAAAAAATTAACGATTCGCACATTAAAAACTTTTGAATTCTACTAGTTACTTTAAGACATCACTTCTATTTGAACAAATAGCGCTACACTATTTCCACCAACATACTATACATAGACAGAATTTAACATCCTAATGCTTCCTGTTTTGTGTTTCATTTAGATAAATCCTTGCATTATTTGAAAGGCTCAGTCCTGCACTCCTGTCCAGCTGTTTGAAAAACACAAAAAACCTGTCAACACAACGGCGACTGATTTTTGTAATTTATTTTCTTCTGAAATATTCATATTCTTGCCTACAGAATATGGCCGTATAATTTTGTTTCCTTTTCTTATCTTGCAAAAGCCATAACACTGATAAAACACTTTTGTCAGATGTAACATTTTTTGGCAGGGCCCTTAATTTTATGATCCTCTGTACACCAGAAAAATCAGGTAGCAAGCGCAGCCATTACTTCATGCATGTACAAGGGGAAAGTAAAGATACAAGGAAAGTAAAGATACAAGGCCTCTGTATAAGGCCTGACAACTGATATCAACCAACCAAGGATGGATTCTTATCTATTATACTTTAGAGATGAGCTGTGCACAGTCGAAGGTCTATTGGATCATTACACTCTGAGAAATCAGCATTTTAGTGAATGGTGTTTGAATTTTCTCCCGCCAGAACATGTAAAGTTCCACGTGCAGGACTCCGTGCAGTCGCGAATGTTCAAAGTGCGGAATGCGATCTGCATTTAAATCTTCTGTTAACAGAAACAAAATGTTGACCAAAATTTATCAAAAAACAGTACAAGTGGACGGTAACAAGGCAACGAACCGGTGAAACGTCGCCAAATGGTACTGAGAACTCAGACCGGGCCAGTAGGTACGTCAAGGCCCGCTTGAGAAAAAAAAAGAAATCATCGCAAAACAGCCGACTGTCCATCATAATAAATTAATTTATTCAACTTGTTTATAAAAATTACCATTGCCATAAACGGTTTAAGCTGTGCGAGTGTGTTGTCTCCAGTGTGTTGAGAACAGTTCTTTAAAAAATCATCTCCGAAAAGCAGGAATGTCGGAAAGTTTATGAATTTCAGTCTGGCCCGTTTCCAATTTCCAGTACCATTTGGCAACGTTTTACCCATTCGTCACCTTGTTACCGTCCATTTGTACCATTTTTTTTTATCAATTTTGGCCAAAATTTTGCTTTTGGTTATAAAATAAATGAAAGCAGATCGCATTCCGCACTTTGAACATTCGCGACTGCCCGGAGCACTGCATGCAGAACTTTACATTTTCTGGCGGGAGAAAATTTCAAACACAATGCACTAACATGCTGATTTCTCAGAGTGCAATAATCCAATAGACCTCCGACTGCGCACAGCTCATCTCTAAAGTATATTAGATAAGACTCCATTGTTAGTTGGTTGATATCAGTCGTCAGGAATTAAACAGAAGCCTTGTATCATTACTTTCCAAACTCCCCTTGTAAATATAAAATCCAACATTTTGAGGTTACTATGATGTACACATACACGGAGTGGTTTTGTTTACGTAGTAGTATGTTGATGGAAATAATGTTTGGTGTAGCGGGGAGGTAATTCAAAATTGAAGTCCTCACCGGAGTTAGAAAGTTTTTAAAGAGCGCATCGTTATTTTGCATTTTCGCAGAATTTTACGGTAAAATCAATGTACCATAGTATTGCAACAAAAGTACACAACAGAAAAGTTTCAACACATATGAGTTAAGAAGTTTCCGATCAGTTTGCAGATATGTTGAGCCTCTGACCGACAGAATTGAGAAAATTTACAATATATTTGGAAGTTTCATGATAGTATAATATATTATTGGTTGCTGCGCAATTAACGACTGCTACTCTCTCCCAAAACAGAGAAGGTTCTGCCCAGGGGCGTTAATGGGGGGGGGGGGGGGTGTCTCCCTTGCTTTCAACTTTGGGTCAAGAGGCAAAAAAAAGAAAATGGTTGTCGACTTTAGAGAGTAGGTTAAGAAATTTTTTAATTTAAGGAAAGAATCAAAGAATGCTTACAAAATGTGCTTTTCCCAAAATTTCCCTGGATTGTAGGTAAAAAGAAGACAGTGGGGTCATTAGGGACCTTGACGGTCACAATTTACAGGAATCAAACGCATGAGAAGCAAAAAAATTAAAAAGGGGTCATCAGCTTTTTTGCCCCCTGACAAGACCTGAGATGAGCCATCAAAGACTTTTTAAAAAGCACCAGCAACTAGAAAGTGAAAGAAGCTTGTCTATTTGCACTACCTAGTTGATAGCGTCCACACTGAAAGAGCACATAATGTGGTAAAACTGAGATACAAAGAAAATGCCTAGAAATATCAGTCTGGCAGTGCGGAGATATCTATGAGGCATCACTGAACAATTGTAAAATGTGCCAAGAGGCTATAATAAAAAATTATTAGTAGTAATAGTATTAGTAGTAGTAGTCAAGTAAAAAAGTCTCGCCACCAAAATCATTTGTCCGTTATGCTTGTATTTCGAAGAAAATGACTGGATTGAGAATAAAAAAGGGGAACAGAGAGGAATAAAGCAACCAAGATACGCGATGAAATGATAACCGGAGGCCTAAAAATATAAAAAATGTTGGCAACTCATGCGTGTCATAAAAGTGGTACCTCATTCATCAAGAATTATGATGTCAAATCAAAAAATTGCAATAAAGTGAAAAAGGACAATGTAGATACAACCAAGCTCAAAATAGAAATTGGCCCAACAGATATGAGCCTTTTCCCTTGAAATGGACTTTTTGATTGCAGAACTTGCGAGAAAAGGTTTTAACATACTTCAAACAACATAATCACAAGTGTAAAGGTTAGCACCAAAAAATTATAACGTAAAAAATTTGAGAAAGTACTAAAAATAATTTTAAATGGAAAATACCGATACTAAGGACTAAAAATTGAATTAGGTTTCCAAGATATTATTAAATAATTATGGCAAAAAGAAAGAGACAAAAAAGATATCTCCTTACATTGAAAAATACTGGTAATTTTTATGGTAATTTTTCTTCTCTAATACTTTTATAAAAACAAGGATCAGAATTTAAAGAGGGAAAATCTCAACATAAAGATTTCAAAATAGTTTCATATTTTTTTTTTCAGAAGAATGCTAACAAAACCATTAGAATTTAATCTTTCTGGCAACAAAGAGATATGATGAACCGTATTTACACTCAGATAGTGCGCACCTAGAAAATAAATTTTTTGCCGAACAATCAGGGTGCGCACTATACACGGGGTCTACGCGAAATCAGCCCTGTAAACGGTCGGTGACGCATGGACACGAACACCAATGCTGTCCTCTGTTCAACTCAACTAACACACCACTGGTTCAACTGAAGCGGAACACTTTCGTTATCGGGACGTAAAACTAGTTTATCGGGAACTAGATCGCATTTCAAATGCGCGCATGCGCGTACACAACTTGTTTTGTTTACTTCCGCTCCCCGTACGAAATCAGAATGTCTTCCCCTCGCCTGAGACAGGTGGCGCGTCGTAAGGGTGTAGGCGTGGCTACGACAGAGACTACAGGGTGCCGTGATTTATGATGCAGCACACGCCACATGTCACGGATTGCGAAAGTCAAGGTCAACAGATTTCTTATCAAAGAAAGGGGAGGGTTACCTATCTTATCTTAGACAAAAAGTGCGCACTATACG
The DNA here is from genome assembly GCA_011764245.1 of Trialeurodes vaporariorum. Lineage (NCBI taxonomy): Eukaryota > Metazoa > Arthropoda > Insecta > Hemiptera > Aleyrodidae > Trialeurodes > Trialeurodes vaporariorum. Next base: position 35,709,017 of record VMOF01000388.1, read on the forward strand.
TGGATTATTATTATTTTTTTTTTTTTTTTTTAGCTCCAAAATTTAGGGTGCGCACTATACGCGGGGGCGCACTATCTGTGGGTAAATACAGTATATTTCTCAGGGATCCATTAAAAAGTTATTAAAAGTGAACCAACAGATAAAAATGAGCAAAATCTCTTAAAAAAGTATCTCAATAATAAAAAGGAAGAGTATTTCTTATGTCTAACGTAAAAAATTCCAATAACTTTTTTTTTTTCATTCTTTCTTTGAAACAGAATATAGTACTGCAATCAGTTGATGAATTAGTTTCATTCGAAAGACGGCAAAATTGAGCATGCTGGTGCTGTAAGTTTCCTATCAAGTTAACCACTACAACTGAAGTAGACATATAAAACACAGTCTGATACTTTGTATACTTGTGTGGAGTACATTTGCACTACAAAAAGTTACGGTTAGATACTAAGAAATATACCTACAAAAAATATGTGTTGAACTTCAAATTTTTCTTTACATTTTACAAATACCAAACGTAGAAATGCTGATGTTCAACTATGCATCTTTAAAAGTGAAAATTAAAGAGACATTTGGACAAAAAAGTAATTTTCAAAAACTGAAAAATTGCATGGTTCTTTAAAACAAACTCCTAACTCCACAAAATACTTCGAAAAACGGTAACACTTCTGAAGTTGGTTGCTTCTAATAGAGAGCTTCTGAAAAACTCATTAGTCAGAAAAATTTACACAGTTATTGATGTCTATTGGAACAGAGAAAGAATTTGTTTTACTAACTGGTACGGTTGTTTCAATGGTCAGCTGTTCTTCATTTTCTATCATAATTCGATCATCATAAAGTGAAAATCTTGCTCTGGTTGTACCTTTACGGCGTACAGAAGGTGGAACATCACCAGGAGTTTTGATTCGCTTGCTTAGGTCTTTTAATCCGTTTGCCTTTAGATTGTCCCAGAAAGGTTCATTAGAAGGAAATTCTGCTTTTCCTGGATCAATTTTTTTGGCAGAAGGTGCTAGAGTTAAATTATTTGGTCGTAAAAAAGGACCTGCACTAGACTCTAGTGTAATCTCACTTTTCCCATGGGTTTCTCTTAACTTTGATTCACAAACATTATATTCTTTAGGTAAAGAAACATGGCTTTTTGCTTCAAAAGGAGAAACAGTTACTTTTGTACCGGAATGATTTTGTGCCGTTTGATTTTTATTGTTTTTATTGCTAGCACCAATAGGAAAATAGGGCTTAGTGACACTATTTGTCAAGTATTTTCCTAATTTACCCCCACTTGATTCAGGTTTCTTTACATTTTCGATTTTCGATTGCTGAGAATTTTTGGAAACTAATGTGGGAGGATTATTGATTTCATCAGATGAGGAAGGAGAGTTTTTCATTCGACAGCTTTTGACAGCAGACCAACCAAAGTTGTTGGCAGAAAACAACGCTTTCACTTTGGATTTAGCTGATTCAGTCTCTGCAAGATTATTTCTAGGAACATTGCACTCTTTTGTGCTAACTGCACAATCAAAAACAGGATTCTGTACAAACGGTATTGGAACATTCATGCTGCGGGAATAATTCGGAAAGCCAAGGTAATCGTTCTGGATGAGAGATTGAACTTCAGTATTGGAGACGTGAGATGGAACATGCTTGGAAGATCGATCGACAAACATTGGCATAGTATCAAGATTTTCTTGTGATGGCGAACGAATCCACATCAGATTTCGCTCCATACAAGGATTGCGTCCTTGATGAGGCTGGAGGGCCACAGTTTGTAAAGACTGTTGCAATCGATTTTTTGAATCTTTATCATCTGAAAAGACACAAAGTTGAGCAAGTTAAGAGATGAAAAGGATCGGCAAACCCAGATGAGGGTGCTTTCATAAGTAAGAGAACTTTAAATCAGATTCGCAAAGAGTTGCATTGAATTGAGAAATTTTGACTAGAGGGGGGTTTTAATCACAGCTTTGAACCAAACTGAACAGCGAACCAAAAACTGCTCTGAACTGCCAAATTTCTGAACGACTAACCATTTTGCAAAAATTGCTTTAAACCGCAACCCAAACAAACTGAACTGAATTTGAACCCGTTCAACAAGTTTCCAAAAGTAGTTCAAGTTACCATGATCACAGACTCTAAATAATACTAAATTGAGATATGAACCGATATTCAAAACAGCTGCAGGAAAAAGTAATACAAAGTCAATGATATTCTACTCCTGATTAGCATAAAATGTGCATGGAAACATATTTTTGGTTGTTCTGTATTTTTGAGCACTACATAGAAAAAGGAGGACCTTACATTTACTTTTAAGAAACCAACAAAACTGTTTAAAGTCAATCATTTGTAGTTTTTTTCTTTCTAAGTACTGATTGCAATGTTTCACAAGGCTTTCGACTTATACGTAAGTCCTAGTAAAAAAGGAGTTTTTCAGGGTGCTCTGTGTTGATAAGACAAAACTGACAAAAGAGTATAATCGCAAGATAGGAAAAGAGAAGAATTAAGGACTTACAGAAAGCTTCTGCAGCTTCAGTAGGAGAGAAAGAAATCAAAGGTTCCACTGTATCTTTGTAAGCAGTAGACTGTCCTGACTCTTTCACACCTGTAAAAATTGAGGAATAATTATTAATAATTAATGATGAAAAAATTTACCTTGTGATGAAATGGGAAAAATGTTGATAACAAAACAAAACAATGGTTGACCTACTTCTAAATGTGAAGGTAAAGGTGAAATGGCTTTTGCGGTTGAAAAGTTTTACCCAAGAAATTTTGCCCTCATGCAAAATCCTTCATAAAATTGGTCAAAACTTACAATGAGCACTCTCGAAATTTTCTAACACTTTTATACACCACATTTTATCAAATATTTGCAGACAGTAAAACCTTCATGGTCACGGTCTAAAAAGTATGGAGGTACACTTGAACTGCCAATACAAGGAAGATTTTTCAATATTCTGAACATGAGGAGGTTTGACAGAATGTCTGTGAGATTCGGCAAATACATGGATAGCCAGATATTCAAAAAGCCAAAGTAGCTCTAAATTAGGCCACCAGGTCAGAGTCTTAAAGCTTCACTACATGAGTCAATGATGGACACAAGGCTCTGGAGAAGACAATGCTAAGCAGCTGAAAGCCAATATGGGAGCTTAGTAACTCCAAAAAATGGGAATTACTTGTTTCTAGGGCTAATAAAGAGCCACACTGTCTTTCGGTTACTCTGCATTAACTTGCACAGACCAACTTGCTTGATTAACTGTCTCAGATGAAGCTCGGTAAATCTTGCTCCGACTCTTCGGCTTTGCATTAGGTTAACTACATTGGTACTCAAAATTGTGTAAGATAATAAATTTATTTTTATTTATTAATTTTATTTATTTTTACCAATACATAGTACAAAAAAGCCAGACAAAGGGCTATAGCACCTTAACATAACAAAAACGACAAAACATGAACTGATAAAATAAAAAAAAACAAAAAACAAAACAAAAAACAAACAAAAAATGACAAAATTACGTTTAAACTGTAAAAGGCTCTCTTGATTAAAAATTGTTTCAGATCCTTAAAAGTAACAAACTCTCCATTCTTAAATAAATTTTTTAGTTCCCTTGGTAGAGCGTTCAATGACTGCACTTCAGAGTAGGATGGGTTGGATTTTGTTGCTGGTAGTCTTATTCTAACAAGGTTGATATTTTTGCGGCCACTATTATAAGTATGAGAGGAAAGTAGGTGCTTTGGCTAAATGAGTTGATGATTAACAGCATAAATTTTAACTTCAAATATTTATAAAGATTTAATCATGAGAAGGCCATTAGCAACCAATAGTTTTCGGCAAGGGTAAATACACTGGTTTCCAAAAAAAGCGTTGCTTGCTTACCTTCTTTGTCCATGGCACAATCGTTTTTATCATAAATACAGTAGTTTAAAGTGGGAATAGATGGTTGAGTTATGTTAACCGTAGGGCTTATTCCGTTGGGGTAACCTCCAGAGTTCACTGAAACAAAAAGTTTGTAAATAAGATTACAGCGATTAATGGATTGAATGAACCGAAATACTGGCTAACTGACTGCTTATTTTTGAACATGCCAAAGTAAGAACCTTTTGTTTCTTGTCTTTCTCAGCACAAGCCTAAACAAAACAAACTGCAAATGTTGCCTCACCTCAGTGTTGCCAGATCGTGCGGCTTTTCCCATAAGTACACAAACAAAAAGCCGCAGAATCTAGCAACACTGCCTCACTTTGGGATAGGATTTATAGCATGGCCCCTCTAAGGTTAACGCTCCTTGGGTGAGACGCAAGCAACAAGGGAATGCAGATATAAACAAAACGAGAGCAGTTTCCCCAGAGGTGCTAGATTTGGGAACAAAAAAATCACAGTTAACACTAAATCATACAGGAAATTTTTATGTTTCTTGGCAAATCTGGTAGCACTGAGTCTCCCAGATAGCATAAAAAGATGCTCATCAATCGTGTCCAGGCAAATAAACGTTCAATTGTTTAAGACAATTTTAAGTTCGAAATTAGTTGATGAAATTACCTTTATTAGCCCAGTCCCAACATAAAGACATCTCAGACATCCTCTCTTCTACACACAAGGCAGTCAAACGTGCTTCTGCATCTTGATCCCAGCAATCGTCGATTGTTTCTCGAATCAGACGGGTGAAACTAGTGTCACGCCACAACTCAGGGAACAGAGGACGAGCTTTGTTGTGACTAACTAGAATTTGCATTTTCTCAAAAGTTGGGACCAACCCTGAAAAAAAAAATGAGTAGAGGAAAGCACGTTATTTCCAACTGAAAGGGATACAAGTTGACAAAAAAAAGAGAAATTTAAAAAATTTAACTCTCAGTACGGTTTTCCTTTTCTTGGGTCAAATAGGGAGCAGTAATCCTACGTTGTTTGCGAGTTTGGTACCAGCAAATTGCTGTTTAGGCTCAAGGTCGCATCATCCGCAGCCAGTGGCGGATCCACCGGAGGGGGGGGGCACGATCCCCCTTAAAGCCTCAAATTTTGCCTTTTTTCGATAGAAACGCTTCAAATTTTAAAATTTCACAGGCATGCTCCCCAGAAAAATTTTCTGGATCCGCTACTGTCCGCATCCTTGGTCTTGGTCAAGAATCATGAGACTAGAAAGCTATTTTTAGGAGCTGTCGTATAGCGCAAGCACCTTCTGCTATTATTATTCTGTAGTTGAACATCGCAGTTGCCACACAACAATAAACGTATAAAATTTTCTTCTAAAAAATTGGCAATGATGAAAACAAATGAAAAATGTGCCTGAAAAGAGAGTGAATCCCTGATAATACCACTCTCTCAAAAAGATCACGCTCAGGTTTGTTACTAGAGTAAAAAGTATGAGTTTTAGAAACATTGAAAGATAGAATGAGGAAGGGTGATTTTTGGAGGTTATTGAGTTCACAGTTCAGTCAAACAGCTGATAGTGGTCATCACTTCATCATAGATATTCTAAGATGATCATAAGGAAGGGTGATCGTATTTTCAAGTTTTTTCATGAAACTCTCCCCTACTTGCCGAGCGTTATGGAATTACTGTCGTTAGTGAGAATTTTCTAAATTGTTGTCTGCTTACCAATTTCTGCTTCAAATGGAAGTTTGTACGGAGGAACTTCTACACCAGGCTGATAGAGATTCTGGCACCTTGTGGCCAATTCCCAAAGGACCAAACCAAAAGCATACATATCAATTTGCTTGAGAGAAGCTTCACAATCACGCAGGTTCACTGCACCTTCAAGTATTTCAGGGGCCATATATCGCAATGTACCAGCCTGTTGGTACAGATTTATAGATTAAATCACAACCATTCATAAAACACAAATAAAATAAAGATTGGAATGGTGCATGCATCAGCTTTTTAAGGAGGCTGCTGAGAGCCAAATGCAAGTGGCTTACAGCATTCACAGTTCATTAAAATTGTGAACAGAAATTGTTGAAGCTTGAATTTAAAAGTTGATACTTCAAGGGATACCATTTGTTATTTTTTTTTTTTTCAAACTCTAATGCAAAATTTATATGAATGTCTTACCACCTTCAAGAATTGATGGAAGAAAAAATAAAACAAGAAAAGACAACATTTGAAAAAAAAACAACTCTTGCAGACTGCTGTATTGACTGGGGATGTGGAGGGGGGGGGGGCAAGCGTATGAATTGGCAAGAAAGCTCTGAAAAAATGATGACTTTCAAACCCATGGTGTACAATTTCACCCCAATTTTGCTAAGAAAAACCCTGGATTTTTGTTCATCGCTTTTTCATTTTTATAGAATCAGGAGGCTGCCATTTGAATATGTATGTCCAGTTTCACCTTACAACATATTTGATAAATCTTATCAAAAATTCCTCGAATCGCAGTTGCAATTTTTGGGGTTTCCAAATACATCTCAAAGTGAAATTTTTATCATGAGGCTAAAAGAGGGAAATAGAAAAAAAAAATTAATACTATGAAGCAGAAATAAAAAACTTTGATTTGAAACATACATCATTTATGCACTGAGTTTCAGCATGCTGTTCTTCTCCAAGATTGTAATATCTAGAGCCCTGAATTTTAACAGCTAAACCAAAATCACAGATGCGGCATTCCAGATCTGATCTGACAAGAATATTTCGAGAATTAAAGTCCCTGTGACACACGCACGGCTTCTCTTTTCCTATAAGCAATAAAAAAAGGATGAAATTACATCAAAGGGAGGAGGGAAAAAATAAAACTGTATCGAATTCGTGAAACAGCAGCAAACATTTTCTGTCATAGAGGTAGTGGAGCCCTCCTTATGGATTAAAAAACTGAAACTCTCTAAAAAGAATTCTCTCTTGAAATAGTTAAACACTTGAATCATTGTTTTGTTTTAAAATTGCAACAATCATTCAGAAATTCAGACTGAGAACTTTTTTCTCACCTTTTGAACAGCATTTTTGAAATGTATCAATGAAATCATCTTTACAAGTGAGAAGGCAAGGTTGCCAGTTTGTGCTAGTAAATTCCTAGTTTTCCCTCCATTGAAATCTCAAGGGAGTTACCATTCTGAATGTAATATTCTGGGCTGAACATTTCTTCGCTTTATCTCCAAGAAAGTAATGGATACATCTTATTTTCACAAAACTTTCAGCCTAGAAAAACAGGCAGAGGTTTCAGCTCTGACAAATATTGCTCAAAATTGGTAAAGAGCTTAAAATGCAGACTTTCACTCCAGCCAAAATTGAGCTCTCTGACAAAAAAGACTGAAAAAATTACTGAGCAAAGACAAGTATGCAGATTAAGATTAGCCAAGTGTCCTCACACAAGAGGAACTTGCACAAAGAGAGCTTTGCTTAAAAACCGGAAAAACATTTTTTGTTTTCTTATAGGTTGGGGGAAAATAACCAGCCGAATTTCATCAAAAGCCCAAGTGGTTGAGCACCATCCATTGGGTGTTACAGACATTGTTGCTGCTTCCCCAGGGGCCACTCGCGATTTGCACCTAAAAATTCGGCTTCGGTGCCTAAAAAACAGTTGCTTTGGTCAAACGTGGCGCCTAATTGAATGTTCATGCCAATAGAGCTTGGAAAATTTTGCGGCTGCAAAATGCCGAGACATTTTTAAAACAGTCGTATCGCGATCTGATCCTCACAGAAGTATCAATTGTGACCACTTGGGTTCAATTTTGTAAAGCGAATTTTTGCGAAATCAGTGTTTTCCAGCGAAATTCTGCGGGAATTGGCGAATTTCGCAAAAGTTGCCGCGTAGTCGACTAACCGACAATTCCAGCGAGGTAGCTCATAAAAATCGCGTCTTTAACCAAGGTGAAAGCCCCCCTTATGGGAGGGGGCGGTGGCTTGAGTTCATGTAAATAGACAGCTATAAAATTAGAATTGAACTGCACAATGCGCTGAAACATGCCATTTAATAAGAAAGATCCAAAAAATTGCTGCAAAAAAAATATGAAAATGATATTTTCCTTAAAAAACGCCAAAAGCACGTGGAGAAATAAGAGAAAATTTATCCACTTCTTTACACTGTTATTCTATAACTTCTTCCTTAGTTATCAGGGCTTATTTACTGACAATGCATTAAGCATGCTTTCTTTTCAATGAAACATCATGCGCCGTGATAAGTATGCAAAAAAATCACTTCGGCTCCTAAAAAATTGTAAATGGCCCCTAAACGCAAACGTGCCAGTCAAAATGGCTCCCAAAACTGAAAAGGAAGCAACAGCACTGGTTACAGAATTAAATGACTCAGATAGAGAAGGGCAATACGGAGAGCTTTAAATTGAAGAGTCAAGGGAAAAACGATAAATGTCACAAAAACTAGAGGCGTTTGAGTAACCGAAAAATACATAAGTTTTCAGATGCTTGAAGTGCTACTTAAACGAAAAAAATCCGAGTAATTTTGAAATTCTTTTTTTTTTTGGAATTTTTTTTTTTATTTTGAAAAAAAAAAAAAAAAAATGAAAATAAAATCATATAAGCCCATTCAAAACCAGAGTTCGTGAAATTCGTTTTGTCCTGCCTGAATTTGTGCATCTCTTACTGCTCATTTCGTGAAGATTCTTCAGTCTGTGAAACACTAAAACACAAAATTCACAACTCTGTTCCAAAATTGAGGTAAAGAGGACACAGCTCAAAGAATTTCAAAGAATTTGAGAAACTCAAAGCAAAGAAAGAAATAGCCGGAAGCAAAACTTTAACAACCCCAACGTTAACTGATTTCTTCCAACCAAAGCAGTATAAAACTTTGACTTAAAGTAAGATTGAACTTTTTCAGCTCTTTTCGCCTTTCAGTTCTAAAAAAACTTATTTTGCTGTTTTACAATATTTCGATTACTCAAACTTAAACTCGAAAGAGTAGGAAGAACTAGACTCCACCCAAATTTTCAATACTCGAACACTTCTAACAAAAATTCATTTTTGTTTTTAGCTAAAGGAAAGGGGTAAGTGAAGCTTAAAGGCTATTCTTTCTCAAAAGACTCAATGAATTTCCATGCACCACAAATGATTGTCTTGCGCTTCTGTATATCTCTACTCATTTACACTTATGTATCCCCTTAGATGACCATAAAAACTTTAATTTTAATCTTTGAGATATTTCTCGGTTTTCCCCTGGTCTCTTCAATTATCACTGATTTTTCCTCAGTAAATCATAAAACTGTCCATTGGCTGAAAGGGAGACTAAGGATTCAGGTATCACGAAAATAAATGAAAACTTCATAAATGTTTGATTGGTACCATTCTTGTGAATGTCATTGTGCAAATATGCGAGTCCTTTGGCGATGGAAGACACCATGCGGCAGAATGTAGACCACTCAAGAACATTACAATGCAGATAATCTTGTAGGCATCCATTGCTACAATGCTCAAATATTAACAGATACTCCAGGCAATTATCACCAACTATTCTCTCATCTGATCCTGAGGGCAAAAACATTAATTAAAATTAGAACAGTAACTTTCAGAATTTTGATTTGATAAGTACATGCCATGGACTTGGCCTGGTGGCTACCACCACTTATGATAAAGTAAAACCCACAAGGAGAAAACATGACTGAAAAAGGAAAAGGGACTAAAAATTATCAGTAAACACTAAACATGAAAATCAAAACATTCCACAACAATTCTCTCCTCAATTGGCCATAAAAACACGACGAGGAGCCAACATTCTCCAAAGCCAACTTTGGGAGTTGTGTACCTCAAGTGATGATTTTTTCTTGTATTACTTTGTTTTACTTTGGGCTATTTTAAGAAATGAATCATCGGACGGTAAGCCTCAATTCACCGGATCTCAGAGGAACGGCAGAAGCATCCCATGACACAAAGAGATTGTATCATTGCCCATAAGGAATGGGCTGTGAATGAATTGCCTTCATTTTTTCAGGGCTGATAGAGCTATTCACGGGGAATCTAAACATGGCCTATTTTTTATTTTAGCCCTCTTAGAACCGGGGGGCGGGGGGTCAAAGGTAAAACGGGTTTTGGGCCATAAACTTTGAACGGTTAAAGATATCAAAACAAACTTTTTTTCAAACGAAAGATCTTTCAAAGACATATCTTTGAATGTGCATGATGTTTCAAAAATATTGAATTTTAGTTGAGTTATTGCATTTTCAAAATTTTGGAAATTCCAAAAAATTCGATTTTGGAATTTTTTTTACAAGCGGATCGCACTGAGGAAAACAAAGAACTGTCTCAAAGAAAGTCCTTTCTTTGGTCAGCAGCCATCTTGGATTTCAAAATTCTTCAAATCTGGAAGCAGATCTGAAATCTATGACCTCAAAAACCTCCAGATATCAATTTCCATTGAATTTTGTACACTGCATGCTGAGAAATGATTTTTTCCGGCCTCGTCGCTGCCGCTGAGAACGCAAAAACAGCAATTTTTGACACTTCAAATATATACAACTCGAAGACAAACCATTTCCCAAAGACAAATGTTAAGTCATTTTAACCAGAAAAGAAAGGACTTTCTTTGAGACAGTTTTCTATTTCCCTCAGTGCGATCCGCATGTGAAAGAAATTCAAAAATCTAATTTTATGGAATTTCCAAAATTTTGAATTATCAGTTTTTTTAATATTTTTAAATTTTTAAATATCAGAGTTAATTGAGACCTCTTTATTCTGTATCACTACTTAAAAAAAAACCCATCATGCATCTAAACTGACTTGATCGCTGTCGATACCATATCATATGTATTTAAGCGATAGAGCAAACAAAAGTTGTGGGTCAGAAAAGAGACTTGATCGCAATAGTTATCATCAGTATTTCAACGATGAATAATAACAGCGATTTCTATATACTTTTTTGTATCAAAATAATTTAGGGGGGGGGGGGGGCAGAAAAAGGAACCATCCTCCCAAGAAAAGAGATGCTTTTTGACTTGACCGTTTTTTCTCCCCTTAAACCCAGAAGGTTTTGGAGTTTTTCAGGCAAAAAATGTTGGACCTGTGTCACTCATATAGTACTGAAGATGAAAGATTTATCAAAATTCATCACAACATAATTTTAAAACACAACAAGACGGCAAAATTTGGTTTGCGCAAAGGTGTTTAGCTTTCTATGGTCTTGATTGTTTTTCCTTTACTTTACAGAAATAAAAGTCAAGATTTATTTGCCCACAGTTAGAAATACACCTGATTAACTACTTCTAAACGGAATGACTCAGAAGGAGAGAAGACATATTCTCAATGAAACAGGAATTTAATTCCAGTTTTGTAGAGTTATATTTTTCTTACCAAAGTATCGCAGCAGAAAAGATTCATCCATAAAAGGCAATGTGTAAATATCACGTTCGTTATAAAAAAATTGTTTGTTACGAGATTGGAATATTTTTACAGCCACTTCCAGATTATCAACAGTCGCTTTCCACACAGAGCCATAACGTCCTTGACCTGAATTCAAGAATAAGAAAATTACAATCATACCCATGAAAAAAAACAGGAAGTAACATCTACTTGTAGAAAAAAAATTGAAAACTTTGATTGACTCTGAATTTTTTGAATTTCTAAAGAAATTTCCAATTCAAAAATTCATTGAACAAAATTGGATCTGGTCTTTAGGGATGGGGGGGGGGGGGGACTTTGCTCTGGTCTGCCAGGGAGTTTGCTAGATCGTGAGGTTTCATCTGCTTGGCTGGACCAACTGCAGTAGGAAAACGAGAATATATGAATTATGTTACAGGGAGAGCTGCGTTATATGTGCATGGATCAAGTGGTGATTGGCCGGCGATGAGTTGTCACTTTGCCGCAAAGAGCCAATTAGCAAGCTAGTCTTGAGTTTCTTTCCCGCACACTGAGCGTGGTTGCCATCTCAGTGAATTCAGTTGTGGTTGGCAAGAAAATGACGTGTTGTCATATCTGTGTCGTTGAGTAGGCTCCATAGCTTAAAATACTCAATGAAACAAGTACTTTAACTCCATGGTATACCTTGGAAATTAAATTAATTCAACAAATGATGCCAGAAATAACATTTTTAGTTTTTCCATCTTCACAATTCTTCAAACCTAAGTAAGTATAGAAAAGAGGCTCTATAGGAGCAAAATATCTTCTTGATGAAAATTGCTCGGTTTTTTATGTTCTTTCAAATGATGTAGAGCAAAAAAGGAGTCCCCCACCTCAAATATTTGAGTGGAGGAAGGGGAGGTACAGGGCCCACCGTGAAATCCAAAACCATGCCTCCCAAAGATCATCTTAATGATACAAGATCCTTGGCAAAGTTTGGTTGTTTCATTCATGATTATTCAAAAGTGAGACATTGACTTTCAATCATACTGTGTGCATGCTCAGAAAGAACCTGAAAAAATAAAAAGTATATGTGCTGAGGAAATAACTGAAGATTTTAACAAGGAAATAGAAAAATATCTTACCAATAACAGATACTAATTTTAGTTGTTCGTAAGTATAGGCATCGATACGATCATTCAACACAAGATGAACCGAATCAAGACCACAGTGTTTATTTTTACAGACAGGATTGAAACAGACGCCTTGCGCAAATAAATACATGACTAGAAACATGATGAAAGTTGAAAACGAAAAAATGATCAAGAACAGGATCATGACTTTGTTGTTGGTGTAATCTGCAAAAAATAAAAATAAATCAAAATGACATAATTCTAGTACATGATCATGACAAAAAACACCAAAGAGATTTCCCCTACAGACTCACCTCCTGTTTGATACTTCTGATCCTCCTGAAAATAAAATTTCAAGCCGAATTTCTGATTATAATGATATTGGAAAATGAAAACTTCTGGTTACACAGCTCAACATGACTTACGCCGAGAATTGACAAATGATTTGAAGGATCAAAGTTGTGAGTTTGGCAGAAAGCATTCCATTAATGAGTCATTGAACTACAGCCTCAACAACAAACTAGAGGTCGTTTCGGATAACTTCAGTTTTGACTGTTTTTGTTTGTTTCCATGTGCAGAAAGAAAATATTATGTCTTCCGCGTGAAAACATGGAACCCCCTTCATATGAGGCACTGGAACTTTGTGCCTGCCTCTAGTAAACTCATTTAATCATCGTATATAGAGAATCTTTTATTTATTACTTACTATTTAAGATAAGTAATGGAGACTATTTCTATGCAGCACAAACCTCTTGTGCATTATGTGAGCGAGGCCGATGTTTTCACTCGATGGATAGCACCAGAACAAACCTGCCTATAAGACATAATGTTGTCCTTCAGAGCAAGTCAAAGAACTGTCAAAATCAAAGTTATCTGAAATGGCCTTTAGTTACTAACTAAACAATTTGCAGCACTCTTAAAATTTCAGTCAAGAAAACTCTCAAGTTGATTTTTACTATTACAGTAGAGCTATAGAGTCATACTGCAGCTTCAAAACAAACGAAACAACACCAACTTAGGTGACTTGTAAAGACACATAAAAATACTGTAAAATCAATCATAAATACTAGAAAAACTCAAGTCAGATATTCGTAGGCATCCATTGCTCACAAAATGTCAGGGAATACAAGACGTCAGAGCTAGCAAGCGCACATCGCTTATCAATGAAAAACAGTCGGCAGGCCGATCATTCACTCTCCCGTTGAATTGATCATTAATAAGATGACTCATCTATGAGTCGTAAGTTGTTGACAAATTTGTAAGAAATTTTTTGACAAAATTTAAACATTTAGAAACATTTTTTGCAGAATTCAAAATAGAATTATCTCGTCTAATTGTTCTCAGTAAATTGAAAATTTGAACCTAAAAAAGTTTCCTGAAGCATCTTCATTAGTACATGAAAAAAGCGTAAGCACTTAAACATGGCTATATTTTACAAGGAAAGGAAAGGGACAGACAACTCTCTATAATGATCGCTTAAACCAGGGGAAAAAAAGATCGGCGTGCAGGAATGTTGACTATTCTACGGGCTTGTTACACACTTTTGCATTAGACACTTCAAGGGTCGATTCAAATGTGAAAACCTAAACAAATAACGATGGCAGCGCTGAAAACTTACAAAATTCACTCTTTAACTGATAAAATGCTTTAGAACATGCAACTGTAATGGCAGTGTTGGGCACCGATAATGGGAGATTCCCATCTAAATTTTGTCACTCTCTCTTTGCTGAGAAGGAAGGTTCACAGAGTCACTGGTCCCCAGAGGAGTGATTAACCTTCGATTTATGGTACCATGACCCTTGATGACACCAGTGCCCAAGGTAAGTTGCCTCTTACTAGCCGTTTTTTGATAGAGAGACAGTATTATTAAATGAAAATCTTCTACTAATAGTGCCTAACACTGCCATTACAGTGGCGCGTTCAACAATATTGAGGAGTTTTGGAGTGGATTCCATAAGTTTTTAGCGCTAACATTGTTATTTTTGGAGCTTTATACATCTGTATGGACTTTTGAATTGCCTGCAGCAAAAAAGTGCAAACGGGCTTTTTGCAAAAGGCAAAATTGGATCCTCAAAGTTGCTTCCAAGTGAATATCTGGTGAATAATGCTCACCATCCACCATCATAGTTTGGCGGTCTGCAAATCTTTTCTTTTATTTTTTAATTTTTTTTTTTTTTTTTTTTTTTTTTTTTTTTTTATTATTATTTTTTGATACATTTGGGCAGGAATAAGTGGCCACAATACAGTTCAAAGAAGAACAATAGTATTTTAAAGACATTGTAAATAATCTAGAGAGTAAACAATGATAGTATAATAGAAATAGTGCAAAATGAAATTCTATACATCTCAACAATCTAGGGGTGATCACAGAGGATCGAATCATAATGGTTATCGGAATCAGATCAAATGTTGATAAAACACATTAAATTAAATGGGCTTGCAACTGCACAGCTCCATCGCACAAGGAGCCAGTTATGGCCATCTCCTCACCTCTTCGTACTTCAGTCAATAGAGATTCCGGCGAGCAAAGACCCGTCCGAATCGTTTTGAGGACAAATGCTCGTTAATTTGATAATATTTAAAAATTATGTATGCTGCCCATTGATCACCAAATGCCGGCTTGGGCGCTACTTTGATAATCCAATTTGACCGACTGGAGAGGACTAAAAAAAGTGAATTTTTGAATTACAAGAATTATGTAGGAGTTGAGCATCCGTCACATTCTCCGGCGTGTAAGGAAGATCAGTCACATTTGCGTTACAATAGTCAGCAGAGCAGCAACAGAACTTTGGGAAGCCCGTTCCCACACATGACGATGATGATACACAATCGTGCTTTTCAGAACTTCCCCAACATCCTGAAAAGAAGCAAGTTAAAGTTAGGCAAGTATATTTTTTGGGTGCTTCTAAAAAGTTCAAATTTCAATTCTACTCATTTTTCTTCTTTTCTGCCCCACTCTTTTTAAATGTGAATCTTCAATGTTTAGTGCCGATTTCTACCATCAGAGCGCTACTGAGCGCTTGTTAAATTACAGGCCATAAGTAATTTATTATTGAGGAAACAGAGTCAGGTACTGCATAACCATCTAAATAATGTAGGGGTGTGCGAATCCGCGTATTTCAAATCCGAATCCGAATCCGACGGGATTCGGATTCGGGATTCAAAATTTTTTTTCGGATTCGAAATTTTCGATTTTTTTTTTTTTTTTTTTTTTTTTTTTTTTTATTCATATACATTTATAATTTTTTCGTTTTTCTAACTTTTCTTTTCCTTCCATATGTTTTTTCTTCCTCTTCCCCTCTATACATTAGCGCCTGCTAAAACGACGGAAACTACTATCATCACGATTCGGTACGAATGCGGCGCCGGCGCGTCTTCCAAATATCGATGAACCTAAACGGGGATAACAGGCGGTAATCGATCAACACCAAAAGTGCGCGCGACCAGCGAAATGAGTGCATTGCAACCTGTCTCCAAAACTTCCATAATATCGTGAGCTTGCTAATCGTCGCAATAAATTGCTGCCAGTCCAAAATCTAGCGTATATTAGCGCTATATTTACGACTCCCACTGTTCAAGAATTCGCGTCCCACGTATCATAACCTCTACTGAGAAGGCTGCTTTTCACGATAATCTGGCATCACTTCGCTCCTTGATGCCGAATGGCCTTGGACAACGCTGGCACTCAGTTGGCTCGGACAAATATTTTCTTCTCATTTTTCATTACATCGTAAGGAAAATAAAAGCGCCGCACTTTAAAACAATTTTTTTCGAACTTTTACGGCGCGGATTTGGATTCGGTTCGGATTCGGGAAAATTTGATTTTAAGATTCGGAATGAAAAAACTGGATTCGCACACCCCTAAAATAATGTATCAACAAAATATCTTGCCAATAACTTCAAAAATAAGGCTGAAAGCACCAAATATGGAATGTCGCTTTTCGATATAAAATCGATTGCGATTAATTCAAGCCTGAGACCGTGTCTTTCTTACAGAGAATTCGCTCTATATCTTTCTCAATTAAAAACTCTTTCATGGACTGAGTGTCAATTGTCACTCTCTATACAAGATTTGCACTAAATTGTTTAAATTTTGATGAAGGAATTATATTTTTAGCAAGTTTTCGAAAATCACAGTTTTTACAGTGTCTTGCAGCCGG
Source organism: Trialeurodes vaporariorum (assembly GCA_011764245.1). Lineage (NCBI taxonomy): Eukaryota > Metazoa > Arthropoda > Insecta > Hemiptera > Aleyrodidae > Trialeurodes > Trialeurodes vaporariorum. The sequence goes on from VMOF01000388.1 coordinate 35,725,495, forward strand.
GCGGCTCGCAATTGGATGATTAAGTTATGACGACACTTTTTGATAGACATGCGGGGAAGAGTCTCCTCATTTAAAGAATTGACTTACTATGAATGTAAATAGATGCTAGATGGATAAGCAGAGAGGAAGTTAAAACTAAATAGAGAAAAAAAAGAAATGAACTTGCCTTGACTTAGAAAAACCTTTATTGTGTTGTTATGCTGATCTAGCACTTCAGACCAAAGAGTAAAGCAAAAGTTTCTACTTTCTGGGCAACTAACTTCCTTGAAATCTGGACTGATCACCTGTTACATACATAAAATCTAGAATGAAGATGTTTCAGTGCACCAAGAATTTCAAATGATTAGGCCTGTTTGAAGCTAGCAATAGGTCCAGAGCAATTTTGAGCAATTTCAACAAGAAAATTGTGCTCAAGAGTCACATGAAATTGCCCCTTGAGTCGGACTTGAATAAACATACTCCACAGGTAAAACTTGGGGTTATGTTCATTTTTAGGTGTGGCTCATTGTCAGTTCCACTTATTTGAGGTTTCACACAGATAACATAAACCTATGTTTAGCGACTCTCCATGATGCAGCAGAGAATTTTTTTGATCACTTAGTTGTAGTAGTAATAGTTATAAAACACCTGCTTCAATTTTGTTGTTTGGAACATTCAAAAATCTACAATACCTGGGTACTTACTAATCTAGACTGAAAAAATAATAAAGGTGTAGCTACACTTTTCATGTGAGCACCCAAGACAAATTTCTCAACAAAATTTCCAGGAATCAAATTTGAATGAAATTTCATTTCAGCCTGAACTATGTAATTATTTATGAATTCAGCTTTTTGAGTGAGAATACATGGCAGCAGAAACAGGGCCATTGCCATTGAAAAATCAAAAATTACGACATTTATTAAAAAGTACGTTAAAACAAGGCACGGCTGTAATTACCCATCAGCAGCCACAGGGCATTACCTTACCGCCCCTACAATCTGGGGAAGGGCAGCTCAGGCACACTGTAAATTTTCTGGGTTTTTTTTTTTTTCAATGCAGCATAAGTGCAAATTTGTACGTAATATTAGTCCAATTCATTTAATTCCTTAAAGATGCTCATAGCCACTTTTGGATAGTCATCAATGTCTTGGCTCCTTTGCATTTGAGGCAGTTTCATTTTGTGTGCCTGAAAGAGATCAATATATTGACTCATGGACTCTGGAGCCCCCTAAAAAGTATCTCCATTATTGACAAGTTAGGAGGAGGGCCTCTCCGCCGTCACTGTCTTACCAATCAGTTTTTAACACGTATTGATCAATCTTTAGAGTAGACATTTTTTAATTGATTGTATTAGGTACTGCATGCAATGACCAGTGGCATGTAAATAATTATGTGGCCTCACAGCAATAAGGTTCCTCAATTATCCTCGCCATGAAATTTTTCCTGGGAACCAAGATTGGTCCCTCAGGGTTGGAGGCTTCAACTTACTTCAAAATTAAATTCTTTCAACTTTCACCGTAGCAAACAAGACAATGGTCTTTCAATGTGCTAAAATTGAAAATTACATCCATAAGTGCTTGAATTATTTAATATTTTCTGAAGGCTAAGGGCCTCTAGACCCCCTGTTGGCATGGTTGTCCCCCCACATCCCTGATCATCTTGCCCAATGATGGGAAGCCCCAAATATCAAATTGCCCCAAGGCCTCAAATGGAGTAATTAAAGCTCTAAAACGAGCAAACATTACAAATCGAGATTTGTAAAAAAAGTAATATTGCCTGGACGTAGGTCCAAAAACACAACAAACACATCAACGATGGCTGGTGGTTAGAACCTTGTTAATCCCCGTTGTGAATCACTCACTCACCAACACACCTTGCTTGATGCGATTACAGCTCCAGTCAAAATTCCGACATTATTTGTCAAAGTCTGATACTGAAAATTCCCTGACTTTTTCTCTTCATAATTGCAGTATTCGATTTAGAAGATAAATTTGATATCATCAAAGTCTTACCTGCATCTCAGATAAATCATCTTGCATAATGTTTGACTTGTCAATAGTAGAGTTCATGTAAGCACATTTTCTTGATTTCGCTGTTTAAAATCAAAGAAAATTAAGAAATTAAGTCATCAGTAAAGATACTATAAGATTTATTGAAAGTTAACATGAAAAATCAAAAATCATAATTTTAGGTTTGGATGAAGTTTGATACAGGTACTGAATCAGGTGATGATATAATAACTGATACATTTTGAGAACATCGAGTTTCGGAACGTGGCAGTGGATTATTGACCAACGACCAAAACAATGATGCTTCCTTCTGATTGGCTACTGACATCGACATCTTTGCTCAATAGTTCACTAGGAGCCATTGGACATTGCTTTCTTGCGACCCAAAAAAAAAAGTTGCCAGTATGGGCGAGATAGGTAGTGTGTGGTCTCTGTTGTTTCTGAATTCAGCTTAAAACTTACAGGATATCTTCCTGAGGTATGATTGCAGGTGCTGACGTTCCTCAAATTTGAAATGATGGCTTAAATTCATCAGTTTTAGCCAATAAGTGTAGACTTTTAGAGCAGCTCTTGTGGCGCTATCCACTGGATTGAAATCTGGGCAAGCTTTGCCTGGAATCACCTTAAATGTGGTGCCGGTAACTCATTGTTAGAGCTCGTTTCAGAAGTGTAGGCGGACCTAGACCGATAATCTTTGGAATTTGTCAACATTATTTCTGATATTACTCGATGAAAATGAATGAAAATGAAATTGAGGGTTCACTTTTCAACGAGGAAAACTTTAAACACAAAAGAATAAAGTCAGTGGCAAATTCGGTATTGATATGAAGGAATAAAAGTTGCAAATTCGCCAAAGATTATGGTTTTGGTCCGCCTACACTTCTGAAACGAGCTCTACTTGTAAGGACTTGATATTAAAAATAATTCAATTCTATGAAAACCTAAAAATTTTACCTTTCCATCTCACAGAGAATTTGAGAGATTAACTTAATTAAATCAGAGGTCTTCTAACATCAATCACGTGACAAATGTCATGTGTCAACTTAACAGAAACAACCTTTACCAACCCATGTACTTTACTTAATGAAGTTATAATATTAGTACAGACAGATTTTTTATTTTCAATACTTTTACTGTAGAAGATGACAGAGTTGGGCAAATAGGAATCGATTACCGCTTACCAAATCCGATTAATGTAATCGCAATCGAACCACGATTACTGGTAATCATTCAACAAAATTACAATTACAATTACTGTAATCGTAATCGCTCAACGATTACCGGTAATCTTCCAGAAAAAGACAATTACGATTACAATTAGTAATCGTAATCGCTCAACAATCACTGGTAGTTGACATTGAAGAGCAATAACTAATGAAGTTTTTTCTGGGGGAAAATGAATTCTTCGCTGCTCATATACCCCTCTCTCCTCACAATCCCTGGTAAAAATGTTCCATGAGCCTCCACGACCAAAATTCCGTATCCCAGTTTGGTAAAGGCTGTTTCAGATACCTTCGGTTCAAACAGTTCTTCGTTTACATGCGCGGGAGGATGATTTTACGTCTTCCGCGCAGGCTCGTTACAGTGTTACCATCCGCGTGAAAACTTTGACCCCGCTCACTGCGTGAATAACTGGAGCTATTTGCTACGTAATAGATTCAGATAGTCATCATAAATAGTAAATCTTTCACTATTCACTAATTACAAAAATTAATCGAGTCTATTATGCCGATTACGTGGCAAAAAGTTCTGATGATTCGCGCGGTGAGCGGGGTTAATGTTTTTACGCGGATGGTAACAATGGATTCCGCGCATGTAAACAAAGAGCTGTCAGAACCGAAGCTACCTGAAACGGCCTCTAATTGATTACTTCCAGTAATCGATTACAATTCACTTCGGTTATCGATTATTTTACGTAATCGATTACTCCCAGTAATCGCAAAATCTCGGGATCGTTTAGTACTCCAGCTCAGTAACCGATTACTCTACGTAAACACGATTACCGTAGTAATTAATCGAAAAGTAATCGATTACGTCCAACTCTGGTAGATGACCTAGGTCGCTAGGTTCAATTCTAAATGTTGATGTAATCTGTGGTCCAGCACTTGACCATTTTAAACTAAACAGTTTGATGAAATGTGACGTCAACATAATGATGACAAGATGATAACTTGCAGTTAACGTCCACACACAAGGTAGACAGACGTCATTTCAGATTGTTGGCCGATGACAGTCAACAATACGTAGACACATTGGAATCAACGTATCATAGACACATTGGAATCAACGTATCAGAACTGTTTCACTACTTATGATATGACTACCATGATTCACCAACTTGTCATTATTAACCTCTGGAAGGATTCCACTCATGTGATGACTGTCATTTGTTTACCCTCATGAAACAACAATTCTTGATGAGAGCTTCGGTAGAGCAGGACGATTTTGAGTACCTATTGGGTTTTAACAAATGGCGGTGCGTGCTTCCAAACTAAATCAAAACGCATTGGTGAGCGGTTGATTAGCCCAGAGCTTCGGCTCATTGCTATTCAACCGCTCACCAATGCGCTTTGATGCAATTCGGAAGCAGACAGTGCTATTAGTCAGAACCCAGTACTCAAAATGGCCTGGCACTTGTCAGGCAACACTACGACAAATTGCAAGTCCTACAGACTGAAAGTTGAAACTTTGAAGTAAGATTTGTTTCAGATGTGGGAGAGTACTGAAGCACAAGAGGTGAACAACTACATTAAAAATTCAGCAGCTTGTGGGTGAAGTCTGAAGAGTCTGTCTTGCAGTTTGCAAACGAGAACTGATAAGCAAGTACGATACTTCCAGCAAACTATACGGAATTAAATAGGAAACTTACCATCCAAGAGGAAGAAGAGAAAAGCAAACAATAGTGCTTTCAGGAGCAGCATTTTTGTAGGTAAAATCAAGCCAAACTAGTTTAACTGCTGCGATACATTATTGCAGCAAGTGCTGCACAGCAGCAGTGATCCGCAAAGATCCAATAGATACTGGATTTAGTATGGAATTTCTCATTCTATGAGGTGACAGCAGGAAAATGACGAACTTTAACACACTGTGGACAAGATGTGATTTTCACGATTAATTTTTCAAAGCTTTCGATTTCACTAGTGGACAGGGCAATAGAAAAATGTATGTACACTTGCACACTTTCCTTCTTGCAACTTCCCCACGCTTGAATTGATCTGTGAATAAATAAAACTACGTACAACTTCAAGATCTCGTAAATAATTAAAAGTTCTACCGACCCTAGCTTTCTTAAGAGGAAGCGTGCATTACCTGAGATTATAAATGGTTATCTCTTGACTTATTCCCTCGCACTGCTTATAATAATAATAAATGTTAAAATTGTTAATTTACATGGGAAGGGAAGAAGGGGGAAGGAGTCTGGACCATTTACATTGTTGTGAGCTTGAACCTTACACGCCTGTGAATTATCACGAACGGGAGGCAGAATAACGTCAACCGGATTATAGTAAATGTAGGCACTTCGGAATAAAGTCAACGCCTAATTTCACCGGATTAACGTCAACTCCAAAACCGCGGTAGAATAACGTCAACTGATGTGAGAAAATCTAACGTTTGAATACCCAATGTTTTTTGAAAAGATGTCTATGCAAGTAATAGACCATCATGTGCCTTCTTCTCCACGGCTTATTATTATATTTACTGTTTCTATCCTGACCGTGATTTTAACGGAATTCTCTTGTACTTCTCTTTCTTATGGCGTCAATTGATGAATTATATTATGATGATTTACAATCAATTACTTATCATTATTATCATGGATTATTCAAGTAATAAGCTATGTGCCTTTAGTAGGTGCCTTTACTTTCCTTCATGATCCTGACCTAGATCATACCAAAAATTCTCTGTTAGCTCTCCTCTACCCAAAGAATATACTCTTTGCCTCTACCTATGGCTTTAACTGTTGAATTTGACATTAAAACTGATTATAATAATTGCCATGGGTTTTTCCAATTTTTCTCAGTCTATCCAGCCCCACCCGGCATTTGCCTGTAATTCAGGCTGCTGCCCCTAAATCACCTCTCCCAGGACTTGCTCTGCAAGTTCTCATTTCTACCACAGGTTAAATTCCCAAAGGAAGCTCTTAGAAATTGTCCGCAACAGGCTTGGAGAGTGTTGCCCGGGCAAAGAGGATGATGCAACGGATCAAACGCAATCTCATTCTCCCTTTCTGAGGCTACTTTTTAGTGTACCGCAAATGTGAACGCACTAAAACGAGGCTAATCGCAAAGGAAGGCAGATATTGAGTTGGAAAGTCTTCGTAGAGCTTCTAACACAGGCGCCAGGGTTTAGTCTGAGAGAACAATGGTGGCATGGTTCGTCACCTCAAGGATTCTTGGCTTTGCAGGAGAGAGAGGTTGTTTCAAAAGATTTGGCAGATGATAGAGCAGCAAGTTTGTAAGGTTTGTGTTTCTGAGTGCAGAGACGCTGATGAATCTACGGCGCAGGAAACCCGGCAAGCTGTAATCCGTCATCTTTCATGAAATAACCTCTAACCACAGTTAATTTAGGGAAGTTTTCAAACCCTGCTCCTCCCAAACCAAGCCGAAAATGCAAGCAATGTTAAATACTCGTATTCATTTATTAAGAATGCTAAAATGTCTTGTAGAAAAGTCTTGCCAAAGATTCAATTTGGTTTGAAGGAATTAATATTCTCAAGCTATTAATATTTATGCATGAGAACTGTCTCTAGCCTCTTCTAAACGTTCAATAATGCATGTAAAATTGATAGCTCCGAATGGTTCGGAGATGCTAGACTGGACAACTTACTGATAAATACTTACCAATGGTAGAGCGAAAAGTTAACGGAAGAGCGTCAAAGTACTTTCTGAAGCCAAACTCCAGTTCTACCCAGGATAATCAAACGCCAAGTAGAATAGTTTGAATTTTAGAAATACTTAAAAACAAGAGAAAAGTATCAGTAGTGTTTAAAGGGAAAAATACCATTGCCGGCCATGATAAGACATTGGAAGTTGTTAATGATGCGGTTATACTACAAAACTGAGGCAGGCAATCAAATTGATGGGCAGGAAGGAGGCTTTACTTCTGCCCGGTCATCTTCCAAAATATGAAAACCTGAATTCTAAATTACATCCAGTGATGAATTGAAATTAAGCTATATATGAAATTGGTAAGAAAAGAGACGTGTGCCGGCGTTCTGAGCATGGGAGGCGCACCGCGATTGCAGAAAAATGTAAAAATTCTAGGCAGTAAACTATCTGAAATTATTTTTTCTCACAAGAGTGAACCTTGATGAACATTAAAAACTGAAAACTACTGTTTAAAGACTTTCCGAATATTTTCTTTTTAAATTTCACGGAGAGATTGACATTGTGAAGGCGAATCTGAAAGCGAATCACGAATAATTTGTAAACACAAGGAAAAGTGATGTAATCCTGGAACGCGAAATTGTTTTCACGCTACAACTGGGAAACTTTCAACTTGACGTGTTAACCATTTGGCGGACTGAGTTTCAGAAGTTTCGAGATTTAAAGGCATTTAACAAATTTTGAGTATATTTTCGAGAAGGGTTGCCTAGGATTTGGAATCTTATGAGGAAATTCAAACGTGCAAGAAATCCGGGACCCCCAGTCAGGGAATATAGTCGGGAAAGTTTTCACTCATTCTAAGTTGTGGTTGGCTGCTATGGACCATGTTCTCGGTAACCAATTTCAAAAAGACGGGCTAAAGAATTTTTCGAATTTGTTGAATTTTCTCCTAAATGAAAGGGTAGATGAAAATTTGCCGCCCTCTGGGCCACGAAATTTGTGGCTAATGTGACGAGGAAACCGAAAATGGCGCTCTCACGACAGTGAAAGATATAATAGAGGAGAAAAAATAGGAAGTCAAAAATAGTTTTCACCATTCAAGATCTTGTATCACCATACTATTGTTTCTAGAATCTGAATCTTGAAAAATAAATCTATACATGTAAAGTGTTGACGAATAATTTTCAAAAAACAGTTAGAAATCATTATTTTATTATTTTCAAAGTACATCAAGGCTTCTTGAAAATTATTCGCTCCTTTTCTTTTATACAACAAATGTGGGCATACAGGCAGTGGTGTCTGATACGAAATATTGGCTCCAACTTTCTTCCCCCTCCTCCCTTAGAAATTAATGTTTTGGAGGGAGCTGAAGCCCCCTGAGTCTCTCCTCCTTTTTTTTTTTTTTTTTTTTTTTTTTTTTTTTTTTTTTTTTTTTTTTTAAGAGAATTTTTGGCTTTATTCTCAGTTTAAAACAGGAGAGAATCTACAGCCACCTATAGACAAACAAAAGAAAAGTGTTTTTAAAGTATTGAATGAAGATTGTTAATTGTAAGGTGAAGGGATAAGAATGGATAAACATATAATTAGCAGGAAAAGAAAAGAAGAAGAATATTCCTTATTAAACTTCACGCTTTGAGGCCCACCCAAGCGACTTCCTATAGGTACCAGAGACTGAGCCATGGAAAACAATCCAAGGGAGTACATTGGGTATCAGACACAAATAGATGATAGTATCTCTCCTCCCTTGTGAACACAACTACATTCAGGCAGTGTTTCTGGACAAAAATAGTTAAAAATGTAAATAAATTTGTTGATAACTGCTTTAGATTACTCATCCCGCATCCGCATTGTATATTCTACTTAAGCAGACATAAATCATGGGAGTTTAACCGGATTTTTCTTTCTTCATAAACCAAACTGCATAAGGTCACTGAATTTATTGAGAACGCCTTCTATTCACTATAGTATCTTCTCCTATAGTAAAATTTTTCAAAAATGAATGACAAAAGAATTGATTCAAGATCAAAACTTATGAGGGTGCCATTAACCACAGTTGGTTCCTGAGACCCACCACCCACTAGATGTCCATGGGGGGGGGGCTTTGGGGGCTCAAGCCACCCTCCTGCTCTTTTTTGGAAAAGAGCTCCTACAAGAGGGAGACAGTGGTCACAACTCTTCAGGCCCCCTGCGTTTTAGGGAAAGAGCTCAAAAAAAGGGAATAAGCAAAGAAAGATTTATAGCTCTCCAAGCCCAAACATTTACATACATGGAGAAGGGCTCAAGAACAACAGTGAGAATCGAAGGAAAAAAAGGTCATCACCTCTCTTCAAATCCTTCCATTTTTGAACCCACAGACCGCCCATGTCATCATCTCCGTTCTCCAGCTTTTAAAATTAATTGAAAAAAAATTAAAAAAAAATTAAAAAATTAAAAAAAAAATTAAAAAAAATTAAAAAAAAAATTAATTTAAATTAATGAAATTAGCTTGGTTTGAGGGGAGCAATGTTTGGGAAACTTCCTAAAATCAACTGAGGGTATCTCCACTACTCCTACAATGAGCTTAACCTGTATAGGTACCCGAAAAAAATCCGACACAGGCAAAATCTACCTTGCAAATGGAACAATTCAAGTAAACAAACAAAAACTATATTTTACCACTCATTCAAAAAATGTACGATCTCTGCAGATACTTGCTTTTTTCACAGCTGCGCTGTCTTTGTTTAAAAATTTCCTTTAATACAGGCGTCACCGGTTTTACCTTATTCCAAAATGAGCAAGTTGACGTTATTCAGTTGACGTTATTCTATCTTCTCATCACGAATATCATAACTTCGTTGTAGATGTTCGGTCTGACAACATCAGCCTTGTCTTTTTTTTTTTATTTTGTCTAGACTTGCGAAGTTATTTTCAACGAGTGTGCGACTGTGCGTGTGCACAACACATTGTTGCGAAACTATGCAAATAAGTGAGATTTTTGCCGTCTTTTTTCGTATAAATATCTACGGAAACCCTACGAAATTCTTGGCAACAATCGAAAACATTGATCTTTGGTGACTTGTCTTATGTTTCGTTATCATTACCCTTGATTACATCGATGGCATAGACCAATACCGCCTCTACTCATACCCGGCTGCTCTGTTTTGAGATCGGGGAGGTTATGTTCGTCTTGGTATACGTAAGCTTATGGCCCGCTTATGGAGTTATCGAGTATTTTGTTGGTTTTTTGAAGTTCAACCAAAATTGGAAAAGCACGTCAGTAATGAAAGTTTGGGGCTTAGTTACTTACATAAAGTATGAAAAGACTTGAAAATCTTATTTAGAGAGGAAAAATCACGATTTTGAATTTCATCAACATTGCACTCTCCATAAGCTCTGTATACCAAGATGACCCTAACCTCAAAGAAGCAGCTTGGTATGTGTAGAGGCGGTATTGCATAGACGCCATGATTGTCGGCATTCGAAACAACACCATCTAAACATACCGGAGCCCGGGGGTTTGAGGTTATGTAATTAGGTTGCCAACTTTTACACAGGCACTTATGGGGGAAAGAGGAATTTTTGCGGTTTTTTCTAGTTTTTACTAATTTTTTGGCTATTAAACCATGATTACAATGAGGGCACTTCCCTAGATGTTCCAGAGCGTTTCTGTGAAAAACCACCTTTTCCGCAAAATTACACACCAAAATATGTAACACCAAAGGAGGGACCCTTGCTTACTTCGGGTCGATGTGAAAGGGGGGAACACCTTTGGTGTTTCGCGTAATTTTGTCAAAAAATTGTTTTTTCGCGGAAACGCTCTGGAACATCCAGAGAAGTTCCCTGACCAGGTGAATCTGGTTACTACTGCCGAAAAATAAGTAAAAACTAGAAAAACCGCAAAAATTCCTCTTTCCCCCACAAGGGCCTGTATAAAAGTTGGCAACCTAATCACATAACCTCAAACCCCCGGGCTCCGGTATGTTTAGATAGAACGTATCGTTCGAAAGCGACTCAAAACAAACGATGTGTCCATTGTGCTTGCATTGTACCGGTTGAAAATTCAGATTTAGTCATTGACTTATTGCTTGTACCTTAAGCTTCGTTTAATTTACACCATAATCATATCTTGGATGGTGCTACGATTTAATTTTGTTTGATTTTTGTGCGAAGACTTCGCAACCAGGTAATATTTTAAACATTTACCTCGGGCTAGCCGTGCCTACTTTTCTCAACCACTGAAGGATTTCTCCCTGTTAAAATGTATAGCAATGCGTTGAGTATTTTGAAACCCTCTCTCTCTCTCTCACACACACCCCCTCGATTCATATACAGTAGATCTGAAGATACTGTGGAATTCTAATTTGAATAGTATTTGCCTATTTGAAACTGTGTGGTGCGTAGCATCTGTATTTTGTGTTTTTGGTACTCATGAACGGCTGGAGGCTTCAAGTTAAGGTGAATCCTCAGCGATCTGCAGGGACATTCAAATCCGCCAGATACATGCCACCATCACGCACTCTCTGAAACCATAATTTTCAGGCTTTTGACCGTCATCTGGAGAAGCTAGAGTCAGTTTTTTTTTAGAAATTCTTGAACATTGCGATCAAGATTTAATTCCAAGGTACAATTTGATATCATGCTAAGCACTCAGCGACCAATTTCAACTGGGAAAATGGTCCCTGTTAGTTCAGGATGGTATTTAAATGTTCCTGAAAATTTGATCTTGGAATGCAACGCAGCGTTCACAAATTTTTGAAAAACTGACGATAGCTCCCAGAAATCACGGTCCCGAGCGGCAAAGCTATGGGTTTTGAGAGCCCCTGACAGTGGCGCATATACAGCAGATTTGAGTGTCACTGCAGCTTTCTGAGGATTCACTTTAACTACTTGTATGCTTTTGTATCATGTTTCTATGATGTGTTTGGAAGCGGGCTGAGAATTTTTCACGACTTGTGCTTAAGGCGCCACTTCATCATTTTAGAGATGAGATGCTTTTACGAATAGTCTGGTATTCTATTAACTCAGGTTAGGATTCTTAGCTGAAACACTGCGTAACTCCGAACTTGAGTTGATTTGCCATGAATGTTTCTACGGCTCATTTTAGAAGTGGAGGTAGAGCTGACCGATAAAATTTTTTTTTTTTTGTTGACCAGTGTAATCTTTGGCGAATTTTCACATTTCATTCCTATTAATCATAACAAAACTTGCTTACGACTTTGACCTTTTAATTTTAAGGCCTCAGATTCATTCTCATGAACTTTTATTTTGTAATTTGAGAAATATGGTTGATAAATTTGTAAGATTATTGGTAGGGTCCGCCTACACCTCTCAAAGAAACCATATAACAAGTGAGGATAAACGTGTGTCTAATGCCTGAACTGCAATGAATATCGCTGCAATTTTCATCAACACATCAGAGGTAGAGCAGAATGTAGAAACTTGATCCTAACTTAATAAATGGTTTTAGTGCGAAATCAACGGTTAGCCATCCATCACAACAAAGCACATATCGGTCGCAATCGGTTGTGATGAAATTGGCGTACCGCTCCAAACTATCTCACTCACTCTCCCATGATCCCCATGTACACCCATCTCTTTCTAGTTTCAAAATTTGTTTACAGAGCCTTGCTATATATTGTATCATTATCAAAATCACATTAAAACGCCTCTAGGAATTAATTTCTGCCAACAAATTTCACAAAAGATGTCTCTATTTACGATTTTTGAAATGAGAGTGAGATAGCAGTACATGGGGGTTACAAGATAGCGAGAGAGACAGTTTGTGTTTGTTTGGAACGCTCATCACCGGATGATGTCATCTCCAAGTTATCACTGAAACATCTTTTAAATTCATGTATTTTGAGTATTTGGGTTCTGACAAGTAGCGGTGCCTGCCTCCGAAATGCAATGGATAGCCTGTTGAAAAAGATGCTGAACCCATGCTGTCTATGCTTAGTAGGCTAACTCAAATTGAGAAATATAGGAATAAAACCAGTGAATAAATTACACTTTTTAGAGGCTCTATAAGTTCTAGTAAAAATTGTGGAACTGAAGAATACTTTCCCTGTTTGATTCTCGCTCTGATTATTCCTTTCTCTTGCAGGAGTATGTCTCTTCCAGCTAATTACAAGCAGATAGCTGCTGGTAGCCCAACTACCAATCGTAAGTCTGTCATTTATTCAATTCATGTAGATATTATCCTTTTGTGTTTAAACTCTCAAGTTGTCACAATCTCTTGTCTCTCTGTAAGCATCATGCATGTCCAGTAAACCACACCCTCAACCTTGATATAAAAGTGAATTTGCTATTCAAACTCTTTTTCCTCCCTCCATGCTTTTAATTATGTCAGAAATCGTGTGACGTAGGCATTTTACTCATTGACCTTACCTTAAATACTCACAAAAAAATAGTATAATTTGCTTTTGCCTAGTAAAGAACCTGAAATAGCCTATTTACAACTGTCTCAAGTTGTAAAACCAAACCTGGCTTGCTTTCAAACCCTCATTAGGTATTTTGTATTGAGTGTCTTTGTAATTTTGGATCTAATTTTTCATAGGTACTAATGTTTCTACAGTCCTCCGTTAAAAAGAGAAGACCTTGAATGTAGCTCTGTGTTACTTGTTACTTTTTTCCTGAATTTTCGAGCCCTTGGTTTATTATTTGAATTTTATCTTAACGTACTTCAACTAGATCTATTTCTGTTCTTTTAGTTTGTTTGATTTTCATCAGATGTTTTTACTGATTTTAATCATCATTATCTGACTGTTTATCCTTCCAATTTGTGTATCTAGAGTTTAGTAGCTGGCTGATTTTTTTGTTGTTTTTTTTTCATCGGTTTTTTTAGTATAGTTATGACATTACCTACTTCTAATTTGCCCCCCCCCCCTTCACCTTCTTGTTGCACTTAATTATGATATTATTGTGCTTTCCAATTCATCAATAGGTAGACCCTCCCTTTATCTTATCTTCAGTTTCATTTCCTTTTTTTCAATTTTTCAATTTGTTCTTCCCACCTAATTTTTTAACAATCTAGGAATTGCATACTGTGTTGTTTTCACTCAATGGAGGAATGTGAGAATACGAATCATAATCTGAAAACCATCTACCGAGCACTTGTTATTTTATTTTGAATCTACAAGTGCATTTCAGAAACAAGTTCTACCATCAGCCTAAAAAACACAAAAAGAGATGAAAAGTCTAGAAGACTAACAAACCAAAGTCTTGAAGTCGCTATGAATTTTTTTCAAAATGATTTTTAAATTATTTAATATCAATTCTTGACTTGTTTAGTGTTTAACTTTTCATTTTTTCTGTTTTCTCACGCTGATTCTAAAACTTATTTCTGAAATTGTATTTTTCAAATAAAAAGTAACAATTATGATTAAGGTTGATTATGAAAGACCGTAACGTAATAATTGCATCAAGTTGCTGTTGAGTGCGTAATATTCTTATGGATGGGGTCTATCGTTTGAGTAGGACTTAGAAACCCTTTAATCTCTGCTCGGTGCGCTGAATAGCTGTAGAGTCATCTGTATATATCCGTAAAAATGTAAGGCTTTCTATTCGAATGAAAACTCAAAAGATAAACTACCTGCAAGAATAACATGCACTCAATAGTGATTAGATACAATTACGATACGATTCTTCAAAATATCCTGGGATCCTATCGATCCTTCCCTGAGTAGAGCAATTTTTGTATTTTTATTTATTTCCCATTTTATTTATTTGTATTTTCATTTCTATACTTTAATAACAGTAATAATGATTGATGTGTGTTTGCTTTTTGACTTTCTATATGGTTTTTAAAGGAAAGTGTGTTTGTCTATAAACGGTCTCCCCATTATTTTCATAAGTGAACAGGAAAAATGTGCAAAGTAAATCCCCAGCAAATTAGATTCGGAAAAACTGCAATCATAAACTTGTCATCCGACTACCCTGCATGGATACCTTGAAAGATGGGTTTTTAAGGAGAGCAGTCGTCCCTCCTCTATACTGGAATTTCAGAAAAACAAAAAGGAAGAAAGAAAGTGGAGAGAAAGTAGAAGTCGGAAAAAAAAACAAATAAAAATAGAGAAGAGAAGAAATCAAAACATACTTTATCATTTTATACCCAATGTCCCACCTCAAGTTAAACTGCCAACACCCACGGTACCCAGTGGCGACACGTGCCATTTGGCAACGTTCTTTTTCCCCCTTTAAACACATTCGAAAGGTCGAAGCATCTAGTCATCGCCGATGACCAAAGCATTCGATTTTTTCAGTATGTTTAAATGGAGAAAATACATCGTTGCCAAATGTAACGCCTCGCTACTGACGGTACCAGGGTACCCTACTTAGTTACTTTCGTTGCAAGACACCTTTCATCCTTTTTTTTTTTTTTTTTTGTTAACTTACGCTTGGTTTTCATGATTGTTACTACTTTTTATTTTTTCTTCTCTGTGTCAATGCTATGTTTATCATCAAAGTGCTCCCCCTGTACAAAGTATCTCTGAACTTGTTGGACAAACTTAAACTTTCTAATCTACTGTTGAGTTTTTATTTGACCTAAAAGCAGAATAATTGGGTAAATTGTAAAGAAGTATTGATGTTGTGACAAAATTATAAATTTGCAAGACGGGGAACAGGATCTCTAGAGGCATTACAATTTTTTTAGTTTGTTTGCAAGATTTTCTTCGACCCCAAGTGTTGGATTAAACGAAAAGAACCATAACAAAAAATTCTTCTAATGTGCCGCTCAGATTTGGATTTTTTTTTTTCACTTTCTGCTATGTGTGTGCAATGTCTAGCTTAGAAAATTGTGAAAAATGGATATACAAGCCTACTTAGGCTTCTTCTTCCCTCTCCCCAAGTTCCCTTTTAGTTTTTGATCCTTAAAGCAGAAAGGCTTCCAAAAGTCCTCGGATGACAATTTTTTGTTGTGTACTACTTTTGTGATTTATCTGAATTTTTTTGTGGGAGCACTTTGGAGGATAAGTACATCTCGATAACCATTGGTATTTGTCTCGTGAAATTTTCACCTCAGTACTGAGTCATCAATTTTAAATAGATTTATGAGGACCCCTAAAGTGGCAAAGTTTACAGAAGAGTATGTGTTCACATTTTTCTCTTAAAAAATAATGTAAAAAAAAAAAAAAAAAAAAAAAAAAAAAAAAAAAAAAAAAAATCTGAAATGTAGGATTGCATGTTGCAAATTTTGATTGCTCACCCTTCATCTATTCATTTGTAATTGTTGAAACTTTAAATATATTCATCATCTTCAATAGTAATTTGTAGGTTTTTCCGAACAACTTTCGTTTGATTAAATTAGGTTATTGTTTCATCAATGGGTTATTTTGTTGGTAGTTGCTAGACATAAACATAGCATTAGTGTACAACTAGTCCTTCGTAATTACCTTGCCTTTAAGCTTTGAGCTCAGTTCGTTGTAGTTGTTGTTGTTTGTTTGTGATTGCGCGTTATTGTATGTTTTCCTCATTTAGAGATGCAGTCTTCCGGGGCGCCCGTGTCTTTCAACATTCTGAAAGGTGAGTTTGGCGTAGTTCCTATGTGAATGCTTTGTCTCTCTGCGCACACACTCTTTTTTGTCCGTCTGAAAGATATCTCACTCTCGTAACAAACCGCATCACACCTGACCTAGGGGCCAATTATGAATGATCGTGTCTTAATTGTATCAAGCTTGTGTTATTCTCATGGGTCGTTTGTCTGTTTAGGCGTCAGTCCAATCAGTGCTTTAATGGCAGGGAATATTCCCAGCGGAATAAACTCCTATTAGGGAATATTCCTAGTCTGCATCTTCATAACTGTTTACTATTTTTCTTCGTCTTCTGCTCACGAAACACTAAAGTACACTTTCCCGCAAAGAAACCGGTGCACCTGGCGCGCTGGATCATCATTCCGCTTGAAAATGCGACAAATTTACAAAAGTTCAAATCGTCATAACTTTTGAACTAAGAGAGCTTCAAGATTTTTGTACTTAAGCTTACATTTTCTTGTGGCCATTTTCACGCCTGTATTAAGAGTTTTTCCAAACCCTCGCGAAAACAGTTTTTTTGCAGCACATCTCTAAAAAATCACTCAAACTTCTCACATATCTTTGGGCAAAACTAGCATAGATAGACAAAATCTGAAACATGCATCAGATTCCTCAGAGTCAGGGGTTTCGACCAGGTTAGAGTCTAAACTAAAATTGACTACAAAATTTTTTCAAGGTTTTTAGAGATGTGCTGCAAAAAAACAGTTTTAGCGAGGGTTTGGAAAAACTCTCCATACAGGCGTGAAAATGACCACAAGAAAATTTATGCTTAAGTACAAACAACTAAAAAGTATGAGAAATCTGACCCTGGCTTTGAAATATTTTTAGCTCTTTTAGTTCAAAAGTTATGATGATTTAAACTTAGGGGGCAGTGTAAATAAAAAATATCAATCTGCTTGTCTTTAAAAATTGACAATTCCTAGAAGGAAAGAACTTTTTTTAAGGAATTTGAATTGTAAAGGGAACTAGAGCAAACACCGCAAGAAAAAAACCTTTTCTTCTTTCTTAACAATTTAATGTACCCATTAATTTCAGAACTTCTATTGTAACAAGTATTTAAAGACATTAGTTTATTAGATTTTAAGAAAAAATATTGAAAGTGGGCGGGATACCTTCTGAAGAATCCCGAATTCAGAAAGTTTCTGGGAATATTCCCAAGCCAGAGAATAAACTCCCGGTTTAAATTCACTAGGCCTAAAGAAAACAAAAATGGGCAGTGACTCCTCAGCTATTGAGCGCAAATTGTAGAGATAAAGGGTTTCTGTAGGCTGAATGCTTATTCCAAAGATCAACACCACCCTTGAGAATAACACACCCTCGGTAAAAACTAGATACGATTACGATGCGGTCATTCTTAATCACTGTCCTGTGTTAAAAAGTGCACTGTGAAGCTCAGGAAAAAATCAGGGGCAAAAGACAGCTGGGTGAATTTAAAAAAAAACGAAGAACGTTTATTAAGTTTTACTTTGACTAAAAATGTGACTGGACTTCATATTTGAAAAAATGTCAAGGTTAAGTTGTTGGCCTGTTGCATGACACCATGGATTGGACCAAGATTAAAGAGACGAAAAAAGTTGGACTAAAAGTCCTGAAACCCAAAAATCGTCCCCAAAATTATAGTCCTTTCCAGGTGTCAAAAGGTAATCCTATTTTTTTTGGCTCAATAAAATGGCTTATCACCTCATTTGATTGCACTCTGCTTTGTTGCTATGCTTTGCCATGACCACGTGTCATCACCTCAGCTAAGACCCATTAAATAACAATCTTTAATTTGAAAGTTTTAGTTGGCATTTTAAACTCACTTTGCAGTTTTAACTTGACTAAAATTTAAGATAGGGTAGGGTAAGTACATTCAGTCAAAATTCCTAATCCTGGTTTGAGAGCTAGGCAATAGCAAAATGAAAGTAAAGAGGTAGCAAGATGATAACGAAACAGTAGAGATTAAAATCCAATGCCATGGTGTCAGGAAATCCTGATTCTGTTTTGAAACTAGTCTTGAAGTGTCACCTTTCTGTCTTTACTGAGAAGAAAAGTTCAAGACAATGGGAAAAGCTGTGAAGGCTCCCATTAGAGCCTCCCCCCCCCCCATGAGTTAAGGAGGCTCGTTTTGGGATTTAATGCTTGAGTCTTGAAAGACTCCCAAATGAATATGCTTGCAACAACAACAACAACAACAGTAAATTGCCCAATTTGGTAATAGCGTAACTTAGTGCCATCAGATTGCTGCACCAAGTGTCTAGCAAAAGGCTCGGATAATCTAAGTGCTCATACATGTTCAATTTTTTTTTCTGCTAGCAAAACCAATCTATTTGTCACAAACCCACTGAAAGAGAAGTTAAAGAATTGAGGATTTCAAAGGAGTGGTTTTTTGTTAGAAGGAGAATGTGCTTGACTTTTTCTGAAGATTGCAAATTCATCTGGCCTCCTTTTTTGAAAGGAACTGTGTGTATAATTACCGTAGCTAATTAATTTTTCCTCCTAGATTAAAATACCCATGTTTTCTAGGTTTTCTTTGTGTTTTCTTTGCTGATCGTTTCCTTTGCTCCAGCTTTGTCCTTTTACGATTCATTGCACCACTTATTCAATATTCTTATTCTTACCTAGGCCGTATTACTAATTTGCTTTAATTACAATAATTTGTGTGCTCATTGGTTGCTTGAGTAGAATGTGACCTCTGCTTTTGCTTTATTAAATACTTTCTACAAATACTGTTTTCTTGCATCTTATGTTTTCTACCTCATTTCTTCTACCCATT
Source organism: Trialeurodes vaporariorum (assembly GCA_011764245.1). Lineage (NCBI taxonomy): Eukaryota > Metazoa > Arthropoda > Insecta > Hemiptera > Aleyrodidae > Trialeurodes > Trialeurodes vaporariorum. The sequence continues at coordinate 35,744,573 of VMOF01000388.1, forward strand.
GAATTGCAGCAGCGAATCTTCAATTTTGTCATTTTGTTTGTTCTTTACATTCAGCAGGTTGTCTGAGGGAGAGTGGGGCAAAGAATACCACTTTTTCTAAATACTTATTTTACAAAAATTGAATCTGTATTATAAGTTTTCAAAACCATTAAAAGGGTATGAAACCAGGAAATTTTGATGAATAAGTCACAATAAAAAATGTCCTAGTGTTCAGACGCAAGCACCTATAATCATGTGAACCTTGCTTTAGGAAAATTCCTTGAATTATTATTGACTTGTTGCTCAAGTTCTTTTCTTCATGGCTCAGTTTATGCATTTTTCTGATTAATCAGATTATCAGAAACAACTAAAGGCTTTGTAAAGGATGTGAGCTCCATTTATTTACAAATTATCCTCAGGCAGGCCAAGAAATAGAGGTAGCCAGGGGGCAACACCCCCCTGAGCCCACCATTTGCCCCCTCCTGGTATTTTGGGCAGACTTTTTTTTGGTCAGGGTCAATTACTTGGGAAAATAATTTTACATGATAGTAGAATTGAATCACCCCTTGAAATTTCCTAGGTTTAAAAAGGGACACATTGTCAATGTGCACTCATTATAAAACGTGTGATTCTGGATTCGAAAAAAATCACGTTTGCTTATTGATACTAGTTAGAATTACTTGTAAGCCTCCATAGTTTTCTGGCGTAAATAGATTTGCAGAGACATTTTGGTTGCTGTGATTAGCTGCGTGAAGCATCTATTGTGGACAGTGTCTTACCGTAGTAAACTAGGACTAGTTTTGGGATGCTGCGTTTTTTCTAGTGTTTTGATGTGAGTTTGGATCTGTTGAATGAAAATGACCTTAAAACTTATGAGTTTTTTAACGAACGTACCAACATGTCAGCGATTGAATTTGTTGGTTTTTTTATGTTTAAATGGCTTATAATTGTGTTGTAGGATGGTTTTATTCTAAAAATTTTTAGGGACCAACTCCTGCGACCTGCACCCCCTTCCTCCCACTAAGAAACCATAGGTAAGAAATAGGTTTAGGTAAGAAAACTTGAGACTTTAGCTTATTGTTTAGTTGACCCTCTGAAGAGCTGCAGTAATTTTAATTGCATTTGTTTCTTGTTTTCAGAGCGACTGAAGTCATCATCAGGATCATCCTCGTCTGGGGTAAGCATCATCACAGTTCTTGAAATTTTCCAAATATTATTTTCACATAAAGCGCTAAACTGTCTAAGCGTATCTAACTGTAGTTTTCTGTACCGCAGGATCTGCTATTGTTCCAGGCTTTCTCCTCTTTAACTTACATACTATTACAAATAGACAATCAAATTCTTAATCAATAATTAATCTGTTTAATGTAGAGGCATTCGAGTATTGAAATTTTGGGTCGAGTCGAGTTGAGTTTTGCCTATTTTTTTGAGGTTCGAATTCGAGTAATCGTAATATTGTAAAACAGCAAAAGAAGTTCTCTAAAGGTGAAAATACCAATACTGGTTGTAACACTTTCATTCATTATTCAAAAAGCAAGGGAGTAAAAAGGAAGAAAACAGTTCAATCTTTTGATCAAGGGCTTTTATCTCACTTTTAATCAAAGCTTGATGCTGCTTTGGTTGGAAGAAAGTAGTTAACTTTGGGGTTTTTAAAGTTTTGCTTCCAGCTATTTTCTTCTTTGCTTTGAGTTTCTTGAATTCTTTGTAACATTTCGTGGGCAATTTTAAGTGTCATATTAATGAGGACGTGCTCTCGGTCGTTTCTTCAGGTGCTGTCCGCACAAAGCGCAGATTCACAGACTGTTGAATCTTCGCAAAATGAGTGGTTAGAGATGCACAACTTCAGGTGGGATAGAACGAATTTCACGAACTTCAACTTTAAACGTGCAACTATGATTTTCAGAGACTCGATTTTTTTTTTTTTTTTTTTTTTTCAGAAAAGAAAATTAAAAAAAAACTCAAAAAGTACTTGAATTTTTTGTTTGTTCAAGTAGCAATTCGAGTATTGGAAAACTTGAAACTTGAGTATTTTTCGGGTACTTGAACACCTCTAATTTAATGAGAAGAAACAACTAACTCTCAGAATCAAAACTTCCCTATAACTTGGGAAAATATTTACTCTTTGGTTTCAGTTTGTCACCTTTTCCTTCAATCTTTCATATTGATCTACCAATTGCGTAATAGGGTTTTTTTACACGCTCGTATAAAAGTATTAATCCAACTGTTTCCTTATTTTTTGCAGAAAGATTCTTCAAATCAGAGTCCATTCTCTTCTTCGCCAAATGCCCATCCAAATTTTCATCCTCAGAAAGTGGGGAAAACTAGTGTGAGTGTAAAATATTTCTTTTTTTTAAATTTGAACTGAACCAACGTCATTTTTGCAAAATGATTATCACTGTTAAAATGAAGCCAAGCTTTAATGACTAGTAATGATACAAGCAAGCGGTTATCCACTCATTGAATGTAAAAGACTTAAAATGACGCACTGTGATGAATGCTCAATCAAACTTACCCTCAATGATCAATATTTGTTGTTGCTTTCATTACTGGTCTACTCTCTAGGTTATATCAAGGAGTCGATTGATGATCCTTTAGTGGGTTATTGCCAAAGACAATTTATAATATAGACCACGCACAAGTGCGCGTTGTGGCTGACTTATTTTTCGGAACTCAACAGGAATTAATATAGGGAGCATGAGGGAGCTTGCTACAACATAGTTCATACGTTGAAGGGAGCATGAGGGAGCTTGCTACAACATGGTTCATACGTTGACTGATGCAATTTTGGTGCTTTGGTATCGCTATGCAAAAACTTCAAAAACTTTGTTCATCAGTTAACGTATGGACCATGTTTGCGGTGTTCTATTGAGACCTCAAAAAAAGAAAGTTGCCACTGCGTGCAAACATGAGCAAGATAGATAGTGTGTGGTCTCTATTATTTACTGTCTCTGATCACAATGGAGTCCAATAAAACTTGATGGAAAGCTTCATTTTCTTATCACTGTTAGCCATCGCTGTTCAAGTGTTCCATCGAAACGGAACGGACATACTAACCACTCCGGCAAGTCATATCGCTGATCGCGGGTGTTTGTAGTTATCTGAGGTGTAATCTCAAATCTGCTAATTTCGTTCAAATTTTGAATTCTATGACCGGTTGACTTTTTTCGGGTCAAGTTAAAATTCAAAAAACGAGTTGGAAAAGTTTCCACAAAAAATGTATCAAAAACATATTAAAAGAGTAGTGCAAAAAAGATACAAAAACGGAATGCGAGCAAACCTGTTATTAATAAAGTGGAACCCTAAACCAACCACTCTCAACCTAGAATAACATGTTCTACTGTGTTCCATTTATAAAAAAAATTAGACTAACTTTGTTTCAAAGTCTCTCCTATTTTAATTCATTTTCATCCATCATTAGTTCAAGTAATGTGCTGTAATTTTTCAGAGCGATGCTCGCGGACCGAAACCGCCGAAAGCTCCGGAAAAACCCTTGATGCCTTACATGAGGTACAGTCGTAAGGTATGGGATCAAGTGAAAGCTGCAAATCCTGAATTGAAATTGTGGGAGATTGGAAAAATAATTGGTCAGATGTGGCGAGATCTCCCGGAGGAACAGAAGACTGAATACATTGACGAGTATGAAGTTGAAAAGGTAATATTTAAAATGTATTGATTTAATCGCCATTCAATCTTCTTGTTTGGATTTCAATGCTACAGTCTGTTTCAAGCAATTTATCACTTTTATTTTTTATCTTCAACTCTGTCTCCGATAATATTTTAGCAGTAAGAAATTATCCAAAAAAGACCATAGTGACTTAGTAACTTGTATGAGTAAAGACACTAGAATTTCGTTTCCACGAAATCACGTAAAAAGGTAATGTACGTGTTAGACAGCTGGGACCCAGGTAGGGGTACAGATCGCACTCTCCTGATTTCAAATTCTAATCGCGACAAAACTCGAAATCGAGCCTTTTACGCGAATAATGTGAAATCCGCCCTTTTCCACAAAATTACATGCGAAATTTCCCGTTTTGAATCGCAAGAAAATCGCTGCTTTTTTGCGTGCTTACGAGCGGAAATCACGCGCGTAAAATATTTCGGTCTGTGTTTTGAACGCTTCGAACATTTTTCTGCGTATTCATGGAGATTTTTAACGAAAGAGCACTTTTACTGTGTTGTGGGCCCTTTTTTCAGAAATTGCCTCATGCATTCACATTTTTTCAAGCGAGTCTTGGATCTGTAAGGAGCATTTGTCAAAAGCTTCAGGCAAATCTCATGAAAGAGTAGGTTCAGAGAAAGATGTAATGCTGAAAGAAATATTGCATTTATATATATTAAGATAATTTGTCGGGAAATAGGTAAATGTGCCCCTAAATCAATATTGAGTAACGCACAAGTAAAATAACGATGATAAAAGGACAAAAAATAACCACAAAATCAGCAAAAAATAACGGCGATAGAATTAAGTCTCTACATGAGCCATTTGACTGGCGGTACAGTCGGGGACAAAAATAATGTCAGATGGCTACTTGAAGTAGGCCACCTGCAATACTTAAATTCATTGAGATGAGTACTGCGGGTGGACTACTTCAAGGAGACATGTGACATTCTTTTTGTTCCCGTCTGTACATCTTTTAATGTTACCTATTTATTAAGTTTGATTATATAAATGCAATTGTGCAATTATTGCACAATTATTATTATTATTATTGTGCATTATTTATTGTGCAATTACTGTTAAGTGTACCACTGTTTGCCTACCCATCACGGCTCCACACTGATGGTAACTCACTCTGGGATGCTATGTCTTATCTTCTCTCTTCGGTCATGTCCCTTGTTCAGCTTGATCGTGTGTGTTCGTCATGTAGCTTCTAGTTAATAAATCGTTCTCTTATTAATTGAATCTTTCTTTCATTGAAATGCCCAACAAAGTCTAAAAATTACTCCTAAGGGTGTAACTAGTATTTTTCCTTTAAATTCATAATAACTTATCGCCATAATGTAACCTGACATTTGGTTCTACAGCTTTTTTTTTTAATTTATTCACAAAAAATCTAAAGAATTGATAGAAAAATAAGTACATGAAAACAAGTTATAAAGAACAAGTAATTAGTAATAGAATGTCAAAGAAAATAAATTTGTTAATAATATAAAGAGCTGCTGTTAATCTAATCTAATGTAGCTGCAGTCTGAAGCAACCGACGAAGAGTTGCTAATTTGGTAAATTAACTCTCAGAAGTATATGTTTTCAGTTTATTTTGAGATAAAGTGTTTGATTTTAATTACTCTCTTTTCTCTTTTAGACTGAATATGAAAAAGCGTTGAAAACGTATCAAAATTCACCTGCGTATTTAGCGTATCTTGCTGCCAAATCCAGAAATAAGCAAGGAGCATCCGGAAAAAGTATGTTTTAATAAAATACTTAATTTATAGCAAGAGTTTACTCATCCCTGATTGCACTTTGTGATTGTACGGTGTCTCGTGGATTGTCTGTAGCGGTATCCCTACTCTTTCCCTCTCCTTAGTCAAGGGGCACCCAAGCACTCCATGTTCTTCTCAATCTTCTCTGCTTCCTCCCCCCCCCCCCCCCCCATGACAGTCTTATCTTTTGCATCATTCTACAAGCCTGAAAAATTGAACAGTTTGGGTGGCTGGACTTTACTGCCATTGCTACTACAGCTTTTTCAGAATAAATTAAATTTAAATTTTAAATTAAAATATTTGATTTTATATGAACATTCCTGGAGGAAGTCCATCGTCATTTACAAAAGGTGGCTAATAAGTAACACCTCCAATCCTTCTCGCCTCCAGACTTGACCATGAGTTTAGCTGAATTTTAGACTTTCACTAGGTTGGAAAATTGAATTATTGTTCTTGTTCTCTATTTTTCTCTTAGTACGGGTTGGGTGCACTCCAAATCCTTTTTAAAAATGTTTTCTAACACCAGTGTGTTTGATGTCGGGGCTTTTTTCTTTTTTTTTTCTTTTTTTTTTTTTGACTAAGATTTATTTTTTATTTGTTACAAAATATTTTGGTGTGGTCCTGTCCACAATATCATCTAGTTTCTGACTTTTTTTTTCTAAAAAAATAATTCATCATTTATCGTCAATTTATCTCTGATCTAACGGCAGTACTCTTGAGGCCAAAAATATTACAAAATGCTGAAGATTCACTTCAAGGAATCTCGCTGAAAGAGTAAGGTGAAACCTTTTCTTTTTCAAATTATTGCTTGTGAGTTAGAGCTTGTATCTAAGATTTCATTTGATGATTGTATTATAAACCTCTGAGAACTAAAATTCTAACCTAAGCTATCTTCTGCTGTCTTTTCTTTTTTCTTTTTTTTGTTTGGGGGAAAAAAAAAAAAAACCTTGGGAAAACTCTGAATGGCGGAATCATCAGTTAAAAAGTATATTGCTTCTTCCTATAGGGCAAGATGTTTGTTTTTAGGTGCTGTTTTAAGAATGCCAATTAGAATATGTCTTTAATCCTTTAATTTATTCAATTTTTTAGATCAAAAAGAACCAGAAGATCGAGAATCAATGGATCGAGGTGGTGCAGCCTCGGGAGGCAAGTCAGGGGGAGATAGGCGAATTGACATTCAACCTGCTGAAGATGAAGATGGTAATTATCTTTCTTAAGATATGCACTATATACTTATACTTCAATTAAAATAATTTCATCTCTATTTAAATAAAATTTTAAACATCTTAAATTTCAAGATGTATCAAATCCTTTAGGGGAGGGGGGGGAGGCTCAATGATGCCCATATAAACTTCAGATAAAAATAGAGCAGTAGGTACTATCTTCCACCTTCTTGTCTGGGATTTTGGACTTGGTCTGATGGTGACTGTCACTCTCTCCTGGGAAACACCTACTGTTAAGGAGATAGGCCTTTGGCAGGAGGGACGGGGGGGATATTCATAAATAAGCTTCAATAAATGAATGTAAAAAGTGGAGACAAGAAAGAGGTAAAAGAGAGAAAATGTGGATGTGTTATTTGACAATTCTAACAGACCGCAGAAACTGCAAGCTGGTGCGGTGGCATCAGAGTTGCTGAGAATTAATCAGTAAAAAAAGTTGGTGCATCTCTGCTAGTGAACTCAACCTTTGAAAACCAAATTCAACTGGCATATTCAACGAGCTATAGCGATAGAGAGGATTTGTGGGGCCTAATATTGAAACTTCATGGAGGCAGCCATGATTGAGATCTCTTATGGACGTTTTTCACACAGGCTCGGTTTGTTTGCCTCACTTTTTTTAACCTTTAAATTTAGAAATAAAAAATTTGTGACAAATACATTTGAAATTGGTTTTAAACGAAAGTGCAAGTATTTTAGAGTGGCTATCTGGACACAGAAATGGCTATAACTGTTTTTTTTTTTGGAAGGATTTGCACGTTAAAGAAACTGACACTTAACAGAAGTATGCAAAATTTTCTTACCTGGAGAGTTGTATTAAAATTCTGTGTCCAGATAGCCACTCTTAAACTCTTGCACTTTCGTTTAAAACCATTTTTCACTAGATTAATTACTATTTTTGATTTAAGGTTAAAAAAAAGTGAGGCTAACAAATCAAATTCAGATCACCCATGCTGTCACTTTTTGAGATATGACTTAAAACATGTATCAGCCTCTCTATCGCTTTAGCTCGTTGGGCTGATTGTTTCAATTTGGAGGTTATGTTTTTTTTATTTTGGGTGAGAAATGTATGTGATGCATACATACACTGGTGTTTCATCTGAACTTTGAGATAAATTTTTGCTGGGAGCGGGCTGATCTTTGAAATCATTGGCTAGTAGGCTTGATAAATGAAGAGCTGCTATTGGTCCTTCTAAAATGTTTATCAAAAAGTAGAGCTCTGTAACCAAGTATCCTTCCACTACGTTGGATAAGCTATCGCCTTGTTCTAAGTAGTCTAGCTTATCGAATGTAGTGGAGGGATTCTTGGTTACAGAGCTCTACCGTTTGCCCTTCTTTTATCTAGTCTACCAATCTTATCCATCGATTTAAAAAATCAGCCTGCGGGAGTGAGACTTTTTCTAAGGTTTCATTTTTATCTCTCCAACATTTCACTTCAGAATTGATAATTCATTTGCCTACAGCAAAACCTTGCAAGAGCTCCTTTGTGTTATCCTATTCACTATCTCTGGTAGTACTATCCTCACCACTTTCTTATCTTCTTCTTGAATTTACAGATCAAGAAGAAAATTACAGTGTCAAACATGTTGCCTACGCCAGATACTTACGTAACCATCGCTTGATTAATGAGATTTTTTCCGACTCTGTTGTACCGGATGTTCGATCTGTAGTCACAACAACTCGTATGCAGGTTTTAAAGAGGCAAGTTCAGTCTCTAACTATGCATCAGGTAAGGATTCATTTTATTCAAACTTTTACTTGTTCTACTTGTGTTATCTTTTTGAAAAATCTAGCTCGGCTAGTGAAAGGACGGCAACTCTTACTAACTACTAACAGAGGACAGAGTGGGACAGTGTGAGATGGGCAGAGAAATCAGAAAAGTAGCCAAGCAAACATCAGTCAATCACTAGCTGCAGATTTGAGAACTTGGTTCTTTCTTGAGCAAATCCAATAAAAAAAATAGAAAGTTACGCAAACTTAAAACTTCATTCCTAGATGGGATGTATGTCTGACTGAAATATGAGCTGAAAAGAAGAAATCTTTCCAAGATTGCCACTTCAAACTGTTGATGACCGATGCTTGAGCTTAGAATCTGGAGTGAATGGAAGCAAATTTCTCTTTTGAGACAATGGTATCCTAGCCTCTTGCCGGTTAGTATGTGGTGGACTGTTTGAAAAGTGTGTGTACTTAAAGCCATTTGAGCTGCCATTCTACATTCTAGAGACCTCGTCAAACCACTAACCAGGAAACAAGTAGATTGATGGAACAGGCACGTGGCCTTTTTCAACAAACACTTTTTACATAAATTGCAAACCACTTTCGTTCCAAAAAAAAAATCGGATCCCCCCCTTGCCCCCACCTCCTGGTCAAAATTCTGGAAAATATCAAAGTTTTTCAAGCCATCATTTACGATACTTCTCTGAACTCAGTGTGTCAATCATAGACCGAAATAACAGCTTAAGTTGAGCAGAAATCCCCTCCCCCCTTGGTCAATATTAAAATTCAAAATTATGGAACTTATCAAAGTAATAAAACCAACTCTTTTGATGCCTTTTTTTTTTTTTTTTTAATGGCCTCCTAAAGTGTTTATGTTCTCTATCTGAATCCTGCACGAAAAGAAAATAAAAGGATTATTTTTCAAAACGACAATCAAGAAAATTATTTTGAATTCAGTTCCTCTTAAACCGGTCTATCGATTTCTGGTAATATTCCAGTTTAATCTTTATTTTATTTTTGTTCTTTTCTAATTCTGATTTAATTCCTAATATTTTTCTATGCTTTCTAAACTTTTTAAACCTCTCTTATTACAGAAAAAATTAGAAGCTGAGCTTCAACAAATAGAAGAAAAATTTGAAGCCAAAAAGAGAAAATTTATCGAAAGCAGTGAAGCTTTTCAAGAAGAATTGAAAAAAGTAAGTAAATTCAGGCTCTTGTCAATTTCTTGTCAGTTATAAACTTAGAAATTGAGGAAGTATTGCATGGGAGCTGAGATTTTTATGTGCAGCGGAAACTGCTTACCTTGTAACTCAGATACATATCTTGTAAAATTGTTTACCTCATAATTTCCACGTGTTTTTGTTTTTTTTTGTCCCTAGTAAAGAACAACATGGAAAGGGCACCGCTCACATCTTATGAAAATGGGCGTTACCGTGTTTTCAAGAGGGGCAAATAAGGTAGATTTTAATGCAACATAAGCTCAGTGGTTTTACAAAGAAGGATTACTCAATCAAACATTTCAAAATCTCCCATCAATTTCTTTCTTCAGTGGTGAACCAACCAGTGAAAGCCCATTTTCATAAAATTTGTGCGGTATCCTTTCCAAGCATTTCCTGCTCTTTCATCCAGATTCCAGATGATTTAAAAATTTGCTTCCAAACTAAGAACATTCCTATTCTCGTCTTACCAAATATTTGGACTTCAAAAAGATTTATTTCTCTCTCTGTTGCACAATAATTAGCATTGCCAGAAAGCAGTGGATGATGATACCTTCACAAAAATGGTTCAGTCACAGTATGAACTAGCATTGAAAGAAAAAGCAAAAGGAACTCCTAACGCGGAACCATCACAAAACGGCTCCACGCAACAGCCACCATCTTCCCAACCGGTCCAAAATGCTGCAACGCCCTCAAGTAATGATGAAGCAATGAATCCACCTCAACAAGAGGTAAGTCGAATCATTCCAACAGATGATTTCCAGCTACATCTCCTCAGAATTTTTCCCCTCCCTTCCATAAAATCTTCCTAAATAAATTTTCTTTTTTTTAGACTCCAACTTCTGCTCACCCAATGTAAAAAAAATATATCAAGCACTTGTCGTCAATTTGGTCCGTTTTATACCAGTCCATCGTTTTTTTACACCAGAGCTTCTCAGTGTCTTCAACTTTCATTAATCTTCTGTATTTCATTAGTACGGAATACATACAAGACTGTAAAGTGAAATCTGCCTGTCAGTAAATTCAGACCAGTTGCCAGAGAAAGACTCCCCCCCCCCCTCCAAGTTTACTGAAAATAATGAAATTTGGATAAGTTGTTTGCGTAAAAAATCCTTTTTTTCTCTTGGCGCCAAAAAAAAAATTCATTTCTGCATTTAGATACTGAAAGTTGCAGCTAGGGAAGACACTCACTGATTTCGATTATTATTGCAGCCAAGTTGATGAGATTTCTAGGACCAAAATTCTTCTATCTAATGATTCCCATGTGGGGGAGTTAGGGGGGTAGAAGTTCAAGACATCTCTCTTCACTCTAACTTTTTTGGGGACAATTGGGTGAGAAGTGAGCTGGGCCACATTTGGTTAAAGCAATACGCTACTGATCAAAGATTTCTAATAATAGAATTAATAGAATATAATAGAAGTTATAGGTTTTTTTTTATCTTTACTCTCAATAACACCTGCCTGATGGGCTTCATTCGTAGGCAACTTAAATTATGACCTGTGCCAGGAATTTCAGAAATATATAGAAGTTAATAGAATGTTTTTTTTTTTTTTTTTTTTTTTTTTTTTTAATAATTCAAGATATTACAAAATTATTTCCTTTAAGACTGGGTATCAATTTGAAGTTCTTGGTGTAGGGATGGAGATTTTTATGGAAAAACCTTCTATAGAAGTGCGTAATTAGTCTCATTCAGTCAAGAGAAATGAGGATGTTTTGAGATCAGAGTTGGGCAACCGTATAATCAGAAATAATGAAATAACTCCGGCAACACTGAAAACTGGGTTTGCTACCTGAGTTAAGGAAAGGGAAACACACGGAAGGTATAGGCCAATTGTAGAATTATTCGTCGAATAATTCGATTGACTTGGCGTTGCCAAACACACCGAATAATTTCCGAATAATTTTTTGCCCAACTCTGCTTGAGATCTAATCCAAAAGCAAAGTAAAATTGTATGAAAAACCATTCAGTAATTTGAATAAAAAATCAGTTTGTTGGTCACTCATCAAATGATTGATTTTTATGTGACTCTTGGCTTTGTTGCAGACGTTCTATTGTTATCCCTACTCATTTTCTTCATTATGTTATTCCTTATTTATGTAACTGTTATCAACTGTAATTTTCCCCTAACCATATTCAATTCTTCTTCCTGGGGTATTGTTTTATTGTTTTGCTTAGTATTGTTGCCTTTTAGTTTTCTTTGCATTTCTATATTTTTTCCTTTCTTTTCTTTAATTCTGAAATATTATTTTTTTTTATTACTATCGTCTCGAGTGGTATGTTTCTGAAGATCTCTTCTTTTTCTCCTGTTGGTTTTTACCCTTCAATTCTATATCTATCAACTAATTTTTTAATATGTTAACTACTCCAAGGATTTGTGAAGGGTTTTTTTGTTTCTTTTTTTGTGATCTCAGTAACGTCATGTTTTACCAGGATTATTTGAGATTTGATTCTATTGCTAGCCGGTTGCTATTTATGGCACCAAGCACGGTGTGAGAGGCATTTTTTCAGTGCGGTTTTTAGTAACCAGCCTTACAGTCAATCCCAAATGCGTCAGTCGGTTTTTTGCAAACTTTTGCTACAGCTTTACAGAGGATATTTTCTGGTGTAAAATCATTTGGAAATGTTGGAAGCATTAGAAAGTCTCAATATTGAGCCAAACACTCAAGAAAGGCTTTTAAAAAAATCCCAAGATGACAGTCAAATAAGCGGATCGCAATGGGGAGCTCCATCTAATCGCAGCTTTCTATGCTGAAAAAATGATTCATCGTAGATGGGTTGTAGTAGAGAAAGTTGTAATTAGATGGGACTCCTATTATGACCTGTTCAGTTGACATCTTAGAATTTTGAAGAACACATTTGTTGAGTAAGTGGCTGGGCTTGGACCTGAGCATTTGATCAACAGGTCCGGGTCCAAGATAAATTTCGAGTCCTAAGGGTCTGGATCCGGTCCAAAAGAAAGTGAGTCTTCACAGTCTGGGTGAAGGTCCGGGTCCTTCAAAATGGTGTTGAGTTGGTCCAGGAGCCGAAAGCGGTTCTGGACAGGTTCTTGAAAGGTCCAAGTAAATAATCAATCTGTGCTTCATAGTAGTAATGTTTTGTGCTGAAGAGGATCAATTTTCCTCTCCATGCAAAATGGAGTGGAGTGAAAACAGATCTTTTTCGAAACTCGTGATGTAGTAGCAAAACAAAGATATTTCAGGTGATAAGGAACCAGGAAAATTCAAGTTTTTTGAAGAATATTGACGTTTGAGGTTTGCGCATTGAGCTTGAAATTTTGACTATTTGGCCAAAATTTGCGATTTTCTACCAAAATCGCTAACTTTCATAGGGTCTTCAAATGCATTCAGCACATGAAATTCTGCCTTTATGTGGCATATGATAGCATTTTCTTACTCCTAGACGTGTCTCCTTTGCTTGGTTGCCACATAAATTGAGCTGGGGTGTTCGCACAGTGAGCATGAAATTTTAACATTTTGGCCAAACTTAAGATTTTTCACGAAAGCCGCCAAAGTTTGAATGCATTTAGCAACCAAGTACTGGAGAAATTTCATTACCAAAGGCAAAATATGATTGTATTTTATAAGCTGAAATGTTATTTATACCCGAGAGTAATTGAATTTGAACAAAAAAGGTCCCAGCGAGAGAGAAAAATGCTTCATTTTCCATGTTTTGCACTGGATTTCAATTAGGTGCATGCACTTCATAAATCAGCGGAATATAGATTATAACTGGAAGTAGTATATGACTTCAGGCGTTTAATGTTGCAGCTCTTGGCTTGTTTTGTGAAACAAATATTATGATTTTATTCGTGAGAAGAAGAAACGACTCGGAACTCACCGTGAAAAGGTGACTGCAAATTGAGTTCGGCCAGTTAGCCACCCAACCCAAACAACCAACCAAACATTCTTGAATTCTGTACTCAAAGTAAAACATGCAGAGTTATTATACGAGTAGTATGGGAGGGAAAAACTATCTCGAAAATCTAAGGCAATAGTTTGTACTTTAGGGTAGCTGCATAAGCTTTAGGACTTTGGTTGAAAAAGTCTGCTTTGATTGATAATAGTATTAAGTTTTCAGGAAGAGCAAAATAACAGTTCTTCTGAAGAAGCGGGCAACAATGGCTCTTAAATTATCTGAAAGGTACCGAGTTGACTGTATATAAAAGTCTTAAAGCTTATGTAGCTACCCTAAAGTACAAACTATTGCCTTGGATTTTCGAGATAGCCACCTTTTCACAGTGAGTTCTGAGTCGTTTCTTCTTCTCACGAATAAAATCATAATATTTATTTCACAAAATAAGCCAAGAGCTGCAACATTAAACGCCTGAAGTCATATACTACTTCCAGTTATAATCTATATTCCGCTGATTTATGAAGTGCATGCACCTCATTGAAATCCAGTGCAAAACATGGAAAATGAAGCATTTTCCTCTCTCGCTGGGACCTTTTTTGTTCAAATTCAATTACTCTCGGGTATAAATAACATTTCAGCTTATAAAATACAATCATATTTTGCCTTTGGTAATGAAATTTCTCCAGTACTTGGTTGCTAAATGCATTCAAACTTTGGCGGCTTTCGTGAAAAATCTTAAGTTTGGCCAAAATGTTAAAATTTCATGCTCACTATGCGAACACCCCAGCTCAATTTATGTGGCAATCAAGCAAAGGAGACACGTCTAGGAGTAAGAAAATGCTATTATATGCCACATAAAGGCAGAATTTTATGTGATGAATGCATCTGAAGACCCTATGAAAGTTCGCGATTTTGGTAGAAAATCGCAAATTTAGGTCAAAAAGTCGAAATTTCAAGCTCCATGCGCAAACCTCAAATGTTAACATTTTTCAAAAAACTTGAGTTTTCCTGGTTCCTTATCACCTGGAACATCTTTATTTTGCTATTACGTCATGAGTTTCAAAAAAGATCTGTTTTCACTCCACTCTAATGCAAAAGTGAACTAGCAAGATAGGAAACTTATAGCTGTTAGTTACCTTCTGCCATTCAAACAATGATCGAACGAATAGAAAGGGGTAGAACTAATGAATTGATATAATTTCTTTCTAATTTTTCTTTCCTATATCACCTTTTTTTTGTTTTCTTCTTCTTTTTTCTTTTTTTTGTTATTTTTTCTCTCTTTTTTTTCTTTTTCTTTAAATGCACACTGGACCCCTTAAGGACCGGTCCTAACAGGTTCTGAAAAAGCTTGTTTGAGGGGTCCAGGTCCAGGCAAAAAAAGGGGTTCGGACCGGTTTTGGGTCCAAAGCCCTGGTCATTGCGTTAATTTTGGAACTTTCTGATGCTTCCAACGTTATTTTCAAGCAACTTTATACCAGAATAGACCTTCTCTACAGGTGTAGGAAAAGTTTTCAACAGACCCATGGCTTATGATGATGTTTTTTACTCACTGGAATTTGCATCAGTACATCAATCTGGTACTTCTGTGCTGGGATATTCAAAGTGTCTTTGACTGAAAATCTTCCATGTGATCCTGCCAAATTATTTCCATTATCTCAAAAATTTGTTGAACCAATATTTTAAAAGTTATTACCTTTAATTAGTCCCCCTCCCCTAGCATTGAACAATTTTATATCACATATTTTAACTAATTGTAAGTTGTTCTCGTTGACCAGCTTTAATTCTTGGTTTTACTTACAAGGGAATAGTACGAAGGCGGACCCAAGTATTGCGACAAAATATTCAGGATCGATGGTACGTAAGATTCTATTGTTGGCGTGTTTTGCCAATTTTGTTAATGGGCCCTAGGGACGGAGAAAAAAAAGGGACCATGCGCGTCACCTGAAGTAGTCTCTACTGACTGGTCCTTCCTAACAAATCTTGTGTGGTTGACTGGATAAGAGTATCACATAAATATACTGCGGTACCGGGTTTGAGTCCCGCCACGGCTACTTTATTTTGTGCGGTGTACTTTTGCATATTTTTATTTTTTCTTCAACAAACTAATGATTTTTCAGTTTGTACGGCTCCATTAATGATCCTGAAAACAGTAACTGTGCTAGAACTAAACATTTGAACAAAAAATACTTTGCATGGAGATCTTACGTCTCTAGGTATAGTAATTGAAAGTGGGGAAAAATGGCGATTGAGATCATGATTTCGAAAAAAATTATTGCTTTTCATGATTTTCTATGAGATTTAAAAGGAAAAGGAAAACAAACAAAAAAACCAATATAACAGATTTTCTAAACCTATAGACAGAAGATCCCCATGCAAAGTTTTTTTTGTTCAAATGTTCAGTTTCTTCACATTTACTGTTTTCAGAGCATTAATGAAGCTGTACAAACTGAAAAATTATCAGTTTGTTGAAGAAAAAATAAATATATGCAAAAGTACACCGCTGAAACACCGGCGGGACTCAATCCTGGTATTGCAATATACTCATGTGACGCTCTTATCCAGTCAACCACGCCAGATTTTTTAGGAGGGACTGGTATGTGGGGACTACGTAAGGCTTGGTCCCTTTTTTTCTCTGTCCCAAGGACCCATTCACAAAATCAGCGAAACACATCAACATTAGAATCTTATGAACTACTTATAGATGCGGAAAATTCGGTTGCAAAACTAGGATCTGCCTTAGTTCTATCCCCTTGTTAATATGGAAGCTAGAGACAAATTATATACTAGGGATAAGAAGGGATTGAATACCAAAGTTTTATGGAAGGAAGCATGTGAACAAAGAGCAAAGCAGAGATTTAAATTTTAACGTACGGCAACTAGTGAAACAGATTACCGACCAACGGAAGAAAGAAAAAGCATAAAGATCCAAAGTAGATTCAGCTCCAAAGGGGTGCGCTCCCTAAATTTAAATAGTTATTCACATTTTAATGAAGAATAACTGAGCTAGAAATGAAAGGATACATGACACAATGGATGGCAACACAAAGTGACCAAGAGGCAGCATGCATTTAAGGTGCTTGGTTTGAAAAACTCAATGGATTGGTAGCTCTGCGCTCATTGGCCAGTTTTGGAGTCACATTCGAATATATTTATCTGCTACTGGACAATGTGCGCTGAAACTAACTGCACACATTTATACTGAACAAACTTACTAGTATTCTGACGTTGCCATTTAATCTTGGCTTTCAACTTCCTTAACACTAGAACGCCCAACGTCCCATTTTTGGGACGGATTAAAATTAAAAGTTATCTCACGAGCCTCCAACTTGACCTAGGGCCCTGAAATTTTATGACTTTTCATCATTTTAGGAGTACCCCCTGACCACCAAGTTTCATCGAAATCCGCCTCTTCCGTCATGAGAAAAAAGCGGTTCTACCTTTAACGCCCACGTCCCATTTTTGGGACTAACTATTATCTTTGCAGTTTCAAGGCAGTAATAAGGAATTTACTTCTTGTTTATGTCTGAATAACGTGTCTGGCTAAAACAAAAAGGTTTTGCACATCAAGGGGGGCTCCCTCCCCACCACCTACTCCTCCCCTTCCCCTCTGACCAGCAAACTTTACCCCTCTCCCCTCATTAGGATCAGCATGACTTTCATCAGAAAACTGTGCAGGGAGTCGCGTGCGCGCGCCGTCGATTCTTCTCCAACAGATCAGCAATGAGAGACGGTTATCTCTTATCTCATTTTATTTAGATCCCACGCTCCCTTGAGCCAGTAAATGTTTTCCTGACGCTATCACGTGCCTCTGAGATTTTGGCGTTCAGAATCCAGGAATGAGATAATGTGACCTTTGAGAGTACCTAACCTAAGAAATTCCTGCCAGTTATTATTCTCATTTTCTCATTCAGAAAAATCTGATAGCTTATATTGTTTCTGTTTTCTATTTTCTATGAACAATAGTCGGTTCATTTCCCTTTTTCTTCTTTACTCTTGAAGATAATGGGTCTGTTGCATACTTTTGCTACAGCGTTACGGAGGAGGGTTGACTGTAGTGTAAAATCGCGTAAAAATCACATTTAGAGCATCAAATAGTCTTAAAATTCACTCATACTTCCACAAAAGGCGTTTAAAGGAAAGCCTAAGATGGCGGTAGAACGGGCGAATCAACCCTGCATGCATGCACCACGAGCAGAAAAGATGGCTGACGAAGGCATTCATCAACATTAGCACTTCCCTGGCGTTTCCTTCTCAGAATTGGGGTAAATGGACACAAAACGTGAAATATTAACTATAGTAATCAAAAACAATAACGAGAAAGTAACATTTACAGGAAAAAACACACAAAATGACACCAAATGTAGCTATACTATGAGAAAGTAAGTCCTTTGTCTACATTAGATATAACCATCAATATAAATTGTCATCTTTGGCCATATTTTGGTGCTGGTGATGCATGCAGTGTTGATTCGTCCTTTCGATCGCCATCTTAGGGCTTTCCTTACAACGCCGTTTGATGATTTATGAGTGAACTTTGAGACTTTTTGAGGCTCTCGATGTAATTTTCACTCGATTTTACAGCAGCGAATCAACATTCCAAAACACTGTAACAAAAGTATCAGTTAGACCGAAATCCCGTAAAATTAAAGGAAAAAAAAGAAACTATATCCCAAAAAAGGTAAGCTTTGTATTATTCACTCTCCCCCCTCTTCTCTCCCTTTCTTCTAATTTTCTCTCGCAATTGCGAGAATTGTTTTCAATATAGATAGAAGTGCTGAGAATGGAAAGTGAAACTTAGAGGAAAAATTCGCGTCATTTCGCGTTGTGTATAAAATTGCCGTTAGGTGATCTTATGCATTGTTTAGGAGAAGATTTCATGGTGGGGAGGGTAGGAAGAGGGGGGGGGCTGGGACAAAGGGAGGGGGGATGGTCACTACTATAACATACATACAGTCGGCCTACAGATATATGCGCATGATTTAATGTTTTACGTACTTTTATTAGAGATCGGAAGAACAAAATTATGTCAAAAGACAACTAATGCCCCTTCATTTGCCTGGATAGGCTACAAAAATGCTTGAAATGTGGAAAAAATTTCGTACACTTTGTCCCACAAAGTTTATAATTCAAAATCACACTTTGATCGATAACATATAAAATAACATTCTGCACGTTACAGCATTGTCCCAATTTTGGGACGCTGGGCGTTTTAGGTAGGAGCAAAAGTCCGGGCGTTCTAGTGTTAAAAATAATCTGATGAATAAAATTGCTTGAAACTTTCAGTAAGAAGACTTAACGTACAGAAGAAAAGTTCCTGAAAATTGCAAGGAATTCCTTGTACTAGGTCTAATTTTACAACAATATCAAAGTCAAGTGAAAACGGTAACGTCAAGTTGAGTAGGTCCCTTTAGTATAAATGAGTTTGACTGATCCCATGATTTGCTGCTATAGACTCTCTACCAGTTGTTTTTTATGGAATTTTAAGAGGGGGGAGGAAGTGAGAGATAAATAATCTAAAGAGAAATGGCTGAGAGAAAGTAGAGCATCTCTTCCAACCCAAACCCTGAGACCATTCTAGAAAAAGGGAATTTTACTGTTAACCCTTAACCCTGGATGTAGATCTGTGAGACTATGTACCATGAAGATTTTTACTAACCCCCTTCATCCCGTCGCTCTTATTTGAGTCGTCTTAATTTTCGGTGATGTAATGCTTCCTTTTAATAATGGATGAAACATACATAAATCACGACTTGAAAGTTGGGAACATAAAAGGAATCTGAATTTCATGAGCATTTAATTTATGAAAGTGGTCGGTTATGCGGAAAGCATATTTTCTTTAGAGGAACTCACAATCCTCGTCAGCTTTCGATGGACTTTCATCCAAATCGGTACATTCAATCCCCCCTAAAAAATATAAATGTAGTATAAAAAAAAATTGAAAAGTGTTGAAAATTGCTGGAAAATAAATTAACTATTTTTTTGTATCCACAGAACTGACAATTTTTACGCTGTTAATGTTTTGTCCATTATTCAATAGAAGCATTATTTTGTATGTGAAATGTCACCAAAAATTAGGACGAGTCAAATAAAAGCGATGGGATGAAGAAGGGGGAAAAATAATCGCAAAAAATAGGTTACACTCCAGCATCGAACTCGCACTCGTACGCACGATAGTCTGCACTCTAGCTCACTCAGCCACACCGCTACCTGCTGAGATGGGAGGAAATGAGCGTTTATATAAGATACACACTCCGCCCAGTGGTTCACGCGGGTTTATTACGCGAATTTCGCCAATTTTCAAAAAATTCCTGACGCCTTAGGAAGGCCCATCGGCAAAAAGTGAGAAATACATGTCAAATAGTTTTATTTTAGCTGCATTTTTGTGTAATTACTTCCAAAATCGGAGGCGGCGACTTCTGAGCCTCCCCTTGCAAGCGTAAGTTTTTGCTACGTCCGGGGTTGAGGGTTAAAGAATGTACCTACTGTTTTATAGAGTTTATTAAAATGAAAATTGGGTTCTATCCCCTTGTCACACAGCTAGTGACGAAAGGTTTATTTCCTTAAAGAAGAACTGGAAGAAATCGAAGAAATGAGGTAGTTGCAAGGGTCTGAAGTGTGTTTTATACAAAGAAAATGAAAATACTTGATGAGCTGAGAACAAAGATGCCTTTGGTTTCTAATTAAGTCCTATTGTTCCGGAGATGAGATTTTGGCGGAAAATGTATTGTTTTAAATGGGAATCCAGCGTAGTGACATCACCACGCACACAATTTCTCATAACTTTACACTTGTGTATCTCCAAAACCGGGACCCTTAGGAAAAAACCAAAGGCACAATTTTTCTCAACGCAGCAAGTACTATCATTTTCTTTACAAAAGATACACAATTTCAGACCCTTGCAGCTGCCCTATTGACCATGCTGCCCATTGAAAAAAATTAATGTGTAGTTCAGTTTGTTTTTCTTGAAAGTTTTCAAATTTTTTGAGTGATTGAAGGGTAATAATATACACCTTAGCTACAATGTGATTTCGAGTAAATTGCAGTCTTATGAAATATTAAGAACTCCATGATGATTTTGGATTTTTCCTCATAGCACTGCGCTTCCTGAATTTACACTGTGTTCTTTTCCTTCACGTCTACTTCTAATAAATGTGCTTATGCCTTAACTATTTCTGTTGAGGGAAGTTTGCAAATTGGTTTTCATCATTCTTTATGAAATTTGCTTGAAAACGTAGCTTAGGTGAATGCACACGGTTTGTGGTTGAACCTCACATCGCAGCCACTAATATGTTCTGAAAGATTTTTTTTTTAAATTTGGAATATTTAGAGGCAAAAAATGTGCACGCTAATGCGCAGAAATTGCCAACCTATATTCACTCCAAGCAGCGCATCTCACTTGTCTAACGCACGGCACTGCAACACGTAGATTCCGGATTTCATACCTGTCAGAGCCCCTAACTTTTAACGTGACCATTGCCATCTCTATCTGCTGCTGCACCATTCTTTCCCAATTTTCACCTCTATACAGGGTGTTTCAGGCCATCCGTCCACTATCTTTTTAGCACGAAAGGTGAGAGTTAAGGAAATTCTGACAAAAATTGTCAAAAGTATGTAGACCCCAAAGAATTCAGGGAAAATATTGCCGATCCCATAAAACGGCCCCTAGTGACCTATATAGCCTCCTCCGAGGGGCCAAATTTCTGCTTCTCAATTTTTTAAAATGGATCGGATGTTTTTTCACTGCAGGAATAAATTGTTCACCCAACAATAGGCATGTTTTGTTCAGGGCAATTTTTTCCAAAAAAGGCCCTTCCTCAAGTTAGGGGCCATTTTTAATTGCTCGCTGTGACCTTAAAAATGGTCGGATTTCAAAAATTGAAGATATCCTGAATCAGCAGATTAAGGGGCTTTCTTTTGATGTGTCACAACTCTATTTTCTGCTAATAGAAATTTTGGGCCCCTCCCCTCCAAATTTTGGAGCTTTCGGGGCTCGTACAAAAGAATTTTTAAGTAGCAAGGTGTAAGTTGTGCAATACATCATTCAAAACTCTTGAAAAGACAAAAAAAAGTCCTAATGGTAAGTCAATTTGATAATTTCAACAAGAGTTGCAGCCATTCAAAGATCTGCGGTATTTTGTAATAGAGGATACATCGAAGAAGCCATAGAAAACAATCACAACCACGTACAAAATACTGTAAATCTTTGAATGGCTGTAACTCGTGTTGAAATTATCAATTTGACTTCCGGTGTGGACTTTTTACTTTGTGCAATCTACGTGCTGTGCTGTAGACGAGTAAGCTATGCTGTTCAGTGAAGATATGGGGTAGCAATTTCTAAACGTTAGCATTCATGCCTTCCTCAAATACTCCCAATTTCAAAAAATGTTTCTTGAGGGGGGGTTCGAGGGACGGATGATGTTCGATGATGAACTGTGTACTTGCTTCGCTTAAGTAACATTTTCTTTAAAACATAATTTAGAACGGCGGCAGACAATTTGCACACTCCCATTGTAAGAGCCATGAATCAGTTACTTTGCTTGTCATTTGTTGTATGATAGAACTGAACCTCTGTTTCACCTTTGCTTTTCAAGTTTAAACTTTTTCTCTCTTTTGAGGGCTCCATCATTAGGGTATTGCAGCTTGCAATAGCACAGTTCCAGATAACTGGCATCGTAATGTTTTAAAAAAAAAAAAAAGAACACACTAAGATGCAATTTATTGCTCATTTTGGTGAATAAAAAATTGCACAATTATACACATGACCAACTCTCATACGTAACCGCCTGATGAAACTTTTTGGAGAAGAAAAAATTGCTGAGCTGAGCTGTTGAAGAGAGAAAAAAAAGCTGTCTTTGCTACTAATCATTTTCAGTGTATTTCTACCTTTCCTTCTTGGCCCTTTGAGGTATTCTTTGTGTACTAAAATATTCCTTTCATGCAAAGAATTTCACTCTAAATTTTTTAAAAGTGTTCACCTCATGTACATGTGCTTTTTAACTAGCTCTTGTTTTTTGTTCTGTTTTGTTTCAATCTCAATGTGATATTCACAACTTGAATTTGTTTTTAATAGATGGTTGTGCTGCACTACATTCAGGTAAACAATTTATTCCCCCCGTGTTTCCTCTCCCCTCCCATTTCTCTGTTGTGATTCGTTTTTCTCACAGATATTGTTTCTTATAGTTATTGATCTTTTTAAAAAAAACGTATGCTTTGAGTTGTTCGGATCTCAAGCAGTTTGTTTGATCCAGTTCAATTTTTCTATACGTTTGTTTTTTCTTTATCACATCAAGCGAAACCTTTTCTGTCATTCTGAGGTCATTATTTCATCTGACAATCTGCACAGATTTTTCTACATTGTAAAATTAGTTTTATTCACCAAAGTATACTGTCAATTTCCCTAAAAAGGTCTGAATTTTTGAAATCTTAAAATGTCTGATCCTACCTTCTAACTAATCTGAGTTTTAAACGTCTTTTTTCCCTGCATCAGTGTTTAACATTTCGTTTTTCCTGGTTACAAAAATGCAGGGTTTCAGTCCTGAATTTTGAAAAATTGATGGGACATACCTCAAATAGAGCTCTTGCAAAATTTGCAGTAGGCAAATGGACTATCAATATTGAAGTGAAACGTTGCGGAAAAAACGATGAGACCATTGAACAAATCTCAAATTCACTCTTGGTTGAGAAATCGTAGCTCAAAGTTCAGATGGACCACCCATGTGTGCATGCACTACACACACTTAACTCCCTGAAACAAGAGAACATAACCTATGCATTGGAACAGTAAATTTGTTGAATTTGGTTTCCGAACAGTAAATTTGAAGGTTAATTCTTTCAGATTTTTTTGGTAGGAACACAATGATACCAACAGAAAAGTTCTACTTTGCGAGAAAGATGGCACTTAATATAATTCAAGGTACTGTTCCTTAGTTTGGGGTGCGAAACGTACGTGGTGCTCACATATACGGGGAGCTCATGATCTTTGAGTTGCTTTCTTGGCGAAGAGTGGGTTTTAGACTTTTTAAATGATCTCATAGTTATTTTTTTGCAGTGTTTGAAATCAGAATAGATGCTCCATTTTCCCACAGCAAAACCTTGTTGGAGAACTTTATACTTGAGACCTGTTCTGTTTTTTTGTATGTTCTGTCAACCATTGACTATAAACTCCATAAAAAAATATGAAAAAATGTTCATGGTTATCTGTAAGCAAAAAGGTTGAAGAGAATCCTTATTTTAAGTAGAACCTGACTGAACTTCATGAGTCACGGCACAATGGAAAAAATGGGGCAGTTTCTGCTACCATTGCAAGGCCTCCCAGTATGAGCTTTACTTACAATGAGCCATGAATCTTGTTCAATCCTGCGTATTTTCTACACATGTAAGTTGCATTTGTACAATCATGAAAACTCAGGAAGATAGCACCAACTAATCTTTCTTGATAAATTGTGGATTTCTACCTCGTTTCTCTTCCTTTCCTTTAGATAACTAAAATTCTGTTTCTTAAATATGAAAATTTGAAAGTTATTTGCGGCATTCAATCACTGTTCAAGCTTTTTATCATGGGTCTTGATGTTGTTGAGGCGATTGATTGGTGCAAGAAATTTCCAATTTTCTATTTGCAAGGCCGATGTCAGAATTTTGGTTTCGCTTCGGATTTCCAGATGAAAACAGAAAGAAATTGATTAACTGCCACTTTAATTTGATGGTTAAGCACAATCTTGATAATTATTTGTTTTCAATCCATGATGCATCAGTGATGAGTTTATGATGTATCTCACTCTAACAAGGGGAAGGCAAAAGTGGGCCCACTCCAAATAGAACGGGACTTGTGCAAAAACATAGTCCTTGGGGTCCTAATGAAGGGACTTACAGCACTTTTGTGAATGGGCCCCTGAATTTACAAAATTTTGATTTTAAAACGAGCCCCAAGGAAGGCGGATCGTTATGTAGCCGAGAATCAATCCCTCACTCTCAACCAAAGCCTTGGCGCAACGACAGCGTAGTGGACTCCGGATTGCATGGTCCCGAGTTCAATCCCTGCTGGCGGCGCTAGTTTTTTCACGACAGTTGTGCTCATCTTTCTTTGCCATGTTTTTATGTTTCTTTCTTGTTGCTTGTTTGTATTTTGGTTTTGTTTTGCTTTTATTTATTTATTTATTTATTTATTTATTTATTTATTTATGTAAACGGGACAAGCCCTTGGACAAAAATAACAAAACATAGGTAAATAGGCAGTACACTAGGCATAACACGTATTAAATGTTTGAGTAGAAAAAAAAGAAGATGACAGGATAGACGGAATGAAAATTAAGTTTAGAAGTTGAAACTGAAACTTTTTTTTTTTTTTTTTTTTTTTTTAATACCGTTTGAATAAAATTATTCCACATCTTTGCGTGCTGTATACGCAGTTACTTCACTGTGCTTGTATATAAAAGTTCAGAAAATATTAAAAAATCAAAAAGACTAATGGAAATTGATCAACGAAACTTTTTTTCCGTCTGTTTTTTAAGTACTGTTGTTTTTCTTTTCCAATATCTACTTAACTTTTATATACAAGCTCAGTGTAGTAATACCTGATGCATGCAGGATGAAAAGAGGTGGAATAATTCAATTCACATAACGGTCTTAAAAAAAAAACAAAAACAAAAAGCAAAACAAAATCAAAATACAAACAAGCAACAAGAAAGAAACATAAAAACATGGCAAAGAAAGATGATCACAACTGTCGTGAAAAAATTAGCGCCGCCAGCTGGGATTGAACTCGGGACCATGCAATCCGGAGTCCACTACGCTGTCGTTGCGCCACGACTTTGGTTGAGAGGGAGGGATTGATCCTCGGCTGCATAACGATCCGCCGTCCCTGGGGCTTATTCTAAAATCAAAATTTCGCAAATTCAGGGGCCCATTCACAAAAAGAGATGTATGTCCCTTCATTAAGACCCCAAGGACTATGTTACCGCGCAATTCCCGTTCCATTTGGAGCGGGCTCACCTTTGCCTTCCCCTTGTAAGTATCAATATATACCTCTTTATCATCATAATATAATATTTACAAAATATCGGTAAAGATTGTCAAATTATCTGCGCAGCCCAGCGTGACAGTCAAGTTTTGCTATATTTGCTGTATAGTCGTGTAAAACGCTTTTTGTCTCCATCAGTGTTTGTATGTATCCTCAAAAACCCTTAAACATTTACAATCTGTGTATCTTTTCTTACTTTCTAATATATATATTTTTTTTACTCATTATTGCCTCTGGTTTAATCACCTCCTTTTGTTACCTGTAGTGTAGGATTCATTCAAATTATTTTTCTGGTGTAATTTTATGTTGTGCCTCATGATACCTCCTTTCTTTTATATCTTTTCTTTTCATCCTTCTGTTTTAGTTCTATGTGTATTTGTGAAATTTTGAAGACGTTTTTAATCAATCAAATTCAATTAAGCTATGTCTAAGCTATGACCTCTTTTATCGTTTTGTTTTTTGTATCTAAAGTGTAACTAATTCATGTGTGTCACACGGAGATAATTTTGCCATTACTTAAAAAAAATTCTATTTTTTTACATTTTCCTAACCTGAATTCCAATGAATAAAACCAGACTTCCAATTGAATGTGAAGGAATTTAGGTCACTTTAATCAGTTGTGCAATTAGGAAAGTACTGAACATAATTCTTACTATGGTGCATGGTGTAGTATTTTTCCATACTCTTCTTTCTGATCAGTTGATTTTGCCTGTTCCTTTTTTAGATGCTTCAAATTTTCTATCGCTGTCTAACATATGTGAAATTGATTTCCCTTTTTTTAATACCACCAAAAGAGTTTAATCATTATTAAAAAAAAAAAAGGAAAATCAATTTGAAGAGAAAAACCTTGCGGGTTCTTCGTTCAGTTTTCAGTGCACTCTCTCTAACTCATCTTGCTGTAGCCGCAAACCTTTCTCTATTCGCAGTTATACTATTTGACAAATTAAAGGCCTTAAAAGCTCAAAGATCATTTTTGTGCTGTGAGAGAACTGGACTAGAGATTTCAGTACTATCTAAGTTTGCTCTCCGATTTTTTTACATTGTGTGACTGGGAGTGGGGCCAGTCACACTAACAGTAGATTTGGCTTCTTATGGTTGTTGTTGTTTTTTTTTTGTTTGTTTTTTTTTTGTAAAATTCGAAGAAATCCATGATGAGCCTGCATTTCATTATGATTTTTTTCTGTTTTAGCCATAATCTAGCCATCTAAAAATGCTGTTTTGTGATGTATTTCTTTGTCAAAAGTTATAGTTTCAGTATTATGTCACTTTGCACCACTCAGCACTTGGTGGTAATGTTGTTGGCAGCACTGCTCTCCATAAGTGTAGTACAAACATGTAAGTTGGAAAAAAAATTGACAAAGAAATACGCTACAAAACAACTTCAAATAACTATATCTCAGTTCTTACCGATAGCAATTGAATTTCTCTCATTATAATTCCATTGGCATTTTACATAAGAGTCAATCATATGAAGTCAAATCTGTTGATGCAACTAGCCCACACACTTTTTTGATGATGGTTTATGACACAACAAATTTGACCTGTGCTGGAAGCTTAGTGTGAAGGAAGGAAACAAGTAAATATTGTGTTTTATTGAAGCAAAGTGTGTGTTAATGCTTCAAAATTTTGCTGATTAAATGCAAAGTAGATGATCACTCCACTATTCTAGTAGAACCAGACTTATCACATTCAGTTTAAACATTTAAAACTGACTGTTCCAACTTCAATAGTTTTGATGTTGCATTTCCTCAGTTTTTGGCTGTTTTCATGAGATCTTCAATGGGTTTCTCACATTTTCAACTATTCGAGCTTAAAAAAATCAACTTCTTCTTCTGACACTGTGACATTAATGAGCCTATTCCAACTGGTTTAACTGCGATGGAGAGTCTAAAGTTGGCTCTATTAAACACAGTCATCTATTTTTCTTGATAGGGTATTCGTAACAAAGTACTCAGTAGAAACAAATAACAACGAAAAAAGCAGGTAATAAGGATATCAAAAGTTTGAAATTAAAACCGTGAGATGCTCCAGCACATCATCATGCCCTTTTCACTCCCAAAAAATGAAATGAAAATTGAAAAAGAAAGAGAAAAATCTATGTCAAGTCAAACCATGACTGGCTAAAATAAAGATGATTAAGAAAGAAAATATTTGTCAGCCTTTTTCCTGCTTTATTTTGTTATTTCATGCATATTGATCGGCTTTGTTGTGCTTTTATGTTTAACTGCACCCAGTAACTTACCTTATTTTCCTTTCAATTTTATTTCTTCCAAAATTTGTATCAACTCTCAAGAGTCGAAAAACCTGTTTTTTTTTCTTCTGTGAACTAGCATGATTTTGGTTCTTGAACTCATCCTTTGGTTTTTTTGTTGCAGCCAATGGAGGAGAAATCTTCAGAATCTCAACCAAGCGCATCCCCTCAGCCACCTGCAACGCCAATGGAAACAGATGCAGCACCAGAAACACCAAGCTCTACAACAGCTCCTGAAAGTACTCCAAGTACTCCAAGTGCGCCACAGCCCAAAGTGCCGTCTGAACCTGTAGCTCCAGGCCCACCATCTGCTCCAACTTTGGGACCTGCACCTACCCCACCACCATCAACTACACCCACTCCATCTATACCTCAGGCTCCAACACCACCTGCACCAGCTCCAACCCCTCCTCCATCTCAACCACAGCCACCAACTCCTTCTCAACAACCGCTACCACCTTCCAATTATCCTCCAAATTCTCAGTATCCCTACCATGGATATCACCCACATGCTCCAAATCAAGGACATCCTTATCAGCAGATGCCTCCTCCGCCCCACCAATATGGTCCAATGGGTCAAGGATCTATCATTCCACCAAATCAACCATCTCAACCTACCTCTGCCCCAGGTATGCCTGTCAGTCAAGGACCTCCTGTCAGTCAGCCACCAGCCATGACTTCGCATCATCAGGCTCCTTCTATTCAGCCACATGGACCTCCTGGTCATAACGGACCTCCCAGCCACCCTTCACCTTCTGGTCACGGCGGACCTCCTGGTCATGGCGGACCTCCTAGCCACGGCGGGCCTCCGGGTCACGGTGGACCTCCCGGGCATAATGGACCTCCCGGACATAGTGGACCTCCAGGGCATGGTGGACCTCCAGGGCATGGTGGACCTCCTGGTCATACTGGACCACCCGGTCATGGTGGACCTCCTGGACACACTGGACCTCCTGGACATTCTGGACCTCCGGGTCATGGTGGACCTCCGGGTCATGGTGGACCTCCGGGACATGGTGGACCTCCCGGACATGGTGGACCTCCCGGACATGCAGGACCTCCTGGTCATACTGGACCTCCCGGTCATGCTGGACCTCCTGGTCATGCTGGACCTCCTGGTCATGGAGGACCTCCTGGTCATGGAGGACCTCCTGGTCATGGAGGGCCTCCCGGTCATGGAGGACCTCCTGGACATAGCGGACCTCCTGGACACAGCGGACCTCCTGGACACAGCGGACCTCCTGGACACAGCGGACCTCCTGGACACAGTGGACCTCCTGGACATAGTGGACCTCCTGGACATAGTGGACCTTTGGGACACAGCGGATCTCTTGGACATGGTGGACCTCCTGGTCATGGTGGACCTTCTGGTCATGGTGGACCTCCGGGACATGGTGGACCTCCTGGGCATGGTGGACCTCCTGGGCATAGCGGGCCATCCGGACATAGTGGACCTCCGGGTCATGGTGGACCTCCTGGACATGGGGGACTTCCTGGACACGGAGGACCTCCTGGGCACAGCGGACCTACTGGGCATGGGGGACCTCCCGGACATGGTGGACCTCCCGGACATGGTGGACCTCCCGGACATGGTGGACCTCCCGGACATGGTGGACCTCCTGGACATGGTGGACCTCCCGGACATGGTGGACCTCCGGGACATGGCGGATCTCCTGGACATGGTGGACCTCCTGGACATGGTGGACCTCCTGGGCATGGTGGACCTCCTGGGCCTCCCAGTCATGGTGGACCTCCTGGGCATAGCACATCCTCTGGCCATAGTGGACCTCCTGGTCATAGTGGACCTGGTCATGGTGGCCCCCCTGGGCATAGCGGTCCTACTATGCATCCATCAAATGTCGGACCTGGAGGATCTTCCTCTCAATCTCCAGTTCCACCCCAAGCACCTTCACCTATGGGTCCTGGTCAATCTCAAACACCTCCCGGAGTATCTGGACCAGCTCCTTCACAAACGCCTCCGTTACTCTCTCATCATCCTCAAACTGCTTCTGGTTCTCCTGTAATCCAGTCTTCAACCCCACCTTTGGGAATGCATCCTCCGGGCCCCCAGTCCCATCCTAATGCTCCTCCGAACCAACCTCCGCAACCCATCCATGGACCGCCGTCAATGCCACCACCGCAGCCAAATTATGCACCGTATGCTCCTCAGCCACAACAGTATCCGGGTGCTTCTCAACCGCTACCCCCTCGTCCACCTCATCAGTATCAGCCGTACCCTCAACAACCGCCGTATGGTCAATATCCTCCGCACCCATACTACCACCAACCTCCAGCACCGTATCAGCAGTATCCGTTACATCCTTCACACTCAATGCCGCCAAGACATCCACACTACCATGTGCCACCTCAACATCAAGAAATGTCTCATCAGGTTGGTTTTATTCACTGTTTTTTTATGCCAATTTAGAATATCAGTCCATGAAATAATCATGTCCACTCCCAAACATTAATGAACTGTTACTTTGTCGTTATGAGACTCACTGTTTCAAAATGAAACATCACTTAGTCATACACTCTTGTGCTGAAAAAATTTGTGTCAATCTACTGCAAAGAAAGATATTATCCTTACCCTTATGTTTTGATTTAACCCCTTGCGGTCGCATTTTGTTTTTACGCCACTAGCGCAGTAGGCAACCTCCAGATCGATCGGTTCCCGAGAACACCCATAGAGTGCAGCACCTGCTGAAGTTGTCGGAGTTTTGCAATTGGGCGACAAGGTGAGACCGGGTTATATTCGGCGGTTATATCCGACTTTTCACCAATCGGCTATCGTTACTCAGCGCCAGAACCGTATGCTTATTTACGTTCAGATTGATGCTCTCCTGCATCTGCCTCGGTTGGCGCAGTGGAACAGCGTTCGCTCATGGAACCTGAGGTCCCTGGATCGAATCCTCCCTATGACATATCATTATTTCTTTTTTCCCAAATTAAATCAATTTTTAAATGACTGAATATACATTTCTAGGTGCATATCTAGGTGTAATTCCGTAATTATTAACTTTACGCACTTTTCTCAATTATGATTTAATTATATTCAAGCACCACTGAAGGGCTACCTTCGGCCATAAATATCAAGAAAATAACGGCGGAAACGTAATAAATAACGATTTAATAAGTATAATAGTGAAAATAACAGAATTTATCATCAATTTTGTGTCTCCTACTTTACCAATACTCCTGTGAGGCTAGGTTAGATAAGGTTTGGTTATTGATAGATTATAATGGTTGCTCAAAAAAACCTCTAAATAAATAATCAAATAATAACTGAACTAAGTAAATACTACAGAAATTGTTTCCACAGTTATTATCTTGTTACTTATGCCCTAAGGAAGCCTTTCAGTGGTGCTCGAATAAAATTAAATCATTATTGAGAAAAGTACATAAAGTATATATTTACCATTTCAAATCGAAATGATTTTCGCGGCTTTCTGAATCAGCATTGGTTCGACGGGCGGTTAGGTTAAGAAAGAGCACCAATTGGTACAAAATCGGAGATAACCACCGAGTAAAACCGGTGTCACCTTGTCGCCTGATGGAAAGACTCAAGTTGTCGGGGCTGGTCCGTCACAAGACTCAGCACAGTGAAAATTTTATTTCCGGTCAGCCCCGACATGCGAGCCGCATGATGCGACCGCAATGGGTTTTTTTATGATGTCGGGCCTGACCCGACACACGACCGCAAAGGGTTAAATTCTGCAAATATGGTGTTTATTTTGGATCATGTTGATTTATCTGAAAGCCAAGCTTGCATAAACTTAAAAACTTACGATTAGGTGTCACTGTCAAACTTCTTATTCTTCTTAAACTGTGTAGAGTTGTATTTAAATAGAAAACTTAACTTGGACCTTAAACCATAAATCAGGTTTTTAAATTTTCTGGAACAAATTGATGTAGGACAATTTATAAGCAGTAATTTGATTCAAAATTGATATACTTCCTGTTGGATGAAAATGGCATTGGCAGTCTCCAAGTATCTGGAGTTGCCATGCATTTCGAACATTATATTGGAACTCTTGTTTTCAGGGTTTTTAAAAGGTTCTTTTGATTTTGTGTTCTCAAATATTTTGAATATAGTTTTTACTCTTCTTTTAATCTTGATTTGATAATCAATCTTATCTCATTTTTACTCCTTTTTCAATTTTTGTCTGAATTTCCAACAGCAACCTGGAATGGAAGGGGGTTATCAGATGTCTCCGCATGCCCAGCAGCAGCAACAACAGCAGCAACAACAGCAACAGCAGCAACAACAACAGCAGCAGCAACAACAACAACAACAGCAGCAGCAGCAACAACAGCAACAACAACAACAACAACAACAGCAGCAACAACAGCAACCCTCATCTCAGGGGGAACAAAGACATGGTGATGACATGCCTCACACTGCTTCTGAACACTCAGAAAGATCTCAGGAGAGCAATCAAGGTGAGTGGAGTATTTCCACGCATGTAATCTTTGCAAAATGTTTCATACCACCCATCCATTATCTTTCTAGCAAGAATAGAGTAAGATAAGCTCACTTCAATTATAAGTGAGCCATCGCAGGGTGGCGAACATCTCCCAAAAAAGCGTGAAAACTTATTAATAATTTTGAAAACCACTCAAAAAGATTATATGTAAATATTTTGAACCCTCCCCTCCCATAATCATATTGGGGGGGGGGGGGCTATTTTCTTAGAAAAGTCAAGTGAACTGTATACGGTTTGACTCCAGATTCAAAAATTTCACTGAAAATCAATACTCATACACTTTTGATTTTTTTTTAAATATTGAAGTACTCACATCAGACTATTTGGTATCAATTTTATGAAACAAATTTGAGTCAAAATCTGTCAATCTTAAGTCGTTCTTGTGAAAAAGATAGAGGAGAGGTGGTTTAGAAAACGTTGTATACAAGAGGAGGAAAAGACTTTGCGCAGCCCTGTTAATTTTGGCTCCCTGTTTTGGAGTCAGGAAGCCATTTCACTATAGTCTTGAAGAATGATGATTGAACTAATGGTTTCGGAAGCGTTGTGTCTTTGAAGGGTGAAACTCATGTCCCTAAAAGCTATGGGAACCCGAAAATCAGCTTGATGATTATGGCTACTTTTAACGTAACTTAAGTTGCGAAAGAAGATTCAGCTTGGAATCTCTACTCTGGCAAAAATTGTCTGTATGAATTTCCTTTAACCCTATCACATGGAGGAAACGCCAGCCCACAGCTCCAGCACCCAGTGAAAAACCTGACCTCTTGTTTTCTTTAGATACTGCTTGGATAGCAAATTTCCTTGCTGATTTGCTATTTTATTTGCAGAGACAAGCCAATACTGAGTTGCTGATTAGATTGCAGGAATATTGTCAACCAGTTACTTTCTGGGGGGAATCTGGAACTGCATCGTTTCTTAAGTTTTGTAATGAACCGGATGAAACTGCCAAACTGATCTAAAGTCTTTCAATTCACCATCCTTTAAAGGTGGATGAATATGCCGCCAACTAAACTAAAACTATTTGGTCATAATTGTTGGGTGTTATTTTTCACTAAGAAAACATATTATAATGTAAGTTAAACTGTTATTTTTCATGAAGCAAAACATCTTTGAAACATTATCCCTGCAATTACTGGAACAATTTCTTGGATAAATTCTGGCTATCATGACTTATGATCCCCCAGTCCAAACATAAGCAAACTTGCATTAACCTTTTCATTGCCAAGTTCTTTTGAACCCCGGAATCCGTGACACAAAAAATTTTGCCAGCACCTCTATCGCGTAGTTCGTACTCTTCCTGTCAGATAGAGTATATGGTTTGCTATGTTTCGCGCAGATGCGGCAGCTGTACAGGCGGCAAAAGTGCAGGGGGGCAATCGGACGAGTATTCTCGTCAAAGGCAGTGAAAAGGTTAAAACAAATGATTAACCACATGCTTAATCAACTGGCATCAATCACAATGAACCCAGATTTTCCTGATTGAGACTCAATTGTAACTCCTTTGATGAATTTAGCAATGTATCTATAGGAACACATGATTGTATTTCCCATGTTCAACAACCTTTGTTACTTTTTTCCTTGTCAGGTTCAGGCTCAGAAGAAAATAGAATGTCATCATCAGAGGCAGGACAACAATCGTCTGCGGAAAATTCTGCTTCATCCAGTCCGCACGGAAACAAAGAAGATGCTCCGAAGAAAGACTAAAATAAATGTCAAGAGTTTTATCGTAAATAATTTGTGAGTTGTTTTTATTTTTCTTCTCATGATCATTGTAAGTTTTAATCTTTCATTATTTTTTGACAAGTTTTTCAATTACTTATCATTTTTTTTTTTATTTATTTTTTTTTGAGATTCATTTGCCAATGTATTTGCTCCTCTCCGGTACTTTAAGGATGAAGTTTGTCTGATCATAATACCTTCCATTTTATGGCTCGCTGTTTTTCCCTTTGTAAACTCGAAAAAATTTTGTAATTTATTTTCTGTACATAAAGATCAATTATTGCATCAAGGAAATAATAATTACTCCTGGTGTTGTTTTTGAAAACATTAAATTTCCTCATTTTATTCATCAATCCATCCCATCTAGTCTCACAATCATTGTCATTGTCGCTAATACAGAGACTTGAATCGAACCGCGAATCGTTTTTCCTGAAGTTGTTGAACCGCAAACCAAATTTGGAACTATCTTTAAAATTCAGGTTCAAACCAGTTCATCAAAAATGAAAAGTGGCTGTACTTTATTGCTCTAGATTAAATTGGTGGATTACAGATTATGGAGAATACGGATAGATTTTACAATTCATCAGATTTTTGTTGATTCTTTTTCCGGCCTCCAAATTCTTAGATTATATGATTACCTTGCTACAACAATCATTGGAGGTTTGAAATTAAACAATTTTTTTTTCTAATTTCAATGATTTTACGTTTAAAGTTCAGTTTTCAGTCCGTTTAATTTGAATGTACATAAATGAAGCACATCACCAGTGCACTGAACCAGTCCATGACTCTAGTTCGAGCCGTTTGAAACTAAACCTAAAGTTGCCGCAAACCGGTTCCAAAGTATGAACTGGCTTTTTAACGAGGTTTGAACTGGGAACAATACTGAAGTGACATTTTCTCTAAGGTTTAAGTCCCTGTCTTAATAGTAATACAATGGAAGGGTATAAGTCAATCATAACGTCCTTTTTAGAATAAGGATATTTACATTTCAGTTGCAACAAATTTCCCTTGTCTTACTCTTTTTAAAGTCAAATGTAAATACAAACTTTAATTAAATGAGGTTTCCTCAAAATAGGCAAAAATGGTCCATTCTCAGTTTGTAATAACAAATTTAAGGGTGATCATGGATCTTCTCAGGGGTCCAGAGGGTTGATTCTGCTCATTCCACGAGACGAGACTAGATGACTCTGAGTTGCCTCGTCCTATCTCTTTGCACGAGATAGAGTTGTTTATCTTGTCTATGTTGTGTCGTGTCGTCTCGCACGAGATAGACAGGGAGAATCAGCCTACAGATATGGTAATTTTTTCCTGTTTGATCGAGGAAAAGAAGGGGAGGGTCAAAGTTAAAACCTTTCACTGCACATAATTCTTTAATGATTAGAGATATCAAAATGAGCTTTGTGCAAAAAAGTAGGAGTTCTAGAGCTCTTTTGCGGTATCTATGATATATTTTTTTTTTTTGTCCAAGCTGTTATCAACTTATCAAGGCTAAAATACTCTGAAACTCTTGCACTTTCATTCTAAACCAGTTTCAATGTAATCAATTTTAGTTTTTGATTTAAGGTCAAAAGATTGAGACAAACAAACCATCCTTGTTTGCTTCGCTTTGAGGTAGGATTTATGACTTGGCGTCGTCTCCTTTTTAGTTATGTTATTGATGTTGGGTTTCTAGGAGAAAAAATTAAAGAAAACATGTTTGTTACTTTTGAAGCAATTTATTTATTGTTTAATCAATTAATAACAAGATCTCAGAAACTTGGTGATATCAATCTAAAATAGTAATTTTTCTTCTTTCAAGATTTTTATTTACAATCAATGAAAAAGTTCAAGTTCACCCAAAATTGTCAATAGTATGTTTTACTAAAGCAAGACATTAACATTTAGCTGAATTATTAGCACCTTTTATTTCCATGTTTTATTTACATCTGCACCAGGCAATAAAATTGCTCTCATAGTGAGAATTTTAAGCATTAAAATTAAATTAAGACTGTGAAAAGCCTTTCACTCCCCCTCTTATTCAAAAAACTGATCATGCAAGCAGGCTGTTTATCGCCATTATACTTGCTTCTAGAATTTTTCAATCAGTTGACCAGCCTATTTGGCTCAGAGGTTGTCACTGTAAATTGATCCCCTTTCTGAGCTTGTTGGTTTATGAAATTATGATATCCATTAGTACGGTGTGACTAAGTGTGTTTTGGATCACCTGAACTCTCTCACCTTGGATCATGTTATCTCCTCAAGCGTATAAAATAATGAGCTGTGCAATCAAGAGCTGTGTAGCCAAACAGGGTGTCTAGAATACCTGGCATCCGAGAAAATCTGGCATCATCAAGGAATGTGATTCCATCCGCGATACATGGAATGATCAGGGAATTTAGATTGTAAGCCAGTTTCATAAGGGCATTAGAATCCAAAATTTTGGAATCAAATTGGTGTATTAATTTTCTTCAAAACATCAAACTTGATTACGTCCAAACTTTCTCAACAAGGTGATTTCATGACATCATGGAAAATAAGGGAAAAATCAGTGAATTTGAACGTTCAAAATTGCTAGACACCCTGCCAAGGAACTGAATCAGCAAAGAGAATGGGGAGAAAAGTAATCCCGAGTAGAGGTTTTTTTCTGTAAGCAAAACGTAGAAGCGTTAAAAATCGTCTTCTATGTATATTTCCTCCACTGGATATGCAGTTTCAATAAATTTCTCGTAGAATCGTTGAAGCGCCCGACTGAAAAAAAAAGAAAGAATAGGCAGTTAGCAAGCTATTCAAATAAAAAAAAATCTTTCTGACATTCTAGTCAACCTTTTGAAGATTGAAAGGTCAACTAATGCCAGTGCTCCTGAATCGATATCAAACTGAAAATCACTTTCAGATACCTACTGATACTTCTTGTCAATGCTAGTTCCAAACTCCTCTTAGCTATTTTTAGATGCAGTTGTGCAGCTAAGCACCTGGGTTGTAATCAATCAATGTCTGTTGGTGTCCATTAAATGCTCCAACAGCAATTGACATGCTCACATGTTTTGATACTTCAAAGCATTTGCTAGTGTGTGAGATGATGAGTGTGTCCATGCGGCTCAAATTAAGGCTCCCTCCAGATTTTTGATGCATGGTTAGTGCTAACAATATCATTTCCCTCTCTGAAGGTTGACTCACCCCTTGTTGAAAATGAGTAAAGAGGAGATTTTCGTAGTGGTTGGCCATACCTTACTTTACTACTTAATCACCGTCCCAATCCCGACATTTCTGGTTGTAAAAGGCACGCATAAAAGTCTTCTGAATGCCTGATTTTCAAAAAAATCTAAGTTTGTTTAAGGCGAAAATCGAAGTATGCTGTGATGAAATATTGCTGAAACCATGTTACAAACCCCAAAAAAAATTACAAACGATAAATGAACTACGCAAATAATACCTAAACATTAAACTAACATAAAGACAAAAATGAAAACCACAGTAACCACTTTAACTTGCTGTTTGTTTGGTTTTTGAAATGTTATCCTTATCGAAGTGATTTGTTTTCTGGATTTACCTTGCTTGATGAAGGAAAAAAGTGCATGAGGAGTGAGGTCTATAGTCAAACCCAAATCAACTGAGGCTTGAGGGCTTGACGCTCATCAGCTACCTCCCCCACCACAAGGGATTAAGCGACCTCGCCAGCCATCAGTTTCGGGCGTCCAGCCTTTTTTCTCTTTCATAGAGTCATGGTGCGCTATTCAAAACCCTGTCCCTGTGTGCGGAGTCTCAGGTAGGAGAAGGACCAGAGAGGGTGTGCGGCGCACTGTCCAGCAGTGTGCATAGTGGAGAGGGTAAAAACGAGTGCTGGCGAGTGAGGGGAAAAGAAGCGTCAAGCCTCTGTTGATTTGAGTTTGAGTACAGTTGAATATTGTTGTTTCATTATGAAATGTAAGACCTAAATTAGTCTTGGTGGAAATGTGACTAAAGTTTCATATGTTGCGGGTTGCCTGATTTCTGCTATTTCTCTTCAATTTTGGAAGCGTGGAAGGGATTTACTCCTTTGATTTTTTAATCATCAGTTTGAAATCATTTTTCATACCACTCATGAGAAGAACATTTCTCACCCTAAGCCGTTGGCATCACCCCAAAAAGTGTGTTTTTGACGGGCTCTATTCTGTACTCACCCAACAGATTCCACGACCGGTCTTGTTGACTCATGAGCCAGAAAAAGATGGCAGGCAAACCTCTGCAGTTGTGGATGTTTTGTTATGAAGCACATGTACCGGTGGTCCTCTGGATGAAATGCGCAAAAAGTGACATTTTTCAGAGCATAAAAGTAATCGTGGCATGGAGACGTGCTTTTCTGTAAAATATGAAACATTTCATGAGTGCCGGTTTAAAACCTCTTTTTCGGTGAATTGATCGTTAGGAGGTTCTCATTGGATGTGGAGACTGGAGGCCGGGTCTACAGGCTAAATTTTTATGCATGCAACACGATGGAACAAGTTGTAACGGTTTACTCCTGGTTAGTTGTGGTTTATTCTGAGTTTTTATTAAAAAAAACGGTTTCATCCAAATTCTCACATTCCATTTAATTACTCATATGAACTGCAACATTTATTTGTTTTTGTGTAATTTTTTGTGGAGAAACTTGTTCAATTTTTTTTCCAAAACAGAACTTGTGCTTCAAAGAAGTCAATAGGTGAGGGAATTCAAGATTCAGGAGGAACTTGCGAATTTAAGGTTATATCTCTGTGAACCACAAGTAACCACAATAAGTGAATGGACTTGTCAGAGCGGTTTTTGTGTTCCATTCTGGTTCAATTGAACACTCTAAGTGTGCAAGGTAACCAAAGTAAGAAAATGCAGTGTTCTGTCAAGTTTCGATTATTAAATTAGCCTCAGATGTATTCTTTTGCATTTATTTTGTATTACTTTCCTTTCAAATAAAATGAAACTTGCTATTTTCTGTAGCTTTTTACAGCAGAGCTTCTTCTGAGGTTCAAAGTGATAACTAAATAACTTTTTTTCTAGTTTTGTGTAGTTTTATTGAAGTTATGAAGAAGTCCGGTTTTTACACTTAAACAAAAATGTTGTAACTCATAGAAAAATTAAAAATTAGTTTTGAAAGGTATGAGAATTTGAAGGCAAAGGCTCAAGCTTCAAATGTGTGTACTTATCAGATTGACTTGACTTGATCTTTAACCACTGGGAGCAAAATACCAGAAAATGCGGACTTTCACGCCCACCTCCCTTACTTAAGTAAGAATTGAGAAATATAGCTCAAAAATTCCTTGGTCTTGTTTTTGATTGTATTCTGTAAGCACTCTGCAGACTGCATTTTACATCGAAGCAAACCTATTTTCATCTTGTAATAGGTAATCATAAATGTTGACTTGTGTTATTTTGTGATGTATTTTGATAATAATATGCTCCGATTGAAGCATATTTTATTTGACTTATTCACCTATTGAGTTTTACTCATCCTCACGGGGTTGGCTCACTATAAATTGGTGAACTTTGTATAGCTAGTCAGGAAAGGAAAAAGGTAAAAAAGGAAAACTCACTGAAGGTTTGCTCTTGTCGTTCATTCTAAGGCCCTGATCAGAGACTTCCAGGATGCAAGATTGAGGTTTATGTTCGGTGGAAGACATTTTTTTCACAGCTTGACTTAGAACTGCATTGCCTTTGTGATAAACAGTTTCTAATGAACCTAAATAACCTATAAGGAACCGCTCTCTCTTTGCTTTTGGTATCCCTGTGTCCAACTCCTCATATTCCAAATCCACTGCATAAGCGGACGGAAAGATGCCTTGTTGACCAGTTCTCAAGTTCACACCTGTTAATTGAACATACAACCCATGTATTAAAGAGAAAAACTATCCTCCACAAGTCAGTTAAAAATAGGAATACAGAGGAACATGCTTCCTCCAGGTGTGCTCTGGACACTTCCCATTTCTGATGGTGTCTCGCGCGCACGCTATTGCCTTGATTGTTAATCCTATCAGGCATATTGATCAGAACTATCTTCAAATTTATTGTTTATTTATTTCAAAATTTTCTGATCAAAACTGTGGATTCCGTGAGCGGGGAAACTTACTTATTGAAAGACCCTCGTATAAGCTCCAGGAAAATGAGCAAACCATTTTTCCAAATATAGAAACTTCGGAGGGAATTACAGATGCTTGTTTTTGACTTAAAAACACCTGCAAAGTTGCAGTAAAGCAGTTGCCCGGACAGCAAGCTTTGGGTAAACCTAGTAAGTTGCTTTAGTCCAAAGCTTTGAAATCATGTCAATATACCTACTATGCCACAAAATCTGTGTAGAAAAGGTATCATTAGGTTTTCATAAAATTAAGTGTACTTTTACTATCACAAAAGCTATTATTTTCTCTCATGCCTGGATTTAGCCATTTCACTTTAGATCGTAATTTATGCTTTAAAACGTGAATTTTATCAATTTTGATCAGAGCTGAAAACACTGTGAGATAGATCGGGAAAGATTCAAAATTATTCCATAAATTAACTCAAATCAGTCAAAAAGTGGATTTAGTCACATTTGATCCTTCCTGCCTCAATATTCACTAGTCTTATTTTAAGTGCCTCTGTATGACCTCTATGCTGCGGAAGGTTTGAAATTTTATGGCTCTAGATTTTTATAGATGGGACATGATAGAATTTAATTGTATTTTTTGTAAAAACTTCAGCCACCACTTTATGTAAAAATGATTAAAAGAAGGGTCTCTTCCTTCTGTTGCTCTTGATTGGTCTTAAATGAAAGGAAGAATGTTTAAAGCTTTCACCTTCACACCAAAGATCCTCAGCCTCCTTTTGAACATAAATAGGGTCTCCAATTTCTATTTCCATTTCATCATGATGCCGTGGAACAAATTTGTGTAGGGCGCGGTGCGTTGCTTCTAGCAGTTCCAATTGCGTGAAAGGTAAACCAATAGAGCTGGCGCAAGTTGAAGCTGGAGTTATTGAATCTGAAATATTTGGATGAAAGCTATTTTAAATCCTGATATTTCATAATATAGTAGGTATAGCTTCAGTATTCTAATTTTTTAAAAAATGTTTTTGAATTGTAGCTCTTAATAAGATGAGTCTATGTCCTAAAGAAGTACAGATCTAGAATTAGAAATGGCAGAGCACCTGCCAATTTTCACGTAACTTTTTCTTAAACACTAGATTTGTGAAAAAGTAAAAAAATATGGAGAATGGTGTGCCTGTAAACATCCAATGCCTTCACATCACACATGGACAGTAGAATCAAAAAATACCTACCAAGGAGTCACAATTTTTTTTTTTTAGTCAAATATTTTTGATGGAATGAAAATTTTTAGTTCACTTGCTCGTGTCGGCAAATTCTTTATTGTTTAATCATGCAACTGTCGTATATTATTTTTAAACCGACGATTTCTTTTTTTTCACACTTACCGTGTAAATTGTTGGAGAGAGGTGAAGATGATTTTGGTCCATCGGGTGAATGAACAGTAGATATACCCGAATCGTGGTCATGCTCTGTCGGAGAGTAGTCTGCCTCTTGTCCATCAAGACATTTCATCATAAGGAATGAACGGGGGTATGTAACTGTGGTCGTAGCTGTGCTCATTGGGACAGCTTCTCCAATAGAGAACTGTGGATACAGTGTCTCGCATAGTTCATCCGCTAAACTCAAAAATGCTGCCAAAGAAAATAAATCAAATATATATGAAAAGGATGGTATCATGTTTTTTGTTTTTTGTTTTTTTTCTATCTTCTCTTGAGAAAATCTCTTACATTATTTTCCTGACCAGCTGCAAAAAAAATAAATTAGAATAGAGCAAAACAATTTATTGTTGTAAGTTATTAAACATTAATCTGCCTCATACACCAACCATAGAGGGTAAGTGTAAATTGGAGCTTGAGCAAAGTGGTGTTCAAAGTACCCCCGCTGCCCTCACAGTGAGAGGGAGTGCTATGTTTGGAAGGGCGCGAAGAAGGGCCTGAGTTCTGATAGGCACTGTTGTTTGTGTTAACCAAGGTTAAAATACTCCATACCATTTAACCATCCTGACTATGCATTATGCAACCATATCTTACCCCTCTTTATCCTGCATTTTGATGAACTGATTGTTGGAATGGTGCATATACTCACTGACACCTTTGGTCCTCGTACTTATAAAGTGGTTTACAGTAAGAGAGCGTTGATTGGTGGTCATTAATCTTGTGATTCAATTTGTTTCATGGCTTTAGTTAGACAACCAATCAGCGCTCTTTTTATAAGTAGGTTGGTACTGTAATTGTAAACCACCTTGTATGTGTGACAGAGGCTATGATTTTGAAAGGAAATTGTTGATATTACCAGGTGGTTGGGATAGAAGGAGTGTTGATTTTGGGGGGGGGGGGGGCAGCTTCGAGATTTCCGAGATTTTTTATTTTATTACGCCGCTGAGTGGCCGCATTGACGGATACAGGGGAGGGGCCACCCCCCCCCCCCCCTTCAGCCACAAAAAGGAGCAAGAGGGGAAAGGAAGGGGGAAGAAAGAGAAAAAAAGGAAAGGGGGTTAGCAGAGAGCGAAAAACCCAAGTTTACCCCCCCCCCCCTTTTCGCGAGGTCTGAATCCACCAATGATCGCGCTGCAGTCACTCACAAGCTCACACCGGAGTTCGAATTAAATTGGTGGATGCCACAACCGCCTGCGCCTGCTGATTTCGACCCTTTCGACCTGACTGTATTGGTGTGGTATCTCTGTCATTTTGACGGAGCTACTCTTACAGTTATAGTTAATAACCGCTCAGCTCAGCTCATCCATGACTTATGAGTCATGACAAGGTATCTTCTCATATCCTTCACGGGCACTCATAGCAGTCGTAGCTCTTCTCAATTAGAACATTATTGAGTACACACATAATGTAGAGAAGATAGCTCGTGCCCCTATCTTTGGGGGGGGGGGGGGGTCTAGGAGCGTTTCTTGTGACTTATTTGAGAATTATCACACAATAATTATACCATGATTGATTTCACTTTGTACTCACGTCTTT
Source organism: Trialeurodes vaporariorum (assembly GCA_011764245.1). Lineage (NCBI taxonomy): Eukaryota > Metazoa > Arthropoda > Insecta > Hemiptera > Aleyrodidae > Trialeurodes > Trialeurodes vaporariorum. Next base: position 35,787,426 of record VMOF01000388.1, read on the forward strand.
TTTGATTGGGAATTTGAGGCAACTTCCGACGTTTTCTCCCTGTTTGAGGATGTGAATGTGAGTGGAAGGCGGCAAATTGGTCTCTCCTATCAGTCTTATTGTCTCTACAGCATTCGGAACCACTTGAACAGAAGACGTTGGATGCTGGAAGATCCTCATCACTTGAAGACACTGCTACAGGTCGGCGATGTATTATCGCGGCTGAGGACCCAAAATTCCTCGATTCTGATTCGTTCCCTTTTCTGTCGCCCTCAGCCTCATCTTCAAGTCCCTCGGGAGAATCATCGTCAATATGAACATCGTGAACTAAGCTGGAGCAAAGAAATAAAAATAACAAATGAATAAATAAATAAATAAATAAATAAATAAATAAATAAATAAATAAATAAATAAAAAAACGAAAAAATCAGTCACCCCGTCAAAAGTCCCCACAGTGGTAAAAGTATCTAATCTTTGACCATGATCATGTCTGTCAGAGCCTTAGGATGTACTGACGTAAGTTTACATCGAGAATTTTCTCCTCCTTATTTTTTCAATACCTACTTTACCGCTGTTTCTTCACCCAGTGAAAAAATATCGCAAGTATTCACAGGAACATTTTCGCAGTCATCGTTACCCATATTACAGGGTGTTCCTGAATTAACACGCGTAAATAAAGGAGGTGATTTTTTAAGGAAAACTAAAACTTTTTTTCCCCATAAACATGAGTCCGAAAATGCCCCCCTTTTGAGCTACAGCCCCCAAAGTTTTAAAAAATTATGGTTTTGTTGGAATAGTGAGCACCATTTTGAACCAAATGTCATGAAAATTGGTGTCTAGCCGTAATTTTACGTGTAGCATCCATTAGTGACCTCGAGAAAATCAGAAATTGAGTCTGACTGTACTTTTCAGACAATCTTGTACCTTTAACGGCATAAATTTTATGTTGCGGATTGGAAATTTAAGAAATAATCACTCATGTTAGATGGTAAAAACTCTTAGAAAGATTTTTGGTCTCTTGCATTTTTTCGATAGGGCGCGTTTTAAGCGAGGTAATTGCTGCGCAACGTGGAAGTCAGCTCTTTTACCTGAGCGGCAGTAAGTATGCAATCCGCCACACCGCAACGCTGCGCGCTGAAGCCGCCCGGCTATAGTTAAAGCGGCGTCGTATGAAAAAAAAATGCGAGTGACCAAAAATCTTGCTTAGAGTTTTTGCCCTCTGATTCTAGTCATTCCCATTTAGCAAATCCGTTTTAAAGACGTCTTGAAGTGGAATTGTCTTTAAGTAATCCGTTTTTAGGTGATTCCAGGCGAAACTTTTCCAAATTTCAATCCGATGGATAGCGTCACCAGGAGAAACCCGCCAGTATCGGACACATAAGCCTTTTTGACTTTTGCTCAACCGTGAAGCAAAAATTGAGAGATTTGGCGTCGTTTTTGGTAATTAGACATATTTTGACATAGTGTACCTTTACCAGAATGAAACATTTCAAAAACAGTAGTTTCAATTTTTTTTTTTTTAAATTTTTTTTGACAGTGTGCCTATCGGACAGCTAGGCCTAGTATCGGATAGTGTATAACATACCCTATGGCTCTTCAAAGCTTAAGCGCGGAAACGAAAATTACACGTTTTTCAGAAACTCACTTGTTTTTGTTTACTCTGCGCGGAATTCGTGACAGAAAGGGTTGAAAGGTTATTTTTATGAGCAAGTACATTCAAAACAACCAACAACAGTCATTCTTGGTGATGCCACCTATCGGAGCTCCTCAGAACTGCGTGTGTCTGATCCTATGCGGGCTTCTTCTAGTACAGTCAGTATATTCTAAAGCTCTGACGATTGGAATTTTCAAAAGTTTTTATAAATGTATGTCGATTACCCGAGAGGAAGGCACTGTTATTTCTTCAAATTTAAAAAAAAAAAAAAATTACTACTAAATCTCCTAAATCGCAATTTTGTATCTACGTTTAGAAAGATAACGGAGAAATCGACGATTTGTCGCGATTTTATTGCATCGTCGTCTTGCGACGTAATCATTTGGGAAAAAATTCAATTTATCAACGATTTCCCCCGGAAATTCTACAGGCGCGGAAGAGCGTCTTAATTTATTGATTCAGGAAGGGATAAATTAAGCACAATTGGGTAGAAGGGGGGGTCGCCCCTTGCCACCAAAATGTTGCCCTTAAAAAGGCCCCTTTTAAATTTCAGATAAACTTTACGAAGTTTGTATCTTCGCCCCCCCGCTTGACAATTTTCGGACTCCGGGCAACCCCCCCCCCCAAATCCTGGCTACGCTACTGAATAAGGAGGTACCACGAAAAAGAGTTGAGTATAGTTGAGTTCATTGCACAAAGGATGAAAGGGTTCATTAATATTGGCCCTTACAGCTGCAGTCCATAAACATTGAATTAAAACATCAACGAAACACGTAAGTACGCACATACGCAAATGTAGGTATTGGCTCGGATGCGCCTGCAGTTTACGAAGTAAGTTCAAAACACACTTTGAAACTTACTCATACTTGCCATCAGCTTAGCTTTCATACGGTCGTCACTATTCGTTAGCCCTCTGTTGCATCACATGAAAGAACGAATATGCAACTCTATCATGAAAATTATGACATGAATGTCAGTGGTCGCGTCAGATTGGGACAAACCCCCTTTTTCCAGCTCTTACGCAAGAAGTAGAGATATGCTACCTAACTTATTTTAACCTACGATCATCAGCACATTCCATTATTCTTACTTCTGGCCGAATCGTCTGAAAAAGTACTGACGACAAGTGAGTTTTTGGTTAGAGTATGCATATAGGTACAATACAAGTATAAATAAATAAATAATATTAAAAGTCTCGAGTTTTGCTGAACCGCGTAAAAAAACGCAACAGAGATAAAAGCTTCGAGTTATCGAGGCAAACGAATTGGGGGAGAAAAGTTGTGAAGGAAGACATTATAATATTGTTCTTACGTGTAAGGGTGAGTCAAAGAATGTTGTTGAACTGATAGCTTTTCAAAATAATTGTTACAATGAAATTCCTCGAACTCCGTATCCGCCATTTTCTGTATCACATTGGTGAAGTTAAAGAAAATAGTTTTGACGGAAACCTCGTGCCTTAGCGCGCAAACTCAAATCGATTTTCTTTAGGCGGGTTGCGCTTCAACACATTCTGCAGTGCTGCCACTCAAAATTTCTTAGAACCCATTTTCCCCATGTTCCCTTTACTATCGTAAGATCGCAACGATGCAATAACTGAGCTTAGAAATTCCTCAAGAGTCCGTGTATTCCTTTACAGGGACTCGAGATTCCTCACGCTCACGCATCAACCACGCCGTACTTACGGAAGGTACCTACTCTAGTACTCTATCAATTCGATCCTCAACATCGATCAATTATACTACTTACCGTGAAGGAGAATTTCAATTTTACGTGCGGTTTTGCCGTTTTGAATTGGTAGGTATACAGGGTGTCAATTAAAAAAGGAGCCAGGCCGAATATCTCGAGAACGGCTCCGAATTTCGGAAAACGCTGAAACACGTGTTCGATTATTTCGAGAGGGACATCTTTTGAGGGGGTCACCGATTTGGGGGGCCTCCAGGGGGGTCAAGTCCCATACTTCAAATGGGGACTCCCATTTTTTATTTGATAATCGAAAAGAGGGTAAAATTCTAAGACTTTTGGTGCAAACCAAAGGTCGATATCGTTTTTAGTTTTCGATATATCGAAGGTCAAAGTTCGATTTGCACCCATTTTCAAAAAACCATTACTCCTCTTTGAAAAGTCGGAAATTAAAAAACAGGGAGTCTAAAATTCTCTAAAGAGCAAGCTCTTTTCAGAAAAAAATTCAATTTTAACAGAAATTTAGTCAAAATTTAGTTTTAAAACCCCCAAACATTTTTATCGTTTTTGGCCCCCACGGGGGACTATCAGAAAAATTCCGAGACACGGCCCCTATCGAGTGATACATCAATCGAAAAGGCGTAACAAATTGAGCATTTACGCGCAAACTAAAGGTCCATATCGTTTTCATATTCGAGTTATCGCATTCTGTAAATCCACATTAGACAGTCGATAACTCGAATATGAAAAACTATATGGACCTCCCCCCGCAGGGAGACTGTCTAGTGTCTATGGTCCGGGTCTGACGCTCCCGCGGTCCCTAGTTACTTCAAGCAGGCACTCTTTGCCTGTTTGAAGGTTCTTCCTTGAAAGGCCCAACCCGGAGTGTTATGCGAACGCTAGGCGCCTGCCGGTTAGGTCAGGTGCCTGGTTACCGTGCTCATCGGGTCTCTTGGCACTGGGGCTCTTCTTTCAGTGTCTCTAACGGAGCCTCCGGGATACCGGGCGACCTCCCGGAGTATTAGCCCGGCCGGCATGCAGGCTCTGCCGGTTTCGCACTCTACCTGCAAGTACTCGTGGGAACAAAATAGATTCGTTTAAAACCACAACTTCACCGACAGTGGGTGAGGGCTCCCTAGCTGGGGACCCATCTGCTGACGGACCTCAACTTCCTACTCAAGAGAGCTCTGAAAAGGGATCCTTGGGCGCCTTGGAGGAACCTTGGAGGGATCTAGGCTAGCACCATGGTGGACGGACTAAATATCCTCCAAGGAAACCTGCAACATTGTAAGGGTGCCACTGCTGTGGTACAGCGAATTATGGATGTGGGTAAAGTAAAAATTGCACTTATACAGGAGCCATGGGTAACCAGGAACGGAATAAGTGGACTTAGCAGGGTTTCGGGAGCACTGTACAGTGACCCGAATGCTGAGGTACCAAGAGCGTGTATCTACTCAAGAGGCATTGAGGCGCTTATGCTAAGTGCCTTCACCAACAGGGATCAGGTAGCGATTCTGGTAAAACATACCGTACAGGGAAAACAAGAGAGCATAGTCTTATGCTCCTCGTATTTCGCTGACACAGTGGAAGCACCGCCGCCCTTAACTAGGGCACTGGTGGAACACTGCAACAGAAACAACTTGGGACTAGTACTTGGCTGCGATGCAAACGCCCATCACACTTTGTGGGGCAGTACGGATTGCAATGCTAGAGGCTGGGCTCTGCTGGAGTTTCTGTCAGAGGTTGGGCTCGAAATCCTAAATGTAGGTAATAAACCAACCTTTGTCACCAGGGCTCGTAAAGAGGTACTTGATGTAACTCTGTGCACACGGAACCTGGTGGAATGGGTTAAAGACTGGAAAGTGGACGACGAACCAAGTTTATCGGATCATCGACACATACGATTTGGGCTGGCTACCGATGCACCGGACCGGACATCGTATAGGAACCCAAGGCGTACCGATTGGGCTTCTTACAGAGAGGAACTTTCTGGAAGACTTGTGGATCTGCCTGTCTTTAGTACCAGGGACAAAAACATGGACCTATATGTAGATCTCCTACAAAGGGCTATTGTTACATCCTATGAAAATAATTGCCCTGTCAAAGAGGTGGGACAGGGTAAAACACCCTGGTGGAATCCAGCCTTGGAGAAAATCAGGGTGGAAACCAGGAGGTTACTCAATAGAGCCAATAAATCCGGGCGTACTCAAGACTGGGACTCCTATCGGGAGGCTCAAAAAGAGTACAAACAGATTATTCGGAAGTCGAAGAGAGAATCCTGGAGGGGCTATTGCGCATCAGTGGAAGGGCTGTCAGCAGCCGCCAAACTGCGTAAAGCTCTTGAAAGGGACCCAAAAGCCAAATTAGGAGCGCTGGAGCTTCCGAACGGTGACTATACGGAAACCGAAGAGGAGACGCTCCGGACCCTTATGCAACAGCACTTTCCTGGCTGCAGGGTCTCTGAGGCGGAAGACCTGCCAGAGCATCGCCCTCAAAAGTCTATGAAGATGGACTGGGGGGTGGCCCGAAAGGTTGTAACCGTAGAGAAGGTAAAATGGGCGATAAATAATTTTGCCCCTTACAAATCTCCTGGAGTGGATGGCGTGTTTCCAGTGCTCCTTCAAAAGGGCCTCGACACGCTTGCCTCCCCACTCACAGCACTCTTCAGATCTTGCCTGGCGCTAGGTTATGTGCCTAGTGCCTGGAAATTTGCAAGAGTTGTCTTTATACCAAAGCCAGGGCGTAACTCCTATGTCCAGGCTAAGGCATTTAGACCAATTAGTCTTACATCATTTTTCCTAAAGATTTTGGAAAGACTAATAGATAAGCACATACGAGAAGGGGCTCTTGCCAAGAAGCCCCTTCATATTAATCAACATGCTTTTCAAAAGGGCAAATCTGTGGAAACGGCTCTTCATCAACTTGTTCGCAGAGTCGAGACAGAGCTACACCACAAACAGTTTGCCCTTGGAAGCTTCATGGATATTGAAGGGGCCTTTGATAACACCAGTATTGGCTCCATCTGTGAAGCTGCCAAAGAGCGTGGCATTGACAAAACAACTTGTCGATGGATTCAAGCCATGCTTGAGGCGCGTATTGTGACAGCTACACTCAATGGGTGTACTGTCTCAGCCATAGTCGACAGGGGCTGCCCACAAGGTGGAGTCTTATCACCTCTACTGTGGTGTCTTGTAATAGACAGTCTCATTAAGATCTTGGTAGACAATGGTGTTTTTGCCCAAGGGTACGCAGATGATGTGGTTGTCCTTGTGGTTGGGAAGGACCTTAACACTATATCGGATCTCATGCAGAGAGCCTTAAATATAGTGGATACATGGTGCCTTGAAAGAGAGCTAAGAGTAAATCCTGATAAGACGAAGCTAGTTCTCTTCACTAGGAAATTGAAGATCGGAGATTTTAAATATCCTTGTCTTCAAGGAACTAGGCTCCAACTCCATCCCTGGGTCAAGTATCTAGAAGTAATTCTGGACTCGAAACTAAGATGGAGAGAGCATTTGGATGTGCGTATAAGGAAAGCATGTGCAGTTTTCTGGGCATGTAGGAGAGCTTACGGACACAACTGGGGACTTGGACCGAAAGTCCTATTTTGGATCTATGTCTCTATAGTGCGCCCTAGCCTCACCTTTGCGTCATCAGTGTGGTGGACAGGACTAGAGACGGCCAAATCTCAGGCCGAACTAGGACGTCTACAACGTATAGCCTGCCTCGCGATCACAGGAGCTCTGAAAAGTGCCCCTACGGCTGCACTCGAGGCTGTCCTCGGACTTCCACCTCTTCATCTAGTGGTGAAGGCTGAAGCGGCAACGACAGCATATCGCCTGGCAAGCTGGGGCCTTTGGTCTGAAAGGCCCTACGGCCATTCGAAGATTCTAAACCAACTGCAGGGGATGGTCCCATCTAGCTTGATGAGGACTGACTACATGCAACCGGTCTATGACTTCGAAGGTCGTTTCTCAGCAGTCATTCCTGAAAGGAAGGACTGGAACACTACAGTCCCCAATTTGCTCAAGGATGGTCTAGTATGGTATACGGACGGGTCCAAGACGAACACGGGAACAGGAGCGGGGGTGTACGTAAGAAGGCCTAATGTTAGGCTATCATTCTCGCTGGGACACTCTGCAACTGTGTTTCAGGCTGAGGTCTTTGCTATTTTGGCCTGTGCACAGAAGAACACTGAAATGAACCTTAGGAAAAGGAACATCTTCATTTTTTCTGACAGCCGTGCGGCTCTAGGGGCCCTTAAGGGACCTAGATTCGCATCCGAACTAGTCTGGGAATGTAGGCAGGAGCTTAATGCTCTGGCCTTATCAAACAGGGTTACCCTTGTTTGGGTCCCAGGACATAGTGGAGTGGATGGGAACGAAAAGGCGGACGGTCTGGCCCGCAAGGGATCTCAGACGAGACCCATGGGACCGGAACCCTTCTTTGGAGTTCCCAAAGCTCTTGTCACCTCTGAAATCGGTAACTGTCTTAAACAACAGCACCTAAAATACTGGAAGGAGGAAGCAGGGGAGATGAGGGCCTCACGATCATTTTTAGTGGGGCCTTTGAATCCTCAGAAAACTGGGACTCTGCAATTCAGTAGGGACCAGCTCAGGGCAGTGACCAGATTCATAACTGGACACTGTACCCTCAATCGTCATCTGAGCATCATGGGACTCTCTGAGGACCCGTGGTGTAGATGGTGCGGTGAAGAGGAGGAAACTCCTCTTCACATTTTGTGTGACTGTGAAGCTTTTAGCAGTAGCAGATATTTACTCTGGGGCTGGGATCGACTGGACCCAGAGGATGTAAAGAGCTTAACGATGAGAGACCTATTGTGCGTCATTATGAAGACAGGGTTACTCCGTTTGCTCTAAATTAGGAGGAGGCACAATGGGCCTACTTAGAGGCCTGAGTGCCGACTTGGCTCCATCACATGGGGACACCTCCACCCTCAATTCAATTCAATTCAATATGGACCTCCAGTTTGCGCAAAAATGCTCAGTTTATTACGCCTTTTCGATTGATGTATCACTTGATAGGCGTCGTGTCTCGGAATTTTTCTGATAGCCCCCCGTGGGGGCCAAAAACGTTAAAAATGTTTGGGGGCTTTAAAACCAAATTTTGACTAAATTTCTGTTCAAATTGATTTTTTTTTTTTTTGAAAAGAGCTTGCTCTTTAGAGAATTTTAGACTCCCTGTTTTTTAATTTTCGACTTTTCAAAGAGGAGTAATGATTTTTTGAAAATGGGTGCAAATCGAACTTTGACTTTCGATATATCGAAAACTAAAAACGATATCGACCTTTGGTTTGCACCAAAAGTCTTAGAATTTTACCCTCTTTTCGATTATCAAATAAAAAATGGGAGTCCCCATTTGAAGTATGGGACTTGACCCCCCTGGAGGCCCCCAAATCGGTGACCCCCTCAAAAGATGTCCCCCTCGAAATAATCGAACACGTGTTTCAGCGTTTTCCGAAATTCGGAGTCGTTCTCGAGATATTCGGCCTGGCTCTTTTTTTAATTGACACCCTGTATGTGTTGACCTGTTTTGGACCTTCTTGGGCTGGAGGCTTTCGAACGAGTCCTTACACGAAGCTCCAGGTTAATTACTTATTCTAAAGCTGAATAAAAATGTGTAGTTCTAAGAATTCGCTCTTATTATTGAGAGATGGGTTTAAATTGGGATAGGACTCAATCAAACCTGCGATACGCCTTTATATACTTCCTACTTTTTTTCATAGCTCAAAACTTCTAAGCTCAGATTTTGATTACCATAAAGAGCTTTGCGTTTGGTCCTGTTTTGAGGCTCATTTCTTGGAAATGCGACGTATGGGCCGGAAACGATCCATTCAATTTCCGGTGGGGAGAGGGTGGGGGTCCATTGGTCCATTCGGCTGGCGCCCGTTGGTCACCGCGCCGCGCCCGCCCGTTTGGAACTTTGAGGCTACCTCAGCTGGGTCGAATATCGATCAATCCGGACTTTGAAAAAAATTTCCTGTTGCCAAAAGTAATAATATGTCTGTTTAGTTCTTATCGTACCGGATACTCCGGTTACGCAAATATTACACAGACGTATTGTCACGGCAACAGGATAATTTTCTCAGAGGACGATCCACGGATTCTCTTTTTTATTCCTTATAAGTTCAGCTTTCGAACCGTGCCCTTTGTTTTCTCCTCAACTCGAAAAGGGGCCCATGAGAAGGGTACTGAAAAAGCCGCGGAGGAGCAGGACATTTGAAATCAGCACCTTCCTGCTCCTCGTTGTTTGTGGTGGTGGGGGGGGGGGGGGGGGGGGGGTGATATCCGTCCCCTGACCCTCAGTGAACGCAAAACGTTCTCTCATTTTTTCGAACGAGCCCTTCACAGTAGGTATACTTCTCTATACAGTAGCAAAACTCAATGTTAGAAAAATGGCACCCCCCCCCCCCCCCCAGGTGCTCAGTTACCATAACAAGTCAGTAGGTTGAACTAACATCTTCCATTTGATTTGAATTGGACAAGACGGTGGTGCCCCCCCCCCCCCCATATTAGTCGGAAGGTTACATCTCATTTTTACCATTTGATTGCATTGAAAAACGACTTTTAATGGGGCTATTGCACACTTTTGCTATAAGCGATTTAATAGTAGATTATGGCGTAAAAACCTCAAAAAATAACGATGGCGGCACTAAAAACTTCCAAAATCCACTCCAAAACTCAATAAACGCAGTTATTTGCGCGAGCGTAATGGTGGCCGAAGGCACTAACAATGGGAGATTCCTATCTTAATTTCGTCACTCTTTCTATGCTGACAAGGATGATTCACAGAGTAATTAGTCATCAGAGTGATGATCCACATCCGATGAATGGTACCGCAACACCAAGTGACACCGGTGTCAAATGAAAGTAGTCTCTTATTGGTCACTTCTTGATGGAGTTTCAGAATCGTTAGATGGGAATCTCCCATTGTTAGTGCCTTCGGCCACCATTACGCTCCCGCAAATAACTGCGTTTATTGAGTTTAGGAGTGGATTTTGGAAGTTTTTAGTGCCACCATCGTTATTTGTTGAGGTTTTTACGCAATAATCGACTATTAAATCGCTTATAGCAAAAGTGTGCAATAGCCCCATTGCCAACGCGCTCCTATAGAGTTTTGCTACTTGAATGGATACGTGTGTACCTCTACTGTGGAACCCTTACCCTTACCAAAGCTCTAGGTGGACAGGTGGTTCTAGATGATTCTGAGCTCCCCGAAAATTTGCTCTCAAGATGAGGTAGGTATCTAATTGCGACTTAAGAAAACCTGATACTTCTTTAATACCATACATTTTTCACCGCTCAGAACTTAAAAAATAAAAGCTCGGCTTCCAATGAAAAAAGAGCTTTGCGTTTGGTCTTGTTTTTAAGCTCTTACACTTACTTAGCTTGGAAATGCGACATGGACCATGCAAGTCGCTTGACCCATAGATCAGTGCTCGATCGCATTAAAATTCACGTGAGGTGAAATCTTAAAATCATACCACTTTATACCTCTGGTTATCTCTGGAACTTTCTAGGGACGTTAAATATACGTCCTAAAGGAAATTTTATTCAGTGGCCGCGGGGTTCGGTTACGGTTCGGTCACCTTGTGACTAATATATGAATATAATATTTTGTCAGTTACTTATAGGTTTTGCAGGTAATTTTAAAACACTACTTATTGTTATGAGGTATTTATTTGAGGTCATTTATTATCATATTAACAGTAGATACTTCTTACATATGTATAATATAATATAATATAAATTGAAATTTTCCCGTCACAGATTTTCGTGACCAGGTGGCTCCGCCACTTATAATTCTCAGCTTTACAGGTTAATTACAATTTTTCTTCGAAATTTTGAATATCTGATGATATATGTTTAAGGCTATTTTCAAGTTTATTCAATATAGTTGTTTTGCGATGTATCAAGTACGTAAGCGCTGAGCGCAAGAAAAAAATCTTCAGTTTTCTTCCAGGAGTACCTATATTGGAAATGGAACTAAAAGTATGACACTAATGTCCTTTTCTTTCTCTTTTGACCGGTATGGTTGCATTTGCTTGAGCTGAGCTTGTTCAAGCTTTATCGGAAGGTTTCAGGGATTATTTTATAAGTGGCGTTAGCCACCCCGGTCAAGTTTAAAACCTCAGAAGCAGTTGGCTAGTAGGTACATTCGAGCATTACTTACTTATCAATAAGCAAACTTTTGGTACCGGAAGTAAGTGCGCGCCTTGTGATATTCGGCGATCACGCTCTCTGCCCCACATGCGAAGAATTTGAATTAACCGGCTGCCGTGCTGTGTTATGTTGTTTCCTTGAATTGAATTTACTCGGTTGCCAAGTTGACAACTTCTGCTGCCTGAAACCGTGCCGCTGCACTATGGTCTGAGATCACCAAAACGTGGCCATAAATCAGCTAACGATCCAAATAGCTTGAAACTTGGTTTCTCCATGTTTTTAAGTACGCTGAACTCGAATCCGAGGGAATTTTTCAAAAATTTTGAAATCCAAGATGGCGGCCGCTCAAAATTTTCTAATGTTTTGAGATTAAAACTCAGCGTAACATCCGATTTTAATGAAATTTGTTTTATCGGTGTTTTTAAGTGTGCTAAACTTGAATCTGAAAGTGTTATTCAAAATAATTCAAATCCAAGATGGCGCCCGCTTAGTTTTTGCTATTTTTAGTCGGTAAAAAAAGTGTCTTACAGCCTACAGTCCGATTCACCTGAAACTCAGTTTCCCGATGTTTTAAGTACCTAAAACTCGAATTTGATGGATTTTTTTATAATTTTGTGATTCAAAATGGCGCCCAACTAATTTTTTATTTTTTTTTAATTTTTTTTTTTTATATTAATTGATTACTTATTTAAATATCCTTTACAAGCCACCTTTAAATCCTGACTTTTACAAGACTGGTTGATCGTGATAAGATAGATTTTGAACAGACCGAGAGACCGGGTCCCCCCTCAGTCCATCCCCTTCCGTCTAAATCCTCTCCCCCTACCACACTCGAAATTTCATCCCACTTGCTAAATTTGACTGATAAATATTCACAATAAACTCAGATGGAATTGAAATGCAAAGATGTTTCAGCGAAATGTGCAACCTTGCAAGATAAACAGTTTTGAAGAAGGGATAAAAGTAAAAAAAAAACTGTATTTTACAGCTTTTAGTCACTGGAACAATCATTTGCAACCATTTCAAAAGCCTGCACGTGTCTTCGGTATTTAAAAGTCTAGTTATAGGTATGAGGTAAATGAGGCATTTAATGGTTGTATATTTTAAGTATACGAGGATAGAGGGTGATGAAACTTGTCTTGCGGTGATTCCGTTCCAGCTAAAGTGTTGCTAAAAGAACGAAATTTCATCACTGAAAACTATGTTAGCGAGAATGTAGCTGAGCCAAGATTCGAGGCATGTTTACTTATCTTCAAATTGAAGATGTTTAATACGTAATGTCAGATGTTTGCAGCTATCAATGAAGCTAACTAGTCATTCTAGAGCCTTCAAAGGCCATAGAATGCCGGCTCGTACATAATTTCCTTAATTTCAGAGTCGAATTTCCGGCTTTCAGCCACTTTTTGGCAATCTCAGACCAAAATAATACTCCTATGAAACGGATAATGTCATTAAAGAAACTAATAAAACTTCAAAAAAGGACAAAATAGGACAAATCTGTTGAATGTATCTTGTTCAGAAAAACACGAGGAACATTTTCCTGTGACGCTTTTTTTCGGGAAACTTCGGGAAAGTATTTAAAAGTCCATGTTTAAAATTTTTTTGTTCAGATTTTCGTGTACTAAACTGCTATTCTTGTAAGTTCAAAAATTGGGCATAAAGGGTTAAATTTTAAATATATGAGGGTAGAAGGCGATTAATTATACCCTAATGATTCTTTTCCATGCCGCAGTTTCGCCAAAAGAACAAAATTACATCCTTGGGCACTATTCTTACATTAACTCCGTTGAGCCAAGATTTGGAACAAGTTTACTTTTTTCCAATTTGATAAGATTCAACTGGTGATATCAGATACTTTCCGCTATCAGATGAGGCTAGGTCTGGCCATTCTAGACCCTTCAAAAGGTTTAGAATGCAGCTAGATACCTCATTTTCCTCAATTCCAAAGTCGTTTTTTTGATTTTTGGCCACGTTATGGCGATCTCAGACCATAGTGCGCTGGTAGACGTGATCGCAACCACCACAACACGTAAGTACGGACCTTGTGGACGTTTATTATATGCAGTATGCCTATCTATCGAAAGTATTTTTCTCTTGCTCAGCTGTTAGCTTACGCCTCACGACCAACATGTCCTGTAATTAGGCCAAATTGGGTGTTGTCTACCTACCTGCATGCATTCCTCAGCCTCTCAATAGTTATCAATTTATTTTAATTTAATATTTTCATTCCAGAATTTATGGTGCGTACGAACTTTTACAGCACTAAATCCTCTTTATGCCCCCTAGCCATCTTTGCGTCTTATTTCCAATCTGCTTTAAATTTATTCAATAGATCTAGGTGCATGAATTTTGTTTACTTATTGTCGCAGGTAGATTTATTTATTTATTTTTTAGTTCATCCAAGCTCCTGTCTAACCAATAGTTCGTACCCAAATTTATCTATTATTTATCTGAACATCTTTGTGGAAGGAAGCAAATGTTATGAGAATGATTATTTTCTAACTCTTATCTTGCAATAATATTTCACAGTGTTGATCTCAAGGAAACACCTGTGAAACTGTGAAAGTGTTTATGACACTTAATTAAATGAAGGTGCATAACATGGCACTCTTCCAAAATTGGATATCCACCTGCTTTTCCCGTCCTCTTCCCTCTCAGTTCCTTCTTTAAATTTACTTAATTTTTTTTTCTTGTTCTTAGCATGAAGTTAGTCTATACTTGTCTCCTTTTTATCTAATTTGTCATTTCTTGCTCTCTGGCAATTGTAGTTTAAAAATGAGTCACTGACATCTTGAAGGCCAAATGAATTTGGAATTATTAAATTATCTGTTCCTTAATGTGCTGGTTGTCTTATCCAATTTTCTAATTGTTTTCTAATAATCCAGCTGCTAATTTTTCCATAATGTGTTTGTGATTTTCATTCATTCTAACAGATTATTTTTCTATTGCATCTTTCAGAGTGTTCGACATAGGTTTCGAACGTAACGGTTTCATACTTGGATACCAGATGACTTATTCTAGGCAACATTGACAAGTAAGCACCTCCATCATATTAATTACTTGGGTATCACTATACGTAATTACTCTACCCTAAAACTTTATGACAGTAGATGGTGAGCATTGTCAGTGGTTATCTATTTGGGCTGTGCAAGGAAGGGCGAGGATATGATGGACCCCTTTAACAATGCGGCTCATGAAGGGGTGACATACAAATATTTTAAACGCTTACTTACTACTAGTAGTTTTCCTAGGTTCGCAAGCATGATTTGCTGCTTCTGATAAAGTTTTAAAATTTACAGCGTTGAACGAAGGGTTTTGTTGCTTTACTTGCAAGATATTTTTGATTGATGTATGGGAGAGAGGTTATGCGGACCCAAGAAAACCAGAGTGCGGTATGTTCAAGCGTAAAGTCTTGTGAACGAGTGAAGAAGAAGAAGCGGCCTAAGGAGGCTTCCTTAAGCCTGATTTCCAATGAGACGCAAGGCCTTGCGCACTGTAGCGTTGCGTTCCTTGCGTTTGGTAGGTTTGTGACGAAGGACGAAAAGTCGTTCCCAATGAACGCAAGCATCGACCAATCAGCATCAAGGATTTCAAAGGGCGCGCGCCGAACATTCAAAATGGAGTCGGTTTGTTTACATTTTAACTTTCGACTGCGTTAGTAAAGTTAGGTTAGTTTCGATTTACTACAGCACGTTTTCTCACTTTTACTTTGCATGTTTAATTTTCGTGTTGTCTCAAAAGTTATTATTTGGTTACACCAGCAAGATTCACAAATCACAATGGCGGTTTCAGCCGAATTCTGAACGCTTCTTCTTCTTCACTTGTTGCATTTGTTGATTTGGGACTCACCAAACGCTCACCCGACAAGCAACGGCCAGCAAAATCTGCCTAGCTCCTTGCGCAGCGACGCAAGAATTGAAAAATGTTCTACTCGGCTGCGTCGTTTCTTCTGACGCAAAGGTTTTGCGCAGCATTGGGAACGATCCCATTTGATCCCGTGTATTTCAACTTCGTAGCGTTGCGTCTTATTGGAAACCAGGCTTTATACGTGGCAAGGCTAAGGAGTAGTATGATAGTTAATTTAACTTCTTAAAAATCTAAAAACTTTAATTGGACAACACTTCCAAAAAGGTGCTCCAAAGATTTCTTTACGGTGAAGAAGCACAGAAAATATCTTCTTGAACGTGTGATCGCCTTATACCCTGCAGCCAATCAGAAGTCATACCTAGAATTAGAGCAGGACCATTTTGAGTATGGGGTTCTGACAAGTAGCGGTGTCTGCGTCCAACCTGATCAAAGGGCACGGTTAAGCGGTTGATGCAGTTTGGAAGCTGGCACTGCTTCTTGTCAGAACCCGATACTCAAAATGGTCCTGCTCTATGAGACTCTGTTAATTTTTAGGGACTCTTAAGTAAACAACAACCGATATCTCTTCAACTCCGATTTTTGAAGAACGCACTCTGTAAATTGACACCAATGACTGTTAAAAATTACTATCTACTCTGCTATACTGCGTTTAAGAGACTCAACACAGTTATTCACTTAAACAAATTTGAGGTTTAAAGAGATTGACTCCTTAGTAACTGTAAGAGCTAATGTCAAAGTTGTTCTTCATCCCGAGCGAAGAACTCCTAGCTTATCAGCCCGTATCAAAGCTTCTCTCTCTTCCCCCCTGTTGTAAGAAGGCAGTGCACTGTGTACTTCCATAATGTCTTCAGACATACCCTCTCTGGTACACTTGAAAGCAAGTCTTATCACTGATACTGTTACTTACAGATACTATTGCTCCTAGATACAGGCACTCATAGATGGTGTTGCTCATAGACCATAGGCATTGTATGCTTCCAGCAGTGTCAGAAAGTGTTGGAGTATTACCTGCTGATAATGTTTAGAGTTAATTCTAAAAATATAACACTTTGGTCATTAGTGAATAGAATTTCTTTAATGCTCGAAACTAATGCCTGTAGCAGAGTTGGGCAAATAGGAGTGTAATTGGTTACATGATTTCTGGGTAATCGGTAATCGTCAAACCTTTGGATGGTAATTAAGTGTAGTCTTCACAACTTCAAAATTAACTGTAGGATCATTTTGATCTGTTCAAATTCTCCTACAGTTAATATGATGAGTAACTTGTAAAAAATCAGCCCTGATTACCGTAAAATCACTCTTCAAAAAAAACTATGGTTACGATTTTCTTGGTAATCATGTAATATATTACCACCCCCATTTGCCCAACTCTGATCTGTAGCATATCTTTCAGAATGCCCTTAACTTACAAGTTCGTTAAAGGAATGTTACAGGCTAATTTTCTTTCTATGATTTGTTTGATCAGGAGATAATGTCCGATGCTGTATTGAGCATGCTACAATTTTGTGGTTCAAGCTTTTTTCAAAAAGGTGCGTTGTTTTATCGTCCAAAGGATTGAACTGGTGGAAGAAATCGGTACAAAAAGAATGTCAGACGACTCTTTTAATTTTGGCCTAGGTAGCCCACCTGCAATGCGTAAATTCATTGAAAAAATATTACAGGTGACCTACCTCTAGGAGCCACCTGACCTTCCTTTTGTCCTGGACTGTATATATGAGACCTTGCATTCAATGAAAACCTCTCGATCTTGCCCAACAAAGTTAATCTCTCAATTTTTGTTTTAATCAGAGGTAAATTCGAAGGTAACATTTGCTGTAGTAAATTTGTTTTTTTTTTCTATTTCCAAAGCCTGTCATCTACCATGAGTGTGAACGAGGAGCCCCAAGGGGTGACCACAACTCCAACAAAACCAAAAAAATGGGTTCAGTTTGAAGATGAAGGAGGAGAAGCTCGGAGGAAAGAAAAAGGAGACATTGCGAGCGATGTCAGTGACTCATCCGTCAGCGCAGAAGTTAAACCTCTACCACCAGAACCAGCTCATGTTAACAACAACAGATCTGATGCCACCTACGGCGGAGCAGCTGTCCTTAAAACTGAGTCCGTCCACGTTAACCTCAATCAGCGACCATCCATGGATCAGGTCAATTCGTCGTCTCCTTCAACGGCTGTCAACATGCGTACAATTGATTTAAATCAAACTAATGCTGGCGTTAGTACTTCCACAAATCCGTCCAACACCATCCTCAGGCAAGGCTTTGGTAAGAATGATTTTTAATTTATTCTAGTCTATTGTTGTGGATACTGAGGTTGAGGGTTTTTTTTTTACAAAAATGGGCTGTTTGCAAATTCAGTCCAATCGTTCTCTGTGGAACAGCAGCATAACAAACTACTGTGTTTGGGTGGCTGGACTTTACTACTTCTACTACTGCTAAGACTACTTTTTTCATTGGAAGAAAAATGCATCTAAATTTTTGTAATTTGATGTCTAGGTATCAGTTTATCTAAATGGCTGCTGTAATTTTTTTCCTTTAAACTAAGGGCCAAATTGAATATGGGATGGACGGTGTTTGACATCATTTTTAAGTCAGGTATCCTCGTAGTTGATTTGTGGAGGCACAACTGATGCCCAATTTCATGTTAATTGGAGGAGGGTCTGTCTCGCACTCTATTTGGGCGGATAGCCATTTTTGGACAGAGTGCAACTTTCAAAATTTGTCTGAAATACCGGTCATTTATTGACCCAAACCGGTCAACAAGCTCGGAAGTATTAAAATTTTGAAACCTGAAAGCTTTGAAGAATTACTTTAAACATCTAAATTGTAATTCTGAAACTAAAAATCCGTTTTATTTCATTTTTATTGAGTTATTTGAGTCTAGGCCCATTTTTTCTAATTTTTGGCTTTTTACATTATTCAACTTATTTCTCTCTCCAGTACCATTAAATGGGAATAGATGAAAAACAATGTTTATCAGAAACCTCCTCTCTCAATAATTTTGGTGTATGATCATTATCAGAGATAAGCAAGTAGTAGTCATTAATTGTCTGTGATGTCAGATGTCGGTCAAAAACTGAAGAATGTAATCAAATTAAAGATTAAACACATGCATTGTGTAAAAAAGGGGGCAAAAAAGAAGAATGTTGTCAACGATGTTGTGCAAATCCTCCAAGTTACTCTCTGTTTAGAGAAAACAATCTATTGAACTGAAATCATTGTCTAAGAAATTTTCTACAATGACTCTGCATATCATCAATCGTACGCGGTGAAACACCCGCATAAGAGCTAATCCATCAGCTAGGGTGGTAGACCTTCTATATATCTATCTATCTATCTAACAATCTGACAATCTGACAATCTATGATTCTGCATTTTATCAATGTCATTTCGAGAAAATCTTGAGGGTCCTTATGTCATAAACTGGGAAAAATGATGTTTGGATAAGATTGCATCTTTCAAAATCATGAAATATGCTTAATGACTTGGTTACTAAGTGATATCTTTTAGTTTTTATAGGTGCAACAATAATTATTACTCCAAATGGTTGTTAATTGTGTTTATTTTATTGTTTTATGACCCGAAATGTGTGCCAGGGACGCGTGCCATGAAACCTCCCTTGATTGTTTTGAGTTTCATGTACCCATCCTCCCTAAAACCCCCCAAAAGATGGTTTCAGGGGGTTAGAAACATTATTATTATCAAATTCTTTGGGTTTAAGACTGTTGTGTCCAAATATGCTTATTGCTTACCCTAAATAGCTCTCGCTAACAAGATACCCGGTCCAAAACAAGCTGTTCTTTTCCTCAAGATTATTTTTCATAATCTTGATCATCAAATCTTACTTGTCTCTGTTCATATTTTATTAATTCATAAATTTATCACTTTACAGCTAATGGTGATATTATAGTGACTTTGCTACCTGTAAATACCAAATTCCCTTGGGTGACCCCTGCCAAATTCCGTCCAGAACTTGTGCCTGAAGAACTCATGGCCCAAGGCTTAACTGTAAGTTTCTTTTTTATTTTTATATTTGAAGCAGAAGAATGCTCAAGAAAGAAGGAGAGCAAGGGTAAAAATGGTAATTGTAGAAAAAAGAGAAATTAGGAATAGACTGGTTTAGTTATGACGTCATGATTAAAATTGGATCCAAACAAATACTCTATCTTGCTCACTCTCGTGGAGTTACCCACAAGAAATTAAATCCAAATTATTGAATGGAAATTTATGCAAGTGGACAACCAGTTTTCTCAAATTTTACTGCACCATTAGATTCCTCGTAGGTACCTTAAAGTCCACTCCAGCATAAATCACGAAAGATCACAAGTGAATTTACAATCACAATTATATCATGCAATGTCCTATGCTTTGTCCTTGTCTTACTCATGATCTTTTATGAGCGTATGACCGCCATGACACTCAATCATCCTAACCTCTCTTTGTACTGAAGCTTGCTCGAGGTGTAACATGTGGTGTGATAGTGCCAATGAACCCATTCATTAGAATTCTGTGCCCTTAAAGAGACAAGGACAAAACATAGTACTTTCTTTGATATAACTATGATTGTAAATCAATGCATGAAATCACAAAAATGTTGTTGAAACGTTATTATTCTTTAAGGTACAAGGAATCCAATGGTATAATAAAATGTAGGGGGCAGAATCTTCTTTGCCTCCACAATTTTCACACACACAGAGAATGGTGTCCACAATTTTTGATGACCTTTTTTTTTTTGCTTATTTTAACACGCTAACAAAAATTTTGGCTCAAAATAGGGCGCTTACTCGAAACTCAGCTTTGAATAGCATGCATTTTTGAAATTTAACCTTGGTCTTGTGCGTAGGACTAACACAATTAACATTATTTGGTTGGTGGAAGTATAAAAAAAAAAAAAATAAAATCCTCCAGGCAGTGTCCACAATTGTGGACACACAATCCTGTGATAGTACGATCGCGTGACTGAGGATTTTCTGCACTCCTGATAAAATCTGAGAGATCTTATTGTTTACAAACACGATTTGCATTTAAAAATTTGGATCTGATTTCTTACACAAAATCGCATGAGAGAGCGTGAGACAGAACAGATTGTTTGTATCCTATTGTGTTCATGACGTTGCTCTTAGTTGGTCTATTAACTGTCAAACAAACAGCAAAATGTTTGAAGACCAAGCAGTCCTCTCCTCTGTCAGGCAAAGAATGAGACAAGAGAGAAGTAAACATTCTTTGTGTGGTGGAAGAGCGGACTGTTCTTGGGCATTTTGCACTCCATTTCAATTTCTTCTTCCTCTTTCAAGAGTGGTGGGTCACTCTAGTTTAAGTGTCCCACCCATCACCTTTTTTAAACTATTTTTTGTTTTAAAACTTGAAAGTTTAAACTTTTCAGCGAAGATGAGAGTGATAATTGTCCAACTTTTACCTTTTCCATTGCTTAAACATGCAAAAATCAACGTTTAAGAATAAAGAAAGGCATTTTTAAATTAGACAGGTGGGACAGTCAACCTGGAATGATCCTAGTATTTAATTTTTTTAGGGTGTCATGCATGTAGCGGCATCCCTCTTGTCCTCTTACCTTATTTTGATGTACTTTGGTAGGTGCCTCCATTCCTTTTTATTCCCTTTCTATATTCTCTGTCCAGTTGTTGGCTGTGAAATACCAGCATAATGAACACATGGTTTGGGCAGCTTGAAACTTTGCAATAGTTAGAACTGAAAGCATTGGAGTATTGGGTCCTGACAAGTCTCGTTGAGTTGCATCCAAAAGCATTGGTGAACGGTTGGTTAGTTGAAAGATTAGAATTTTTGCTCACCAACTCAATAAAATTTGTTCTCATGCATTTCAGGTGCTGCATGCTGGCAGAGTTACTTGTTAGAACCCAATTCACAAAGAGCTTCAATTTTGTACCATGTAATTAAATTTTATTTGATTACATGTTATATGTATCTTGTTATGTTTTATTCCTACCTCATTTTATTATTATGTTAAAGTTTAAATTATAGGAAACATTTGATCTTGTTTGTTTTCAGTTGACTGTTGAGGACTATGTTCAAATTATGGCCTTACTTACAAATGATTTCCGTTTTGTTGTTTATAATATTTGTTATAAGCGGGTCCTTGTTGTTTGGATCTTCACCGCCTTCTTCATTCTTCTTGCTCTACTCTTCTCAGGGATCCAAGGACTAACTCTTTTTGGTCTCGGTGTCCTCTGGCTGGTTATCAATGCTTCAGCTATTTTCTTATGCATATGGATTAAGATTAAGGTTTGTATTCTTAAGTAGACCCGGAATCCATGAATGAAGCTTGGACAGTTTTTATGTTATTTTATCAAAATTTCATTCTAATTTTTCACACTTACTTTCAACTGATGTTATGTTTTTAGGTGCCTTTTGCGTTTTTGCAATTGATTTTTCTTGCAAATATTGCATTTTTTTTTATTCCAAGGCTTGTTTCAGAAGACCGTGGACTTTCTTCTATTGAAATTTGTTTTTTTAAAGACTCATCTGTGTAGGAGAAGAAGTAATGTTTCCTTTCTGATGAATCGGCAGAATCTTCAATTTCTCTGCATTTTGCATGGATCTTTGCAAATTTTCACATATTCATGTGAATTTTGCCGTTACTTCATGCAAATAGCAACGATGTTTAGTGGAATTTGTAAGAAGCCTGATTTTGCATTATTTTGTTTCGCTTATTTTGAACCAGGGGTTGTGATTAGTGCTCCCATAAGGGTTAAAACTTTGAACAACCTTTTTGAAAATTTGGCTAAGACTTACAGCCACAAAATTCTTAAAGCTCTATTACTGATGCATGCTCTTCCAGAGAGTCCTAATTTAATCATAATTCTGATTTCTGTGGTAGAAATAGAAAAAGCAAGCATTTTGTTTCATATATCTTAGTTCCAGAAACCACTATTATGGAAAAATTTCATTGAACCAGAGGTCTTTGGACGCCAATCAATAGTATATTACGTTTTACAAAAGCCGTCCAGTAATGATACCAAGAGATTGATAAGATTTCAATCCCTGGCCGTGTATTATAAGATTTTATAACTGTCCAGTCATATTCATACTGTCTAATTCATTACGTGAATCTTTCATTGGAAAGTTCTACACCCATGTCTAATTTATTTTTACCTATTTATTTTCTACAGTTAAATCATAATCTAGAAAAGTGCCTAGCTCAAGTTAACAAGCATCTCATCAGACATAAAATAATTCTTGGCTTGGATGATCGGGGAAAAATGTCCTGCCTCAAAGTTAATCTTTGTTTTGTATATTTTGATACCACAGATTGCATAGTAAGTTTTTTATATTTTATACATACCACTGTAAGCTGTACAGTTTTTTCTATCTGGGTCTCCTCATTTCTCTCTGTCTATAGTATTAAAAGTTAAAACGAATCGATGTGTGATGGATCTCGTCATGGTTACCATTTTGTTTGTTACATACGAGGTCTGTCCCAAAAGTTCCCTGACTTTTGTTGTATCTCAAAAACTAATCTTCACCATGAAGTTTTTTTGGATTTATTTGATAGCTGAGCGCTACCAAATCTGTTTTTAGCGCTGTTTTCACTGAATGTCAATTTTTCAAACAGTATGGATGCAATATAATTTCAAAGGGGGCAGAGTCAAAAGTGGTTTGTGATCATTTCAGATAAATATAGAATTCTAATTCTAATTCAAAATGAAGAATGTTCATAAGAAAATATAACCTAATCATTTTTACCGGGTATTAAGGATGATTTAAAAGCTATTTTGCAAGTTTACATAAACATTTATCTATCTCCTTCAAAATATTCGCCTCACTTTACAATGCACTTCTCCCATTGATGTCTCCATTGATTGGAACACTGTTGAAAATGCTCCGAAAAAAATTTGGCGCAACTCCGCTAGGAAAGTTTCTTTAACGTCCACAATGGCATTGAATCTCCGACCTTTTACTGCGTTTTTCAATCTAAGAAATAAGAAAAAATCCGCCGGATGAAGGTCCGGGTATTAAGGAGGGTGAGGAAGGCCACTCATCGCATCTTTGGCACAAAACTTGCTTGAATAAAGAAAATGATAAAACACACCTTAGATAATCTCTATCACTTGAGTGTAGAATGAGCCCTAATTGTGTTAATTAAGTGAGTTGAGTTGAGTGCTAAATTGCACTTGTCATCATGGGCCATGCGGAACCTTGATAGAATTGCCACTTCTAATTGTTGCCTAGCATTTTATCATACCCACATACAGTAAACTCTCGATTTACCGGATTTCGCGATTTACCGGAAAATTTTTCCGGTCCCGGCAAAAGTCCCATAAGAACAATGTTAAATTTCATTCGATTTACCAGATTGCGATTTAACGGATTTCGCGATTTACCGGATTTTTTCTCGGTCCTAAGAAGAAAGAGGTTGATCCAGCTCCCATAAGGAGTGGGCCCCTCGAGTTTTCAAACCAAACCTTTTTAGATCAATAGAGCTACCTCTAGGGGTTCTGAAAAGGCCCAGTTTTTTAATTTTGACCCCATAGAGACGGGGGGCGGGGGGTCAAAGGTGAAACCTTTAAACCGTTATAACTCCCTCAAAAATTAAGGTATCAAAACGAACTTGACGCCAAAAGATAGAGCATACAAAGAGCTTTCTAACCATATATAGGTTTTTAAAATTCCAACAATTTTAAGTCCCATTTTTGGCGATTTTTCGAATTTTCAAAATCAAAAATTTTGATTTTTCGATTTTTTAAGGGAGGCGGATCCTGGCTAGGAAAACAAAAAACTGTCAAGAAAGTAGCGGAAGTAATGACCTTTTTAACAGCGCAAACCGCAATGTGGGGAAATGTTTCGTTTCAGAGATATAAGGCCGCAAAGTTGACGCGTCGAGATTTCTAGCGCTTCTCGAGGCGCGCGCGATGCCTGCCGACGGAAATTCACGCACAGGGAAACTGCATGACTTGAATAAATGGGAGGGGAACATTGGAAGACGCTTCTTATCTCATACATTCATTAGATTTAGGGTTTGTACTTCCATTTCATTAACCCTCCCCCCCCCTTCCATCCAAAAAAGGAATGTGCCGCGGGGCTAAAACTGACGACGGCGCAATCACACTAATAATCAGAAATTAACGAGACCCCCCAAAAAAAACAAAAAACAAAAAAAAAGGAGACTCACCAATGTGGCAATGTATAAAAAAATAAATAAATAAATAAGTAGATAAATAAACATAGATGCAAGTTTACGTCTATCACATGCATCTTATCTTTTTCTGTATCAGAATTACGGACAGTCATCGGTAGATACCTGTAGAAGCAGCTTTCCTTCAGGTTAACAGATAATACGCGAGATATACCTACATCCAACGAATGACCCCCTAAAAACGAGTGTAACCAAATGAACAAGAGTAGTGCAGTAAATGAAACAAACATTTAAATACTCAAACATATGATGTTTAACGAGCAAACAAAGGATATAAGTATGTTAAGCTATAGTTATGAATACTGTAAAAAATGGGTTCAATTATTAACCCTGCGCCGATTTATGTATTTATTTATTTATCTATTTATTTATTTATTTATTTTTTTATACATTGCCACATTGGTGAGTCTCCTTTTTTTTTGTTTTTTGTTTTTTTTGGGGGGTCTCGTTAATTTCTGATTATTAGTGTGATTGCGCCGTCGTCAGTTTTAGCCCCGCGGCTCATTCCTTTTTTGGATGGAAGGGGGGGGGGGGAGGGTTAATGAAATGGAAGTACAAACCCTAAATCTAATGAATGTATGAGATAAGAAGCGTCTTCCAATGTTCCCCTCCCATTTATTCAAGTCATGCAGTTTCCCTGTGCGTGAATTTCCGTCGGCAGGCATCGCGCGCGCCTCGAGAAGCGCTAGAAATCTCGACGCGTCAACTTTGCGGCCTTATATCTCTGAAACGAAACATTTCCCCACATTGCGGTTTGCGCTGTTAAAAAGGTCATTACTTCCGCTACTTTCTTGACAGTTTTTTGTTTTCCTAGCCAGGATCCGCCTCCCTTAAAAAATCGAAAAATCAAAATTTTTGATTTTGAAAATTCGAAAAATCGCCAAAAATGGGACTTAAAATTGTTGGAATTTTAAAAACCTATATATGGTTAGAAAGCTCTTTGTATGCTCTATCTTTTGGCGTCAAGTTCGTTTTGATACCTTAATTTTTGAGGGAGTTATAACGGTTTAAAGGTTTCACCTTTGACCCCCCGCCCCCCCGTCTCTATGGGGTCAAAATTAAAAAACTGGGCCTTTTCAGAACCCCTAGAGGTAGCTCTATCGATCTAAAAAGGTTTGGTTTGAAAACTCGAGGGGCCCACTCCTTATGGGAGCTGGATCAACCTCTTTCTTCTCAATTTACCGGACTTTGCTCAGATACAGCAGTTTTTTCCCGTGACACGATGCTGCGATCTCAAAGAATCACCATGAGTGACTCTTCAAACTCATCAGTCGCGGTATTTTGAAGTACGCGTCAAGCGGCAGGGAAGCTTCGCTGCTTTCCCGCGTTGACGCAGAGCAGCGTTGCCGCCTGTAGTGCGTTGGCTCCACGCGCTCACGCGTGAAGCATGTAGTTTATGGCTTTGGCACTTCGAGATTTTGCCAACATTGGCAACGCTGGCTGACAGCAAGATCGGCTGAACCTCTTTGGAAAAAGTCAGCTGATTTTTTCCAAAGAGATTTTTAGCTAAGAGAAATGAAAACACTCTACAAACGAACGGTTAATGCCAATTTATCGTGTTCTAATCCCTCAAGCGTTTTTTGTGCGTTTGTAAATACAACTCTTAGATTCTTTGAAAACAGTGAAAATTTGGGAGGGGGGGGGGGAGAAAAAGTACCAAAAAATTCTGCGATTTCGCTGCGAAAAATGCGAGTTTTCGGATTGCCGGATTTCGCGTTTTACCGGATTTTTCGGCCGGTCCCCTGAAATCCGGTAAATCGAGAGTTTACTGTAGTATCCCATATAAGATATGGCATTGCCTTGTGGGGAAGTTGCCCCAGTGCATAAGATGTTTTTATTGAAAAAAAAAAAAAAATAGAATCATGTATAACCAGCCAGCTAACTCTACCTGCCGTCAGCTCTTTATCCAGGAAAGCCTCCATACTACTTTTTCCCTCTACATGCTTGAATGCCTTAAATTCTCGATTTATAATGACTTGATTACCCCCTGAAGATCTCATGCCTACACACTGCAACAACAGCTGCCACAAAAATATCAAAAATCTGCGAGTAAAACTATCCATCACCCAGCGTAGCGTGAGATAAGCCTCAATTAAAATCTTTAATGCCCTACCTGAGGACCTTGAGAACATATTCAAAAAAGGGGGAATCAGCGTGTTCTTTAACAGCTTATCAAAACCTCTGTCGATGAAGGGGTATTAAAGCATAGAGGAACTGATCATCGGGTTGAGTTACCTGGTCTACATTATTATTTCTTAAATGCTCCTATAACTTCTGTATTTATCGTATCTTCTTCTCAAATATTTCTACTTTTCTTTTCTTGATGTGTACCATAGCCCCTGGCCGCTTCCATGTATTGAATATCAAAATAAAATAAAAAATAAAAATATATAAAAATATATAAGCAAATAGATGGATAAATGAATAAGTAAATTAATTTTTAAAAAGCTGTAGACTTTAATCGACAGTTAAATATGTATTTCAATTGAAGACCTTGCCGAGAGAAAGGCCTACAAGAAAATTTACTCTTTTGAAAAAAACGCGTTGCCTAGTTTCAAAATGGGTTTTTAATGCTTCAAAGTAGGAAATGCATGAAACCAGGATTTGGTTTTTTCTACGTTTTGGAAGTAGACACTGCTACTTGTTTCAACCTCAAACTCAAAATGACTGGGCTCTATGGCGTCAAATTTTGTCGGACTGTTAATTTCATGGCAAATTTGATGAATTTTTCTGGATTTTCACTGCTATTTCATAACTGTGAGCCTGATTTTGCTTGAAAGTCCAAAAAAGCCCATTTCTGCATTGCATATTTGAAACCTGGGATCATGACAGGTACTTCTATGAGTGTTCGAATGTTAAACAACCATTTTAAAATTTTTGCAACTACAAGATTTCCAAGCTCCACTTATTACTTATTAGTAGTTATTATTTTACAGTCAAAATGTTCAATTTTTCAGAAAAAGTTACAAGATGTGATAGAAAAAGAAGAGGCTGAAGGCAGGAGAGTTAGTTCAGGTGAAGCTCAAGATAATCAAAAGATGAAGAAACTAAAGGCGAGAATGGATATCGAAGATGATGACATCGTTATTCAAGGCTCTACAACATCGTACGTCTCAAGGAAGCAAGTAAGTCTCTCTCCCATTTCAGTTTCAGTATATTCACTTCTAGATTTCACCAGTTTTAGAGAAGAGAAGTACATAGATCGGTTCAGTTGGATGTGTGTCTGTTTTTGTTTGCAAACTCAGTAGCAAGCTTGCCAGCATTTTCGCTTTTATCATTTCTAGTTCCATTTGTTTGTTGCTATTAAAACAAGTGTAATTTATTATGCAGTGAAGGAAGTACCTGGAGAAAATTTACCATTAGTATTGTCTGAATGTATCTAAGGGAGACTTTTTTTGTATTTTAAAAAAGGTGTCTCAATGGTATAATTAACCCGAAAGAAAAGTGAACGTTAATTCTGTTCATTGGTTAAAATCTAGCGCAATAATTTCTTTCAATATAATAACATTATCAAGATTAAAAACAGTAACTTTCAACATATCTAGGAATAATAACTGAGTTGTTCAGAAAATTATATAAGCTCAAACCAGAGACAGTATACAGGGTGTTTCTAAAACTTATGTCATCCATTCTACCATGTATTCTTGAGGTCAAAATAAGACTTTTTTCACCTATAAACTTGTGTCCGAAAATGCCCCCCTTTTGAACTACAGCCCCCCAAAGTTTTAAAAAATTGTTGGTTTTTTTGGAATATCGACCATAATTATGAACCAAATGCCATGAAAATTGGTGCTCCGAGGTAAGTTTACGCGTAGAATCCATCAATGACCTCGAGAAATTCGTAAATGAGGTCTGACTGTACATTTCAGGCAATCTTACACCTTCAACGACACAAATTTTATGTTACGGATTGGAAATTTGAAAAATGGAAAATGAAATTAGATGGGAAAAACTCTCAGAAAGATATTTGGTCCTCTCTGTATTGGTCGATATGACGCGTATTAAGCGAGATAATCGCTGCACAAGGTGGAAAAGTCAGCACTTTTACTATAGCGGGCGGCCCGAAGTAGCAGCGGAGTGGCGGGTTGCATACTTACAGCAGCTCTTCATGGTAAAAGGGCTGACTTTTCAACCTTGTGCAGCGATTATCTCGCTTAATACGCGTCGTATCGACCAAAACAGACAGGACCAAATATCTTTCTAAGAGTTTTTCCCATCTGATTTCATTTTCCATTTTTCAAATTTCAAATCCGTAACATAAAATTTGTGTCGTTGAAGGTATAAGATTGTCTGAAAAGTACAGTCAAACCTCATTTATGAATTTTTTGAGGTCATTAATGGATTCTACACGTTAAATTACCTCGGGACACCAATTTTCATGGCATTTGGTTCATAATTATGGTCGATATTCCAAAAAAACCAACAAGTTTTTAAAACTTTGAGGGGCTGTAGCTCAAAAGGGGGGCATTTTCGGACACAAGTTTATAGTGAAAAAAGTCTTATTTTGACCTCAAGAATACGTGGTAGAAAGGACGACATAAGTTTTAGAAACACCCTGTATAATAGAGACCATGCACTAGCCGTGCGCGCGGTGGCTGTCTTTTTTTTTGGAACTCAACACGAATTAACATACGGAGCATGAGGGAGCACCATCCAACATGGTCCATACGTTTACTGATGCAATTTTGGTGCTTTGCTTTCATTAGGCAAAAACCTCAACAACTTTGCTCATCAGTCAACTTATGGACCATTTTTGCGGTGTTCTGAAAAAAAAAGTT
Source organism: Trialeurodes vaporariorum (assembly GCA_011764245.1). Classification (NCBI taxonomy): domain Eukaryota; kingdom Metazoa; phylum Arthropoda; class Insecta; order Hemiptera; family Aleyrodidae; genus Trialeurodes; species Trialeurodes vaporariorum. The sequence continues at coordinate 35,816,729 of VMOF01000388.1, forward strand.
GGCACCGTGTGCAAACATGGGCATGAAAGATAGTGCATGGTCTCTGTTATATATTGTCTCTGGCTTAAACTCACTCTTAATTTTTGGACGGTGGTGAAGTTAAGTAGGTACATTTCTTTTTCTAAATTGTCCCAAAAGCCTAGTTATTATTCCTTCAAACAATGCTGATATTAAAGAGCTTGATTCAAAATGAGGGTTTTCGCCCCTACCCCCCCCCCCCCCCCCACGGATTTTCCTGAAACTTTGTATTTCGATAGTGCTTGATATAAGTAGTCTTTTTTCAAACATAGTTTTTCTAAAAATATATTAGAGGGGGAGTACAGCGTTGCAAAGTTGCACCTTCCAAAAATTCATAACTTTCGTGTAAATCATCCGATTGAAAAGCGGTTTTCACTAAAAGATGCGACTTGTGAAGCGCTTTAAAGTCATCTAAACAAAATTCAATTTGATTAATTTTTGACTTAGTTATGGTAATTTTTGTGATTTTTAGGCCACTCAAAATTTACTTAAAGTGAAATAAAAAAAATGATATTTTTCGATTTTGACAGGGTTGAAATATGTTATTCCTCTTTAAATTCTGCGTAAAATGAGCCCAAGCAGAATGCAAGGCAATTTTTTGCTGCGGAGTTATGCATTTTTTAGTGAGCGAAAAACGAGTTTTTGAGGGTACCCTTGAGCGTTCCATGGAGAGGTTCAAGTCGAATAAAAAAAAATTGGTATTTTTTGATTCGGATCAAATTGAAATATGTTATTCCTCCTTAAATTCGACGTAAAATGAGCCCAAACAGAATGCAGGGCGTTATTTTGTGGCGGAGTTATGCGCGTTTTAGTATGCGAAAGTCTAGTTTTTGAGGCTACCCACGACTTTGAGCCTCACCTTAGAACGCTCAACTTTCGCTTACTAAAACGTACATAACTTTGCGACAAAATAACGCCCTGCATTCTGTTTGGGCTCATTTTACGTCGAATTTAAGGAGGAATAACATATTTCAATTTGATCCGAATCAAAAAATACCAATTTTTTTTTTATTCGACTTGAACCTCTCCATGGAACGCTCAAGGGTACCCTCAAAAACTCGTTTTTCGCTCACTAAAAAATGCATAACTCCGCAGCAAAAAATTGCCTTGCATTCTGCTTGGGCTCATTTTACGCAGAATTTAAAGAGGAATAACATATTTCAACCCTGTCAAAATCGAAAAATATCATTTTTTTTATTTCACTTTAAGTAAATTTTGAGTGGCCTAAAAATCACAAAAATTACCATAACTAAGTCAAAAATTAATCAAATTGAATTTTGTTTAGATGCCTTTAAAGCGCTTTACAAGTTGCATCTTTTAGTGAAAACCGCTTTTCAATCGGATGATTACGCGAAAGTTATGAATTTTTGAAAGGTGCAACTTTGCAACGCTGTAACTCCCCCTCTGATTATTTTTAGAAAAACTATATTCGAAAAAGGACTACTTATATCAAGTACTACCGAAATACAAAGTTTCAGGAAAATCCGTGGGGAAGGGCGAAAAACCCCCATTTTGAATTAAACTCTTTGAACCAATAATTTTTTTGCAAAATGATTATCACTGTTAAAATGGTGCCAAGGTTTAATGACTAGCAATGATACAAGCAAGCAGTTATCCACTCATTGAATATAAAAGAGTTAAAATGACGCACTGTGATGAATGCTCAATCAAACCTATCCTCAATGATCAATGTTTGTTGTTGCTTTCATTACTGGTCTACTTTCTAGGTTATATCAAGGAGTCGATTGATGATCCTTTAGTGGGTTATTTCCAAAGACAATATATATTATACAGGGTGTTTCAGAAACTTCTAGAGCCGATTATTCAAGTAAAAATAAGACTATTTTTTTCTCTAAACATGGGCCTTAAAATGCTTCCCTTCGGAGCTACGATTTTCAAAGTTTGGAAAAAATTTGGTTTTTTTGAAACTGTGACTAAGTTTATCTATAAAATGTCACTAAATATTGGTATTAAGCATATTTTTAGGTGTAAAAGTCATTGAAACTAATGAAATAATTATTAAATAAGTCCAAGTCAACTTTTCTGACACTCTTGAGCATTTAATGGCAAAAATTTCATGTTGCCACTGAGAATTTTCAAAATTTTTTGAAAGAATTAGATTGCAAAAACCCTAAGTAAGATTTTCCATCCCTTTCATTTTTTCAGGGCGACGCGTATGAAGTGAGATAATTGACGTTGAAGTTGGGAAAGTCAGCACTTTGACTATGGCGGGCGTCACAAATGGTACTGTAAGCGCCTACATGCAGCTTGCGTGACGCCCGCCATAGTCAAAGCACTGACTTTCCCAACTTCAACGTCAATTATCTCACTTCATACGCGTCGCCCTGAAAGAATGAAAGGGATTGAAAATCTTACTTAGGGTTTTTGCAATCTAAATCTTTCAAAAAAATTTGAAAATTCTCAGTGGCAACAGAGTGTCGGAAAAGTTGACTTGTACTTATTTAATAATTATTTCATGAGTTTCAGTGAATTTTACACCTAAAAATATGCTTAGTACCAAATTTTAGTGACATTTTATGGATAAACTTAGCCACAGTTTCAAAAAAACCAAATTTTTTTCCAAACTTTGAAAAATCGTAGCGCCGAAGGGAAGCATTTTAAGGCCCATGTATATAGGAAGAAATGTCTTATTTTTACTTGAATAATTGGCTCTAGAATTTTCCGACGATGACCCTGAAACACCCTGTAGACCACGCATAAGCTATGAGTGGCGGACTCATTTTTCGGTGCTCAACAGGAATTAATGTAGGGAGCATGAGGGAGCACCATCCAACATGATCCATCGGTTGACTGATGCAGTTTTGGTGCTTCTGTTTAATCCGGCAAAAACCTCAACAACTTTGCTCATCAGTTAACGGATGGACCATGTTTGCGGTGTTTTGTTGAGACCCTGAAAAAAATAGTTTCCACCGTGTGCAAACATGGGCAAGATAGATAGTGCTTGGTCTCTATTATATGTTGTCTCTGGTTATTGCATTTTATTTCTTGGCTCTGCTTTCTCAGGGATTCTATAAGATGACCCTTGACTCCTGACATCGTCAGACTTGATGCAAAAATCTGAGACTTCATGCTATGCCCTTGATTTAACAATTTTTCAGAGTCACCAATTATTCTTTCCTTCCGTAGTTTCACTTGTTCTAAAATTATTTTATGGTAGATCGGACTTCTAACTTGCTGTCTCTTGATTCCCCAATTGGTAATTTGAAATTTTGAGAAATTTCTTTGTCCATAAAACTACCCGATGAAAAACCCTCCGCCTAATTTTTGAAGCCTCCTAATTTCTTCCCCTCTCATTTTTTAAGTAAGGACCTTGTTTTCTTTTTCAAAAGAAAATTAATAAGTTTTACATCGTTTCAAGGCGTTTCATTTACTGAATTGCATTTTATTTTTCGATTGTAATAACTCGCTTGAAGAAAACTTTGCTCCTTACAACGCGCTAGAACCAAAACTTTCCCCTTCTTGGGGGTGAGCCTCTATTGATCACACCCCTGCTGTTTTCTATGCTCCTGTACTCAAGGTCATGAAGTCTTTAACCCTTTTGCATCTAGTCTATTCAGGAGAGATGAAGGTTGCAATTCAAAACCTCCAGGGTAGTATTATCTAGAAGGAAAAAGTGAGGAATTATCAAAGAAGCCATTGTCGATTCTCTGTGACAGCCTAAAAGTAGACTGCCAAAAGAGAAAATGGAATTTAAATCCTTTGCCATTTGATCAAATAAGAGATTTTCTTCAACAGGAATAGGTAGTCAGTCCTACAGCCTCCTCTGTGTTTGATACTACTTAGGTAACTCCTCTATATCCTCAAATATGCCTATTTGTATCTCGTTCCATGAATGAAACTGCAAAAATCAACAAGATATTATAGATTTAACGAATTATAACGATGCATTTGTTTGATGGAATCACCCTTGCGTTATTTTTGTTGTTGTTGCTGTGAAAAATATGGGTGATTGTAATCTATAAATGTGTCGAAAAATCTGTAATATCTTGATGCTGGTAGTTCTTCTATGAATCCATGCCTCACTAAACAGTTTTGAGGACGTAGAATTCTTAATCTCCAATCGCATTAAAAAAACATCGTGCTGTAAAAAAACAATCTAACAATTCTATGAATAAGAATTAACTGAGTATAGCTCTAGCTCACCCATGATTGGATAATTGGTTTATCCATTTGGGAGCTAATCAAAGTGTAGAATTTTATTAAGATGAATCAAAGCAATCATTGATAATGTTCCATTGAACTTTAAAAGGCAAGAGGTGAGCAAATTCTTCTACGATATTGTCAACGATGGTGCAAGGACTATCTACGCCGCCGTTTGGATTGGACTGTGGATGAAGATGGCGGAAATCCTGTAGATTTACGGCACCTCAGTTCTGCACTGTGTCCATGCCAATACATTGAGGAACATTTGCGGAATAAACCTCGAAGGGACAAACGGGCATTTTGTCCCTGTTTCACCGACTTCCTCCGGGAACGAGGCATAGATTGAAGAACCAATGAGAGTTGATCACTGTAATTTGTCACTAGATCCTTACATTCCTACACTCAAAAAGTAGAAATAGTCTTACTCAGTGTGTAAACTGTTTACTCTATTTGTTAATTTTGCTTGAAGATTTGTTGGAATTATTAATTTACGATTGCCCTCCAGGTTGCGTTTTCTGACTTGGCCTAAGCGGCTACCGCCACTTATAGTTAAGATTTTCTAAAGAAAGAAAGACTGTCAAAACTTTCAAGTTTGCCCTCGCAAATACTCTGGCATCATAGCAATATTAAAAGTTTTTGAAGGAGCATGCTAGTAATTTTATGGGCCCCTTTTCTGTAGAACCCCTTCATTGAGGGCTTTGATGATAGAAGGGCATATCTCAATATTTATATGTTGTTTAAAGGAAAAACTCATTTGCAATGTTCAAAGTGTATAGTTGATACTTTCTTGGAAGATGTAAAATGGAAGATAAATCTTCTATGAAAGTACCACCAAACAGTTTAAACAATTCTTGCTCGTTTTGCTCAAAACTAACATACCTGCTGCACGCTTTGATTACAAAGAACATGGCACGTTCCTTATGGCACATGGACCACGATGAAAGTGTACTTCTTTTTGCATAGATCAAATCTAGAGACCATTCTGAGCAAAAGTTTTCACGGGCCCGAAAAATTTTGTGCATTCGACTGACGACCCACCTCATCTTGTGTTCTCTATCTCTTTCTTGCCTTCATCAACCCATTATTTCCTATTAGGAGGTGGAAGACATTGGAAAGCTAGAATACTTAATTGATTTTCACAAAAGTGTTTACGGTCAGTTTACGATGGCGATACAAAATATGGGTCAAATGGGTGCGAAAAGATAAGGGAAAGGACAACAAAAGAAGGTATGGATTGGTCGGCTATAGTGGCGATAGGAGAGAGGAGAGGAGGCGTGAGACTTAAGGTTGGGTCACCGGTAGAGTGGTAGGTAAAGACGAGGTCGGACGATTGTTCTGATAGCTCTCTCACTCCCCTACAGCATGCCCAAAAACGAGTTCACAAAGTGTTCTGATCCAGCTTTTAAACTTTAAGAGCGGCTAAACTTAGCATGGAAATTTTTGGGCCTGTGAGAGCTTTTGCTCAGAATGGTCTCAAGATTCTATTTCTGCATTAAAAAGTACACCTTCATTGTGGTCCACGCGTCATAGGGAACGTGCCATGTCCTTTGAAATGAAGGTGAAATTATCGATCTCAGCCATATTGTTGATGGAGTAAATCTATTATTTTGTTTTGAGAGGGGATCTGCTATTCCAGCTGTAATTTTCAGTTTTTATCTAAATGTTCAGTAGGATAGCTCTTCAAACTATCCTCAAGAGCTTGACCCATTTTTTTTGATCAAAGCCATCTTATTTGCTTAGTTTTACTGTAAATTGATTATTGATGGAGCAAGCGCTAGTACAATATTAATACATCATCAAAGAGAACCTAAATTATTTCTGTATTTTATAGCTGCAGGCAACATGACTGACAGTTTTTATCTGGACACCTTTGAAACTTCAAATGGTTTTGTACTATGTTAAGTGCTTCTTTTCGTTTTGTCAATGTTCTTCCAAAACATTTGTCTGTTTTGCTTACTGCTAGCAGAATTCTTGGAGTTTTCAGGGTCAAACCACAGTCGCAAAACAATCACCAAGTAAAATTATTCAATCGTACTGTAAACCCAGTTGTCCTTTTTTTTTCCGGAACCAACTTTTATTACAATTAATACAATTTTTTGTGTAACTGATCAAAAATGTTGATTAATTTACGAAACAGCAATTGCGGTTGTTCATCAAATAGATAAATTCAAGTGGTCATTGTGTATATTTTGTTGACTTAATTTTACTGACCAATTGATACTGTTTGTATGAAAACTTTGTCATTTGTGTGACTTGAGCTAAGCAATAGTTTGGCCTTCAGTTTTTAGAAATAAATTCGAACAATAATATTTGTATGACTGGTAGGAATTTACAAGACTTAACCAATATTTAGGAATAGTTTTATCAATCTGATCACTCATTTATTTTCTTACTTAATTTTTGAAGGTGCTAAGTTAAAATTATACCCATTCTTCTGTTTATTTTCTTTTTTAAAAGTCTATAAATTGTTTTTGCCATTCCATCTTTTTTCTTCTTCACAGGCAGTCCGTAACTTTTTTTATATTGCTATCTGTTATTCGGGGCATTAAGAATACATGGGGTGCGTACGTTTAGTCGCCTCTCTTAGAAACCTTCTAATTAACATAATTTCAAGACTGATAATTGCCCGCGGCAGAATCTCTATTAATCGTTTATTGAAAAAGAAACAGCGACCAAATTGAAACCTGTACCTGAGGACCTGTGAAAATTTTAGCGTTGATCTCATCATGCTACAATATATATTTACATATATTCAGTTATTATGAAGATTCATTTTACTCATCAACCTTACAACAAAAACAACCATTCCCAACCAAAATAGTTATAATTTTTCTCCGTAATTGCAAAATCTATTAAGTTCTGCAAGATACTTTTGTAGAAGTATTCTATTAGTCTAAATATTTTATTTGCTGTATGTTCCATTGAGTGTAGGAGGAGAGAAGTACAGCAAAATTCTTGGAAAGATTGAGATAAGTGTTGGAGTCAGGTTCTAAATTACAAAAGTTGCTGCTTATTGAAATTGTTTCGGAATAACGCTGAGTGATTGCTACCGAATAATGGAGGTAAAAAGAATTTGAAAGTACATAATTGATAGAAAAATGATTATCTAAAAAAAAAAGAAAAAATTGCCCCCCCCCCTCCCCCTGTATTCGAAGTGCCTCAAACATGATTGATTGTATTTTCTTGTTAAGTCAACACATTATGAATTTTTCAACAATGTTACCGCAATCATTTTCTTACAAGTCTACTTTTCAGAGATTAAATTTGTTAGTTTTAAGGAAACGAGTTGGAGAGCTGATTGCAAACATTCAATTATTAGATTTAAAGAGCAATTGGTTTGGGAAAAGTGCATTGGTTCTGATTTTTTTCTTGTGTGCATTCGATGGCACCAGCAGAGTGTAGGTATCCTCTGGATGAATTCACTTTAGCGGAGTGTTTCTCTTGGTTCGGCAGGATGAGCATAGAGTGGGTGAGCCATTCCAATCGCCGTAATTTTTGTGCTCAAGGCTACTAAAGATTGTTGGAAGGCTCAAGCTTTTACCATTTGAGAGCTCTTAGACGAAAAAAATGAATCTGTTACTTTCAAGAGTGTCGCTTAGTTGTATTTATTTATTTGATATAGAGTGCCTTAATAAAAAAAGTTTTTCATTAGACTCTTTCTATAAACCTAAACCGTTATGGGTTACCCAGCGCCTTTAAGTGAGATGGGAAAAGCTCTTTTAATGAAACTAATCAATCTACGTTAGGGAGTCTAAGAATAGAAAAAAAGAAGTAAGGCCACTTTCAGGAACTAATCAGATTACAAAGATAGCTGAGAGAATCATAACGCAATGAGAAGTAAGTGTAAAAAATCATTGAACTCAGTAAATAACAAAAAAAAAATAAACAAATCAAGGAAAGGTGAATCAGCAGCTAGTCAAAAGGGGAACTTTAATTGTAACTGATACGTGAGCTTATAAGTTGGACGTTAATCAATTCACCAATCTCAACGATGGTAACCTTTATTAACTGCCAACCTGATTACAACTACTTGATTCGACATCAAAAAGGCACAATGCCTGACACATCATATGAGCCCACCTGATTTTGAGAAAATTGCTCTTAAAGTCACTGATTGTGCGCTAGAGTCAATGTATCCCTGCAAAAGCTGTTGTGTCATTTAAAGGCAATCGAAACAGTTTTTTATCTTCCAATTTTTACAATTAGAAGTATGTTGTTGAAAGAGAGTTGGAATACTTCTTCATTAAACCTGATCAATTTAAGCTGCTCTGATTGACCTGGTTGTGAGATAAATTGGTTTTCCCGTACCTAACCATTTCCACGGGGTCCAATAGTTTTGAGCTTACATTTTACAGCTCTTCTGATCCTATTTTTGATTGTTTGTGATAGCTCGGCGTTTAAATTTCCTCTTGCAAAGCGCTAATCATACTTTACTGCGCACCCAACTTTTTTTCATTTTTAGGTGAACTTTTTGGATTTTATGAAAACTGTATGACCGCTTGTTCATTTTTATTTTCCTCAACAAGTCCATGGAACATTCATGGAGCATTCAAGTTGCTGTATCAACTGTAAAGAAATCATTTTTTTTGTCCTACAAGTTCTCCTAAGGACTAACTGTCCCCAGCAATTTGAAGTTGTTCCTTATTGACCATTATTCTAAAATTTTTTATATCAATCTATTAAGCTAAACATGAGGTTTAGTTCTCAGCAATTTTCCTGTTAAATTTGACTCAAAGCGTGGAGGCCTGGAGGGATTAGCGTCTGCCAGTCGGAATTTGATGTGCACAGTGACATTGACAGACTCTTCGCCAATGGAGTGATGCACATATCCATTAGTCACAGGTTTAGATATCTCTTGACTAATATTATAATCTTTGACTCCAATTGAATGCTTTCTTTCCTTCAGATTACAAGAGAGTCTCTACTTTAGTTAGGGAATAAGAGAAGTGTCAGTGTGTTGATACAGCCATGTAATAGGTGGGACACATTTTGGAACCTTTTTTGAATAACTTGTCAGAAGCTAATCACTTTCTTGAAAGCTTTTCACTGATCAGTTTTATCTCAGGAATTGCAAAGTTGTATTTTGATGACCCCTGTCAAAGTTTATGACTCAACCTTTGTTTGAAAATTTTTACTGGACGCAACTAATACATGAAGCAAACAAATTTTCATTTTCTTCACCTTTTTGCTTTAAAATGTATGTACATTAGTTGAAAGATTATTAAAAACTTGCAGCTACAAATTAATAGGAGTTCCATTTCATTTTACCGCTTGTTACTAGAGATTTAACATTTTTTAAGCTTTTGGATTTTTCTAATGGTTTTATTCAATTCTATTTTTTTACGAGTTTAGTGTCATTCCTTTAAATGGGATTGTTCAGGGAGGTACTCCGTTCATTGTGAGATTTTATTTTTTTAATCTGTTTGGTTGCGTTTTTATATTCATCAATCATTGGTGAAAAGACACAGAGCTTTATGGAGCTGCACTGGAGCAGCTCCGGAAGCTCTGTTGCATTGATCCAGCTTTAGTGCAAGGGTCTCCTACTGCAATTCACTGGAGCTTGCACTGGAGCAGCACCAAGTGCGATGCACCATTACTAAGAAAACATTTTGGTGCAATTCATTGCAAATGAATGGAAATAGAAAAACAGTGCGGTGCATGAATAAAAAAACGCACCATTTGTTAATTTAAACTATTTGTTCAAAGCCCTAGGTTAGTTTATAATTTTTCTAAGTAGATACTTCCAGAAGTGTCCGCAAAAATAATTGCAGACTGAATCAACTGATCAATATTTTTCTTACCTAATTTTTTAAATCTAGTTAGTAATTTTTTTTAGAATATTTACAGTCTACTTTAATGTATGACAACAGGGAAGAGATCATTTCTTTCCCTTTTTCAAATTCTGTTTTCGTCATCACTGATTTAGAGGCCTCTATTATGAAAACTTGTCTGCATCAAGAATTTTGGAATGTTTAAGGATTGTAAAATTTTGTCGTTAATCCTTTGATGCCAAATATAGTCTCCATCTGAAATCCACCCATTAAAAGTAAAGTTTATACAATAGAGTATGATGCTGTTTTTCCTCTAAATCAAGCCCTTGTTGACTTGACGACAAAGCAAAACTGAAAAATTGTTACTCAGCGTTACTTTAATTATGGTTCTTTAGTCAGGTTGTTCCACTCAGTATTTTCATTCCATCTGTTACATTCGAAAAGTTGTGGTAAATTTTTTCACATCCTCAGTCTGTTTTCGCCTGTATTTATGCTCATTACTTAATCATTATTTGATGCTGCTAAGTTAATGTTGCAACCCTCAACAAGATCAGTATTTTAGTAATCCAGTATTCTGTAAAGTTTAATCAACACCGCCTCAGCAATTTACCTCAAAATTATTTCAATGTAACCAATTCACTGTTTAAGTAAAACCTCTTAATTATTTTGGTGAAATAGACACAGAAACTCTTCAAGAGAATAAAAGATAAACTGCGAAACCTTATTAAGATTTTGTGTTTCTTTTTATATTTTTATTACTCAGCCTCAAATTTCACACTTTCAAGTTTTATCATTTATTGAGTGTTTTGTTATCGTTGATGTTATCTTTACCATGAAACATTTCCAAAAACTGAAATGTTCAGAATTGTTTGTTGATTTTTCAATGCATATTTGTATTAATTTATTTGTCACTGTACAAGTTTGTGCATTCATCAAGTGCGTGTCTTCTTTATTTATTTATACTTTTTCAACTCTGTACTCATTCCGTCCAAAAAAGTAGTGCAGTCAGCCTTTTTTCTTTATATGTTTTTAAGTTTTTGGTTATGTATTGTTTCAAGAATAAATCTTTTATCAAAAATAGTGTTTTGTTCATTAATTATTTAGATTTTCAAACAATAAATAGGCCACAGGTTTTGCTGCTGGTTTCCTGTTCACCATTATAGGTATCCCTTCGTTACCCTTGAAGTTGGTTTAATTTTGTGCCCATCAATTGGTCTCTTTTCCACAGTTTATTTACATCGAACAAAATCAAAGATTATAGCCAATTAATGTGTTATGTCTACGGTTCTAAACAGGAACGGTTCCTTTCCTGGGAATTAGTGATTAATGTTTATTGCTGTGGTACTTTTACCAGTGATTTAGCCTGATTGAAACTTACAAATAATTAAACTTTTCAATTAATCTTACTACTTTTTTTCTCAAAGGAAAGTTTTTATTTAAGTATAATACTATTCTTTGAAACCTTTTTTCTTTATTTATTTTCACGCCAGGACATTGCAGTGATTCCTTTAGGTGTACCCAAAAATGTTTGTCCAAGAATGTTTCCCGAATATTTCTAGGAAAGTGTCCGTTCCTGTTTCTAACAGTGGGTCAGTTACTCAGAAATTTAGATTTTTCATGTCTTATCTCAAAAGTATTCCATGAATAAGGGCTACAAATATTGCTAGTTTAAAACGGCACCAATCAACTCTTATATTGAGGAAATGTTTTTTGTTTTGTTTTGTTTTTGTCAGACTTTCGTTTGTTCCTGTTAATGTATGCATGTTATCTACAATTTCTGCAAAATTGAGAACCTTATACTAAAATAAAAAATCAGTGAGAATTTAGATGCAACAGAATTGTAAAATGTAGTCCCAGCAAATAAATTACATAAAATTAAATGCACAATTTTTCAACAGCATCTCACGTTCTGACATTTTTTGCGTTATTAAGTTCATATTTCTTGAAAACCGGGAGACTGTAAAAATGTTTGAGAATTCTTGAGAACTTAAGTCATACAGTAATGTTGTACATCTGAGCACATCTAGCAGTTTATTGAAAAGCGTTACTTATTTTTTGTGCAACTGACCCATTCTGTTTTCGGAAATTTTAGAACCCTAATCATGTGACGACAAAATTTTTGATTTTGTCAGTGTCTCAGTGTTTTCGTCATTGCTGTACTTAGTGTTCTACTCATAGCACTATTCTCGCAATCGATGGTCACTAATTAAACTGTGGTGATGGGTTTACAGGAACGTGCTGTCATGTTGTTCCTGCGGTACTCATCACGTTGGACCAAACTTTATGCAAGGAATAGATTGACTTTAAACATAGATTCAGGGAGCGGCAGTCACTCTCATCCTCCCAGACATTGTATTTCTTCCCAATGTCCTTGTCAATTCATAGAAGAACATCTTAAGTTTAAACCAAGAGGCAAGTTAACTTTTAAAGAATTTTTCAATTTACCTGACTTTGGTTTCGATTGACAGTTGTACTTTCCAACATTTGCTCAAAGTTGAGCATCAGAACTCATAACGTTGAGCATCAACACCAATTAGCAGCTACTGGCAGGGTTACCAGGTATCTGCTTTTCTAGGCTAAGCTCTCCTTTCCAGACAAGAAAAATGCCCAAGTTTGCTGCAATTTTTGCGTTTCTCCCAAATTTTTTTGTCAGTGTAAAATTTTTCCTTCACTACATTCATAGTGCAGGTTCTTTGGTGGTTTGGCAGTATTTCAACCTCTTTCAAACTATCTCAAGACTGACTCATTTTGTACGTAAGAATATAATATCTTCTTTTGCATCAATCAATAAACTGTCTAAGTGAAGCCACAGTCTTGAATATACTTAAATACTGAAATAAAACTGTTCTGATATGCTAACAGCAAGAGGAACAAAAATATCAAAACGATTCCATCGCAAATAATCATTTTAAACATGATAATTCTTTGCTAATTAAAAAGCCCAGTATTAAGGCAGTGTAGTGAGTGCTTTCTTTCTTGTCAAAAAATGTCCTCTTCTTGGGATTATTGTCCACTTCTTCACCTTGAATCAACCCAATTTATACTTTTTTGTGTTGAGTAGATCTGGTAACCCTAGCCTCTAAAACCTGTATAACAACACTGATAATTGATTTTTTGCCTACATAGTAAGTGCTGAAAGTCAAGTCAAGTCTTGACTTGGCTATTATGATTCAAGTTGGGTTTAAATTTAGATGAGCGATGGGTGATGGCGTTGCGTTCACTTTGAATCATGTCAGACTTTTGTTGAACTTTCCTCTACTTTGTTACCATGCTATTTTACCTCAGGTCCAAGAACACTTCTTTAGATCTATGGGCGGTTGTTGCACCATCAACAAAGTCCACTTCTGATGGTTGATTTGTATGTAAAATTTGGGAAAGTCACGATGGGCACAATTCCATTTCGCTCCATTCTGTTCAACGGAGATTTAGCCGTTTGAAAATGCTGTCATGTGATGTCCATTCTCATTATAATTTTGGATCTATTTGCTTACGAGAACTATCGGTACGGAGAGCAGTGCAAGAAACAACATCAACATCACGTGTCTGGTGCGTGATGAAATGTGTGGTGGAAAGCGACGAGGTACAAAATTTTAACAAGGACTGACCTCATAAAACAGCATTTTCAGTTAGCCAGGGTGATTAAATTGGTTAGGGTGTACCACTATCTTCTAATAGAAGAACAACAAGAAGAAATCTTGCCATCAACTCTTCTACATGCTTAATGGGAAACACTCTGAAGTGCTTGCATCACTTATATTCATGTAACTTCATTTCATCTCGCCTTTTGGTGATTTTTTACCTCTTCTTTTTCTGTCGCAAGGTGAATGGGTGCTGGGGGCAGGTACACTCACTTTTAAGTCTACATCCTGATTCAATTTTAAATCTACATCCTGATAGACTGGATATTTTCATTAATTTTTCTAAGGTCTTTCTCAAAATGAGCTCACTTTTAAGTAGAAAAAAGGAAAAAGCAGGACATCCTCCAGCTTAAAAATCTACCAACAAAGAAATGCTGGAAAATATTCTGCAAATCTTCTTTTGGGCATCATTATACATTTTTTACTTTGATCCTAATTTTATGTGAATAAAATCATTATTTTTATTTTTTCTGTGACTTTAAAGCAGCTTTTAATGGAACCTTTTAAGAAAAATTGTGAGTCAATTATACATTAGGTATGTTTCACCTGTAGATACACAACTGCACTTAAAAATTTTCTATGGCAAAACTCTGTAAATTGAAACACCTAAAAGCTAAGGGTCTTCAGCTGACTGAATTTGAAGACCCATAGTTTGTATTTTCTTTAATTTAGTTCCTTATTTTTGGACCAGTCAGTATTTTTGAATAAGTGTTTTCTGTTTGTTTTTGACACCTACCGCACAAGGTATTTCTGGCAAAATTTTTGTTAAATCTCAAAGTTAGTCTGGAGAAAAGTACACATCTTCCTCCGAAAGGCCAATTGCATAACCTGCGGGCTGATTGTTTGCTTTTACATCAAACCGATAGTTAAGACTGTCTATGAGCGACACCACTGGTCGAACATTGTGAGACTTGGCCGCTGCTATAATAACCATGGTTAAGTTTTCCGTCAGCTATAGTTTTATAAAGGCTATTCATGGATAGCTGTAAAAAAGGGGCAATTTAACTATGATTACTATAGCTACAGTCAAGCCTTACAATTCTAGACCAATAGCATCACTCATAGACAGTCTTAACTATCAGTTTAATGTAAAAGTAAAGAATCAGCCCGCTGGTCTTCAAAAACTGTTTAGCGAGAGGTATTTATACCTCGCTTTTTACTTGTTTCCGCTTGGATTTTAGTAAAAGGTTAATTCTTAAAAACTAAGTTTGAAATCAAAGTTAGAAGTTTCTTAGCATGATTTTGCTGTTGTAAGTGGGCTGCGTGTGTGCGGGTAAGTGTATAGTCTGTTCCCGAGTAGGTAACAAAAAAAAATTCTTCACTTTTGTGGTCATCAAGAAAACAGTCGAATCGTTGCTGAATCTACAGCTTTGGTTCGATATTTATTTGCAACGACCATTTTGTTATCAAGTCAAAACCAATTCCATCCAGTTACTTAAGGTGATTCCAGGCAAAACTTTTCCAGATTTCAATCCGATGTGTAGCACTGCTAGTCACGTTTGGAAAAAAGTTGTGTTTTTGGCATTTTAAATTGGTATCAAAGAAAAAACGCAAAATCCAAGAACGCCAGCACCTGCGTAATTTTACTATAGAGTTTGTTTTGAAATACAAGAATAACAAACTCATGGTTTGGGCGGCTGGACTCTAATGCTACTACTACTACTACTACTATTACTACAAGACTTTTTGAGCTCGCAACAAGTAAAATTGGTTGAGAATTAAAGCTGTAATGAGAAAATTCATTTCACTGTAAGCTTAGTGAGTGCAAGTTATATTATGTCTATCTGCCTCTTTTGCACTCATTGAGTCTTACAAAATTTTTGTATTTCCTTGAATCCCGGCTTTATTTTTGAGTGTTACAGCTTGAATCTTTCAGGGTATCTTCCTGAAGTATGCTTGCAGGTGTCAACGTTCTTCAAATTTGTACTTTTAGCATAAATTCATCAATTTTAGCCAAAAAGTTCGACTTGAGTAGTGAAAGGTGGTTTCCACGGTTCGAACTAATCAGCCCTGAAATCACCTTAAGCCTAGTGTAGAGGGAAAATTCTTACCTAATATCATGGATCCTTATCTTAAATGGTGGTCCAGTAGATGCTGCTTCCAGATCAAAACTTTAAAATTAGGGTCGATACTTCATGGTGACATGACGTCCCCTTCAAACTGGGCACGGTTCGAACATCAAAAAGGAAAACTGTCTTTGTCTTTAGAGTGGAAATTAACTCATACCAAAAAATTGTTAGTCCGTGTCATTGATTCATTTAACTTGCCTTTATCTTTTTAAGAAAAACAGGTGCCTTTAGTAAAGTTAATGGTCTTATTTGGAAACTTTTATTTTTTTGTGACTCTTTTGAGTGCTCAAACACATGTACTTAAGTTCAGGTAGAAGAACGAGGACATTGCTAGTGTCCAAGTAAAATGCCTGATTTTACAA
This sequence comes from Trialeurodes vaporariorum, assembly GCA_011764245.1. Taxonomy (NCBI): domain Eukaryota; kingdom Metazoa; phylum Arthropoda; class Insecta; order Hemiptera; family Aleyrodidae; genus Trialeurodes; species Trialeurodes vaporariorum. Next base: position 35,832,751 of record VMOF01000388.1, read on the forward strand.
TGTTACCATTAACCAAATTTATTATAATTTTATTTGATTTAACTTTATTTTATTGAAGGACTATGCATTTATTTTTATTACATAGAAGCTGTAAGTCTGTTAATTTCCTGCTTGTTGAATTAGTTGTAGTACCTCATTCCTTTTCGTTGCCTTCCTATTTAAATTGAAGGTCCCTGGTCCCTATTTCCATCACTAATGTTAATAAAACACATTCTTATTTTTAGACAAAAAATCAACCTCTTTTTATTCTTCACTTTTTTTTTTATTTTTTACTTAATTTTCTTTTTCGTATAATTAACTAGGTACCAATTGAATTTTTGCTATCCAACAATTAAAGGAAATAATTTTGTCATCAAACTGAAGTGACTTGACTTTTTTTAAAAATCTAATGTTTTGTTTTTCCTTCAACTTGAAAATTATTAAGGTGTTTCCTGGCAAAATTTTTCCAGATTTCAATCAGATAAATAGTGCCACAAGTCACTTGGGAAAAGTCGTGTTTTTGGCATTTTAAATTGAAAACAAAGAAGAGACCTAAAATCTAAGAACGTCGGCACCTGTGTAATTTTTTTTTATTTTTTGAGCCCACGAGTAAAATTGGTTGAGAATCAAAGCCATCATTTAGGAAATTCATTTTGCTATAAGCTTAGTGAGTGCGAGTGATTCTATGTCTAAGTGCCTCACTCGCACTCATTGAGGCTTATGAGAATTTCTGTATTTCCTAAATCCCGGCTTTATTTTTGAGCGTTTCAGCTTGAAACTTTCAGGGCATCTTCCTAAAGTATGCTTGCAGGTGCCAACTTTCCTCGTAGGTACTTTTGGCGTAAATTCTTCAATTTTAGCCAAAAAAAGTCAACTTTATGAGCAGCGCAACGTAGTGTCCAACGTTTGAACTAATCGACCCTGGAATCATCTTAAAAGCTTTAATTTAGCAAATTGAACTTTTCTAACCATCTGAAGTCATTTTGACTTCGTGTAAAAACAGCAGTTGTGAATGGCTAGTTACACGGCTGCTTTTGAATTCTTTTCAAATTAACATTAGTTGCCATGGCAAAAATGCTGCAATGCATTATTCAAACAAATTTTGTACCTAGGCAGGTTTAATGGTCGATTTCTTGCAAAAGTGCATCTGTGCTTCTCCAAAAAAATCAAGTGAAAAGTAATGCTAATTTCTAGGGGAAGATCATGAATGAGATCTGTTATGGGTCACCCTTTCAAAGACTCTCATTTTCAATTGCAGATACCACCAGTCATGATGGAAGTATAAAGGTGGAGGCATTGGCACCCGACCTATGTCACAGCTTGATGAATATGTACCCAAGAGACACGTGACTTGTGAGTGCGGTACCCGCAACACCCACCAGCATACACCCCCCTTGCCAGATTCTTCGCATTGTGACGTAGGTCGGGTATTAATGCCTCCACCTTTATACTGCCCTAATGACCAGAAGTGGCTTCACATCTACTGTAGGATTTTTTTTTTATCAAATAGGCAGAAAATTTATACCTTTGTTTTTTTAATAATACAGTTCCGCAGCTGTATGAGGATTATACAATATATTTTTACTGGCTAGAAATTGTTGCTCTAAAGAATGCTAATCAAAGTTCAAAACTAGACAATGTTGAACCTGCGTATGCTCCCAAGTGTTTGAAATTTTGAGGTTTTTTCCTCAAAAAATAAATCTCTTCCAGAGTTAAAAAATGAAAAGGAGATGAAAAAAATCCCAAATATTGCTTTCTGTAAGATGAGAAGTGCAAACATATTTCCAAACGGTTTTATGAGTAAAATTAGCTCATGTTGATTGAAGCTTTGTCTAAAAAGAACTCAAGAAATGGGCTATTGACAAGCCGTTGAGTGTATACTCATAAAAGCTCGTAAAAACTGAAGGAAATAAATTTATGCAAGCTGCGGTTTTGTGCGTTGCCTAAAGTAATCCAAGTGTACCTTGATTTACGTGTTCAACAAATTAATGTCTGTACAGTTAAACAAATTTTGAATTTGAAAATGGGTCTTTGATAACGCTATATTATCATGTCTCTGGTTTAGTTTGTTAGGAATAAAGTAAGTAGTCATGTAATCAGTGCTCCAAAATGGTTTGGATTACTTTGTGATTGACCTCTTGAAGCTCTCTCTTTTTTTTCAACCATCTACATCAAAGCTTTACGTTACTACCTCCGCGTCTCCTCTTTACGTTACTACCTACTCTAAACACTCTACAGAGTGACTATAAAGAAAGTCTCCTCTTAGAAGTTGGGATGGTGGCCATTGGAGGAATTGAAGGGGCTTTTTACCATTTTAGGGTCAATGTCTACTCAAACCTGCCATGAAGTTGACTTGAACGTAAAATTTCATGCAAATTGATAAAGAATTAAAATCTTGGGGCATGCGTTGAAATTTGAAATCATATATATATATATATACTGTAAAAAGAAGACGCCCCTTCAATTTTTCGAGTAGTAACCACCCTAATTTCTGAGTAGGCTTTTATCATAGTCACCATGTATACCAATGTCTCATTAGCTCCTGCTACATCAAGAGCACTTCTCAAATTTCATGTAAGTACCTACTCTTTATTCTCACTTTCTAGCTTAAAATTTTCTCCTATGCCAAAAATATGATTTGACAGAGGAATTTTTGAGCTATATCAAATTTTTTAGTGAATCGATGGAAACTGTCTCATGATGTTCAAGCTGCGCACACTTCATGAATTTTTTTCTAGACATAAATAGGAGTTCATTAAAAAATTGTTTCATACCAAGTAGAAATTGATATAGCCTATGTCCTGAGTCCATTGCAACTTATAAGGTCTAAAATTACATCAAGTTACAACAGAGGTCCTCAGGAGTTACTTCAAAGCCACTAAGTAAGATTTTTTTGGCCGAAAACAAATACTTAAAAGATTGATCTCTCCCATGAATCACAACTCATTCCGCTGGGAATCTAAATCATGTTATTAAGGCAATCTCTAGGAGATAAGCTCGTAAAACAAGGAGCGTGCTCTTTTGAAGAAATGCAAATTGAACTGCACCACTAATTCCAATGCAAAAGTACACCTCAAGTTTTATGAGCCCTCTCACCAAAACCAGCCTCAATTTCTCTTCAAACTCTTGATTTCCTATTGCTAGCTTACATTTGGATGGCTGTTCCTCTTCATCTCTTCGCTTTCGTTTCAAGCAAATCTTTTTAACTGTATCCAGAAACTTGTCTTTCTCTCTCTTTGTCCATTCAAACATTGGTGTTGGAAAAGGATGGACGGGGATGGGAGGGCTATCAAGCAAATTCCGCCCTTATACATCTGTCCTTTTCTAACGCATGGGATCAAATGGGTAAAGAAAGAGAAAGTTAAGTTCCTGGCAACCGCTATGGGAGGACTTGGTATCTATCAGCAAATGCAGCCAAGCTTACCTATCATACTCACACACTTTGGTGCTTATAAACTGGTTAAGGTTAAACACTAATACAAGTAAGTACCTATTGACAAAAAAGCTGTTGGAGTTAAGGTGATTCCTGGCGAAACTTTTCCAGATTTCAATTCAATGGATAGCGCCACTAGTCACTCAAGGGGAAAGACGTATTCTTTTGGCTTTAGAAATTGAAAACAAAGAAAGTACCTAAAATCCAAGAATGTCGGCACCTGCGTGGTTCTTGAAGTATTTTTAGCACCAAACAAGCAAAATTGGTTGAGAATTCATGCCGTAGTTTAGGAAGTTCATTTTGCCATAAGCTTAGAGAGTGTTACGATGTCTATTTTCTTCACTCGCACTCATTGAAGCTAAGAAAAAAATTTGTATTTCCTTTATTCCTGCTTCATTTATAAGTATTTCTATCAGCTTGAAACTTCCAGGGGATCTCCCTCAGATATGCTCTCAAGTGCCAATGTTCTTTTTGTGCTTTATGCGTATAATCATCAATTTTAGCTAAAAAATGTTGACTTAGTAAGCAGCGTGAATCGGTGTCGACGGTTCGAACTAATCGACCTTGGAATCACCTTAAGTCAAACAGCTTCGGTAGAGAGGAATCAACAACATGAAATCATGGGCACTGAAAGAAAATTTTCCAAGGGTGGAGGTTAAATCTCAAAATCAAATTTCTGAGGGGGACAACCCATGATTTTCATAAAGCTTGTTTTCAGCTCTTTTTTGAGAAAATTTGCGTGACAATGGCTCTCGTCTAATTTCCTGAAGGCAGGCAAGCCCCATTTGCATCCTTCTACCACTCCCTTGAATACATACAAACATAATCATCCGGGGTTGGTTCCTTTCTTCAAAAAGCCGCTCATCAATTTTACTTAACATTTTGGTTATGGGATGGTAGCAGATATATTCTGAAGAGCCCTGTCTTTCTCTTGCAGAGTCTCAAATTTAAGAAGCAGCTCCTGATGGCAAGCAAAATATATTCTTTGATGAAGAACTGTAATTAAGTTATTTAACACTTTTATTTTATAATCATTTGTAGGTCAACTTTTTAGTCACTACCCAGGACTAGAAGCAAGTTCCGGGATGCCAGCAGACTTTCTCCAAAGTAACTTGTACAATTTGAATTATTCAAATTATTGATGTGGACGGACGAGTGACAAGAATCCATCCCAAGTAATTCATTAGTCAATTTTCGAAACAGCCGAATTCCTCAAAATTTCCGCAGTTGCAAAAGGACACTGTGCGGGTAATAGCACCTTGTCCTCTGAGAGCTAACTGTCTTGTGAATTTTGTAGATTTCAGGAACTCTCCCTATTTGACAATAAATGCTTTTTCTTTGGTAGATTTAGGAGCTGTTATGGGTAGACACGCAGTTAATTTCATTTATGTCTTCTCACTTGACACATCAAAGTTTCCTTTTCTGAGACCATGTCTGAGCTTAGAAGTGGAACTTTCTTCTTCCAGTGTACTTAGATGTCGTTTCAAAAGAGTTTGCCTTTCACAGCTTTTTGAACTCATTCATGAAGGGGTGTATTTCCATCGTCTGCGCAAGTTGTCATACAAATGCAATCAGTAAAAACATTAAACGTACACCATTTGTGTAGATTTTGGTCACAACAACCTGCACAGAAGACGAAAATATGCCCCTCTACGCATGTGTAGAAAGAGCTGTCGACAAAAAATGTTTCTGAAAGGACCTCTAGTTACAAGAGGAGATGTTGATGAGTAACTTGTTCTCATTTTTATTTGAGCTTTGTAAAAGCTAAATATTATTCCATCAATTTTTTACTCTGTTAGCTTTTAAGATTTTACAAACAGAATTTTTAAAAAATTAAAATTGTTTTTTCTTTAAACTCTAAGCTAGGGTTGTGCGGTATTGATTTTGGTAATTTCTCGGTATTTAGCTATATATGTGACTACAGCCTCTAAACAAGAGAGACTGATATAACTGGTGTGGGTAACAAAAGCCAGAAGCCAACCAAATACTATGAAACTGTCAAAGTATTGGTGAATAGCATTCCTGTGTCATAATACCGGTGGGTTCCCTTAAAGTTATGCAAAACACCAAAAAATAAGCCAGTTCGGTATTTTACAAGACTTTAAACGCAAGGTATTATGATATGGGAATGCTAATGTATCAATACTTTGACAGTTTCATAGTATTCAGTTGGCCTCTGGCTTTCGTTATGTGTGGCAAGTTCATCAGTCTCACTCGTTCAGAGGCTGATATACTAAATACCAGAAAATCACTGAAATCAATACCGCACAACCCTACTCTAAGCTTTTACAAAAAATGTCTCCCATAGTTTTAGGATACCCGGATGTATAAAAGGTGAAATAGCTCTCATATTTGTTTCTCCTCTGTGTAGAGGTATCAATAGCTTGCTTCCTACGTAAAAAATAAGTTTCCTTCTCCCTGGATAGCGCTGTATTAAGTTCATTTTCCCACATTGATTTTGTGATAAAGCGAAGAGCAATGGCAAAAACAGGCCGTTTTTCGCCTCTTCTTTGGGTTCTCACGGATCTTTTAAAAACATGTCTCAAATGATACCTTATGATCAGTGGCGTGCGCAGGATTTTTCTTGGGAGGGACTCGCACTGATAAGCGATTGACTGAAAATTATTCCCCCTTCCCCTCCACCCCAAAAAATCGGAGCCGCTGCCACTGCTTATGATGACCTAATACTTTGGTGAAAATACTAGCTGGAGTTCTAGGATGGTCCCCGAGATATAGCCCCTTCAAGTTCCCCCCTAAAAATCGAATTTCTCGTTTATATCTTGTAGGAATTTGCACCCATTTCCTTGAAAATAGGGTTCCAGAGGTATTTCTACGCGTTTTAATCATTTTTGGGGTAAAAAATTGTATTAGAGTTTTAGAGGGGGTTGGGGGGGGGAATTTTTTCAATTTTGTGTGTGCTAAAAGTTGCTGAATTTGTATGAAAAGGTGAAATTAGTACACATATTCGAAAAAAGCGTAAAAAAATGAAGAACTTTGATGTGATTGGTTTTTTCCATCCGATGGATATACCTCGAGAAAATCGATCTCAAAGTTCACAGTTATGCCGGTGTCGCACCACTGCATTCAAGACATCCAACGTACATAACTGGAACACAACTTGTGAACTTTGAGATCGATTTTCTCGAGATGTATCAATCGGACGGAAAAAACCAATTCATCAAAATTCTTCATTTTTTTACACTTTTTTCGAATATGTGTACAAATTTCACCTTTTCCTACAAATTCAGCGACTTTTAGCACACACAAAATTGAAAAAAATTAGCCCCAAAAACCCCCTCAAAAACTGACCCAAAACAATTTTAGACCCCAAAATGAAAAGAACGTGTAAAAATACCCCTGCATCTCAATTTTCAAGGAAATCGGTGCAAATTCCTACGAGATTTACGAGAAATTCGGCTTTTAGGGGGAACTTGGGGGGCTGTATCTCGAAGACCACGCGAGAACTCCAGCTAATATTTTCACCGAAGTATTAGGTCATCATGAGGTATCATTTGAGACATGTTTTGAAAAGATCTGTGAGTACCCCAAAAGGGGTGAACTTTGCCGTCGCTCTTTGATTGCGAGAAGAGACAATAAATTATTACTATTTTACTGCTCTCCTTCAATTTTATTCAGAACGAAAAAACATAAAAACAAAAATGGATGTCTTACAAATTAATAAACAGAACATAGAAAAAAATAAAAATGAAAAAGCATGGAGTGAAATTCTCAAGCTCAAAAAATTGTCAACATATTTTAGTAGTACCAAATTGTAGCAATAATTAATAGTAGCGGTAGTTGCAGTAGAAGCAGTAGCAGAAATCCCACTGTCCAAACACTATAGTTTGTTACAATCGGAAGAGACTCTAAACAATTCTAAAATTTCCGGAAACCTATATCATTTGCTAGAAGTCTTATATGATCAGAAAGAATATTTTTGCAACTGTAAGTACAGAGCTTGTTTAGCATTAATTGTATTTAAAGTTTGTTAGAGTTTGAAGATTACATGATGCTCTGATCTGGTAATCGTATCAATAGTCAGAAATTGTACAACTACATACGTTTTTTTACAGGTTAAATAGGTGATTTTCTAGGAAAATAAAAAATAGAAAACATAATAAAAATGAACTAACAGATCACTTTGTTTCAATTTCTACATTAATACTGCATAACTAGTTAGTTAGAAAAAGAAATAGAGAAATCTTCCAACAAAAATTTTAAATTAACTTAAATCCAATTTCAGTCGACAGGATGCTGGTTATCGTGTGTTTGAGTCGAGATAGTTGCCATGGCAACGAGTAGGTCAATAATATGGGGAGGCTTGAAGTTGACCCTTTGGTCCTCTTTGATTCAAAAAAGTTCTAACTTTCCAAGAAAGTAGGAAAGCTTGAGCCTTTCCAAGCCCTTATGATGAGCTGCCATGCAGTGAGCATGGCGTCTTAAAAGAATGATTCAAGTTGGCGCAAATGGAATGCTGCTATCCAGACAATTTGGCCCCAAGTTAATTGATCGAAACTGGTGAGACATCACTACCCAAGAAGGTCAATCAGCTTACGGACAAAATGAATTGAGGTGGCCCCATTGCAATAGAGCTGTCTTAAATCACTCAAATAGGATACCGAATGCTGCTGCTCGACTCCAGTGTATGTGCTCAGCGCCCAGAGTGCTGTGAATCAATGAAGGTGATTCCACCCAAAACTTTTCAAGATTTCAAAAAATTTTCAATCTGATGGATGGCACCACTAGTCACTTTTGAGGGAAGTTGTGTTTTTGGCATTATAAATTTGAAACAAAGAAAAAATGTAAATTCCAAGAACATCAGCACTTGCGTAAAGTTTTTGTGGATTTTTTGAGCCCAAAATGAGCAAATTTGATTGAGAAATATATCCGCGACATTGGAAATGATTGAGAAATACAGCCGCGACATTGGGTATTAATTTTGCCATAAGCTTGGTGAGTGCGAGTGATGCTATGTCTATCTGTTTCACTTGCACTTATTGAGTCTAAGGGGAATTTTCGTACTTTCAAAATCCCGGCTTTATTTATGAGTATTTCAACTTGAAATTTTCAGGGGATTTCCCTGAGGTATGCTCGCAAGTGTTTGTACTTTTTGCGTACCTTTATCAATTTTGCCAAAAGCTGTTGACTTTTGAAGCAGTGCGATGCGGTGCCATCCGTTTGAACTAATCGATCCTGGAATCACCTTCATGGTAAATTACTGATGGCTGTATGTAAGTAACTCAATTCAAACATCATCATGATTTGCAACAAGAAAAATTTACTATATACATACAGTCAAAATGGTTTACCTTAATCTTAATAGTTTTGAAAAATAATCTTCCTTGACAGTGTTAAACAGATAACAGCTAACAGCAATTCCCGCATATCTTTCGAATACAATTCTGTGATCAATTTATAAAAAGTTTCTACCCGCTTCTCAACAATTTATTCAAATTTGACTCTCAATTGTGTTTCTCCTCTTTTTTTTCTCTTTATATTTGTGGACCATATGATTTTAATTGATGGTAGAAAAAGGAGGAGGAAAGGTCATCAGTATTCACTTTTTACAAATTGATTAGTAAGTCTCCACAATGGCACTTTAATTTTCTAAAGCACAATGAAGTGTCAGGCAGGCCTGCAGAATATTCCTGATTCGGTGATCCCTGGAACTGATCCATGCGGAAATTATGTAGCAACATTCTGTTTGCATTTAATTTTTTTTCAGGTAAAATTTCATTGCCCACGCTGATTTTGAGGTGAAATATCATCAAGCGCACTAATTACGAGGTGAAATTTCATCGACCCCGTGAAGTTGACCTCTACGCAAAAAATGTGACAAAACAGAGTTTGTGCGGTAAACAATTTTTGGGATTGCAGGAGAATACAGAGGTTGTGGAAGATTCTGCAGGCCTGGCATCAAGTATCATTGCATGAGAAATAATTTTGAAAAACTTTGTTGAAGATTGAAATAAGAAGGCTCAGAAGCAGAAATACTACTTGGTCAGTAACTGAATCAATCTGTGAGATTTCTCTGCACAGTACCTTCAGTTTTATTTTTATAATTTCCAATGAAAGCTCAGGGACCACTTCTCTAAAAAAATGATGATTTGCTAACAGCACGCAAGTAAACAGAATTGGTAGGAGATTTGCCTGAAGCGTCTTTTTAGATTTCAAGTGACTAAGAAACTTGCTTTGACGGTTTTGGGGACTTCATTTCAGCAGTGACAGATCAAGAGGAGAGTCAGCATTTGAGAAGATTGTTTTGAAATTTTCGCGATCCTCCTCAAGAAGTTTCGCCTCTTCGCCAGAAAACCTGGTGATCAGATCGGCTTGACTTCTGCCTTTTAGGGGGTTTTTCTCACTCACCACCTTAGATTTATTGAGAAGTTTTGAGTGATATTTACGGCGTGAATTTAAATGACACGATTTTTCGTGAGTGTTGAGATTGCGTTTGTGAGAAAACACTTTACCACAACCATCAACAGAGCAAACAAAAGTTTCAGGACTAGCTTCATGAAACACGAAAATGTGTTCCTTTAATAATGTCTTTTGGGAAAACTTTTGATCGCAAGTCGCACAAGTAAACTTATTGTGATCATGTATTTCTCTTTTATGCCTACGGTAAGCAAATACGTTGTCAAAATGGACATCAGCACAATCAGTGTACTTACATTTATAAATTTTGGAGCGATGCGACTCACTTAGGTGTCTCTTTAGTGAGTGGTGGTCGAAAAATTTGGCTGGACATTGTTCGCATTCATAAGGTGGTTTACCGGTGTGGATGAATAAGTGCCTGTCCAACTTACTTTTTGCTTTGAACGCTTCAGGGCAAAAGGAGCATTTGAATTTTCCTTCACCAAAATGATGACGAAGATGAACCTGAAGGCCAAAGCTGGTAGGAAATGATTTAGGACAGCCAATAATACAGCATTGGAAGTCACAGGGTTGTGTGGTTTCCTTAGGCAGGTCAAATGATGAGTCATCATTAGAATCGACTGGTTTCAGATTTCTGAGATCCTTGAGAAGTGACTTCTCCTCATGAGAAATGCTAGTGATCATATTGACTGGATTTCTACCTTTTTTAATATTCTTTACACTAGCTATCTTGGGTTTATTATGAAGACTCAAGTGATGTCGAAGCTTCTGCTGTGAGACAAATGCTTTTGGACAGCCTGGATGCGGACATTTATATTTAACATTCAGATGATTTGATTTTACATGGGTGATGAGATTACGTTTGAGGGTATATACTTTACTGCAACCATCAACAGAGCAAGCAAATGTTTCAGAATTGGTTTTATGGGTTGAAAGAATGTGTTCCTCTAAACGCATCTTTCGTGCAAACTTTCGACTGCAAGTGGCGCAGGTAAACTTATATCTATTATGCACATAACTTTGGTGTTTACGATATGCAGATATATTGTCAAATTGAATGTTATCACAGTCAGCATGAGCACATTTATAAACTTTGGAACGGTGCGACTGACGTTTATGTTTATTATACAAGTGAAGCTCAAAAAATGTGGCGGAGCAAAGTTCACATTCGTAGGGTGCTTTACCAGTGTGGATAAATGTGTGCCTGTCCAACTTACTTTTAGTATTGAAAGACTCAGCACAGTGAGAGCATTTGAATTTTTGTCCACCAAAATGACGATCAAGATGACGCACGAGGCCACATTGGGAAGAGAATAATTTAGTGCAGCCAGTAACACCACATTTGAAAGAAACGGGTTTCACAATTTCCTTGGAGAGTGGTTTCTCATGGCAGTTTTCAACATGTCTCTTCAAGTGAGCTGCCTGAGAGTAATCTTTGTTACAGACCTGGCATTGGAACAATGACTCTTTGAGATGCACTTTCCTTGTATGAATTGTTAGCTTGGAGGGTCGTGCAAACGATGCTTGACATAATGTGCATGAATGTTTCATTTCTTTAAGTATGAAAAGGTAAGTTCACTTACAGGCAACTTTGAATGCAGCTGTGTTCTCTCATCTACAAGAAGATGTGGAAGGTAATTCTATTTCAATGCTGAAGCTCCAAGCTCTTTCACAGAACAGGTCATATCCTTCAGTTCCTCAAACTGATTTTTCAAGGTACTATTTACTTTTTTCAGTTGCTGCAATACATCTTCAAGATTACTGCTATCATCCACTAACTTTTTGATTGTTTCATAGTGTTTGTTGGCCATTAAATTCTCTGCATCAGAGTCTGTTTCCTTGTTGATGCTCAAGACTTCTGAAGGACCTGGAAAAAAAAAAAAAAATCAAGAAGCAATAATAAGTGGTAAGTAAAAAAAAAATAAAATGGCTAAGAACAAGCAAAAAAAAAAAAAGGGATTCGAAAATCTTTTCCAAGAGTTACTTAGACCTGAGCAGGAAAGCCACAATGGGGCTGTTGCTCATTTTGGATACACTCGATTTAAGGTTCCATGCATAAGTAAAAACCTAAAAATATAACGATGGTAACTTACGGAATCCACTCGGCACTCCTGAACACATAAAATACTTTTAAACGCACTATCATAGCGGCAGTTTTGGGCACCAATGATAGGAGATTGCCATCTTAATTTTGTCACTTTTTCTTTGCAGGGAAGGAAGATTCACAGTAACTAGTCACCAGAGCAGTGATTAACAGCCGATTAATGGTAACCTGACACCTGGTGACACTGGTGCCGAAGGAAAGTCGTCTGTTATTGGCTACTTACTGATGGACTGACATTATTATTGGATGGGAATCTCCCATTATTGGTGGCCAACACTGCCATTACACGTTAAAAGCATTTCATGAGTTTAAGAGTGAATTTTGTAAGTTTTTAGCGATACCATCATTACTTTTGGAGGTGTTTAAATAAAAATAAACCCTTGAATTGCCTGTAGCGAAAGTGTGCAACAGCCCCATTGAGGGCTTTAAAGGAAATAGGTGCAGGTATAAGCATTAAACCAACACCTGCTGTCCTTATTGGCCATTGGCTAGGAAATTTGTTGATTCCTGAAGATTCTCTGGATAACAAGAGAACTTACAATATCTTCTGAATATAATCTGGATCTTTAACAATGAGAGGTGTACACCTTTCCTCACGCAATTCTCAAAGCAAGTAATTATTGGGGTTGTAAGATGAGTCGAATCAGATTTTAACACAGAGAGAAGTTTAAGTATTCACATTGGTAAGGTACTCCTGAGGGTAGCAAAACTAGCAACCTCCTTAAGTATCTGTCATTTTAATCATGTAAACTTGAGATAGAGCAAAGGTCTGAATTTTGATTCTTCTTCACGAAAAAGTAATATCGTGAAGCAAACTGAAAGGAAAGACATTTTTGATAATGATGTAGGTCTTGTGGTTACAGAGTTACAATGTCTGACCAAAATATACACAGTTTCAATCGGAGCATGAGTGTCATGAAGTCTTTACCAGACACGTAGCATATCATCTGGCATCATGGTATTCTGTCCATTTTAACCCATGAAAATAATAAATAAGTAGTTGAGTGTTCACTGCGCAGTGGACACCTTTGAATAACTTTTCGAACTTTTTGCTTGGCTTTAGACTTGCACAAACTGCACAGTACACAAGCAGAGCTCAGTTTCCGTCCAGTTAAGACTAGAGTATACTATAAGGCCCGAGTATTCTAGTTTCTCGCTACTAATGAGTGAACCGATTCTCACCAAAAATGGCGACGATCGGCATATCAGGAATGTAAACATTGAGCGAGCAAACACATTGCTACAGTCGTGTTGTATTTGTTAGTAATTTTTTTGTTTTAAAATTAATCGTGATTGTATATTTAAAACAGAAAAACGAGTTAATCAACATATTTCGATAGCAAGGTACTCACGTAAGCGTGTTTTGTATTATTTGAATGGCGCGCCAAAAACCTGTCTTCTAACCGCACAGTCGATTTTGCGAACCGAAAATGGCGTCGTTGAGTATACTCAAGTCTTACAGTATATTCCATTAAGACACATTAGTCCTCCAAAGTACACCAACAATCAAAAACCAATCATGATCTTGACATCAAGTTCACAGGACCTTTGCTACTGATCAAAACACAAATCCAGGATTTATGGGACAAGTAGAACTTTGAGTATCGAGTTCTGACAAGAAGCGGTGCCAGCTTCCAAGTTGCATCAAAACGCATCAGAGAGTAGTTGGTTAGCAAAGACATTCAATTCATTGCTACTCAACTGCTCACCGATGCGCTTTGATGCAACTCGGAAGCGAGCACTACTACTTGTAAGAACCCGATACACAAAATGCTTCTGCTTTATAGCGTTGACCATGTTCAAAGAGGTATCAGGTGAGAAATTGGTTGGCAACAAGCCAAGACTCTTTGCAAACGAGAACGACTCAACGAAAGGTCTGACTGTGTTTCACAGACTGGTTGACTAAATACTTCGGTGCATTTTTTTATTCATCGGAAGAGCACTGCTGCAGCTCCGATGTAAAGTAAATGAAACCATGCTAAGAAATGAGTGGTTAGGGGTGCCTCCAGTGCAGCATTAATCTATATTCAAAGACTCCAAAATCAGACTAAGGAGCTCTGAACAAAAGGCTGCTGCAATACCATGGCTACTCCGAATAACTCATTTCTTAGTATACTTATATAGCCGGAAGGCTCCTTTGTACCAAATTAAAAATAAATAAATAAATAAATAAATACTTCCATTTACTTTACATCAAAGCTGCACCAATGCACCTTTGATGAATTAAGAATCGCACCACTTGTCAAATCTTGAAACTTGGAATGAGTCTACTATGGTGATCAGGATGCGTGCATCAATGTCATGCTACAAAATTTTGTATGACGGTCACACCAAGCAGTAATATCAACTTGATTCACATTGCTTCAAACAGGCCAATTTACTTGACTTGATGGATAACCATTTGATTCATTTTTATCACACACAATACCTCTGTCTAGCAAGATTAGTGGAATTAAACATTTACAATTGTTTTCTCCATGATTCAGTGTCCACTGTCCAGAAAAACCCAGCAACACACAGTTTACTATCTGAAACCTTGAAGACAGTTAAATTTAAAGGGCATCAGACAGCTCTCCATGTTACCTACATAGTAGATGTCACCGTATGTTAGCGCATTGAGCTTGCCGCCCGCACAGAGTCACTAATGCAATGACCACCCACATAAATTCAGAACCATCACCTGGGTCAACCATCAGCCTGTTAGTAGAGTTCATATTTCAGTGCTTTGACTTCTAGGCGCAGACATGGACGAATACATAATTAAGGGCAGCTGAATCCTTATCTCCCACCGGATAAAATCTGCTATCAATTTGGTAGCACAACAAGCAGGAGCTTCATCAGTTAGCCACAGGTAAGGTCCCTAGAGAAAACCAGGTACTCTCGCTTGAGATTCTGGAGTCTTCTGCGTAGCGGGACGTTTGAATTCACGTGTATTTAAATGGGCGGAACAAACTTTTTCATCTAAACTTTTAACTATCTTCTGAGACTAAGTTTGAAACCAAATTTTTTTTAACTTAAACTAGACCCTTTAAATTTCAATTCTGGGAAATATCTTAGATACCAGTCAATTTTTTCATAGGTAAACAGCCCTCTGAAACAACCTCTAACAAAGTTGTGGGTGAGGAAGGGTGGAGGGGGTCTAGGCGCTAGCGATGAGCGGAGAAAGGAGGGACTCAGCAGCTCCGTTCGGCTCTTCTCGGCAATACTTGGCATCGCCCGGTGGTCTTTCACTCGCTTCTGATTGGCTCAGAGGAATGGAGGTCCTCTTCCCATAGTGAGAAAGGGGAATCGAGTACCTGGTTTTCTCTAGGGACCTTAGCCACAGGTATCAGATAGGAAGTGGGAGGGAAAGAACACAACACAAATCATCGAGTTATGAGATCCCTAATACATATACAGAAGGTTTAGATTTCGCTGTTGATCATGCTAGCATCGCGCATAACAAGAGTTCGTCGTACTTTATTATATGTTAACCCATAGTGTAGTGTAGAGTTGAAAATGCAACTGGCATAAACCGGGGAAACAGTCCTCTTGTACATCTTCCATGAAACAAACATGTAGTAATGAAAATATGGGTCAAGCGGCAGGCCTATAAGAAATGTGCTCAGGTTGAACTTTGAGGAAGTTCTCAAAGAGTACTGACACTGACTTACTAATCTAAAACACGGTAGGGATACTTACTTTAAGTCATGATGGTAAGATGAAAATACTAGAAAAGGAATTCGAAGATGAGAGGGTTAGTGGCGAAATGATTGTGAACTATAAGCAAAAAAGTGTGCTTAGACAAAACCGATTCAAAATGACTGAGAGACGAATTTCCGTCCGAAAAAATCAAGATAAAATCAGTTATAAATACTAACTTTGAAGACTACACCCTTGAGATTCAGCTTCACGCAAATCCTCGAAAACTTGATTGAATGTTGGAGGCAGTGGCTGCGATTCGTTGGATTTACTGTCCAGCATGATTAGGATTGCTTCGAATGAACTTATCTGCGTCTCGGTCAATGAAAGTTGAAGAAAGTACTAAACTGAAAGTGGAACTCCTAACTAACCTAACCTAACCAAGGCTCGACGGCAAAGAGTAAACAAGAGTCGCAATTGAATGGAAGGCCTGGCCTGGGCTGGCCTCTGATTGGCTGCAACGGGTGGAGCAAAAATGACTCAGGGTATAGGGAAAATAACACGGGATTTTCGTTCCGGGGCGTTTATCTCGAAACCTAAGCAAAATCGTACCAAAACAATTTATACGAGTCGATTCAGCAGATTTTTCCGAACAATTTGATAGGTCATAAGTGCCACTTTATTGCAAATTCGAAAAGACTGTTTCAGTTTAAAAGTACGCACAATAGTGAGTTACTCAAACACTGCTCGAACACACGCCAAGCATGTAATCACACTATTGTGCGTACTTTTAAACTGAAACAGTCT
This sequence comes from Trialeurodes vaporariorum, assembly GCA_011764245.1. Taxonomy (NCBI): domain Eukaryota; kingdom Metazoa; phylum Arthropoda; class Insecta; order Hemiptera; family Aleyrodidae; genus Trialeurodes; species Trialeurodes vaporariorum. The sequence continues at coordinate 35,849,070 of VMOF01000388.1, forward strand.
TTTCGAATTTGCAATAAAGTGGCACTTATGACCTATCAAATTGTTCGGAAAAATCTGCTGAATCGACTCGTATAATTGTTTAGATACGATTTTGCTTAGGTTTCGAGATAAACGCCCCGGAACGAAAATCCCGTGTTATTTTCCCTATACCCTGAGTCATTTTTGCTCCACCCGTTGCAGCCAATCAGAGGCCAGCCCAGGCCAGCCCGCGTTCGGATCCCTTATCTACGTTGACCACGCAGGCCTTCCATTCAATTGCGACTCTTGTTTACTCTTTGCTCGACGGGCTCGACGATGCAACAAAAATACAGCTGCGATGTTGCCATACGTTACATATTTCTTTCAGAGGGTATTTCAGGCGGTATTGGTTTTAGTAATGGCGACTGCCGGCGATGAGCGTTCCAAACAAAGCCAGTTTGTCTCTCTCGCTCTCACGTGACCCCTATGTACTGCCATCTCACTCTAATTTCAAAAATCGTATATAGAGACTTACTTTGTGAAATTTTATGGCAGAAATGAAATTCTCGAGGCATTTTAATGCGATTTTGATAATAATATGTCGTAAAACAAGGCCCTGTATACGAATTTCGATACTAGAAAGAGATGGATATACATGGGGGTCACGGGAGAGTGAGTGAGATAGTTTGAAACGCTACGCGAGTTTTATCACAACCGATTGCGACCGATGAGTGCATTGTTGTGGTTGTTGGCTAACCGTTGACTTCGCACCAAAACCGTCTGCAGAGTTGCTGTTGCTACCTGGAGTAGACTAAATATATACACGAGTACTATTATTTCTCCATTCTTCGTTTTGTTTTGACTTAATTATTAGAGCCAAGCTCCATGGGGATTGAGCTGAACATTCCCAGCTCTTAGAAGCTTTCACCGGTGTTTATATATTGTATCAGCTTTTTATTTATTTATAATTACTATGTCAGAGTGTGCTGACAGCGGCTCAAGTTTCTTATCACAAATTCCGTGCTCATCATGGTGATATCGTCTCTTCATCATTGATATTCGGCATTCTTATAAACAATGGCTGAACCAAATTGGCCCTGGCAGTATAGCTTCCCACCATTTTTCACGTGAGTCAATCATTTCTTTATCACTTCTATGCTGTCGTCCTGATCTCAAATTGTTTGAAATTTAGTTGCACGTCTGGGCATTTTGCATGTTCAATATACTTTGTATTGAACCTAGACTAATTCGGACATAGCGTTGAAAATTAGAGTAAGTTCAGCTCACGCATTCTGAGTTTGCATCGGGTTCTGATGAGGAGCTGTGCTTGCTTCTGATATGCATCAGCATGCCTCCGTGAATGGTTGTAAAAAGGAGTCAAAACTCTTTCCCAACTGAACGCTGATTTGTTTTCGTGCATTTTAACGAAGCGCGCCGCTACTTGTCATTTTATAAAAAGGCACCACTATTCGTCAGAACCTGATTGTTAAAATAGCGCTTGCCTCATATCAACCAGTAGTTTTGACTCCACCAATCAGATGCGAGATAACTTGCAGTCAGAGACAAGAGAGGTTAGGTCGCATCAGAGAGTGTCATGCGCAGCGGTCAGTTTTTTTAGGCCCTCTGCGTGCTCAATGTATGAATGCGCAGCCTGTCCGCTAATGCAGATATGTCGTCTGCGCTTGACATCTGTAATGCCAACTCTTCTTCATTGCGGCCTCTCAGCAGCGGATCCAGGCTTTGCAATATTTTTAGGTCCTAGAGAAGCTATACTGCTGCTCTGGCAGTAACGGAGAATCAGAGCAGTGATGTTACTGCTCTGGCTGTTTCCCAATAGTATTATCGATGGCGCAAGTAAGATATGACACAAAGTGGAAGAATGTGGAAGAATGTGTGTGTGCGTGTTGGTATCACCAGCAGAGCTCTGTCTCATGAGGCTCCTTCATATACCTTGCTTATGAGAGCTTGGTGAACCCACTTGAAGACAAGATTTACAATCAATTGCAGACTTTAGGAAGGAGTGAAACACTGATCTTTCCAGGTGAGCCGATGGCTCCCTTCTCTTATGGACTTCCGTACTGTTAGTCTTTGGAACGATGAGTGGGGCTCAACTTGCAAACTTTTGCTACAGGTGATTGAAGAGTTAATTCTTGCATATAAACAACATGAATGCTGTGTTTTTGAAGTTTTTATATCATATGTTGTAGTCTCAGTGATACATCATTAAGTGGTTTTTTCAACAGTGTTACAAGAAGTTTATGATCTGTTTCTACTGTGCATTTTTGACCATGCACAGAAGAATGAAATCTAACGCATCCGAACAAAATTGCGATTTTATTCAAATTGAAAAGCGGGAATAAGTAGCAAACTTTGAGAGGTAATTGAAAACTTACAAATAACTCTCCGGAGCAATGTTTCTTTTCTAAATCTGATGGCTAGAATCTATTCTACATGAAATTTTAGCCATTATACATGTATTCATTGTATGCAGGTCTATTTTCTGAGTTCAGCCAAAGACGCAGAAATGGAGCTTTTGGTTGCGAAAGTGGTAATGTCTCCGTTGCAAAATTTCAGAATTTCCTTTGAGAATTTTACTTTACATGCAAGCACAAGCTGCAAGCTTCTTTCAAAACAATGTTCTGTTCATTTCTCATATTCTCATCTTGAAAATTATTGAAAGAAATCAGTTCACATTTCCTCAAAAAATAATAGGCGAGACACTACGGAGTTATACTCTCCTATCATGCTATTACATCCATTGGAACAAAATCCAGTTTAATTTTTAGTTGGTATATCATTTTTCTTCACTTCGTTAATGAGGCTTGCGTACAGATTTGCCGCCGTAGTCCCTTCATCGCCTCTATCAAAATCTTCTTTAGAAAAAACAGGGTATAAAGAAAAAAACTGACTCTTGATGCGACCTATATCTTGCCAGGAATATCTAACAACAATGGTCGAGACCTCAACCCTACCGATATCCGTTGATTCATCAGTCAGTAGACTGAACTTTGTTTCTTTAAGTTTTTTTACAAGAGCCATTTGCCCACTTTTTGCAATAACATTGATATTAACTGCTGTTGATTTGGTCCTTTTACAGGAATTTTTGGGCGATTTCAGAGTCAGGGAAACAAGCCTGCAGTAGTGGAATTAAATGGTCCATTAACATAAAACGATAAATCTTGCTCACTTAGGAGAGCCACAAGTTTTATTTCTGCCACTTCTGCTAAATAATCTAAGGATGGTGGCAAAGGTTTATCAGTGAGGGTTATCTGGACAGATTTAGCATCAATTTTTCTTACATTCTCTTTGTGCTCACCACTATCCGTATGTCTTTTTAAAGTGGTTATTTCAGAAACTAGGTGTTTGTCACAAATTTTGCAGTATGCCTCACCTTTTTTTGAGTCCTTTCCGTTTAGACCGAGATATCCAAGCTTTCAATATTGGATGACTCAACCATGAGGCAGAAAATTTGTGCTCTTTATTTTTCGCTGTCCGTTTTTGTTTCTTGGTTAAGGGCTCGGACGAAGGGATAGAGGAGTCCATAGATGCTGACGTTGCCTCCTTGCTAGTGCCACTAAGCTCGCTTTCTTCAGAAGAATACAAATCTGATTGTGAGAAATCAACGGAAGCATCATCCTCTAACTTTTTTGCTTTACCGACATTAGGTTTAACTTTTTTCTGACAGGGCTTAACAAATTTAGAAAATTTATTAGAAACTTGCTTTTTTAAGGAGATTTTCTTTTGATTCATGTTTTTTATTAGTTTTTCAAAATTCTGTAATCCAAGATGGCCGCCATAGTCATACTTATCGGCGGCGATCTTGGATTTGGGAATTTTGAAAAACTATCATCAAACATGTATTCAGCGACCCAAAAAACCCCCATCCACCCAGTTTAAATGAATTTCATCAATTATTGGTGGAGCAACATTTTTTTTTGCAGAATCGAAAGTCGGCAAAACCCTATTTTTGGCCTAGATTTGAAACTTTGCGCGGTCATAACTCTTGAACGAAACTTTCCCCGGCATCGCGGTTTGCGCCATCTTAAAGCTTATAGGACCAGCTTTCGTCACGAAAGTGTTTTGTTCAGATTCCTACATTGCGCATATTTTTCAAACTCAAAAAAACAATTTTTTAAAAATTTCTAAAACCGAAAAAATGGAAAAAAATTGGCTCAAATATTTTTTAAAGTAATCTTTGTAGGACATCAATCGAAACGTCTTTAAAAGGCGCATCTTTTAGCGCAAAGTTCCTATCGATATTTCTTTTTGTTCAAAAGTTATGGGACACTGAAGGTTTTGACTTTAACCTCCTACCCCCCCCCCCCCCGTTCCCAGCTGACCAAATTTAGAATACGGTAAATATTCTGAAAGCTGACGTGTAGCTCTTTCATCCCTGAAAGTTTCAACATTTTCTGAGGGGAGGGGGTCACTCCTAATGGTAGCTGGATGGACCCCTTTGAGAACCCCGCTAAACAACAAAGAACTAACCACACCATTAAGCAATAATATGCCTCATCCTCTCACAAATGCACCCAACAATAACCTCCAAAATCCCAAACTTTGAGAATCTTGGGCTTTTCCATAGGGCTATTGCATGGTAGAAAAAAATATCAAAACAAGGTTGCCAAAATTGTCAAAAACTACTCACGAGAACAACAATCAAACTAAACAAAAAGGAACAAAATTCTAACAACAAGTAAAAAAAAAAAAAATAAACGGGGAAAAAGAAAAGAAAAAAATTCAAAAATGAAGAGGAAGAGGAAGAGAACCCTCGAGGGACAAAAACATGAGAAAAATTAAAATATGAAAAATGCAACAACAACGTCAAAAATCACACGCCGCACCGCGGTAGCGGTGTCGGCCAAGCGTCTTTGATTGTGAGAGACTCTATTTACAGAGGAGAGGACGACAACCATCGCCTTAGCAGAGGCGACTATGCAATTGATACAGCCTTAGTGTACGCAGGAGAAGTATCAAATTAAGTGAAGGCGCTCCAAACCCGATTACAGTTAGAAACTCGAGCGAGTGGGGCCTGGTGATGCCAGGTACTTTAGACCAAAGATACGGGTTGAAGGTCGAAAGTTATTATTTAAACTTGAGAAAAGTTACTTGAATAATTACAAGGAGGTAAATTCCATCCATCGTGTTGAGAGTAAATTCAAGCAGCAGACTTGACCATTGTGTGGCATCATATCAGGCCGTTTTAAGCCATACAACACAACGGAGCAGGGTTTTAATGTTTTTTTGCTTGACCGTTTTTGTTCTGCACTCTCGTCCCGACGAGAGTTTTTGGGTAAATATAAATTACGCAGTTACGCTGAATGTTTAAATGAAAAAAATACTCTGGAAAATTGAAAGTTCCATCGTTAAAGAAAAGACGAGAAAAAGAAATATTCCTATCTTAGAAATAAGCTTTGGTAAGATGAACTTAAAATTGTCGATCTTTTTTTTAAATCGTAAAGCCTGGTTCTTCTTGTCACTTTTTTTTTTTTTTTTTTTTTAATTCAGTTGAATTTCGGTGAAAGCGTTCCGTACATCAACGTATTGGAATCTGAGAGCAGAAACAGAGTCCTCTCTTGATGACCATCTCGTCGCGCATACTTTGTTTTAAGTCGGAGATGGAGCCTTATTGGAGTTTTTTAGCAAATCTCACCTAATAATACTGCTGCTAAAAAATAAAAACAAATCCTGAACAGCATCAAAAAAAGATGCCGCAACTTCGACTCCGCTCACTGCGCGTCATTCAGAACTAAATTCAAACTATGCGCAGCACAGTGAATATGTGTTGAGCTTTCTTCAAGTGCTGAAAGCCTAGCTTGCAAACCGGAATATTCTCCATTCATCACCCGCGCACCATCATATCCTTGACAGTGACACTTACAAATGTCAACGCCTTTAACATAAAAAAAATAAATTATACATTTTTCAAACCCAGCTGCACTCTGGTCGATAAGGTCGATGATTGGATGGAATCCGACAAAAGACTCTTCATCATCGATTTTCACCGGCCTACGAGAACTGTCTTTTAACAACTGAATGAAGCGAAAAATAACACTTAGCTGATCCACTTTTGATATGTCTTGTGTTGTAACGAGTATTATTGAAAAATAAGGGTTTTTTTACTCTCATGAAAAATAGCTGTCTCAATCTGGCGAGCTACAAGAGCAATGATTTAGTTTTGAATTTTGGGGCTTAAATATTTAACTTTTGATTGATTCTTAAGAAGTTCATTGAGCACCGGGTCGTACGCTGCTAATAACTGGACTATAGCTAGAAAATTTCAAGGAAAATTGAAAAATTCTTCGAAAGTGTCGGATTTTCAGCGATATTCCGGAAATCAACATTTTTGAGATCGGCTCGTTATCTGACTCATGGAAAAACAAAAAATAATGTAAGTGTAACCAATCAAATGGAAATTTTCTAATCTTCCTCTTTGGTAACTAGCATTTTTTGTGTAAGACGCATCGGTACCAAAATATTGGTGAAAAACTGCGTCGAGTTCTGGGTCGAAATGACCCTCACCATCAAGATCGTCCAAGTTGCTGCTGTTTTGTGCATTTTTCGTGGTTTCGGTGCGTCTTACATGAAAAATGCTAGTTACCAAAGAGAAAGGTTAGAACATTTCCATTCGATTGGTAACTTTTATTTTATTTCTCGTTCTTCCATGAGGCAAATAACGATCCGATCTCTCAAATTTCGATTTCCGAAATATCGCCGAAAATCCAATATTTTCGTCGAATTTCTCTTTTTGACTTGTTTACCGTCCATTGTGAGAGTAAAACACAAAGGGACACATTTATAGAGCGCAACATCTTTGATACATCTGTTTCATTCAATTTTTTGAACGCCACTTTGTCAATTGGGTGAACAGTGATTTACAGGAAAGGATTGTCGGAAGTTTCGTTCTCTAACTTAAAATTTTTATCTGATTTTCGGTCCATCCGTCTCTTAGGTCAGTCTGAGTAAAAAACCACCAAACCATCTCAAATGATAATTTTATGCTCTTTCGATTAATTAGATCGGTTTTCTACTGAGACTTACGGTTTTCGAGAAAATGGCGTGAGAAGGCGGCTTGACCGGAGCCACCGGCGGCTGCCGTAGGATTCTGTGGGCCTGCCACGCTGCCTCTCGCCGCGGCCGTCGTCCAGCCGATGGGTACCTCAGCGTGCCTCAGCTGAGCGAACCGAATAAATGACATCGCTGTGACTCGCTAACCGAGGTTTCCCGCCACGAGCCGTTCTAACTCTTATCTACTTGTCGGCACTTTGAACCCATTTTTTTTTGTTGTTCCCGCGTCCATATGAAAAAAAGAAAAAATATGGGGTCCTTAATTTTTCTTCTTCTTTCATAATTTGAATTAAAACATTTCGACTCAACAGCCCTATTGGCACAACAGCTGAATCATCCACTAATTCTTCTTCATAAAAAGTATCCAAGGCTGCCTCTGTTTCACTGCTAGCTTTCCTCTTTTTAGTTTGTCCTCTATTAGCAGCTGCGTTGGGTTTTGATGTTTTAGTAGATGTAGAGTTTCTGAATAATTCAGTGTGAAAGAAAAAGAATAATTAAATCAAATTTGTTTTTGCTCTTTGGAAGTAGTCCATAAATATCACTAGACACCAGGCCTGGAGGAGTATTAGACATTACACGGACAAGAGGAGCATGACAAGTTGGTTGAGAACCCTTACATTTTTTATGTAAGAAACAACTTTTGACCTAAACTACCGCTGTTCCGCAATTTTTCCGGAGATTTTACGACAATTCTTGGACAAGACTTTAAGTACAATTTCCTCTGACTTGAGGCACATTGTGACTATAAGCATTGTGTCAAGTAACTTAATATTAGATTTACTGCTTGAAGCTCAAAACACTTAAGAGTAAAGTAAAGGAAGAAAAAAATTTAACTAGGAAACTAAGAGAACAATTAAAGTTATTCCGGAGGGTAACGTAGGTTGAAAAAAATAAGAGATCAAAATTGAAGGACGTAATCCTCATTAAAAAAGGAACTAATAAAAAATTCGTAAAGTGCACTTTAGAATTAAATTTAAATTTAACAGCCTTAGATTATCATTCAGGTACACATTCGTGGCAGAGGTAGGGGGTTTTTCCAGGCATACAATCTTCGTGCGACCATTCCCCGCAACTACCACGTCTTATATATTTTTCTCTTGCTTTGCTGTTGGAAAAAGGTTCACCACAAACCATGCAGAAGCAATTTTCATCCTCCTTGGGCATAGTTTTTGAGTCTGAAAACAGTTTGTGCCTCCCTGATTTGACGTTATTCTTCTTTTTCTTCTTGCCAAATTGCATTTTCTGAGCTGCACGAGCAGTGGCTTTTTCTTGAGCTTTAGCCATCTTCATACATTCAGCTTCTCGCGCTTCTCTCAACTTTTCGTTTTCAGGAGTATCAGTTAGCACTGCGCTTTGAATCTTTGCCCTGTTTGGGCCTTGTGAGGGTTGCAGCGCAGCTGCAGCTTTTGGCAGCGGCCGGATTTCCTCTGGAGTTACAAACTGTTTAACTTCAGAAGTAGGAGTAGGAGTACATACCTTGTCCTCTGGGTTGGCAGATGGAGATGTTGGGGGATTTTCTGTTACAGCATTAGTCAAGTCACCCGCATGATTACTTGCGTTAGGTAAATTTTGCACAGCACTGGTGGATGGTCCGTTGCTCTTGGTACTTTCATCGAGGCTTGTTTTTGAAGCATCCAAAATGCGATCTGTAACCTCAGCAGCTTCAAAGGCAGAATCTGGGAAAATATGAGGATTGAGCGAACAAATTCCAGTTTTTTTGAAACCAGAAATGATATTACCTTGCGTCGCTGCAGCAGGCAACGATGAGCCAATTAAACCAGGGATGTCATACATTGTGACACGCTTGCCAGGATTGCTGTTTATCCACTTCTTGTGAGCTCGCGCATAGTAATCTTTAAGAGGACCGTAGACCGAAACGTCCAAGGGTTGAAGTTTGTGTGTTGTGTGGGGTGGGAATGTGAACAGAAACACCCCATTCTCCCGGCAAAAATCCACATTTTCTAACCGAAGATGGGAGTTATGGTTATCTAGCAATAGAAGAACCTTATTATCTTTCGTAGGTTTGGCATGTTCAATGAAATGCTTTAAATACACAAGGAATTCTGCTGCCTCCATCCACCCTGATCCATTTGCTGCTCCCACAGAACCAGGTGGAGCACCGTTGATAAACCAGGGTTTATAATTTTTACGCGGAAAAATAAACATCGGTGCAATCGATCCACCAACATAACTAACAGCAAAACACATGGTCATCAAAGTTCCTCGTTCCTGGGATATTACTCCGCCCACTTGCCTTGAGCCTCTAGTGGCTACAATTTTTTTCAATTTACTAACAGTGGTTGCCCCTGTTTCATCTAGATTAAGAACACGATGTGGTTCAATTTGGTGTTTACAAATGGTCACAGTTAAAATATCGAAGAACTTCATTACAATAGGCTTGTTGAAAGCCATTGCTCTGGCCAAGCTTGTTCCTTTAGGCATTCTGAGAGACAACTGTCTACTGCGCTTCAATGCTTTATAAAGTCTGAAAACCAATCCTCTCCAGCCATTCCATTTCTACGCAAAGACTCTAAATATTTTAAATTATTTGCATTAGCCCATTTGAATGCTAATGCTCGCACTTCAGATGGTGTCAGGCCGTGAAACGCATCAGCTGCATCTTGCAGGTACGAGGCTAACTTGGTCTATAATTCTGATGAGAAAACTTTATTCGGAGATCGGTAACCAACAACTGGCGTGATTAAGTGGAAACGTTAGCTTGGCATGGTTATGTGGGATTTAGAATAGAAATTAATTAAGCCTAAAAAGAAGTACTGTCTTTTGGTTGCTTTTTTAAAGAAATCCTGATATGGCTCTCGTGCTTTCAGTTTCCTCTGTGATGTCATATTTTGATTGGATGAATCCGACAAAACCTGTGGTTTATTGGAGGGAGAATATTTAGCATAGAAGACTTTGTCCGCTGCTCGCAGGGCCTAATGTAGGAATTACTTCGGTATGCTGTGTGAGGAGAGTGCATGAGGAAGCCTTAATCTTGATATATTTGTCTGCAGGACGGCGGATGCTTTTCAAATAGAGAAAAAAAATAAATATCAAAGAAAGATGGGCGGAGGTTTGGATGCGATAGTAGCTTGTTACAATGTTACATTCAAACATTATAACTCTGAAAATCTCTTAATGCATCACACCGTAGGCGAGTGTTTATTCTCTTAGTTATTCTAGCTTTTCTTTGCAAAAACCAACCATCGTTTTACGAGTAACTTTGTGCAAGTACAGGGACAAACTGCGTGGTCATAAAAAGGCAACTGTATCACCAACTCTTCCGGTGTTGAACAATGTGAACACAAAATAGCTGACTGTCTTTTATTCAAGCTCTGGACATCGAACCTCTTCCAAAGATTCGATCGAGAGAGGATAGGGGGGAGGGTCGATTCTGTGGACTGATCAGTGATTATCAATCGAACAAATTCAGTCCGTAGAATGGTATTCTTTTCCATATTTTCCCTCTAATTCCTAATCTTTTCATTTGTAATGGTTAATTATTTTTCGTTTCATGCGTCTTGGGCGAGTGACGCGCCTAGGATATATTTTTTCTTTCTCATATCCCCTTTTAATACAATAATATGAAAATGATAAAAGGTGGCCGCGCATCCACCCCGTTGTCGATCTTCAGGTCTTTTTCCATTGAATCTGTGGTGTGAAATTTTCTAGCAAACGTCGCGAACAACCGATAAGGAAATACAATTTAAATATATTACTTGAACCTCCAAAACACGCCCTTTAACGTTCGTACCAAGATTTCGGAGGACCTAGTGTATTTCCGGCAGAATATCCTATGAATGTTTTGAAAGGGACTGGTGAAACTTTTTTTTATGCGTATAGGCTTCGTCAATAATGCTGTGTGTTTACAAATTCTGTTGCAGGATTCAGCCAAACAAAGAAACTCAGAAATTGCAATTAGACGCGTGGACCTCTTTAGTCTTAGAATATAATAGATCTACTAAACAATGTATCGTTGATATCAGAGAGGCAACCCATTCTCCTTTATTTCACAACGCAGCCATTTCTAGTATCCTTTTAATGCCTCTTGCTTTATTGATAGCTTTCTCTGATTGAAGCAATACATGCTTTCTTGACATTTTTAGGAACGAATCAAAAAGCGCCATTAAATCATGATTTAAAAGCCATGAAAGGCCGCGCTGCAAGTTTGCAATCCAAGTGTGCAAATTGATGACGATTTTTAAATAGTGTCCACAAGGAGAAAATTCCCTTTTCATTGAAGAATTTATAGAGTGGAATACGTTTGAATACATGTCCTCTGCTAAGAGAAGTAGTTGTTGTTTTGCATTCTTTTCTTTGGTAGCATCTCCTTCCACGTCATACTTAGGGAATCGCCAGCATTTTAAGCACAGTTGGTGTCAGTTATAGTGTGAAGAATTTAAGTCTATCAACGATTGCATTCGTCATAAGATTCAATGAAAATATTCTCTTGTAAAATCGGAAGAGGAAATCGGAGTGCAGTGGCAGCAATTAAAATTTTAACGATAAAGCGTTTCCTTCATCTTCTGTGATTTCCTTTATCTACCACTTCACGTCATGTTTCAGCAGAAGAAAATAATGAAAAGACGTTTTAATCTACTATCTGAAGTCGATTTTCTGTGAACTTTTATTTATTCAATACTTTCAAATGAATGAAACTGGATTTTTTTTTTTTTTTTTTGTAAATATTCCTTAATTCTAAATTAGGGAAGCTGCCACCCGAAGGAATTGGTTTGGTGTTAGAAAAATTAGCCGCAACAGGAAATGCCGAGCCATTAGATAAATCAAAAAATCGGTAAGTATCACATTTCTCCCCCAGCCCCATTTCACTTGTGCTATTTAGTACTCTTTCAAGATTCCGTTTCATCTTCATAATTTGTGGCTTGCCCTCTATCCTATCAGTATTTTCCTTCTCCTTCTTCAACCGTCTCTTGAATTTAAAAACTTGAAGAGTTTCTTGACTTCCAAAAAACCGACTTAATTATGACCTTCCACTTCTACAGGGTGTCAATTAAAAAAAGAGCCAGCGGGTCGATCCTTGAAATTCACGACTTTTGGGTAGACTGGATAAGAATGGAAAACGGTGATTGGTGGAGACGAGTCACGTGGTTGCCCAGTCTAATCAAAATACGGAATGGATTAGATAAGTTATCGGGCACTCCTAGACTGCCCGATAAATTATCTAATCCATTCCGTATTTTGATTAGACTGGGCAACCACGTGACTCGTCTCCACCAATCACCGTTTTCCATTCTTATCCAGTCTACCCAAAAGTCGTGAATTTCAAGGATCGGCCCGCAGGCCGAATATCTTGAGAACGGCTCAAATTTCGAAAAACGCTGAAACACGTGTTCGATTATTTTGAGGGGAGCGTCTTTTAAGGGGGTCATCGATTTTGGGGCTCTCTCTGGGGGGCCCCGAGGGGACGTAAGACCTCCCTAAATCAATTACTTCAAATGGGGACCCCAATTCTTTATTTGATATTCAAAAAGAAGGTAAATTTCTAAGACTTTTGGCGCAAACCGAAAGTCGATATCGTTTTTCGGTTTCGATATATCGAAGGTCAAGGTTCGATTGGGGCCCGCTTTCAAAAAATTATTACTCCTCTTTGAAAAGTCGGAATTTGAAAAACAGGGAGTCTAAAATACTCTAAAGAGCAAGCCCTTTTCAGAAAAAATCAATTTTAACAAAAATTTAGTCAAAATTTGGTTTTAAAGCCCCCAAACATTTTTAACGTGTTTGGCCCCCACGGGGAGTTATCAGAAAAATTCAGAGAGACGACCACTATCGAGCAATACACCAATCGAAAAGGCGTAACAAACTGAGCATTTCGGCGCAAACCGGAGGTCCATATCCTTTTTCATATTCGAGATATCGAATTCTGTAAATCGACATCAGACGTGGAAACTTTGAACGTAACTTCGTCATAGAGTACCTTAGATTTGTCATCATGAACTGATGCTAATGTGTTGTTTTATTCCCTTCGTTTTCCATTAACATTAGTCAGAAAGGTGGTGATGCTAATTTATATTTTTATATTACATTTTTTTCAGGTGGTTAATTTTCTGGAGGACAACTCAAGAATTTGCGTCAATAATTCATAGTTGGGCCAAAGACAATGGTTTTACAAATACTGTATGCACATTCTACGAATTAATAAATACTCCAGATCAAGGTTTGTTTTAAGTTTTTTCGCATTAATTTTTCATTCAACAGAATGTCTAATGCAGTAAACGATTTCGTTGAAAGTTGCACTCACCTTGCACTTTGATGATTGATTTAAGAGGTTTATGTTCCTATCAGCTGAAGGTATGAAGAAAGTTCAATTGGTTTCAAGAAGTTGGGATGATGCCCTGTTCGCTACTCGCACTTGAATCCCTTACTCACAATCATAGATGCGACCAGGATAGTTTGTCAGAAGTGCCATTTTTTGCGACACGTGATGATTAAGTCATCGCACTGGCCCCAAAATCGTCACCAATTACTTCATCAGTTAGAAAAAATGATCTATAAAAGAACAATGTGAACCAAATTTGCAATTTCTTGGTGTTACGAGAGGAAAAAACCAATATACTAGTTCGTTGGTTGCTATGAACTGTTAGTTAAAACTAGGTTGCCAGTTTGATTTTCCGATTATCCTCCGTTTCTGTGAACATTTATTAGAATAATTAATTGACATTCGTTTAACTTTTGTTTGGTGTTGACTGTCAATGAACTCAAAAAGTGTTCGAAATCGACTTTCCCCCTCTTTTTTTTAAAGTGACTCTATTTTTGCTAGAGATTTGTATTTTTCTCTGGTACTTACTGACAAAAATGACCATATTTGACAAGTTGATCGCGAACTTGATGCCTACTTTACGAGAAGCCAAAGCCCATGATGTTCTTAACCCTATTCATTGTTGGTAAACAGAAACTGTATTTTTAAACCCTCTCAAATGGTGAGGTTGAAAATAGTGCCTTTACTGTATCTCTTTCCTCTTTGAATTGTTCCATTTGCCATTCCAACTCCTCACCCAGTGAAGTATCCAGGAATTCTCTCTCTCCCTCTCTCTCTCTCTCTCTCTCTCTCTCTCTCTCTCTCTTCCTCTCTCTCTCTCTCTCTCCCTCTCTCTCCTTCTCTTCCCTCTCACTCTCTCTCTCTCACTCTCTCTCTCACTCTCTCTCTCCCTCTCTCTCCCTCTCTCTCCCTCTCTCTCTCTCACTCTCTCACTCTCTCTCCCTCTCTCTCTTCCCTCTCTCACTCTCTCTCTCCCTCTAATCTTACTAAGGAGTTTTCCTATCAATTTTTTTTTTTTTTTTTTTTTTTTTTTTTTTTTATCATCGAATTTACTGTCCACAACTTAAATTGTGCTCCGTTAAAGGTACACAATTGCGAGAAAAGTACTGTCAGACTTCATTTCTGAATTGTTCGAGGTCATTAATGAATGTCACTCGTGAAAATACCACGGAATACCAATTTCTTGACTTTTGGCTTCGAACTGTGGACACCATTCCAAAGAACCATCCATTCATCCAAAACTTTGGGAGGCTCTAGCTCGAAAGGGTGGCATTTTTGGAATCATTAGCGGCAGTACATATTTTCCACCTTAAGTTTAGAAGTATCGAAGAAAACCGCCTAATACCGTTCCTTCATTAGAAGTGCTCTTTAAAATTTTCTGTTTGTTTTGTTGTTCCAGAATTCTCTGGTATTGATGAAACTGTATTGCTAAAGGTGTTGAAAGAATTGGAAAAGCAAGGAAAGGCAGAGGTGATTCTAGATAATGAAAGTAATGGTGTCAAGTTTTTTTGACGCATTAAAATACTGTACGAAAACATAAAGATAGTATTTAATTGCTTTCCTGTCATTTTGTTTTTAAGACTTGTTATTTACTGTATCATATAAAGTTCATTTTTTATCGAAGATAGTGCGTTTTTTCGTCCCCACTTCTCTCTTTTTATCGAACCTGGTCGTAAGTGTCCGTGAAAATCATCGATCATTTGACTTTTTTTGAAGTCGTAGCAAAAATCAAAACACGGAATTTCTTGCGTTACCAATCCTGAACATGATAGAAAATTGTCCATCGATAACTCGTTCTCTCTATTACCTCCATTTAACAGACCCATTTAGAGTTATCTCCGTTCCCTATCAGTGTTAGGTTACGACTGATCAACCACAGAATTACATAAGTAGCCCGAAAATTCATAATATACAGAGTGGTCCAGTTCTTTCCGGCATAAATTTCAGAGGTCATTCGGGTGGTCTATACAAACAAAAAAGTTCCATGAACCATAGTCCGAAAATGCTTTGTTTTCAAGTTATAAGAGCTCAAAGTTGCGCGAAAAATATTGTACGCAAAAGAGGAAAACAATTATTCTGAGCAGCAGAAGGGTAAATAAGACAAATCAGAGTACAGGTTTTTTTCTACTAAACGAGAGCTACAAAAAACGTCTCTTGACTTTTTTCCCCAAAAAGCGTTCCAAAGGGCCTACGGCCGATTCAAAGAATTACCGTATGACCGTACGGCGTACGTGGCAGAAAAGTCGAAAAAAAGTGTTACGGTCAAAACCATGGAAAACACTAAAATAAGATTAAGCAAACTCTTAGCTTTCTTTTGAGCTATTATTTGATCCATTTCGAGTGCGGAATAACAGAATGGCAGCGGTTTAAAAAAAAGAAAGTCGGCGCGCGATTTTGAGCGCAGAGCTGACAATCAATGAGTGTCCCCTGCTACAACGCCAGGCACGGTAAATCTCAGCCCTCCCCAGTCCCCTCTGACTCGAGCGGTGGCCGTCTGGCTAGCGTAGCTGTGTACGGATGAATCGCACCTTCGTCGGGTGTGGGTTCGGTCCTGCCTCATGCCACTTATACTTTTTAACTGTCTCTCCTTGTCGCATCGCGTCGTTGATATTAATTCGCTCGATAAAACAAATGTTGCAAATCCTCATTGCGTAACACCGCAAAAGCACAGAGCTTCAGCGTACCGACATGATTGTTGTCTTTTAATAATCATTAAAAACGTATCGTCTCACTGTACTTACATCAATCGATTACGAGTATCGATTATCTTACACAATGTTTGATAGTGTCACGTTCGCCCGACTATTGAATGTGAGCAAAGAAATAAAAGGACTTCAAATTGGGTTTTACTCTCTACAGAGACTGTGCTAACGGAGGTCAGCATCAACAAACTAGAATCACTCAGATTTCAGAATAATGAGGGCGAAAGTTTACGGTTGTTCTTAGCTCATGCAAATCGAATTATTGAAAGCAGATCAATTTTTTGAGGTGTAGGAAAGTCTTTTACCTTAAAAATGCAGCAAAACACCGGTTATTTCTAATTTTTTCTAGTTTTAATGGAGTTTACAAGTGAGTGTTGTCGCCCGAAATTCATGGTATCAAGTTGGTGATTGGAGCCAAGTTTTTGTAAAACTTCGAGTAAATTCACCCTGAATGTGTCGGATTCCGATCAGTCCTTGATCATCTATACATGATTGTTTCAATCATCAACAGCTCTCGGCTCTGCACCAGCTTTGCCTCACCATTGAAGGATGTAATATTGTAGTAACAAAGTGTTTAGCTTACCTATGATATTATTTTAAATCGTTTTATGATGTCCTCGTTGATGCCCGTCATTTCTGAAGTCATTGCCGGATTTTCAAAAAACTTACGTGCACAGTTGCCATTATTAGTGCTCCCGTATCCTTGCTTCACGGAATCCACTAATATGCCAAGCTTGTCCCTACACTTTTCTTGCACTTCTTGCTTCTTTTTCGCATATTCATATTTATATCTGTCTTGTTCCATCTTCTTCATCCTTTCATTTTCTTTTTTTCCCACATCAGTAACTTTTTTTTCGTGATTTCTGGTTTTTTTTCTCTTTTTCTTTGGCCACATTTTCCGCTGAATATCCAAAATTCAGAAACATTGTGTCTGCTAAAGCTAGAGAGTCTAGCCATACTTGTGCTTTCTGGTTTCCGTAATGCACACTCGGGATGTCGCTTCATGAAGCCCATCATCCAGTCAGGACCTGCTCGCTGATTTATGTCCCATGAAGAAGGGTACTTCAAATATAAACTTTTTGCAAACTCATAAGCCAACTCTTGAGCATTTAGATACGTTAAACCGTAATTTATTAATGATGCACTGATCAAATATTCCTCCAAGAGATTTTCTTGTGATAAGCTGAACACCTCGCTAGTTGCACATTTTGTTTTGTCTCTTGCATATTTTGTTTTGTCTCTTACCATAGGAACTGCTGGCAATAACGGAGGCTGCAGTCCAAGATCATCTTCAGTTGGCTGTGGTAAAAGTCTCTTATACTTATCAAAGCGAGACTGTAGAGTACTGTATTTCAGTCCATGATTTGATGCCGAACGCCTTAGAGACATATTCCCATTGATTACATCATTCAATGCGGCAGCTACAACTTGTTCGTCAATATCCGCTCTGTTTGTTTTTCTTGCTCGGTGTCTTACCATCTTTGTAACCTGTAAGCAGTAAAAGAGACTTGATAAAGTGAGGGCTACCTACATTAACTCTTAAGAGAGCATTGGTGATAGAGAGAGTCGAAAGATCCCGCCATGCAAATAAACAAACATCCTCAGGTTGCTAGATTTAACATGTCATGTCATTAAAATTATAAACCTGATGATAAACAACCAAAATATGATAGAATACAGTAAAAAATAAAGTGACCGAAAGCGCCCCAAAATTCTGACCGAAAGCGCCCCAAAATTCTGACCGAAAGCGCCCCAAGGGTCAAAACATAGTTTTTCACCTCCCATGACTTTAAGGTTAAGTGGATACACATGTTCATCCTAACATATAATCTCAAGTATGTACTAGTCACATCTAAATGATAAACACCATCATTGGTGGTAAACTTTTGAAAAAAACTCGATTTTACAAAAAACGAAAACGGTAGCTTTTTGGGCCAAAAATAAATAATTTCCCTTACCTTCCATAAACCAGCTCCAATCAAACAACTTTTTGCCGCCAATTTGAGGTTATGTTGATACCATCAACTGCTATCAAGGACAACAACCAACATCACCAAACAACAACAAAAATGGCACTAACCGAAAGCGCCCCGTTCTCCCCTATGTAACTAATTTGTAGGAAAGGTGTAACAAGTGCTTCATCACTCGTATGTAGGCATGGAGACAGGATATTCCCAACTGATATAGTTCCTCGTCCACAGGTTAATCATAAATTCTTTCCAAGTCATTAGGTTGACTGGATAGTGCAACACATACGTTACAACGCAATGCAGTTGTACAATCACCGATGGAGTTGCAAGTTTTACCGTCAATCATTGTACACAATAACTTATGTTTTATGATCACATCATTAATTTTTGTCGCTTCTAATTTGTCAATTTCTGCACTTACTTTTGCATGCTCTTTTTTCACTTCAATATAATTTTCTTTAATGAACTCAAAACGCACGAGCCGGCAGAAAAAAGTCGAGCTGGGACGTGGATTTTCCCAGACAATACTGGAGCCGGACGAAAGTCTTAAAGGTACGAGATATGTTGCTAAGAGAGACGAATCTAAGGGACTAGCAAGGTTTTTCTCTTCGCTCGCAGGTTAACACACCACGATGCATTTGATACCCCTTTACGACCTCACCCCGGTCCAACTTTTCCCGAATCTCCACCAACTGAGGATCCTGACTTCGATGGTCCGTCAAATCAGTGAATGCTAAAGGGAAATTGGATAATTCGGCTCTCACCGTATTAACTGTAGGTTGATCTTTATCGGGCTGTTCCTCGAACAATTGGGATGAACAATCCGCTATAATGTTTTGAGTTCCTCTAATATGGCTGGCTTTATATTTAAAACTTGAAACTCGCAAAACCCATCGTCCGAGGCGGCATTGTTGACGGGGGTGTGCTAACAACCAACTAAGGGCAATATTATCAGTTTCTAAAAAGAACTCTCTATGTTCGAGGAAAGCTCGACAGTTTTCCATTGATAGGATGGCGGCCAAACACTCAAGTTCATACGTGCTGTATTTGCGCTCAGCTGGTGAGAGTTTGCGGGAAAAATAAATTACAGGCATCCTTACCCCTCCTCCTCCTGTAGCAGTACACCACTTATAGCTTTGAAAGTGGCATCCGTTTGGAGGACAAATGGTTTATTAAAATCAGGAATTCTTAATATCGGGGGTGAAAAGATTGCTTCCTTTGAGCAGCGGAATGCCTTCTCATGATCTGAAGTCCACACATACTGGACGTTCTTGCGACGAAGTTGGTTTAAGGGTGCAGCATAATCAGCAAATTTAGGGATAAATTTGACATAGAAACCGGCCATCCCAATAAAACGGGCAATAGCCTTGGAAAAAGTTGGTGATGGGAATTCCTGGATTGCTTCGGTTCGAGCTTGATTGATACGGACTGAACGGTATGACACTTTGTGTCCTAACTGTTAAACCTGCGTTCCGTAATCGGGCCAACACCGAATTGACAACTTGCTAACTCCCTCAAAAGTTTCATGGAAAAGTACAAGATCATCTAAGAAACTCATCATATGATTTACGCTTTTAGTGGTTGTATTCAATAAAGCACAAAATAGACCAAAGAAAATATCACAGCATGTAGCTACATTAAATTCAATAATTGTACTGTTCCAATTTTACTGAAATAAATTCAGATTCAAATTCATATGAGACTTATAAATTTAAAGAGTCAACTCGCACATTCACACACCACACACAAAACTAACATTGCGGAAACTGGAATAAAACAGTGGATAGTAAAATGGAAAGAAATACAGGGGACTAGATTTAAAATTGCACTGATTGAAAAATAACTCCCAAAAGAAGACAAATTGATTACATCCCTGGGCTGAGGTTTTATTACTAATGCCTTGTGGCGCAAAAAGTACCCAAATTCAAAATAATAAAAGTGATGTTAATAATTTGGAACAAGCTTGCGGAGCTGGGGTGGAAGATTGTCCAACGAATCACACATGTGAATGAAATCACTCCATCAGCTTTATAGCCTGGTTTAAATTTAAAAAACAACGAAATACTTGGCTTTATCGAAAAAGGAGAACGCAGTTTTAAGGTCTGGCACGGGAATTGATTCAAAAGCAACATTTTGATTTAGCCGCCGTAATCGACCACAAGCCGGTGCTTTCCATTTTGTTTTGGCTCTGGGCAACAAGGTGACGAGTAACTTGAGGTGGAATACTCGATGACATCGTCAGTCAGAGGCTTCTGAACCAACTCCCTGCAAACCTGCATTCTTGGATGGGGCGAGTGGGTTAGGAGGTATGTAGACCGGGGTCTGATCTGACAACTCGATTTCATACTCAAGAACATTGATAAGGCCCAACTTCGTGGTGAGGACCGTTGGATACTTCCCAAGGATTTGACGGACTTTTGCAGTTTTCTCGGCTGATAAATGTGCGAAATCGGGGGAATTACTTTGCGCCTCGGCATTATTTTGTGGGAGTAAATCTGGAAATTCCTTTTTACTTTGGGCTTGCAATTCCGAAAAGGGGACAAGCGGGATTTGCACACTCCGTTTAAACTTGAATGATATCCAACGATCCCCAGCATCGAAGACAAGGCCGACCCGAGTAATGAAATCTAGACCCAAAATCAAATCTTCTCCAAGTTTAGTGGAGACCAAGAGTGGGTGATACCAGGAGAAACACCCTATAGATATTTTAACATGCACGGTTTTGCTTATAATAATTTCCTGACCTTGCATAGCAGGTTCTAGAACCACATGGCATGGGGTTTCTCGAACAACGATACGTTTCTTCAATTTAAAGAGACTACGGGCAGCGATTAAACTAGGAGCCCCTCCCGTTTCGAGTAGGGCAGTGATACGTAACTTATGAAATTCAACTGGCACGTAAGCTAAGACAGGATATGCCGATGAAGTTACTCTTTCAACATTAGACCCAAGGTTTTGACAAACTGGCCGGAGTGGAGCGACCTTGACGCGCTCTACAGGCTTTACTGGTTTTTTTGACGTGGATCTCGTCCTCTAAGGTTAGAAAAATTTCTTTGAATTTGTTCGAGAGATCCACAAGAATAACACGCAAGCGGAGGGCAGGGTACCATGTTGTTGACAGACCTATGTTGACTGTGTGAAAAATCATAATGGTAGGGCTCCCCAGGCCCAGCACTAGCAAAACTGGTAGAGGGCTGACGAGACAAAGGCGCACCTATTGAAAGGTGAACCGGCGGAGTGGCCGGAGTGTCCAGAGTCGGCAGAGTGTTTACATTTCCGCCTGAATACCCGGCTCTGGGCCCTCGGCAGGGTGGCGGTTCCTTGGCTGCTCCGAGGCTCATCTGTTGCCTCTCCATATCGGCCAAGCGCAGGTTTTTGGCTGTCAAACAAGCTGTATCAAGATCCCGATAAGTTCTGGGTTTATTGTCGTCCCACGTCCGCACCCTATCCTCCGGCGTGATGTTTGACAGGATGGTGTCAACAATCTTGCTTCCCCTCTTTCCAACCTCAAAATTCTAGCCCCCCATTTTACTTCCGAAATAATTGTAAAGCGGTTGGATTATTATCCGCTAAGGGTTTATCTGGACAAGCTCCGGCTTGCCCAGAAGGGATCAAGCCGAAGCTTGTCCCGATCGGGTTTTAAGGAATTAGTTGTAGAATTAATACAAAACGCAGGTTTAATGTTGTGGTTGGCCCGGCAGCCACCACAACTCACTCCACGATTACATAATTATTAAAGTTAAAACCAAGGTTTCCCCCCAAATGGGGGAAGCTCTTAAAGAAGAATACTCACATTGGAGAGAAAACAACACGACTCGCTTCGTGATCTCAGTAGACTGTCTGACACTGCGGGGAGGGGGTAAGTCTTCCGCTCGTCGCTGCCTCGGCCTCTTCCTCTGCCGCTAGGGGGCTGCACGGATCAGCACTTGGTGACGATCAGTGAGGCCGCGGGAGAGAGAGAAGCTGAGCCAGCGGCGACGGCAGCATTTTACAATAGGGCTCGCTAGACCCGTTACAACAACCCCCGGCTTCTTATCACTTCAAAAGTTGGAGCGATAAGAAGTCGCAGCCCCAACGAAACCGGTTTAAAATACCGAAAGTTATAAAAGGTTGTGCCTGAAGGGCACCATGGAGCGAGTTGTAGTGACCGCCTTTTGCGGGCCTTTATTAAGAGGAAAAAAATAACTGAAATTAGTTGAACAAGTTGATAACAATTTTAAGATTATAAGAGAGAAAGGACGGAGTGCAAAAAGGTTTTTTTGAGACAAAGAACATAATGACTACAACTAGTTGAATGTTGATAACCCTTGAAATTATCAGATAGGAAGGACAGAGTCAAAACCTCGTTTCGACACAAAGAACAAAAATAACTACTTACAGCTAATTGAACATAAGAACATAAGCATACAAGGAGAGAGTAAACAAAATACTTTTGGAGTGAGCTGGTTGCAATTAAATGTTCTCTGCTTAAATTAAATTTATGGGTTGAGAGTTAGAAGATATTGTATTTAAAATACAATTTTTTTTTCGGAGCCTTGAGCGATCCACATCTAAAAGACCGTTTGCCTCGGGGCCTACCCTGAGACTTCTCTGAGGAACAAACAGTTTTATATAAGTTAAAAAAAAGTTAAGTTACTAGCAATTACGTGCCGCCGGATAAAATTTACATTTCTCCGAAGAAAAATTAGAGAGTGAATGTAAGGGATGCGGGGAGCAGAAGGCTCAATTAGGTAGCAAGAGCATGATTTAATTTTGTAGAAATTTTTAAGGG
The DNA here is from genome assembly GCA_011764245.1 of Trialeurodes vaporariorum. Lineage (NCBI taxonomy): Eukaryota > Metazoa > Arthropoda > Insecta > Hemiptera > Aleyrodidae > Trialeurodes > Trialeurodes vaporariorum. The sequence continues at coordinate 35,871,813 of VMOF01000388.1, forward strand.
AAAAGAGACAAAGGAAACAAATGAAGATATAAGATATAAGCTATGAGAATTTAAAATTACAAATGTGTTTTCTGGTAATTCTCTGGATTGGCTGATTGCTCAAAGGAGCAAATGGGCTGGTTTCTGAACTCTCTATTGCCGATATAGAGAGCCGGTGCCGACTTCGGGGAACTCCCCGGAACCTGTCTGAGGTCCGCACCCGAAACCCTGGAGTGATAGGAAGTTCCTTCGGGGTCTGCCCTGAAACCTATCTGAAAGCACTTCGTATCATCCAATAACTTACTAGGTGGATTACCTTTACAAACTGGGGCAGAGATAAACCAGAAATAATTGAATTAAATTTGGATAGTTAAATTACATGGTTCTCTCAACCCGCTAGACTAAGTACCTGCTTCTACATTCTCTCACCCCACTGTCTTCATTCTTTCTAAAAAAAAAAAAAAAATAAGCGTCATTCATACTTCTTAATCATTTTTACATCATTCATTTGGTTAGAATGCAGTGACTTGATCGAATTATGAGAAGAGCCAACAAATTAGAGGAATTTAATTTGGTTTGTCGAGTTATCTCGGGTACTAAATAAGGTTTGCGCAGAGAAACATTAATTCGATACATACAACCTGTTAATTATGAAACAGATATAAAGCAGAAAATTTGAACTTATAACTATGAAATAACTCCCCTTCCCCAACGAGAAAAAAAAATAACAAAAGCAAACTTTTTTTTTTTTTTTTTTTTTTTTTTTTAATGTTGTGGTTGGCCCGGCAGCCATCACAACTCACTCCACGATTACATAATTATTCAAGTTAAAACCAAGGTTTCACCCCAAATGGGGGAAACTCTTAAAGAAGAATACTACTCACATTGGAGAGAAAACAACACGAGTCGCTTCGTGATCTCAGTAGACTGTCTGACACTACGGGGAGGAGGTAAGTCCTCCGCTCGTCGCTGCCTCGGCCTCCTCCTCTGCCGCTAGGGGGCTGCACTGATCAGCACTTGGTGATGATCAGTGAGGCCGCGGGAGAGAGAGAAGCCGAGCCAGCGGCGACGGCAGCATTTTACAATAGGGCTCGCTAGACCCGTTACAATTGTAGGGAGGGGTTCGTTGCTTCTTTGCAATATGTTGAAGTAAGTATCCCGCAACCTTTCCAGAAGACGGGGAGGCACCAGGCTGAAGAGCACCTGGCCGTGGAATAAATCGAAATATTCGAAATCATAATTGTTTTTGAGCTCTTGATTAAGGTGGGACTCCACAAGACCGGTGGTATATGGTAAGAATAATTCAAAAAGAAATCTGTCCGTCATGCCCTGCCTCGCTTTAAGCTGGAATATGACTCACAAGAATTTTAACAATACATGGGCGTTCAACCCATTGGTCTCTAGGATTCCTCTCAAAATACGCTTGACGTGAAGTTGGAGAACCTTTCCGTTTAGCCGCGCCGGCTCCGCAGGAATAGGTCGGGACACTTTAGGGATTTCAAATGGTGATGACCCACTCCCGGTCGACGGCGCGGCACTACTTGGGGTAATCCTCCCCCAGGCAAAGGAGCTGCAAAGGCACTTTGAGATACAAAGGTGTTTTGGGTTTCAAAATCATTTTCAGGGGCTCTCATAGGTTGTATAGGACGCTGACTAGAAGCAGCGGGAACTTGGACCTGATTCAAAATTTTAGTTAGAGGCTGGTGATTAGAAACGGAACCCTCTGGTATAGGACACAGTTGTCCTTTAGGAGGTAAGAAGACTAAGGCCTTTGCTTGGGAAGTACCTTCAATTTGAGTCGACTGATGACGGGTAACTCCAGGAGGGGTCGCATGTGAGGTCTGATCGAGGTGGATTCCAGAAAAGATATCACTTAACTCAGATTGGACAGTTTGACCAATTGATGACAACGATTGATGGACAGAAGTTGTCGGCTCTGTCTCAATACTAGGTTCTATTGTTTCAACAATAACGCTAGGCTCAATAGTTGGATCTGGGTCCGAATAAAAGCATTAGGGTGGCCCTTATTTTGGCCATTTTCGAATTTCTTTGCTCTCACCCCCTGCATGGGTGCCATTTGGTGAGTAATGAACGGGGGAAAAAAGAAAATTGACAGAAAATGATTTTAAGTGGTGCCTCGAGGCCGTTTTTTTAGCCTATTTCGAAAATTTTATTCTCGCAAAATACGTTTTTTTGCGTTTGACACAACTTTTTGCGTACTTTAACCTGGTGGCACTAGATTTTTTCTCAGATTTTTAAAAAACCCTTTTTTTGGTGCTCAAAGTGGGTCAATCTTACAATTATTTTCCATCGAAATTCCGAAAATGCGATTTTCCGCGTTTTTGAGCGATCCTCTAGTAATGATGATTGTGCCTAGACTTGTGTAAGTTTGAGAATATACATAACTTTTTGCGCTTATTGATGTGGTGCTGTCAGATTTTTTTTTTCAATTTTTGTAAAACCCCTTTTTTGGGCCCCCGAGGTGGGCCAATCGAGCGATTTGGGAAAAATGAACACTTGGAAGCGCACTTTCTCTCTACTCGGCCTACGCTTATTATTTCGATACATTTCACTCACAAATACAAAAATTTGACTTCATTCACACTATAACATGTAACTGCGCTGAATTTTCAACAGATCTGGAAACAATTAACAATTTCAATTTTGAATTTCAGGGTAAAACCCAAAGGGTTTTTTTTTTTTTTTTTTTTTTTTTTTTTTCAAAAAATAATTGTTCGCAGTAGTCGTAGCGTGCAATTTGACAACGTTTTATTTTCTCCATTTAAACCCGTTAAAAATATCGAGCTATAGGGTGTTCAGTAAACTTTATCGTATTTGAGTTTTTACATTGGTTTAAATAGACAAAATACAACGTTGCCACATTGCACGCGACTCTACTGATTCACAGTTTTGAGTGAAGTACTGTAAATTAATTTCACTTTTTGTACTTACCTATAACCTTAAATTCTAACAAACAAGGTAAAAAATAAAGAGAAGTTCAATAAAAAAATATTTTATTGTCTTTGAGGTTGTTAGTACTTACATAAGAAAAGAAGTTAAAAAAATAGGATTATAGCGGTTAGCTATTTGAAGGATTACTGGACAGACACCGGCCCTGTCCAATGAGACAAGATCGGTATCTGTCCCGTAGAGATTGTTAAAAGAAACACAAACTACACGAGTTAAATATTATTAGGTGGCCACCGGCCACTACAGAAATAACTCCTAGAACAATTCCCCCCTTCCGGGGTGGGAACCCTAAATTATACTCATATTAATAATACGCGAGTAAGAAGAGCTACGAGTATGTACGCACGACTTCAGCGAACAAAGTGAACTATATTGAGAGTGTGTGTGTGTGTGTAGGAGGATGAGACCTCAGCAGGCTGATTCTTCCTATTTGAACGAGACGAGACGAGATAGCAAGTAACGATGAATCCCATTGGTTTAAAGGGCGTCACGTGACAGATTAGGAGCTTGTTACGAGTATTTTTCTCTGGTTACGAGTCATGAATTTCAAAATCATGACTCGGAGCTTGCGCCAATGAATTCAAATCTGTCACGTGACGCCGTTTAAACCAATGGGATTCATCGTTACTTGCTATCTCGTCTCGTCTCGTCCAAATAGGGAGAATCAGCCTGCTGGCAACCGCCACCCGGGCCCCGGGTGTCGGAGGCGTCATCCTCCTACTCCACGGTTTGGAATGGCGGCAAGTTTGGATGTGGAATCCACTCGTTACAGGGTAAAATATGGTCAGAACTTTAAGGAAGTATAATTCTTTCCAAAGGAATTCTGAAATTTCAATACGTTCTAGAAAGAGTTGCTTTTTTAGCATCCTGAAATCTTGTACGGTATTCCTTGACGAATTGTAGAATATACTGGAGTTGCTCTTCGTCTTTGGTCAAAATTCCAGTGTACTCCTCGATCAGTTTTACACCACGTTCCGCGACGTCATTATAACGACTTTCAGTTTTGACGCAACTGCGAAGCCTTTTTGATAGTCTTCGTTATTCTCCCAAGAAACTGGGTCCTCCTTCAGAAACTCTGTGAGCAGATCAAAGCTCTCAAAAACTAATTTTGAATTTGTTGAAATGAAGTCATGAATCTCTTTATCTTTGATATCTTGAAGATTTTTAACTTTTAATCACTTTTCCACCTCATTGGAGAGGGCATTGTTTTCGGATAACGCTGTCTCCATTCTTACCTTGATGTCTGAAGGAATCGCTTTGTCATAGAAGGAAAAAGCAGCCGCTTCCTCAGAGAGGTACCATAAGTGGTTATGTATCTTTGACAACGCTGCTTTAGATAAACCCGGGTCAATGCGATCGTAGTCAAACAAGAGTTTAATAAAGTGTAAGTCATGATATGGTGCCTTTACCGCGGATGAAGCTGGAGCTGTGAACCATGCTTTCACGTAAACAGAAACAATAAAAATAAACAAATCACGAATAAGTACCATTTTCTTCTTTATTGGTAAGCTTGAATTGCTCCCTAAATAAATAAAGCTTTAGACAATACAGAGCTTTAGACGTCCAACGCGCGTGGTGGTAAGCGCCAGGTGCACGGATCGTGATGGTAAGTTCGGCTCTACCAAGGAATAACAAAGACAATTTTAAAAGTTCCTCATAGTCATCTCGCGGCTGCAAAGTAGTAAATGCATCTTTCACAAAATATACCACTTTAGTTTTTATGCCGTCAGCTAATTTTTCCGTAACCTTTTCATCTTCAAGCGAACTTTTATAAGTGTTGACATCGACTTTTGACCACCATTGTTTAAATCGTTTGAAGATGGGCACATTGGGTCCTTTAGAGGGCGGCATTTTCAAGTCAAAGGCACTTCTCAAAATAAGCTCGAAGATATGGTGCCTACATGGTAGATACAAAAGGGATCTGCCAATCCATTGTTCAAGTATCACACTTGCGCCATTGAGTCGCCCCACATTAGAGCTAGTGGTATCGAAACTTAATGCTTTAATTTTGTCTACCAAGTCCCACTCACATAGTGCACCATAAACCGCACTTGCTTGTTCCTGTCCACTTGAATCCTCGATGGCAGGTATACCTAATATTTGCTCTGTTTCTGCACTTTAAATTATTATTGCAAGACGATCATGTTTGTCAAAACCTGTTAGATCATTCAAAATTTTTCCGTCCCAGTGAATAACAGACGATTGTAATTCAACTTTCGAGAACTGTTCTTTCAATTTGAGAGTCCTTTCTTTTCGCAATTGTTTCCTTGCATTTTGAATGAAAGTTCGATTTACTACAAATGCGGCGATGGCAAGACCTAAAGCTTGTAAAATTGCTATTATGATGTGTACAGCATTATGGTCACTAACCTTTGGATTTGTCAAACGTAGCCAATACTTTTGGAGTTATGACATTTACGCTTCCTCTTGATGGCCTTGATGATTGGTTTATCAAATCTAAGTTGGACGTAGAAATACTTGCATCACCTAAAAAGAAACGACAATGTCTTGGTTTTGAGAGGAAAGAGGAAATAGTCCAATTAAATTTGCTTTCTTATTGTTTATTTTCTTAAATAGAGCTGCAATACATATAGGGGTTGAATGATAGTTATAGTAGCAAGATAACAAGGATTTGACCCCCATCGAAATCGACAAGGATTTGACCCCCATCGAAATCGACAAGGATTTGACCCCCCATCGAAATCGATAAGGACATGACCCCCACATCGCCAGTTGTTAATCTCCGGATTCCATCGACGATCAAGTAGTATGGAAGGTCCAATTTGAAACCACAACTGGATCAAATCAGATCTGGCATACACCCGTTACAGGTAAGCCTAACCATTTGTTTACGAATTTCACCGTTGACCAATCGATGACCTCTGAATTTCACCGTCGATCTAACCAATCTATCACTCGCGCACCACTTGATGACCAACGAAGCGGGAAATTCAAAACTTTCAGTATCAATCGGGATAAGAATGCAAACCCCCCCCTTCCCCACCCCACTAAACAAGTATTGATCGAAGACAACTGGAGTATGACTCATCATGCGCGTGGGAATAAACAAAATTAATCCCACCCCAATTTTTAAACCATCAGGAGTATGAGTCATCACCCACGTGGCATCTTAGGCGTGTGACTCAGCATGCGTATGGGACTAAACAAAATTAAACCCGTCCCAATTTTTTAAACTATTGACAGTATGAGTTGCCAAACGCGTGGGACTGAACAAAATTAAACCTGTTCACCCCAATTGGCACGAACATCTGGCGCATGAGTCACCCCTTTCAAAATTAATCCTGCTCACCCCCATCCAAAATTCTCCCCTCCGTTCGAGCCACTCTTTGCACGTGTCACCCCCATTCATACTTTCCCAAACATCTGACACATGAGTCATCCACAGCTGTGCTTCTCAAATTGGGTGGGTGGAGGTGCAGGGGGTCAATTCTGGCCACTATAAGTACAACCCCAGCTCAGAGTAGAACTTCATTCTTTCTTGAGCTCTCGAGTAGTGCACATCATCTCTCGTGAATTTCTCTCCCTCGTGAATTTCTCAAGCATCAGTGTAACTCAGTGAAAAGCTTCAACTATTTTTACCTCTCACAAATTTCTCTAGCTTCAGAACATCAGTGACAAGTTTTTCGTTTCAAGAAAAAAAAAATCAAAGGTAAGAGAATACAAATACATATACTTTTTTATAACAAATCAACATAAACAATCATTATTCTATGTACATATTTTTTTACAACTAAATAACAAAATAATTACATCTTAAAAATAGAAAACATTTTATTCTTTTTTTTTGCTTTTTTATTTTTATTTTTCAAACTTTTTATTTACAAAAAAAAATTGCAAGGCCCAACTCAGTATTAACGATAGTTGCTCAGTAAAAAAGAGGAAAATAAACCGACCACAAGCTCTATTTTGCGAGAACATTAAGATCCGTGTGAATTTAGCTACAGATCATTGTCAAAATTTAAAAATATTTCGGTGGAAGACAAACGGTGGAGTTGTGAGGTGTTAGAGGGAGCGGTGATGTAGCGGAGACGGAAGTGTTGTGAACTAGAGACAAAGGCGGAATGGGTTCGGATGGTAATTAGTTAATTGGATCAGAACTAGGTGTAGACGTGGTAACCACATAGTTCCGATCCAAAAATATGTTCACCCTATTCCCATTGAAAATAGTTCTAACGCTACGTTCAACGGGAACAGGGGGAGCATAAAAAAATTCATCCAAACCCATTAAACGAAATTGGTAGCGCTTTTGTGCATAAGCCGCCCTTGCCTCTCTTTCACGCAACACTTCAATCTCCTGAGATAAATTATGAATTTTATCCCTACATTCTTTTTGTACACCCCCTAACACCTCGCAACTCCCTCGCAAGTGATCCACCGGAATATTATCGATATTCTCCATTGATCTATAGAAAAATTCTCGCGAATCATTATGCTCTTTCAAAATAGAGCTCGCTACTGACTTATGTTTCTCTCTCAAACTAAGCCACCTATATTCGTTAATACTTGGTTGGGCTTGCATTTTTTTAAGATTTGCTTCGGCAGCTTCGATTTCGACACGTTTCTCCTCCAACGTTCTCAACTCCTTCTCAATGCCCTCTCGCTTTTGATCCAGCAAGATGTTTTCAAACAACCTGCTGGATGACGGTCCAGAGAGGGAATTGATACTAGAGTTCTCACTGAAACAAAGAAAAAAATTAAAATTAGATCCTTTTTTTTTACAGTCCGAATCAGCTCAAATCTAAAACAAACAAACAAAAAAAAAAACAAAAAAAATAAAAACACGCTGCAACCACTGTGATCTCAGACCTTCAATCTTATCAACAACAAATCATGTAAGCATGTCAAAAAATCCAGTACCTGTAATGATCAATTGTACCATTTGCAAGGAGTGGTATCACAAAGGGAGCAAACATTGTGACACTACAAAACATTTAAAGAATGTATTCGCTACTGAAGAACCAATCTTACTCATAGAAACGGCGTTGAAAAATCGATTACAAACATATTTTTTAAAAAATTTCAGTGAAAAGCAATTAGATCTAGCTATATATTTAAGTTTGAATGAATCTGCAAAAGGTGACAAAATTAAAGAAAATTTGATTCGTTTCAATTTTGTTAAAGTAAATATTCTAGTTTACGCAAAGTATGTGAAACCTGTAATGGATGATGTGGAAGAGTACCAAACAGTTTCATTTAAAACCAAAAATATAACCTTCCAACAACACTCGAACATGGTTGCTACATTACAGCTCATGTTCGATAGCATCCTAAAGGAAAGTGCAGATTTTGCAATGAAAGGATCCGGGTGGACCTTGAATAAACTAAATGGGATAGAGTTGCGTATAAACAAAAATACCGCTTTAGAGAAAGGATGTAGTTATATCCCTCTACCATTTACTTCCAACTCTGTCGTTAATGTAAAAAACAATTATGCTAAATGTTTCATGTACGCCATGTTGGGAAAATTTATACCAGCAAAGGAGCGAAAAAAGAATGAACCTCGTGTTTACAAAAAATTTCTGGATAAATATAAATTCAATAATAATTTTCGTATGTCTATAGAGGATATTCCGAAATTTGAAAAATTAAACAACGTCTCTGTATCAGTTTTTGGTGATAAAGAGGGCGAAGGGAGGAATAAGAAAGTATTAATTGTTCCCTTGAAAATTGCTGATCCAGAATTGGAGGATCATACTGATCTTTTATATTTATCGGATGAAAATCTCACCGAGAATCCACCTGAAGGTGAATCGATAAATAAAATTAAAAAATTTCATTATTGCTGGATCAGCAATTTTGAAAAATTGGTGCGCAGCCAAATAACTGGTTATCGTGGTAGAATCTATATTTGTAAAAAATGTATGAATCACAAATATTCGCTCAAAGACTTGGAGGAACATAAACAACTTTGTAATGCTCTGAGTAAAGACGCTTTCGTCGCCACTTTCCCTGACAATTTATATCTCAAATTTATTAATTTTAAAAATATGATTAAACATAACCATGTAGTTTATTTAGATTTTGAATGTTACTTGCGAAGCCTCAAACACGATCCTGAGGCTCCAACGTACAAGTACCAAGAGCATGTACCCATGTCAGTGGGATACTTGCATGTTTCTCCAGACCCTCGATTTATTACAGACAAACCTATAATATATCGTGGACCTGAAGCCAATGTACATTTTGTTCAGAAAATAATAGAGTTGGGGGAATCCATCTCCAAAAGTTTGAATGATAAAAATTCGGAAATAAAAATGACAGCAGAGGATCAAGCAGAATTTGATAGAGCAACTCACTGCAAACTCTGTGGTATCAGCTTTTCAATTAAAGATGTAGTTAAAACAAGGGACCACTCTCTTCAATATGTTCCACCCAATCATCCCAATTACCGTATGGCTTTGTGTGGAGGATGTAACCTAAAATACTCTCACCCCAAGAATTTGATTGTCTTTTGTCATAATATGAGTAAATATGATTTGAAACTGATCGTGCAGGCTTTGAGTAAATATCCAAATAGGGTGTCAATAGTTCCCTCCACTGATGAAACATACATTTCCCTCTCTCTTTATTTACTCGATAGATTCTGTATAAAATTTGTCGATAGTTATAGATTTTTGAGCGCCTCCCTTGACCAACTCGTTCAAACCATTCCTGAAGAAGCTTTTATCCGTACCAAAAAACTGTGTGGTGGCAACGAGAAAAAGTTTCAAATCACTCAACGGAAAGCAGTATTTTGCTACGACTAGGTAAACGACCCATCTAAATTGAATGTTACAGCTCCCCCCTCTCGTGAACACTTTTACAATAGACTGACTGATACTTACATATCTAACGATGATTATAATAGATTCTGTGAGGCATGGGAAGTTTTTGAGTGTCAAAATTTAGGAGATTATGTAGATTTTTATTTGAAACTTGATGTTTGTCACCTAGCAGATATTTTTGAAGAATATCGTACATTTTGTATGGATAAATATGGACTTGATTCTGCCAATTACCTGACCCTTCCCAGTTTTGCTTTTGATGCAGCCTTAAAAATTACTAAAGCTCAGATTAAATGATTTAATGACATAGACATGGTGCACATGATCCTAAACTCTATTCGTGGAGGAATAACCCAGTGTGTGAAACGCCATGCAAAAGCAAACAACCCATACAACCCTGAAAATTATGATCCGTCTAAACCAAACACTTACATTCAGTATTTAGACGTAACCGCCCTTTATGCTTATACGATGTGTAAACCCTTACCGTATGATGAATACAAATGGGTAAAGGAGGAAGAGCTTCATTCGTTAGATATTACAAAAATATCTGATGATGCAGAGTATGGATATATTTTGGATGTGGATTTAAAATACCCAGATTCATTACATGATCAACATAGGGACCTACCATTTTTATGTCGAAATGAAATTCCACCACCGGAAACATCAAAACACCCTAAACTAATGACGGCTTTAAGGGATAGAAAGAGATATGTTATACATTATGTAGCTTTGAAACAAGCGTTAGAACATGGAATCAAACTTGAGAAAATAAACAGAGCAATTAGTTTCAAGCAAGGAGCTATACTAAAACCATTCATTGAGCTCAATGCAAAATTACGCCAAGAGGCAAAAAATAGTTTCCATCAAACACAGCTAAAACTCTGTAGCAATGCAATCTTTGGTAAATTTTTAGAAAATCCGCTAAAAAGAAAAAATATCAAGCTTGGTACAAACTCAAAACTGATATTAAGATACATTTCTCGCTTTGACTTTTTGGATAGGAAAATTTTTGGGGAAGAACTAGTTGCACTCCATTTTAGGCGCACAGAGATAGTTTTTGACAGACCAATGATAATCGGGTTCTCAATTTTATCGATTTCAAAAATTGTAATCTATAGCCATCATTACCAGCACATGATGAAAAAATATCCGCTAGATAAACTTAATCTTTGTTACATGGATACAGACGGGTTGATTTATGAAATCGAAACAAAAGATATTTATAAGGATTTGATTGATGATCTGCACTTGTATGATACGAGTAATTTCCTAAAAGATCACCCATGTTATTCCGAAACAAATAGAAAATTCATGGGTACGTTCAAGGATGAGACTGGAGGGAAGGTAATAACTGAATTTGTAGGGTTATCGAGTAAAATGTATGCATACCAATACGCGGATAAGACTGAGATGAGGGCTAAAGGGGTGCCTACAGCAGTACTCAAAAAAACCACAAATTTTGATCATTATAAAGACATAGTATTTAAGAAAATAGACGCTACAACACTGGATGTGTGTAGAATTGAGAGAAAAAACCAAAAACTTTATTCCGTCAAGACAAAAAAGAAAGCTTTGTCATGGTCTGACGACAAACGATTCATCATGGATGATAATATTAGAACATTGCCATGGTCGCATAAAGATGTACCAAAAACATTCAAATGGTGTAATGAAGAAGAAGAGGAGGGGGAAAACAAATGGAAAAAACGGATTCAAATGAAAGAAAAGCCTGTTTCAAATGACCAACCAGTCGAAAATTGCAAATGCGATCCACTCCTTGCAAACAAATGTAGTTCGTTGATTAAAAAAATAAAGAGTAAATCCAACTATTTAAACTTGAGACATTTGACAAAAAATGAAACATATCCTTTAAATAAGTTGGAGAGGAAAACAACAAAATATGGAGAGAAAATCATAGCTCATATAGAATACAACAGGGAACCTGTCATGTTATATTTACCAAACAAGTACAATGTAGTTGATGAAATCAAAATCAATACAGAGGGACCGTTAGATTTACAATATCGTGGACCTCAAGGAAGAACGCACCATTTTGGATTAGCTAACCCTTTCACTGCTACGAACGAGTATACTCGCGGAAAAAAAATTTTTCCTCAGAGCTACGCCCGAGTATACTCGCATTCGTGACTTCCATTGAATTTCCGGCCGTAGCGCTGCTGCGATTGAACCAAACATAGGACTATAGGTACTCATTCTGTCGGGAAAGATACGAACTACAACTTACAAGTGTTTCCGATAGAATGCGTTGCCCCTTGATTTTAAAATATGTTTCGTCTCTGCATGTTTTGCTTCTCCTCAGCTGACGAAACCAAGTTAACCTAAGTTTGTCGGTATCGCGCTTGCCTCAGGGGTACGGATTTTTTGCAGCGAGTATACTCGTTCGTAGCAGGCAATGGGTATATCAACAAATATGATTTTGGATGATTTTTTTTGTTTTTTTTTTTTTCTAATGATTTTTGGCCATCTGAAAATGATCGAATTTGCATAATTTTCGATTCCTAACTCAGCTGGGGGGTGGCTGCACCTGAATTCCTAACTCAGCAGTCAAAGGGCTAAAGCAGTGGTGGAGGGAGAAGAGGAAGAACAGGAGGAGGGAGAAGAGGGGGGTGGAGAGGAAAGAGATTCAGAGCGAGAAGAGGAGGGTGAAGAGGAGGGGGTGATGGCGAAAAAAGCTAGACTTGACGAACCCATCGCACACTTTAGCAAGGATCCTCGTTTTATGTAAAGGCGCTCAAAACTATTATATTTTTTAATTGTTACAGATCATGGAATGTTTTAATATGGTGGAAAATAAAACTCTGAAACCCGCTGATTTGACCGTTGGGAAAAAATACCCGCTGATTGAAATTAATAAATGTGAAGGGAAGTACGGAAAATTTATTGCAGTAAAGATCGAGTTTGAAAACAATGTAACGAGGGGCCTTATTTTACCTAAATGTTACAGCGAACAGCTAAAAGATGCGGATGTAGAAAAAATCAAGAATAGCTCCTGCAACCTTGTATATCAAGGACAAATTGAGAAGGCGCATCGATACCAACTTCTGCCGAGAGACTAGATTTTCAAAATCAGCGATATTTCAAAAAAAAATTATATCTTTGCAGTTTCCTTGTTTTTTTTTTTTTTTTTTTTGTTTGTTTGTTTTGGTTTTTGTTTTGGTTTTTGTATAATAATTTGCTTATATTGTGGTGATTGAATATTAGATAATAGGTTGCTTTAATTTTTTCTTCATGTCGGCTGCTATGATTGACATTCAAGGGGTGACATCTGCCAGGGGTCAGTTTTTTGTAAAAGAATTGGCAGTTTTGGCTCTCACCGGGGGAGCAGAACAACAATCATACATATTTTCTCCCCCAGAATTTGAACTTCCTGATATTAAAACATGCAGCTGGTTGAAAAACTTTCATCATGGGTTTGATTGGTTTGACGGTTTTGTCCCTTACACAAGGCTGCAGCCAATCTTGTCAAGAATAAATGATTGTTTTGAAATCATTTATGTAAAAGGAGAAGCTAAAAAGACTTTTTTAGCAAAATATCTCCCTTTAATGTCAATTATTGACGTGGAGCAAGATGGATGCCCCCCATTAAAATCTATGTTTTCTGATCAAAATTGTTTGTTTACTTATAAAAATTGTAGCGTATCAAACACACATAAAATTAAGGCACGGCTTAATTTATTCTATTTACAAATGTAAAATATATTAATTCGGAAATTTTAAAAATTTCAGGTGTCAGTGGCTGTTCGAAAACTCTCGAGACAACGTTGCAAATGAAACGCATGAAGAGACTTTACCAATTGATCAAGTGTAAATATGACTTGTTTTTTGGCAGTAGAAGGGTTTAAATTGGAACAAAACTTTATTTTTAAAGAAACTGCTATCTTGGATGAATTTGGGCAAAGTTTCCATATTTGGACTCTAGAGCCCCCCTTTCCAATCCAAAATTTAAAATTTCCCGATCGTCAAATTGTAAGGAGGAAAATATCTGAAGGATTTGACATTTTATGGGAATCTGGATGTACACCTTATCGGAAACTTCCGCTTATCTTTGAACACATTGCCCGAGAATACAAAATGTGGTATGTCTCTGACGAAATAACAAAAAAGCATATTTTCCCTTACAAATCCTTGATTGTGAAAATTGACGTTTTGAGTAACCTCCTTGCTACTAAACCATCTAAATTCTCTTGTATTTACAATCACAAAGAGTGCGCACTTGCCCAAGTTATTCATCTTTTCAATAATTTCAACCGCGCAAATAACCATGAGTAAACAAAATAATATTTTAAAATGTTTGAAATTCTCTGAAATATTAAATGTAATATCTCTTGCTAATCTTTCCGAGGAGACAAAGATGTTCTTTTTTAAAAAATTAATAACAGATATTTACATGGGAGTTGTCCATTTTAATTATCGAATTCAATTTTGTAGAACTTGTAGAACTTTACATGATTATCCATTTCCGTCATTACATGAGGAATCTGATGAATCTTCTGATGAAACAATTAATGTAGAAGAGCCAATTGGGAGTCAATATGAATATTCATTAGATTCTCCGTTGTTTTCCTTTGCACATAGTTGTACTCCTCACTGTATAATAAACATCAAAGTTTATATTGAGTTGGTAAAGACAATTTTAACTTTAGAGGATTTTACAACATTTTTACACGTATTTAATCGATTTATAAATATTCATTTGTTCAACACGGGAGGTGAGCGCTTGGAAAATTTAATTCTAGAGTATCTAAAGTGGACAATTTTACAAAAGACCCAACAAGAAATTGAACCTCTTTCAAAAAAGTCATCAATTTTTAAAAACTATGATCCCTTTACTTTAAAGCCTGGCCGCAATGAATTTCTTGAAAAAAAGTATAGTTTCTATGAGGATATCGGTTAGAGTTACAGTGAGTTGAGAATTGATCGGGATGCAATTACTAACCGCACAGTCCTTGCTAAACAGAGGTTAGCTTTAGTTTTGAAAGAATCTAAACCCTTCTCTACCAGTTTCAAGTCTACACGATCTAAACTTACTAAGTCATTAGCCAACTTTGGTTTGAAGCTCATCCGTTTCTAATTATAGGTAAGCAGTAGAAATAATGAGTGGAGAGGCTACACACTTTGAGCTCTTACAGAAAGCGGTAGCCTTCTGGGTTGAAAATAAAACCAAGTTGTGGGAAACAAGTCTAGAAGAGCTGGAAAAAGACATTGGTATAGTATTTCAATATAGGGGATACTTTGAACACCGTACTGAACAAAGATATTTTACCATGTGCCATTTTCCACTGTGCCAATGTTTCAACTACAACCGAGCAATTTATAATTTTAGAAACCTTGAATTATTTTATCAAAGAAATTGTAAACTCGAATGAATGGGGAGCATCCACATTTCTCCCGTTGATTCTTCAACACCCATTTTTTTTTTTTTTTTTTTTACAGACAGTCGCCCTAACTTGGGACATATGAGGTAACAAGGCATATGGTTGTATGCACTATTTTCAAGTAAAGTATCTCATACAACCCTGTCCCAATTTATCTCATACGTTCCAAATTAGAGTGACTGACTGTAGTTGAAGTTAAAGCAACTTGTAATCTCTTATAGTTTTTAGGCTAAATCAATATGTATGTGTGTGTGTGTGTGTGTGTGTGTGTGTGTGTGTGTGTGTGTGTGTGTGTGTGTGTGTGTGTGTGTGTGTGTGTGTGTGTTTACAAGTTGAAATTAATGTAATATCATGAATTATGCTAAATCAACATGTATTAGTTTTCAATTCAAGAATGTACTCTCTTGATCATTTTTTTAGGCTTTTTCCAGCTATTTTTAATCAACAAATTGTTTCAACTTTAGCATTTAAGAACTCTCAATTTTTTTGTATCTTTGCAAACGAACTTTTTTCAATGTTTTATTTCAATACATTTCGTCAATCTCATTCAAAATCTTTTCATTTCCACCAATCCTTTGGGTTGAAGAAAAAAAAAACACAAAATTGAAAGGGGGGAAAAAAAATTATTTACAGAGCGCTCTTTTTACAAATATTTTTTTACAAATTATTTTCTTTGAACAATTCCAGACAAAGATTTGTATGAAAAAACTTTCTCATGAATCAAAATCAAATATGCAACAGTGTTTGCAGGGAAATTTTCATTCGCTTCTATGTCAATCCGAATGTCTAAAGGACCAGTTTTAAGGACGTCTTCATACAAACATCTCACAATAACCATGGGGTTGTCCGACTTGAATTCTGCCACTGACAGAGCAGGCTCGCAACGTCCCGATACTTTTGGATAGTCTGCCAAGAAATTCAAATAGTACTGATAAAATTTTAGAAATTGCCCATTACGGAAATCTTCATTGAGCGTCTCGTAAGGTAGAGAGACACTGTTGAGATGTACCTTGAGAGACCGCAAATTGATATGATCGTAATTGTCAGCATTCAATCTTTCATTGTCCAGTCTATTTGTTTGAAACAGCAAAATCATATAGGTTGGAGCTAAAACATTATTGGCCGACATAACTTTCCATGTTTCTTTATTGTTGTTTGGCAATTGGGGGTGAATGTAGGTCTCCCAAGTATCAAAAATCATTTGAAAACTTGCATCCCTTTTCACTGCATCAAGAATTTGTTTCTCCGGTCCAAAATTGTACTTGACTTGCGGCATGATCCACAAGACTTTGGTCAAGGCAAGTGTCACATCTACATTTCCTTGTCCATGAGTCACTTCATAGGCATTCAAATTTGATCGGGAACGGATGAGGATAAGACTCTGATTGATTCGAATGAGTACTTTCTTGAAGTCACTCGCAAATCCAAGAAACATTGATAGAGGTATGTAAGCGTAGAAAGTATCGTTTTCAAGCACAGGTCCATCCCAACCAGCAATTTTGAGTGCTTTCATCTCATCTTTGGTCTGAGTCAGTAAGGTTTTGACAGTGCTTGTGATCCCAAGCTTACTCGTTTTATCGACCTCAACTCCGTTGATTTCATAGCGGGCTTCCTCAAACAGGTGAGCAATTGCATTGTTGACAAGTGGAGTGGTGATCTCTACCGTGGCAGCTACTCCAGCTTTTCTCTGAGCTTTGAAGGTCCCTTCAACGTAGATCCTCGATTCGCCAGGGATCGTGTAAAGATCTTGGCTATTGATCTGAAAACGCACTTCATCGTTGTTTTTGAGTGCTTGAGGATTGCACGGATAATAGGTATGATCCTGGTAGTAGCTGAAACTTTTAACAGCGTCCATTTTAGAGAACAATGAGTCCAAGCCTTTGCAAGAATCTTTTATAGTATTGAGTGAGTTGTTTTCCCTCAAAGTTTTGACGTGGGTGGCGGCGAGGTGGAAGTGGGAGGTAGGGATGACTGCGTGGTCTATTTATACGTTTAACTTTACCCATCTGTTGGTTTTAAATGGAGACGCACTGTAACTTCTTCACCACCAAAATTTACAGGTTTCCCGTCTTGATCGACTAGACTCAAAACAATTCGAAAAACATTTGTTGGGTGGTGACAGTTGAGAAGAAGGTTTTGACGCATGCGCTAAGTCAACAGTGGATCGGGTGATAAAAAAGAGGGGCAAATCCCCTATAACTAGCTACTAGTTATTTATTAAATTGAGTGAATCCCCCCCTCCCTCTAGGGTCCCGGCTCATGAGGTACATGTTACACTTTTAGAAGGTGCAAGTCCAGTGGTGGCTCGTGCGATATGGCAACACTGTATTTTATTTCATTTAATTTTTACCATAGTCTTGGAGTAAGCACTAAACAACCCCCCCCCCCCCCACCCTCAAATTCAGTTTCAGGAAGACACAAAAAAAACTCCTCTAGAACTATTAGAAAGAACGCATTTGAATGCAATTATGAACCCTGTTAATTATGCTGAATTACACTTGATTGAAATAATATACAGGGTGTTTCACGTAACTTGCTCACTATGGTTTTCTTGGACGGGTGACGATAAAAAAATCTGGAAAAATCGGTTTTATAGTAACTCGGACCTGAAGTTTCATTTGAAAAATACTGCCACAACCCAAAATTTGGTTTTTGGGGGTTTTTAGGAGGGGGCACCCCTCTAATCTCGAGATTTTCAAATGGCAACCCCTATCTTGTGATACCTCATTTGAAAGAGGGTAAAATTCTAAGCATTTTGGCTTAAACTGGAAGTCGATATCGTTTTTCGTTTTTGAGATATCAAAGGTCGAAGTTCGATATAGGACCAATTTTCGAAAATTCTTAACTCCTACAAAAATAGTCGTAAAACCATAAACTACACACGTAAAATGCTCTACTTGATGAGTACAGTGGAAATCGGATATAACGACCTTCGCGGGACCGGCCAAATTCGGTCGTTATGACCGATAGTCGTTAAAACCGATAGTTGAATTTTTACGCACTTACCTCATGTCAAATGGCGACTTTCATGATTCGGCGATGCGCTTTGAGACAGGACATTCTATTTTGCCGTGCTAGTGACGTATTTCGTCACGTTTTATTTAACTTAAAATTTATTTATCTATTTATTTATTTATTATCATTATTTTATTTTTATTTTATTTTTTAAGTTCTGGGGTTTAATTGAATCAAAACATGAAGTAAAGGTTTGCAAAAATTTAATTATTTATTAATTCATTTTAATTTTAAAAAAATTTACACTGGAAAAAAAGTCCGTAATTTTTTTTGTTTGACAATTTTGTTTATGTATTCTTTTTGCACAGCTCTGTGTACAGAGGTCAAGGATTGCGTGACAAGGGAAGACTCGTTTAATTCGGGGCTCAATATGAGAAATTTCTGAAGGATTCTAACGGCGTCTAGGGCATCGGGAAAAGAAATTTGCTCTTCCTCTGGTTCTTCCTTAGGCGGGTCCTCTTTCTCACTGCCGCACGGTGGATCGAGTCAATGCTAAGCACCGGACATTTGGGCAAAAATGGAGGTTTAAAAAGTCAACTTCTGACAAAAGAATCTTATTCTAGGGCCTTTGGGGGTCCCAAAAACGTGTGCATAATTTAATTTAAGGCACTTTTTCTGGCAGTGATGGTACTTCAAAGTTTGTATTTTTGAGGAAGATTCAATTTTACGAAAATCTGACCTCTACTTCCGCGACTTCAAATGCAAAATACTATAGATAATCGATTCGTTTTAGCAATTATCGTACTTGGAGCTGATTGAGGGTCACTTTAGCTTCAAGAAAAGCTTATTATGATTTTTTTAACTGCAATTTTCGACTCAGTAGAGAGCAATAATGGAGGACCTTGAAAAAAGCCCTTTTTTCAGGAATAACTGAGGTTTTAGTATAAAACTCGCGCGAACTTGCAATGAAGCGACACATCTCCTGACTCCTAACACCCCCTGGAACTCATATCTTGTCAAACATCTTGCGGAAGTTTGCGGATCCGGAAGTTAGAGGGCTAAAAATGGAAATTTTTGAATGGCCTTTTTCGTGAAAATACTAATAATCACCCTAGACTGGTGGTATGGTTTGATGACAGATGCGTTTTGGTGATCAATTATCTTTCTAGAGGTGATGGTGGTTGGAAAAGCTTTTCTTTAAAGTAAATAAATGGGGGTTGTAACCATAAATAATGAGTGGTCGGGTGGGGGGGGCGGTGTTCAAGTCTTATAGCCCTCTTCATAAATTCATTTACCCGCATGGAAAATGGAAATTACTCTTTTGGCAAACATTTGATTG
The DNA here is from genome assembly GCA_011764245.1 of Trialeurodes vaporariorum. Classification (NCBI taxonomy): domain Eukaryota; kingdom Metazoa; phylum Arthropoda; class Insecta; order Hemiptera; family Aleyrodidae; genus Trialeurodes; species Trialeurodes vaporariorum. The sequence goes on from VMOF01000388.1 coordinate 35,891,243, forward strand.
AAGTCGCTATTTTTCTCTGTATACGACAGTACGACAATTTGTAGCTCACTACTGCGGTGTTGCCATATTGACTAATCTAAATGCGTTATAAAGTAAATGTTATTGATGTAAAAAAAAAAAATCACAAGAATGAATGGAAATATCTTAATGATTGTTACTACTTTAGTTGGTTGGAAAATTATTGCAATTTAAATTCGTATGGAAAGTTAAGAGGCAGATGATGCACCTTAACACCCGACTGCCATGCGACAGGTATTGAAAAGTTCACGAAATGTCACCAAACACTTTCGTGAACACACTCGCAGCAAATAGAGACATCTTAAATTCTATGCTTATTTCATCAGACCCCCTTATTTCTAACATGAGACCAACTTTAGTCGCCACAAAGAAAAAGGCCTCGCTTGAACCAGAAGCCCTGTCTCTCCTCGTATAGATGTTCAATTTTATTCCATGCAATTGAAAATTTGATTTCTATTTGATTATTTGTTCTAAAACTTCTGCAAATATGAAGTTATAGGTTGAAAAGTTAGTAGAAGTTAAACATTTTTTTCTTTTTGTGTTTATGTCTTGAAACGCCTTTAAATGAAACCAAGAAATCTGGATAGCTGATAGCTAATCTTCTTTGTCTTTTTAGCTCGACCAGATGGCATTTTTTTTAGAGTTGGTAATTGATAATTTGTTATCTATTCCATCTTTCAGAATCTTTTTTCACTTTTGAATGATTCGCCTTTCAAACATCCTTAAAATAAGGAACACTAATTTTTTTCGTTTTTTTCATTATTTTTGTTGTTTTTGTTTTTGTTGTTGTTATTGATGCTGTTTTTTTTATTTTCGTACGTGTTCTGAAGATTATAATCAGTCACAATCTATCACTTAAAGCCCGCATGAATATTGCTAATTTTGGATTATTATTTTTTTTTTTATTTTTTATTTTTTTTTTAGGTCAGGTAAGGTGAGGTTAGGTTGTAAGTAGTATGTAAGTAGTGTAAAAGTTGAGTATATACTAAGGAAATTCTTACCTAAAAAAGTCAGTGATAATATAGGAAGAAACTTGTATTACTTGCATATTTGTCTTCACTTGCATTTATCTTAAAATTGTCCCCCCCCCATAATTATTTGAAACTATGTAATCAGAAAAGTGTCTATAAACTAGCATTAAGCCTTAGGCAACAACAGTTGCTCAAACTATAACGTATCTAATCTTTTGTTCACACGCAAAAATTCACAGAAAATAGTAGGTTTTATTAACCTCTTCTTAGATTGAAAATGAGACATTTATAGGCACGGTAAAAATTTTACGCCCATAAAAGTAAAAAAAATGAAATCCTCGTGAAAAATTGAGTAGCTTTCATGTGTCTTTCACTGGTTATCGCGATATTTAAGAGTCACACAACCAAATGTCCGATGCTCCCCATTGACTCGATCCACCGTGTGCCGCTGTCTTCGTCGTTTTCTTTGTCTAACACTTCTTTGACCATTTCATCATCGGTTAGATCAGCGCATGTGGCGAGGTTTTCATCTGCATTGACGTAATCTTTGAGCTCTTCATCGGTGAACTGATCAGGTAAATTTCGTGCCAATCGAGCCAAAGGGATCTCATCTTCATCTTCGTCGTCCGATAAACTGTCTGAAACCGTGGGCATAAATCCAGCGTGACGAAAACAATTTGCAATCGTGGTAGGCGTAACATCTTCCCATGCCTGAGCTAGCATTAATATAGCATCTGAGATGTTAATCTGGAATTCTTGGCCCTTCTCTGTTTTCTGTAGGAATAGTAAAACAAGCTGCTTTCTATAATAACCTTTGAGAGCTTTGATGATGCCCTGGTCCATTGGCTGTGCTACACTTGTCACATTTGGCGGCAGGAAGACAAGTCTGATGTACGGAAGGTCGACGACATGAGGATGGGCTGGGCAATTATCAACAATCAGAATAATTTTTCGTTTCTGAACCTTAAGCTCTGCATTCCACTTACGAATCCATTTTTGAAAAAGATCGGAAGTCATCCAAGCTTTGGTGTTGTTATCATAATTCACTGGTAATGTGCGAACATTCATATTCTTAAAACAACGTGGTTGCCTTGCTTTTCCAATAACAAACAGTTTTTTTTGCAGGTGCCTGTCATATTAGCCGCGACCATAACTGTTAGTCTATCTTTCGCTAATTTGCCACCCGAACATTTTTCTCCTTTAAACCTTAAAGTTTGATTAGGTAGCAGTTTGAAAAAGAGACCGGCCTCATCGGCATTAAAAATGTCATCAGGTGAATAACCCTTGCTTACGGATGGCCATGTGTTTTTAAGCCAATCTTCAACAACTCCAGGCGCAACAGCAGCGCTCTCACCAGAAATTTTTCCGAAGACGATATTGTGTCGGGCGCGGAATCTCTGTATCCAAGCCGTGGAACAATTAAAATCAGTTTTCCCAAGCTTCTTGCCGAGTTCGTTGGCTTTTTCTTGTAGTATAGGGCCGTTCAACGGCACATTTTTCGCTCGTTGAGTCGTAAACCAGGCCGCGCTACGCGCATCGGTCGTTGTATCCGATAGCTAGACCCAAAAATCCGGAAAAATTCCGTCGCAATAGCCGATATGTCGTTGTAAGCGACGTCGTTATAACCGATACATAAATACATTGACTTAATGGGGAATCCGCCGGGACCGGGAGGATCCCGTCGTTATGGCCGATAGGTCGTTATAACCGATGTCGTTATATCCGATTTCCACTGTAATTTCAAAAAAATTACGAATTTCCAATCAAATAAACCGGAAGTCGACTTTTAAGCACCTTAACATTTTTGGCGGGAAAACCCCAATTTCTCAAAATTTTCAAATGACAACCCCCATCTCTTAATATCTTATTCGAAAAGGCGTAAAAAGTTGTGCATTTTAGCGCAATCAGAAGTCCGATATCGTTTTTCTAATTCGATGTATCGAAAATCGAAGTTAGATTTAGACCATTTTTCGACCCTGTTAGAAACGGATTCTATCGTGTGATACATCATTCAAAAGCACATAAAAAACTAAGAATTTCAGTGCAAACAGGAAGTCAATACCTTTTTCGCGGTCGAGATATCGCAAGTCAAAGTTTAGTCTCTGGTTAGGGCCTACCTTAAATTTTGACTTGCGATATCTCGACCGCCAAAAAATGTATTGACTTCCGGTTTGCACTGAAATTCTTGGTTTTTTTGTGTGCTTTTGAATGCTGTATCACACGATAAGATTCTTTGTTTACAGGGTCGAAAAATGGTCGAAATCTAACTTCAATTTTCGATATACCGAATTAGAAAAACGACATTGGACTTTTGATTGCGCCGAAATGCACAACTTTTTACGCCTTTTCGAATGAGATATTAAGAGATAGGGGTTGTCATTTGAAAAATTTGAGTAATTGGAGTTTTCCCGCCAAAAATGTTAAGGTGCCTAAAAGTCGACTTCCGGTTTATTTGATTGGAAATTCGTATTTTTTTCTTGAAAGGACTCATCAAGTAGAGTATTTTACGTGTGCAGTTTTTTGTTTTACGACTATTTCTGTAGGAGTTAAGAATTTTCGAAAATTGGTCTTATATAGAACTTTGACCTTCGATATCTCGAAAACGAAAAAAGATATCGACTTCTAGATTAAGCCAAAATGCTTAGAACTTTACCCTCTTTCAAATGAGGTATCACAAGATAGGGGTTGCCATTTGAAAATCTCGAGATTAGAGGGGTGCCCCCTCCTAAAAACCCCCCAAAAACCAAATTTTGGGTTGTGGCAGTATTTTTCAAATGAAACTTCAGGTCCGAGTTACTATAAAACCGATTTTTCCAGATTTTTTTATCGTCACCCGTCCAAGAAAACCATAGTGAGCAGGTTACGTGAAACACCCTGTAGATGGATAAAACAAATAATGAGATTCATTTTAAAATTATACATATAAAAATACATAAACAGGTAATAACATAAACATTAATCAGGTGAATATTTCTTTGGTGGTTTAACTTCTCTTTTTCCGACAGGACGCAGTGTGTTACTCATAAGACCCCTACCTAACGATCGATTGGTTTTAACAGAGACTGGGAATTTGGGAGTACCTTGAATCAATGGGGATGCCGTAGGAGTAGAATTTTCAATTTCTGATGCTAAATCAATAATCTCTGGAGACTGTCTAGTATAATTGCGGTTTGATTCTACTCTTCCATTGGATGGTACAATTTTTAACACAGACGGTTCATCTATATCACGTTTCTCTAAAACTTTTTCAGAGACAGAGGTAGGAGTATCGCAGGTAAAAGATAAATTTTTTGTGACAGCTTTAATATGAGAACGAGTGCGCCTGAAGATTTTATCACTAACAAGGGGAGGCTCAGAAGTCGCCGCCTCGAATTTTGAAAACAATTGCACGAAAATGTAGCTAAAGTAAAACTATTAGACCCGTGTTTCTCACTTTTTGCCAATGGGCCTTCCCAAAGCGTCAGGAATTTTTGAAAGTTGCCGAAATTCACGGAAAAACCCGAGCGGAGAGCGTTCCGAATATTTACGTGAATTTCGGCAACTTTCAAAAAATTCCTGACGCTTTGGGAAGGCCCATTGGCAAAAAGTGAGAAACACGGGTATAATAGTTTTACTTTAGCTACATTTTCGTGCAATTGTTTTCAAAATTCGAGGCGGCGACTTCTGAGCCTCCCCTTGTAAGAGTAATTAACAAATACGGATTAGGTTCCTTGCATTTTTCTAACACTTTGGCTTTAATCCAAGCGTCTTTGGGTGTTTTTTGAAAATAAACTTGATTGTTCACTTTAAGTTCACTCAGAGGCTTCAGGTGTTTAGAGCGATTAATCATAGAATTCTGTCTATTAATGAAAGTTTTTTCATTATTCTTAAAATTAATAACATTTGGTTTTAATAATTGTTTTGAACATGGGAGTTTAGTTCTAACCTGTCTTGACACGAGTAATTGATTAGGAGACGGACCATCCTGTTTGGGGGTGTTTCGAAAATTTAACAAGGCTAGATAAAAATCTTGATTAGTTTCAGCACATTTTTTCATAAATTTTTTAACTGTTTGGATAGTGCGTTCAACTAGACCATTGGATTGTGGATAGTTGAGAGAGGATGTTACATGATTAATATTCCACTCAGTTAAAAAATCATTGAATTCCTTAGCGGTGAACGGAGGGCCGTTGTCGGACACTACGTTCAATGGTATTCTATTGCGAGCAAAAATTTACTTCAGAACCTTAATGACAAATTTAGCACTTGTAGCATTTTTTAAGGAAATTACTTCAGGATACTTGGAAAAATAATCAACTGCTATGAAGAACTTCTCCGAGTTAAATTCAAATAAATCAATACCAATTTTTTCCCATGGCAAAAGAGAAACTTCATGGGGGTGTAAGTGGCTGTTTAGGATTTGAATTAGAATATTTGATACAGACAGGACACTTATCAGTTACATTTTTAATATCAGAATTCATGAAGTACCAAAACACTGTGTTTTTCGCTCTTCGCAGAGATGAGTTATACCCTAAATGACCTTCGTTAATGACAGATAAGACTTGGGACCTTAAAGTTGAAGGGACAATAATAGAATCTAGATCAAACAATAAATCATCCTTCACATAAATTTGGTGACGAATGTTAAAATAAGGTTTGGCTAGAACATGAACTTTAGATTTTGTTTCCGGCCATCCACATAAAAAATAATTTTTAAAACACAAAGATTTATATTTTTCGGTTTCAGTTTCATACTTGTTAAGTATGGGATTGAAGAACAGAGGGGTTGGAAAGGAGGAGAGGGGACGATATGACTCACCGAAAAAAGACAGGAAAAGAAATGGTAGGAAGATGGAGGATTCAAGGAATTAAATGATGAATATAATTAGACACTTTAGAAAGGAAGAACTAAGAACAGAGGAAAATAAAAGAGAGATGGAGAACAATTAATAATTATATCCTTTTTAGGAGTTGAGAGGAAAAATCAAGGAGAGAGAGCAAGAGTCACACTAGAACTGGACTGCAGCTTTTTAGTCTACGGCAACAAGAACAGAGAGGGGGGCGCCGAGGGAAAAGTCTCTGGACTATGCTTACACAGTACTCTTTTAATTTTGCATCAGAAATAGACGCTGACAATTTAACACCCAACAAAGCAATGTGGCAATTCAATTCGTCTTGCAATTCTTTAGAGTTTAAAATTTATTCAAGAGAGGCGCTCTACTAAGAGTGTCAGCTATGACAAGTTTTTTATCTGGCACCCAAGTGACGTCTATATCATACCTTTCTAACTTTAGCATTAGTCTTTGCAAACTGCAAACGAATTGGAATGTCTTTGTAATTTTTCTTAAAAAAAGTTTCGAGGGGTTTATGGTCAGAGTGAACGATGACCTTTTGACCGTACAAATAATCATTAAATTCGTTACAACCAAAAAAGATTGCTAGAAGTTCCTTTTCAATCTGACCCCAAACCTGTTGAGACTGTGTTAAAGTAGACGAAGCATACGCTATTGGTTTTTCATCTTGAGTGATGACAGCGCCTAATGCGTCCTTAGATGCATCAACCGATAGAAGAACTTGTTTATTGACATCATAATTGTTTAAAACTGGATTACTAACTATAATTGATTTTAAAATTTCAAATTCTTTGTTGTGGACTTCAGACCACTCCCAAAGATTATTCTTTCTCAGAAGCTTACGCAAATTTTCAGTTTTCTGCGAAAGATTGGGAATCAAAGAATGGACATAATTAATAACACCTAAAAATCTTTGCAATTCTTTAATTTCTTTTTTAAAAAAAGAACATTTTTTGATGTTTTCCACATCATCATAGAAAATGACAGCAAAAGCGCACTGTTTTCGATGAGAACAATCGGTAGTCTCGTCAAGTATGAGTGAAAAAAAGCAACCAGGGACCTTAAGAATTTCCTCCAGTTTCTTTACAAAACTAGCCCCTAAGACATTTACTAATAATTTAGTTGCTTTTGTACGTTGCAAGGTGAGCTCTTGTACACTTCGTGAATCACGTACAGCTACTGTTAGGAGAGGCGTAAAAGTGTCCATGAATAAGAAGGATAGATCACAAACTGCCAATAGGGCAACAAACTTCAATTCAATCCTCCGGGCTTCTTCCGTAATTTTTTGAAAGCTTTAAAATCGATTTTACCTCTGGCTGTTTATCGATAGCACTGACTAACTCTTGATAACTGGCCGATTCAGAGTGTAACTCTATAAAACTTTTTTGAGGTGCCATTTTTGCATCACAGAGCTTACAATAAGCTTTCTCACCTCCAGTTTTACTGAAACACTTTTTCAGCCAGCCTTTGAATTTGGGAATCATGAGCCAGCGTTCTTGAAATTTTTTGATCTGAACGCGTCGAGATTTTTTACCTTTTTTTCCTTTAGAGCGGTTAGAGGATGATTTTGAATGTGAGTTCTCAGTTTCTTCTGATAAAAGGGGCTCTTCATCATTTTCATTAAATTCACAGGGATCTGCACTCGGAGTAGTAGAAGTTCCACCTGCAAAAGAAGAGGAAATGCTCATACTTAATTCCTTCAGGAGCCAACGCAAAGAGTAGACAGCATGATTACAATTATAATATTGTGATGTACTAGAGAGAGGAGAGTACAAAGATTGAAGTGGTTTTTTCCCCCCCCAATTTTTTTTACTTTCTTCCTGCTTAGGCATAATAGGTAAATCCACCATTAAGGCAAATAGATAAGCTAGGCTTTGCCGCTAAGCTAACCTTCAGTGATTTTAAAGAGAAACCCATAAAGCCTTTTCAAACCAAATAAAGGTTACGCTGGAATTCAATTGAATAAATATCAAAAAAGACAATGAAAAGAATCCAACGATTACTAGCTCTTTCTCTCACTCACTGAAACGGGCTCAAACACCTCAAATTTGTTTCTTTGGTTCATTCAACTGTGAGGAAACTTAAAATCTAAGGATGAAATTTTTAAACTGCTACATACTTTCAGTGGCGGAGCGTGGATTGCATTTATTTTTGAGTTTCTTCTGACTACTCATGCTAAAAAGAGGAAAAAAATTTCGTTTTTAGGCTTTGTTAGTTGATACAATATCTTCAGCCATACCTATCGACTACCTTGAGGAGTTCTAAAATCAGACGCTCAAAGTTCTTTGGGGGAAAAAAAATATTTTCAGATATTTATTTCAAGTCGATGACCTACGACAATTTTAATACATGGATATACTTCCAACAAAATTTGTTGAGGGTATGTTAACAGAAAGATTTTAATTTTTGATTTTTTATCAACTATAAAGAAATCACATTGAGAATTGATTTTTTTTTTTTTTTTTTTTTTTTTTTTTTTTTTTTTTTGCGAGTTAAGACCCACAAAATAGTCATAAGCATTTAATAAATAACGTTACGCACCTCTTTCTGAAGAAATGTCAAGCTCGATATGAGAGGCTCCTTCTGAAGGTGGGTCTTTATTAGACTTTTTTTGACAGTCCGATGGAAGAAAGAGAATATCGTTTTCCCTTTGACAGGTCTTTCAGCTGAAAAAAAAAAAAAGAAAAGTGCTTTAAAATTAATGTATTTACTTCTACAACTGCGCCCAAATATTTTTTTATGAATTTTGAATCCCATTGGAATTCCTGCAGGGAAGCTATGCAAGTTAGGTACTCCTGTACTAAATGAAGAAATTAGAGCAAAAATTGAAGGAACAGATTAAGGATTTATTGTTTTCGTTAGCTTGTTCCAACATACGGATAAAGTTCCAAGAGACCTGTTTCAACTATCATCTTTTGGTTAGTTGAATTGATTTTTAGTCTCAGTCTGGAGTAATACTAGGCTGTAGCATCAAAAAGTTGTTTTGGAAACAGAGACCATAAAAACTGGAAGCTATATTGCAAGATGAACAATAAATACCTTCAACAGCACTCACATGCATCAAGGCCCTAAGGAGACCTAGAGAGGTAAATTAGTGCAATAAGGATTAATATTTTTTCACTAGTTGTTGAACCAAGATAAAAATACATTCAGATGAGCTTGTAGTGAAATTGAAATATTTACCTGAATCTGATTCCGAAGTGACACCTGATTTTTCTAGAACTTTCTCGCTGCTGGAAACATGTTTTTTACTTTGAGAGAAAGTTGTTCTTTTTTGATTCTTACTGCTTTGCACCTTACTTCTTTTTCCTCCTGTAACATAATAGTTCATAGCAGACTATTAAAATAGCGATAAAATAGTAATAAGCAGAAAAATTGCTCTTTATATTGATACAAAAGAACTGGAACTTGACAGGTGCAAGGCTGATATCACAAGCTTCATCTTATGTTAGGACAATGAAGGAACTTCTAAGAATATGTTGCAAAATTTGTTGTCACAGTTGTCAACTTCCTTATTTTCTGGAAAAATCTCTTATACACTTAATCTTTGATGCATGTTGCAATGCTTGAGTGGATGCAACTGATATGCTCCTGTTGAGAAACTAAACGCCATTGCTTTCCTTTTGAACTGACTAACTTTCCTTACCTTTAACCAATGCTTTTGATCATTGAGCTTCTTTGGTTTTCATTTATTAAAGGGCTAACTCAATGATTACATTTTTGTTGGTAAGGGCTGCAGAACATTTTCAAAAGCTTGAAACAAAAGCACAACCGCACAAGGCTGCTTTAGAGGCCAAAATTTAGGCGAGTCTCCTAAGAATATTATTAAAGCCACCTCCAAATAATCTAGTCATACATTACTTACCCGACTTAAACTCATCATGTGACTCATCTTCAGAGTCAGAAGAAGACGGAATATATGTGGGATCGATGCTTATGACATCATCAAGGGCTTCATCCAAAATGTTGTTGTCAACTGTTTCGTTTTCTGGAGGCTCTGCGATGTTTACTTTTTTGTGAGCAAGATCTGAAAACGACAAACAATTTTTTGTTAAAATACAAATCACAGTTATGGAGCTGACAAGATGTATGGTTTCTTGACCATATGCACCATTATTTGAATCTTAGGCATAGGCAGCCAATAAAAAGCCTGAACTCAGATGACCACAGTATACGTTCTTTTTCGAAAACATTTCCAGCAACCTTGACCAGCATCAACCATTTCATCAAAAAAAGCACATACTGTAACTGCCTTTCACACCGAAGTGCGATATTGCTCTCCTTAATGGTTCAAAGCGTTCGACCAAACAATCAAGTTCATATATCATTCCAATCTCTTTCACCAGCGCAGTGGTATAATACAGGACAAATGAATTAATTTCTCTCGAATTTTGCCTCAAATTCTTGTTTCACAGAGCAGGTACAGATGCCTTGTGAGTGTTTGCCACTAGCTTCTACACTAGATATAAAGGCATCCGTCCACAATCAAAGTTGAAGCTCACTAGATGGTGTAGTGTTGAGGTTGAGGCCAAACAATCTCTTAAAATTCTGCCGCCTTGAGACCTTAGAGTGTCGATGCTGTGGTACTGTCAGATCCTCGCCAATTTCCGCTTTATGAGCTCCCAATTTGATTATGGACATGGACGCATGACTGTAAAAAAACCTAGCATTATGTAGAGAAAATACATTAAAAGTTAAGGACTCTTACTCTTAGGTAAGTTCACTTACCTGAAATATCTGAAGGTGGTATTTCAATGTCAACTTCAACTTCATAAAAATTTAAATGCTCAAAGCCGCCGTTGTCATCGTCTTCCATAATTAATGAATAGGAACATTTCTTACCAACAAAAAAATATCTAAACTATCGAACAAAAAATATCTTAACTATAACTATCGCACACCGGCTTGACTTGACTAGAGAGTTTTCAGTTTTGGAAATTTCGAGAGAGATCAAAGAGAAAAGCCGACTGCTAGAGCAATCTGCAAAGACGGAATTAGCGGGAGCCCGAAGTTAATGAAAAGAGAAAACAACACAGAGAGCCGCACCAATCCGGCAAAAGCCGCATATCTGGGTAAAACACTGTTGGTTCTTCAAGAAAAATGAAAATTCCCCGTCTCAATCCTCATCAGAGCTTTTCAGCCTCTCGCATCTGCACGTTCTTCGATTAAAGTTTTCTAAAGTGCAAAGAAAAAATAGAAAAAACTGGAAAACTGGAGTATTTGCTATAAATTATGCAATTATGCAGAATTATGTAAAAAATAAATTATGCACGACAGTATGCACAAGCTTCGAAATTATGCACGTTTTGCATAATTATGCACGCTCCGGCAACACTGGAACTAAATTTTAAAAAATCGTAACACTTACAAAATTCAATTTTTTTTATAACCCCCAGTTAAAGTGTGCAGTACAATAAGACAAATCAAACAAGCCAAAGTTTTTGAAAATCGGTTGAATAGTTCCTGAGAAAATGTTCCTTAAACATGGATGGTTTAACATGGGCTGAGATAGGCCGTCCGACTCCCCTTAAGTGACCACACAATCGGCTAGTCAGGCCATTTTCTTTATTGTGATCTTAAACATTGTTGCCAACCCAATAGCAAGGATGATCGATTAATCTCAATCAGTTAGGTCAATCTGTAAACTGGAATTGGTGTTGGAAGTGCAGACAAAAGTTTAGGTTGCAAATAGAAGTAAGAATATAATATTTCAACCACTTTCCTGAGATTCATAAATGTTTTTGATAGGAAATGGCAGGGTTTTTTAGTTTCAACCAAACGTAATAAGAAAAAAGATGTCTCACCTGTTCACGGCAAAGTAGTTATCGATGAGGGTTCCTCTTTTGGCTCCAGGTAAGTGTCTTGGACGTCTCTCCGCGTTGGCTTGCTCATTGATTACAGGAGGAGGATCGTAGCGAGGTAAATTGATGCCTTCGTCAACAGGAGGCGCTTGGACATCACCATTATCAATGCTCAAATTGTGCAGAACAGCAGTAGCTACAATGATTGCACACGATGTTTCAAGTTTTGTTTTAAGCTTGACACTGAGGCAGGGGAAGCGCTGCTTCCAGACGCCATACTCTCTTTCGACGGTGTTCCTGGTCTTGATTTGTGAGCGGTTGTAGCGGCGCTCAGCTCGAGTGACTGGATTCAGGAGCGGAGTTAGGACAACGCTAGAAACTGCATAACCCCCATCAGCAAGCAACATCCCATTTCCAAATTCCCTGTTTTCGAATTGTGCATGGACCCTTGAGTTCAAGAAAATTGTGCTGTCATGAGCAGAGCCATGCCAGCGAGCAACGATGTTCTGAAATTTCAGTGCAGCATTTGAGATGGATTGAACGTTCACTGAAAAATAACCTTTTCTGTTCCGGAAGTGTTCGGCTTCGCGACCTCCTGGATTTTTGATTTTGATAAGGGTACAATCCATAGTTCCGATTACTCCAGGGAAGGGAACACAGTTGTCGCCAGCCACGTTGTGGAAGCCTCTCATGACTTCGTTCCTTTCTTCAGGAGTCCGCGGCATGTTGATGTAACGTGGTTTCAGCACAGCTATTGCCCGGGTGACGTCTCTGATCACTCTAGAGATGGTGCTTTTATGGACACCAACAATGTCCTCGACAGCGTTCTGGACAGTTCCTGTAGCATAGAACCGTGAAGTGATAAGTAAGCGATTCATTGGAGAAAGAGGAAAATTACTCTGCGTCTCAAAGTGTGGCATATTTGGTTCTATTTGTTCAAACAGCATGAGAGCAGTTGCCCGGCTAATCCTGTACCTGATCCGGAACTCCACATCGGGAAACTGGTTGAAGAGATCGGTTCTGGGCCTGATATGTCTTGGTCGTCGGAATTGGTTAATATTCCGGCCCATTTGGTCAAGGACCTCATCAAAAAAATCCATATCATCGTCGGAATCATCCGAGAGTCCATGTTTCTTCACTACAGTATAAAGTCTGTGAAAACAAAAGAAAACTACGTGCACTTGCTGTAAAAATAGCTCGAAGCACGAAATAGAGCTACAGAAAACAAACACTGCAAACTTTCAACAGAGTAAAATAGCTCAGAACGATTAGAATACCACGGAGCAGAAACAAACGTGTAGCGCCCTTATGACAGTAACGTAAAACAAAACAAAAACAAGTCCATCTAACCTCAAATTTTCCGAAGGAAAAGTCGGACTCAAGCGCTTGAGTGGTGCTAGTAGCTCCACTCAAATATCTGAGTCGAACTCAACGACTCTTGAGTTCGACTCAGCGCTGAGTCCGATCGGTGCAACAAAAGCTCGACTCAAATCGCTGTGAGTCGGACTCAACTCTTGGTGCAACTAACGGTAACAACAGACATGGTTGGTTGCCAACTTAAGACTACTAACAGACCCATAGGTTAGAAGTTGTGATGACAATAATTTCTTTCCTGGAGGGGGGGGGGAGTAAAAACTATATTCTTGGACAGTTTGCTAACCAATTAGTGATACGAGTTCACTTGGGTACTTAATATGCCTTTTAGCTGAAACTTACCAACATTCAGTTTATTTTTAGAAGTTTCAATGTTTTCAATCGCTTTGTGGCGCTTAGAGGGTGGCTCTCGTTCCGTGTACACTTCATCGTCTGAGGTACTGTCAAGTGAGGACTCCGAAGATAACATTTTATCTGCAAGAAACAGTTCACAATAATTTCTATAAATGTGATATTTAAAGAAAAAGAGCAAGAAAGGGGGGAGGGCTAGAGAGAGGAAGAGGGAGGGAAGATAGAGAGGAGAGTCCTACAATCAAATCAGCAATACAAAGTTGGTGAGTTCCGTACTTTATGGACGTAAATGAAGGATAAAAAACAAAAGACGAAAGAGAAATCACCTGAAAGAAGAAAGACGAAAAATTAAAGATAGAAAGAATATAAGTAAAAGGGAAGCATTGACTGAACGAGAGTGTTTTAATTAAAAGGAGGGGATGAAGGATGTATGTGACACGAAGTTAATAATGAAAAAAAACTCACCAATATTTTGAGTTTGAATCGATGTTATGCGATTTGCCTCTCGTTCCAGACGTCTTTGATTTCTTGCTTCCCTTTCTTCCTTTCTTCCACAGCGCTCCCAATCGATTCCGTACATAAATCCCTCTCGACATTTTTTCCGTTGAGATATCAGAAACATTTTATCCTCTTCAATTTTAATTCTCTGAAATGCATCTGCATGGGCAATGTGAAACAAATCATTCAAAAAGTCCGTGAATTCGGTTTCTTTAATTGCCGAGTTAGGTCTGCCATGGTGTTTCTGAAGAGTTCGCCAACTTTTGAGGTTCCTTGCATCGAAGCATAAGCGACAAGTATACCGTCTTTCTTGATAACCGGCACCAAGGGGTTCGAAAATGGTGCGCTAATGGTTTCTGTAATACCTATTTTTAATAATCGTTGGATTTTATTTCTTACCATTTGCTTTGAGGAAACAGGTATGGAGTATGATCTTTTTACATGCACTTACATCTGAGTTGGCAAGGCTGAATGTGGCCGTGAATGACTCATGTTTCCCTGGATTATCAGAGAAGATGCATTTATATTCTTAACAAAGCATAGGGAGCAAGAGATTGCACGTCTCTTTTTCTAATGTTGATACCGAATTTCTCACACAGAGAGATCAATGGGCTGCTTTTATTTTCCCAGACACTTTCAATTATGGTGCTATAGATTTCTGAAAGTAAACCAGAATTAATTTTTTTAAATTTACATTTTAGGCGCACCGTAGGTACTACGTGCGCCTATTGAAATCGGTCTGCTACTCAATAGAGTATACTACGCCCCCTTGTGGTCAAATGGCAAAATGAGCTTTTTTGATGTCGTGATTTTTAGGTTGTTTCCTGTTTTTTTTTAATGCCAATTTCATTTGAAAAGTTAATGTTTTCCCAATCACGACTGAATTTCGAGTGTGTTGGAAGTAATTAGATGTTCATTGATTCACGTTTTCTTAAAGTTATTCTACTTCAAAAATTTTTACTAACCTCACTTTCTGATTAGTGATGATTTCAAATTGTCCCGGTATTTATTCTAGGTGATCAAGTGAACCAATCATTTGCCGTTCTGAGTGATTGTTTTTTTTTTCATGTAAATGTAATTATTATAATTAATTATAGCGTTTGGTCAAACGCAAAACGGAGAGTCCAAGCAGCAAGACTTTCACTATCTCAATGCTCAGAATTCTTATTTATCTTTGGTTGAACTGATGACTGTTCAGTGTTCACTTTTAATATTTAAATATTTTTAACGCTAATGATCAGAATTAGAGACTGATTAGGTGTTTTGAGGTTGATCAGTCATGCCTAAAAGTTTCGCACTTAGACTTTTGTAGTAAATTGAGTTTGCGCCTCACAATTTGGTTAAAAGTAAGTTAGCGTCTTTTATGCTGAAATATGAGTCAGCGATCCATTTCTTTCTGAAAATTGTGTTAGCGAGTCAATTTCTTCTGATGGCGCAGAGATTTTCAAGGTATTTTGTTACGATAGTTGGCCTCTCACAACAAAGTCAATCATGATTTAGTCAAAGTAATGGCCTCTCATCATGTCTAATACCATCCATAAGAACATCCTTCCATCATATTTTCATATTTCTTAACCCTCTCTGACTTAGAGAGATTTAGGTAAAAAAATTCTGTGGCGTCTGTCCGTCAGTCCGGTTGTCCGTCACTCCGTACCTAGGCATAACTATTGAACCATTGATCCTTATGCATCCAGATTTTGCACAGTTGTTGCGTTTTAGATTCCCCAGAGGCACTTTTTTTGTTTTTTTGAAATTTTGACTTTTAGGGTAGTTATGGGGAAAAAATGATTTTCATTAAAATCAATGGTAAAATGGATAAAAATGAATAAAAATGGAATAATTCAAGTTTGGCTCAATCAATTTTGATGAAAGTTAGCAAAAAAAAATCTATTTTCAGCTTACTATAGAATAAACCACTTATAGTTCCTATATTCATTCCTCAAAACTGATTAAAAATCAAAATAAACGCGCTCGAGCCAAAAAATAGAATTATCGTGAGAAATCAATCTTAAAACTTGAAGTCAATCAATAATGGCTCCATGAATTTTGATAAAACTTTGTACACACTATCTTATCAATAAACTTAAATATTTTCCTCTCTGTGTCACCAAAAACAACAATAAAACCATTTCAAGAGGTAATATAGGTGCGACTGAGCAAAAAATATGGGAATATGAGCAAATAAAAATATAATCCTATTATTTGGGATAGTTCAGGTTTGGTTCAATCAATTTGGATGAAAGTTAGCAAAAAAAATCTACATTCAGCCTACTATAAAATAAACCACTCATAGTTACAATATTCAACCCTCAAAACCGTTTAAAAAATCAAAATAGGTGCGCTCGAGCCAAAAAATGGAATTATCGTGAGAAATTAAGTAATCTTAAAACTTGGAGTCAATCAATAATGGCTGGATGAATTTTCATGAAACTTTTTACACACAATCTACTATCAAAGTACTAACATACTTTCCTCTCTGTGTCACCAAAAACAACCAATAAAACCATTTCAAGAGGTAATATAGGTGTGATTGAGCAAAAAATTTGGGAATATGAGCAAATAAAAATATAATCCTATTATTTGGGATGGTTCAGGTTTGGTTCAATCAATTTGGATGAAAGTTAGCAAAGAAAATCTACATTCAGCCTACTATAAAATAAACTACTCATAGTTACAATATTCAACCCTCAAAACCGTCTAAAAAATCAAAATAGGTGCGCTCGAGCCAAAAAATGGAATTATCGTGAGAAATTAAGTAATCTTAAAACTTGGAATCAATCAATAATGGCTGGATGAATTTTCATGAAACTTTTTACACACAATCTACAATCAAAGTACTAACATACTTTCCTCTCTTGATCACCATAAACAACCGATTAGACCTTTTCAAGAGGCAATATAGGTGCGATTGAGAAAAAAATATGGGTATATAAGCAAATAAAAACATAATCTTATTATTTCGGATAACTCCTGTTTGGTCCAATGAATTTTGACAAAATCTGGCAAATAAAATCTACAATTAGTTTACAAAAGAAAGTAGCCCTTACAGTTACAATATACAACCCTTAAGAGAGTTAAAAAAATCAAAATAGGGTGTTTGTCCAAAAAAAAGAAAAAATGAAAGTGAGGAATTAATTTTAAACTTGGAGTTAATCATTAATGGGATGGATTTTGACAAAACTTTTCACAAACATAATGTGTTAAAAAAAATACACTAAACACTGCACTGTGTGCACTAAAATATTTTTCTGGTACAGTCCTCATAAAAACCTTAAGACCGTTTCGAGGGCAATATAGGTACAATCGAGCAAAAATCTTTTGAAACTATAATTGTAAGCAAATATGAAGACAAACATAATGATTGGAATAAGTAATTCAAGTATGACTCAATTAAGTTCGATGAAAATTGCATCAAAACGTTTGCAACCAGCCTAGGCAGAAATTTCTTTCCAATGTATTACTACAATATACAACCTTTAAGTCTAAAGCTGTTTAAAAGCAATATAGGTTTCATCACACCAAAAAATAGAATATTCAAGGAAAATTAATTTTATAAAGAAAAGTCAATCAAAAATGGCTGAATGAATTTTGTTGAAATTTTGTTTGCGCAATCTACGACTTACTTAAGTACATCTTTGGAGGGGGGGTTAATCTATTAAACAAAAAAATTATTTTGAAGATCCACAGTTTGAAAGAAGAAACCAAACATAGTACTCAATGGAGGAAATGCAAGAATCAGTACATTTCGACCTGCTAGGTATAAAAACTAGGGGAAAAAGAAACTCCCAAAAATAGAACAAAGAGCAAATATAATGAATGCAGCTCAAAGAATAAAAACTTATTGGAATCTGGAATTACTCTAGACCCTGTTATAAGCAACACCAGATTAAGGCTCTCAATTAGCCTTCAAATAACAAAATAGGCAACTACTCCTACAGCTTCTCTACAAAATTGCAAACTCTTCGGATTGAAGGCAGAGTTATGTCCGGAGGTGAAAATATTTGAAATTTTGGGGGGGGGGGGGTCTCCCCCAGAATTCTTTAGGGGGTTAGGGGGTCTCCTCCAGAATTCTTTAGTGGTGGGGGGAGGGGGGCCTGGGGGTCTTCCTCAGATAAAAATGGTGTGAGAAAGTGTTCGTAGGGTATTCCCTACAGTTTATTTTTTATCATTTCGAGATTTGATTGACGTATTTCGGCCATTGTGCGCGGATCGAATGCCTGTCACCAGTCGTGGGACGTCATGGGGACATTTAGGAGAGATGTCTTTTGACTCACTGTAACTTCTTCATCTTTTCTTACGTTTTGCCATGGCGTTCTTTGTTTTACTTGGCATCACACTTCACGTTCAAATTTTTTACCGGGCAACCAAAGAACGGTGCCAGCTAATGGAATATGGCAACATTGTTTTTCTCTACTTTAACACATCAGGAAAAATAATCGATTCTTGGCGAGGCCAGTCGCCTACCCAAAACTCGATCATTTTACATATAAAATCAATAGAGACAAAAACAGTGTTGCCAAATTGATAGAGCCGTCACTGCCAGTTAACCTGCAGACCAATTTTTGCATGGAAATAATGCCTTCAGTGGACTCCAAGATTACTTTCAAGAAACTGCGAGAAACATTTCCGGTCTCATGAGCATCTTGGAGCTGATCTAAGCTGTTAAGAGCGTTGAGGTCTGACTGGCTGGACTAATAACCAATGACTCGGCATGGTCCGATTTCTTCTTACTACTGGTCACTTTTTCATTTCCCTATTTTGCGGGACATACTATATTGTTGACTCCCTTTTTACTAAAGGGGGTTCAAAATTGTTTTATGAGTATTTGATTGTTTATTACGTGCGTTTAGTGATGTGCAGTGGGAAATTCGAAGGGATTGTTCTATGATTGTCCGGAGTGGTCCTACCGCCCCCCCCCCCCCCCCACTCGCCGCTTTCAGGTTCGAACTTGAACTTTTGCTGTACAATTTTTTTTTTTTGAGATGGTGGAAAATTCGGAGGAATTGTTCTAAGATTGTCCATAGTGGTTCTACACCCCCCCCCCCCCCCCAGTCATCGCACACAGGTTCGTACCTAATCTTTTGCTGGAAAGTTTTTTTTTTTGAGATGGTGGAATATTCGAAGGGTTTTGTCTTCAGATCGCACGTAGTGGTCCTAACCCCTACCCACTCGCCGCACCCTTGTTTGGACCCGGATTTTTGCTGGACAGATTATTTTTGAGATGATTGAAATGGAATTTGATTTATGAGGGACCAAATTTGCTCAAGGTGCGCCTTCTCTGACACTGTAGTGTCAGAACTATCTGCTTGTTTTGTTTTGTTTTTGTGTTATACAGGGTGTAACAAAACTATGTACAGTAATTTTCAGGGCGTGTTTTAAAGGTAAAAAGAAGACTTTTTTTCCCTATAAACATGGGTCCGAAAGTGTTGTCTTTTCGAGTCACAGTGTTGCAAAGTTTCCGGAAAACAAATTGAAAAATTTTCATAACTCCCTCGTGAATTTTTCTTAATGCTCGTAAATAAGTGCTTGTTATGTTATGTTGGTACTATATTGGTAGAGGTAGATGTTGACCATCGGTGCATCCATCTCATGTTGAGTGGTGCTCTTCGGTATTCATTCATTCTGTCATTCCCTATCACCGTACTTACAATTGTCGTATGATTCTAACTCACTGTCAATCCTAAAAGTAATAAAATGTGATCTCCTTATAATCCGTGTTCTTGTATTATTCCACAACAATTTGGCGACGAGAATAAAAGTTTAATCGTCCAAATCGCGCGCGTACGGGCGAGAATTCGCGTAATTCAAACGGCGTGTTCGGCACCTTATCAGAAATGGCGTGCACGTGCACCCCATCGCTCTGAATCTTGAATCTAAGTTGGAGACTCATAGCAGCATTAATTTCATCGGACCCATAGGATAAAATCATTGTACAATGGATGAAGATCAATTCAAGCGTTTTATGGATATGATGTCCACTACATTGCAGGGACTCAAATCCAATGGCTCATCGGCATCAGAACATAGTAACGGAACGCAAGTATCTTCTCTCTTAAGTAATTTTGAGAATTTCAATAGGAAAAAGGAAAAATTTTCTCAATACAAGGAGCGTTTTGAAAACTATGCATCAATCAGAGGCATTAAGGATGACATAGCTCTCTTAAAGGGCACGTTTCTTAACTGTGTTGGAGGCGATACCTACGAATTAGTAAAGGCCATCATGGCACCCAAATCTCTTTCAGATGCTACTTACACTGAAATAGTTGATACCCTAGAGAAGTATCTAAGTCCTAAACCTAGTGAATTAATTGAACAGCATCGTTTCCTTTCTAGAGTTCAAAACGAAGGTGAAAGCATAGGCGAATACGTTGCTGCGCTCCAAAGATTTTTGCCTAACTGCAATTTTAATTGTGAACAACCCAATTGCAGAACCTCAGTATCTAATATGTTCTTAAGAGCACAGTTCATCAGAGGAATTTCCAGCTCTTATATTCGGGAGAAACTTTTAGAAGAATCTTCGATTACATTTAGTCAAGCAGTAACGAAAGCGTTAACGTTAGAATCTTCCCATCGGAACAATCAAGAGATCAAGAAAACAATTAATTCTAATTATATTGATTCTGATCATGTCCACAAGGTATCCACTAGCTACAAATCACCATCAAGATCAAGATCAAAATCCAAAACAATGCGGAATCAGCAGCCTCGGAGTGTTTCGACCAATAATCATCGTTCTAGCAGCCGTCAATCAAGTAAACAACGTCCTAGATACAATTATAAGGATCTTGGAATTAATGATCTATGTTTCAAATGTGGTCGCAATAATCATCGTCAAAAAGATTGCCGAATACAAAGGGAAAAACTCCACTGCGAATCCTGCAAACGTGAAGGTCATGTGAGTAAAGTGTGTTTTTCTACATTAAGTAAAAAGAATAAAGTTCTTAATCTTGAATTTGAAGAAAGTCAGCCAACAGAGTTTGATGAATATCATGACTTATACCGTATCTCAATTGTAACGCCTAAAGCTGAGTATTTTCTCAATCATAGTAATAATGTGTGTAACATGGCAGAAAAATATCTAACGACTGTTCACATTGAAAACTGCCCTGTACAATTTGAAATCGATACAGGGTGTGGGTTTACGTTGTTGCCGAAAAATGTTTACAAAAATCTAAACCTTGAAGGTCCACTGATGCCTGTATCAATACAATTCCGAACTTACGATGCAGGAGTTGTGATACCCATCGGAGCCAAAAAGGTAAATGTCAGATACAAAGACAGAGTAAGTAAGGAGTTATTGTATGTCATGGAATCAAATTTTGCATCAATTTTAGGGAGAACGTGGATACGTAAACTTAAAATCAACCTTGAAGACATTGATAATGATCAGTTGGAAATCCGTAATGTTGAAATGCCATCTGAAAAACAATCACAATTTGTTCCAATGTCAACTGAAGAACTCATGAATGAATTTCCGAATACATTTCAGCAGTCAGTCGGTAAAATACCTGATATCAAAGGTTCTTTAGAGTTAAGGAAAAATGCAAAACCTCGTTATCTACCTCCTAGAGATGTTCCTTATGCATCTAGAGATGGGGTTGAAGAAGAGTTAAAAGAGCTCAAGAAAGACAGCATCATATCGGAAATTGATCATTGTGATTGGGGTTCACCAATAGTGCCAGTTCCCAAACCGAACGGCAAAACAAGAATTTGCGTTGACTATAAATACACAGTAAACACGCAACTAGTTGATAATCATTACCCCATCCCTAAAATTGACGAAATTCTCAGCGAACTCCGAAATTCAAGGTACTACTGCAAACTAGACTTGTTCAAAGCATATCTCCATGTCGAAATGGACGAAGAAAGCAAGCGTATACAAGCCATATCCACGCACAAAGGAACCTATTTGATGAATAGATTAAGCTTAGGTATCAAAGTTGCTCCGTCGTTATTTCATAGAATTCTTGCAATCAAACTCAAAGGCCTTAAAGGTGTAACCATCTATTTTGATGATATTGTAGTTCATGGTCCTACTCTGGAACAGTGCCAGGAAAATGTGCTTGCCTGTCTGCAGAGACTTCAAGAAAATGACTTACACCTGAACATCGAAAAATGTTTGTTTTTCAAAACAAAAATAGCCTACCTGGGATACATAATCGAAGGCCGCAACATTACCAAGGATCCTCGGAAAGTCCAAGCCATAGTAGACGCTCATCGACCGCAAAGTAAAGACGAGGTAAGAACCTTCCTTGGTCTTGTCACGTACTATGCTCGTTTTATTCCAAACGCATCGACAATTTCTTTTCCAATCCGAGAATTATTGAAGAAATCAACTCCGTTTAAATGGTCAATTGCTTGTGAGCGAGCATTCTTAAAGTTAAAATCTATTATTTCAAGTGATCAACTACTTATGGCTTACGACCCATCATTACCTGTCTCAGTGGCGTGTGATGCTAGCCCTACTGGGATTGGAGCAGTTTTATCTCAAACAGTTGGACTAATGGAAAAACCAGTAGCATTTGTGTCTAGATCCCTCACATCAGCGGAACGGAATTACAGTCAGATAGACCGGGAGGCCTTGGCGATAGTATTCGCGCTTGACAAATTCTTCATGTTCGTTTATGGAAGAAAGTTTACGCTAATAACTGATAACAAGCCACTTACTAGAATTTTCCACGAAACCGCAAAACTACCGCCTATGACTGCAGCCCGTCTTCTCAGATATGCCGCGTACCTTTCCATGTTTAACTATGTAACAAAGTTCAGGAAAAGCAAAGAGCATGCAAATGCAGATTTTTTATCTAGATTTGCAGTGAATCAAGGCCCAGCAAAGGGTAATCAAGAATTTTTGGACGCAGAACTGTTGGTTAATTTTGAAACAACATTGAACCAAATAGAGAGTAAACAAATTACCAGTGAAATCATCGCAGAGGAAACTCGAAAAGATACAGAGTTAGCAGAACTCTTAACATCGTTACGAACAAATGACGACTGCAAAGAAAACTTAGAATTTTCTATCCAAGGAAATGTAATTTTTCGAGGAAACAGAGTATACATTCCCAAAAGTTTACGCCCAAAAATCCTAGAAGAACTTCATGAAACTCATACTGGCATGACACGAATGAAACAATTAGCTAGAAAATACTGCTACTGGCCTGGAATTGATTCAGATATAGACAGACTAGTTCGTGCCTGCCCTAGCTGCCAAATGGCTCAAAAGTCACCTAGGAAAGTCCCTGTCCATCAATGGGAAATTCCTAAGCAAAACTTCGACCGCATACACATAGATTATGCAGGGCCTCGAAAAGGTATGTACTTTCTTATTGTTGTTGACGCTAAGTCTAAAATTAAGTAAAATGACAAATTTGACAAATCAAATTTTTCTTTTTTTTAGTGGCGGTGAGTGTTATGTTATGTTGGTACTATATTGGTAGAGGTAGATGTTGACCATCGGTGCATCCATCTCATGTTGAGTGGTGCTCTTCGGTATTCATTCATTCTGTCATTCCCTATCACCGTACTTACAATTGTCGTATGATTCTAACTCACTGTCAATCCTAAAAGTAATAAAATGTGATCTCCTTATAATCCGTGTTCTTGTATTATTCCACAACAGTGCTCTTATGTAATTTTAGGCGCTCTTGCCGATTTTCGCCGTGAAAATGCTGTGTGCACAAATTTGAGGGTGGTTTCGGGGGGTTTTTCTTAATTTGTCTCGTTTTTTTTGGCCAAATTATGTTAAAACATGCTTTCGGATTCATTGAACCCAAAAACGATTATCATAATTCAAAAGTTCGTAAGAAAATGTACATTTTTGGTCCTCACAACTTTTTCCTCTAGGCAATTTATTTCCGAGAAAATCGTCCCTGAAGTTGCATAGGTCGGTAAATAACCTCCTTTTCTTTGATTTTGTCAATTCTTGGCCGACCTCTGCATTCTGCAACTTCAGGGACGATTTTCTCGGAAATGAATTGCGTAAAGGAAAAAGTTGTGAGGGCCAAAAATGTACGAGGGGTGTTCAATAAATAAGGCGCTTTTTTCTATACAACGAGAACGAATCAACGAAAAATAACGAACAAGGTGGCAAATTAAAGCAAATTTAATACTCTTTCAATTTACAAACTTATATTTTGTCATAGTCACCGTTTACAGTGACGCATGTCCGCAGACGTTGAATCCATTTTTGCATTCCGTTGAAAAAAAAAAAAGAAAAAAAATCCTGTGGTTGTGATCTGATCTACGAGTGTTTGGCAAACCTCACGTCTCCGAGACTCGAAAAACGGAGTTACTGAAAAGATAAGCGTCTCAATCAGCCGATCAAGCGTTGACCTAAAGGTTGTCATCTAAAAGTATCATCAGTATCAGGTCAGTACCGTAGTTGCGACATCATTAGTGAAAATTCAACAAATCTGAATCAGCTCAAGAAATCATGTCGACAATTTTTTGGGATGGAAACGGGGTCATTCTCAAGGAATATCTGGAAAAAGGGCATACTGTCAACTCTCCAAGATACTGCGATACTATGCGGAATCTGAAAATTCGCATCCGAAGAATTCGACCGGACAGGACAGCTTTCCTGTTGCATCATGACAATGCAAGACCACATTGCAGTGCAGAAACAAAAAAGACGCAGGATCGGCTGAAGTTTCAAGTATGGTCCCCCCCCCCAGTCCAGATTTAGCTCCGATTAATTTTTGGCTTTTTCCAAAGCTCAAGGAAGCCTTGAAGGGTAAACAGTTTAGCTGTGATGATGATGTGCAGACCGCTGTGAGTGAATGGATCAGATCACAACCGCAGGAGGTTTTTTTTCAACGGAATGCAAAAATGGATTCAACGTCTGCAGACATGCGTCACTGTAAACGGTGACTATGACAAAATATAAGTTTAAAAGTTGAAAGAATATTAAATTTGCTTTAATTTGCCACCTCGATCGTTATTTTTCGTTGATTCGTTCTCGTTTTATAGACAAAAGCGCCTTATTTATTGAACACCCCTCGTACATTTTCTTACTAACTTTTGAATGATGCTAATCGTTTTTGGATTCAATTAATCCGAAAGCATGTTTTAACATAATTTGGCCAAAAAAATTGAGACAAATCAAGAAAAACCCCCGAAACCCCCTCAAATTAGTGCATACAGCATTTTCACGGCCGGAATCGACAAGAGCGCCTAAAATTACATAAGAGCTCTTATTTACGAGCATTAAGAAAAATTCACGAGGGAGTTATGACAATTTTTCAATTTGTTTTTCGGAAACTTTGCAACACTGTCACTCGAAAATACTACAATTTCGGACTCATGTTTATAGGATAAAAAAGTCTTATTTACCTCTAAAACACGCCCTGAAAATTACTGTATATATAGGTCTCGCATTTAAAAGCATTTTGTGAGTTTAGGAGTGGATTTCGTGATTTTTTCGTGCGCTAATCGTTATTTTTACAGGGTATTACCCCATTATCAACTATTATTAAGCCTGTAGCAAAAGTTTGGAACAGCTCCATTGCCGTCGTAGGCAGTGTTGCCAGGTTTGGACAGGGTAAAATAATGCGTGGACAGTTTTCGTGTTGAACACTGTTCACACTGCGGATAGGGGTAGAGGATCTGAAGCATAGAATAAGAAGGGGAACAGAAGCGAAACTCCCATAAGAGACAATGGGTCACTCGGATAGGCTTAGTTTGGCTTAGCTGGTTAGTACGCTGAAACCCATTTTGGAAAGCCCGCGTGAGCAAAACCGATGCTAGAGCGCCCAGAGCCTGAGAAAACATTGTACTTCGTGTTTGTTTACATGCTGGTGGACCACACCGTGTACTAACCAGGTCGAACATAACACCGTGACCCAAACCGGGTCGCAGTTTCGCTTCTGTTCCTCTTCTTATTCTATGTCGGATCTGGGAGCGTGGACAGTTGTAGACAGTTGTGGCTGTATTCTCATCAAAATAGTCCACGTGTGGTCGAATCTGTCCACTATAGGCAACACTGGTCGTAGGCCATCTTTTGGTGTTCCAGGTGCATGCATGCAGGGTTGATTCGACCACCGTTTTAGACTTTCCTTGAAACGCCTTTTGTGGATTATTTATAAGTGGATTTTGAGACTTTTAGGTGCCGCTATGTTTGCGCTGAAGACTCTCACAGTGTGGATGAAAGCCAATAACCTCTAAAAACCAAAGATGCCTTTATCAATCTGAGTTTTTCGCGATTTTACAGCTTACTTAAACCCTCCATGACGCTGCAGCAAAAGTTTCCATTAGATCCATTGCAACCCTTTGTTTCGAATTAGATTTGCCCAAGACTGTAATCACAATCTTTCATAGATCATGTTTCAACACAATGGACTTCAAATAATATGGCTTCGTCAGTATATTCTAGCTTTGCGATAGCGTCAATCGCGGCAACGCAGGACGTCTATTGGTTGTATGCTTATGTTTAAGCGGACATAGACGCCGGCGTCTAGTCGCGCGTCGCACACTTCTTGTTATTACTGCCGAGACCAATATTCAAAGCTTTGACCTTGAAGTATGCTTTGTGGAGAGTGAATCAGTATTTTTCATTATGCTCCCTGTGCTGCGGCGCGGGCGCTACCAAATAGGTAGAACGCGATCGTGCTGAGTCAAACGAGCGTGGGTCCATACTCTCGAGTGCACGGTGGGAAGTGCGTGGCACAGTCAACAAACGCGCTCAATCCGCGACGGTCGACGGACGCGTTTGTCGTCTCCGAAGAGGGTCACCTGTGAGCGAGTGGTTGCAGTCAACGATTCTTGAAGGCGTCAGGTTAGATCACCGTGTTTCAGCGTGTTTCAACTCCGTTTTCGAGCCAGCGTGTGGATTGCGCCATCGCTTGACGAGAGGCGCGCTAACGCTCGCGCAACCAAATCAATTCTCAACTTTTACTTTCTCTCTCTCTCTCACTCACACGCGTGCACGCATTCACACAAATAAATACATAATGAAGGTAAGTGACGAAAAAGAATTCAAGTCAGTCTGTTTCACTTCTGTGACCTCTCCTATGTACTCACAACTGTTGCGCTGGCGGTCATCGCACGCGGCTTGACAAGACAGTGCACTCTGCTGTGTGTTTGCGAACGTTTGCTGTTTTTTTTTTTTGTGTGTGATTATTGTGAACAAGAACTTTGACCTCTATGCTATGCATGCATTATTTTCAATCTTTGTTGGTGGTATTTGGAATGATACCGTGTTGAAATTTATTGATGGAGCGGTTTGTTGATACTAGAAGTTTTGTGTGTTTAGGTTCTATTTAACTCGTTGCACGTTACATGGTGCGTAGCTGAGAGTAGCTCCTCTTTTCGAAGTTTTAATTTCGACGCTTCGTTTGTGTTCGTTTCTCTTCTGAGAGTTGCATTTCGCTTAATAGTTCTGGTTTCGCTTCCCTTCGATCGTTTACGCCGGCACTATTTTAATTCTTCAGTGGTTTTGTTTTAATTTTCGATTTTTTGACAGTGTTACTCGATGAAGTTTTGATTTGTGGTAGTTTCTTGTTTCGTTTTGGCTCATCATAACGAACCAATCGCGGTGTATTCTGGATGAATTTGTTTGATTAGTTCTCGTGGTTTGCAAGTTCCAGCCCCATCAGCTATACTGTGTGGAACTAAAACGTCGCTCTAGTGACAGGTAGAATAATTGATTTACGTGTTGGTTCTAAAATCTAACTGGGGTGGGAAAAGTCGTTCAAATCACTAATAATTAACGGTAATGCTTTTCAAGCCTACAATTAGTGACGTTGCGCGCAATCAACAGGGTGTAACTGAACTCTAAGTACAAACTTCTACCACGTATTTTTGAGGTCAAAATAAGAATTTTTTTCTCTTTTAACATGGGTCCGAAAATGCCCCCCTTTCGAGCTAGACTGCCAAAGTTTTGACAAATGTAAGGGTCTTTTTTGGAATAGCTACCACAATTTTATAATTATGAACCAAATTTCATGGGGATTGGTTTACTGAAGTAATTTTACTTGTAAAATCCATTAAGGACCTCTAGAAGTTCATCATTTAAGTCTAACTGTACCTTTCAGGCAATCTTGTACCTTCAACGGCTTAGATTCTATGTTACGGATTAAAAATTAAAAAACAATTACTTAAATCAGATGGGGAAATTAACTTTTAGCGAGATCTATGATCTCTTGCATTTTTTTCGATACGACACGTTTTAAGCTTCTGCACAATGTGGAAAAGTCAGCGCTTTTACTATGGTATAGGCGCCCGAAGAAGCAGCGCACTGCTTCTTTCCGCTGCACAGCGGTGTGACGGGTTGCATACTTTCTGCCACTCATCATAGTAAAAGTGCTGATTTTTCCACATTGTGCAGCAATTATCTCGCTAAAAACGAGTCATATCGAAGAAATACACGAGACCCAAAATCTTTCGATGAGTTTTCCTATCTAAGTTTATAGTAATCATTTTTTAAATGTCTAATCCATAACATAAAATTTCAGCCGTAAAAAGTTCAATATTGCTGGAAAAGCACAGTTGGACTTAATTTATGAATTTTTCCAGGTCATTAATGGATTTTATACGTAAAACCCAGAGACACCAATTTTCATACTGAAGATTCATAATGGTTGTCGCTATTCTTTAAAAAAAAAAAAAACACCATAAACTTTTTAAAACTTTGGGGAGTTGTAGCTCAAAAGGGGGCATTTTTGGACACATGCTTATGAGGGGGAAAAAAATCTTATTTTGAGCTCTAAAATACGCGATTACAAGGACCACTCACGTTGCTGGTATACTCTGTACAGGGTGTTGAAAAACTGTTCGCGAACCTTTTAAGGGCGCATTCTACACTCTACAGGTCAAAATAAAACTTTTTTTTTTAATGAACATGTGTCCCAAAATCCTCCCGTTCCGAGTTACAGCCTCTAAAAATGTGTGACACCCCCCTTCCACCCCCCCAGCGCCTCTCAAAGAAGCGATGGACTTATTTTGAGCTCATAAATGAAAAGAAAACGTCAACATTCTTGGTTACATAAATTTTCGTGAATTTAAACAATTTCCTTGAAGGTTACAACATTGCCATACTTTTTTTTTTTTTTTTTTTTTTTTTCGGAAACTTTGCAACACTTTAACTCGGAAGGATTGCATTTTTGGACACATGTTTATTAAAAAAAAAAAAAAAAAAAAATCTAGAATACCTACGCTCGTAAAAGGTTCGCGACCTGTATAATAGCGCTGGATTTTGTTCATTCAAAAGTCCAGGTTAAAGATTGAAGAGGTAGATACTCAGTCGACCTCATATGCATGGGTTTAATTAGACAAAATTCAATGTTGTCAGATCTCAGATGCACACTACCATTCGCCCTCGCATCCCCACCAGAGCTGACGTTTTATGTATAAGTATCTATTGATATATTTTAATTATTTAATTCACCGATAATTCCACCGATTGACCAAAATCATTACGCTGTTAGTTTCATTTTATGACTGGAATGTACGAAAATATTCGCCTAATTGTTAAATCTCAATCGATGAAGTCACCGTCAAGTTTTGAAATTTTCCGGAAAAAAGGGGGGGGACGGTAGCTATTTTTTATCTTTTCATTAGCTCTTTCCCTTTCTATTCGCTGGATCATTGTTTGGATATGGCTTGATGCAGAAGATAACTGCTATGAGTTTCCTGTCTTGTTAGTTCATAAACAGAAAAATTAAAAATATGTCCCCTTCTGCATATGAAACAGTTCAACTATTGGAAGCACAAAATTGACTATTTATTTGGACCCTTCAAGAGCCGGACCACAACGGGGTCCAAAGCATTTTAGTGGACCCGAACCATGAGGATATTTTTTCTTTTGAACCGGACCTGAACCCTGAAGATTCACGTTCTCTTGGATTCAGACCCGTTGATCAAATGCTCAAGTCCAACGACATGCAACTTTCTTGTCGTCAAATCTTTATAAAATATTGGTAACACGAAAACACGGTTATATCTTAGTTAAAACTGAACGGGCCGCGATGGAATTGAGACAGTTTCGATTTTCCCGGCGCATAAGAATGCACTTTATCAAAAGTAAAATCTGTCGATAGTACTACCTACGCATTCATATGCAGTAAATTCAAGTCAGCGCAATTCCCAACCTTTCTGGAGACTATCTCTGCGGTGGCGGCGGATTCAAATTGAATGTTTTGACAGCTCGTACGAAACAGACACAATAGTTACTCGTTTGGCATGTTTTACTCGTATTTACAGACATGCGGTCCGTTCAGTATTTGACGGTTGTATAAAAAGCCATCCAAATTGCTACACAATAAATGAGAACCATTTAAGGATAACTTATCCGCTTTTTCTTGTTCAGTGCACCTTGGTAAATAATTTTGGGTGAACCTAAGTGCTGCCGTTTTGCGGATGTTTAATGGCATCAAAAAGCCATCGGTGATTTAATCGGTTGAATCAAATATCACCTAAAGATAATTTTACTATGAGGTTAGGGTGAATATTTTCACCAGAACGAACGGTTGTGCATTTTACTGTATCTCACCCGAATTGTCTGTTTGGCAAAAATGGATGACACCGATGCTGTATCCCAACCTCGGAATTTAAATCTGATCCGCAAGGTGGGGACGAAAAGAGTAACTCAACGGTGAAGACAAAAATAAGCAACGCTCCCAATTGGCTGGAAATGGTTTTGTTGACTTACCTAAGCGTGTAATGGTGTCCTCGAAAAGTTCCGAACCTCAAATCTTCACCCGAATTGGGTAACAAAATTTGCTTATACATAGAAACGTCAGGTATCAGTTGAGAAGCATAACAATAGCTTTTAGCAGTAGCAAAACGTACAATCTGGCAATCGTGCTATTTTTTCATTTAACGGATGCAAAAGTATCGATTCTAGGTGAGGCACAGCGCCTCACCAAATATTAGATCACTCGAATTGGTTTAAATGGAAGGAATCCATTGTTGCCACATTACTCGAGCCGCCACTGGCTTTTACAAACAATCAAATCAATAATCTTTGCTTTAACTGGTTGAATCACCGATGGATTGTAGAATGTCATTAAAGGTAGCTGTGGTTGCAAATATATCGGTGCGTAGAAGGTTGCTCTGCATAAACAATGGAACTAGCGCAAATCTCATTTTTGGAAAATTTGAACACTTTGGTCTCTGAATTTAGTTTTTCTCGTATGTTTTATTCGACCTAGCTTAAGGAAAATAGAATTGTAAGTGTCGGGCGAGCCACGCGCTCGCGCTGCCGGCCTTTATCGGGTCGTGGATTCATAAACATACCGGAAACCATCAGGAGGCGTTCGATTAATAATTATTTATGTCTCGCGCCTTAATGCACAACGCTTTGCTGAATGAATAGAGGATAATGTAAATTAAAACGTTACAACCAATTATGGTGGGACTGCTTTTATTATCATAAGCGGCCGTAGCCGCGCAGGCTCAGTCAGAAAACACCCCTGGTAGGGTACACTTACCGCTTATCATACACGAAACAACTCATAATAAAGGTATCTCGAACTTTTTAAACAAAGAGTTGCTAAATGTCGTATCAAAATCTTTAATTTTGAGAAACTGATAATTTTCCTCGTCCGAAGCGGCTTAAAACGCAATGTCTCAGCCTTCAAGTGACAGCTTTTCATTCCTAATGACATGTCCTATTAAGGCCCATTTTTCGTCATCTTCTTTTGGTGAAAAAATTAAAACTGACGAAAGTTATAAAACTGTCAATTATTTCAGAGGTGCTAACACACACCACATAGTGGTATCCAGAAGTCCCACACCATAACTTTTGAACAGTTTCACCTATAATAACGAAACTTTCAGAATCCACCGAAGTCGATGCGATCTAATTTTTGGCGTTCCCCAAATTTCCAGGGGGTGCTCAGGTGCTCTTAAAGAAGGAGTTTCGCCCCTCAACTCAAAATTTTCAAATGACAACCCCAATCTTTTGATACATTTTTTGAAAGGGCGTATAATTCTGAGACTTTTGGCGCAACCCGGAGGTCGATATCGTTTATCGTTTTTAATATATCGAGGTCAAAGTTCGATTTCGACCCATTTTCGAAACATCTCAACTACCATTAAAAAAAGTCACAGTTTAAATAATTAGGAATTTAAAACACTCCAAAAAGCGAAAGATTTGGAGAACAAATACGGTTTTGACAAAAATGTAGTCAAATTTTGTTTTAGAGCCTCCCAACAGTTTTTAAAAAAATTACCTATCTGGAGGGCTTCCTCAAAAATTTTGAGGTACGATCCCTATCATTTGATCCATCGCTCGATAGGTCCCACGAAACTAAGCATTTTGGTGTCAACTGCAGGTTGATATCGTTTTTAGTTTTCGATGTATGGAAATTTGACAAAAGGTGCAAATCCAACCTTACCATCCGATATATCAAAAAGTATCGACCTTTAGTTTGCACCAAAATGCTCAGTTTCTTGTGCGCTTTTAAGCGATGTACCTATCAATCTGGGCCGTGTCTCGGTTATGCCTTTTGAGGTAACCTTCCAGAGAGGCATTTTTTTTTAAAAAAAACTTTCGGGGGCTCTAAAATCAAATAATAACTAAATTCTTGTTAAACCCGTATTTTTTTCTGAAAATTACTTGCTTTCTAGATTGTTTTAGACTCTTACTTTTTTAAATTCCGATATTTTAAATGGGAGTTGAAATTTTTTGTAACTGGGTCGAAAATGATAAACGATAGTGTCCTCCAGGTTGCTCTAAAAGGCTGAGAATTTTACGCCCTTGCAAACGATGTATTTACAAGGGGTTCCCATTTGAAAATTTCGAGTTGAGGGGTGAAACTCCCTCCTTAGGAACGAGTACCCCCTGGAAATTTTGGAAACGCCAAAAAGTATATCACCTTGACTTATGGGGGGGGGGGGGTTCCAGAAAGTCTCGTTTTTTCAGGTGAAACCGTTCAAAAGTTATGGCCCCGGTGCGGGACCCCTCTGTATGTGCCGCGAGGAAGCGCGCCAAACTGACCGGACGGCTCCGGCCGGGACCCGGAAAATTAGAGACACTCAGAATATAACATCAAGCAATACTGATACAGTGACATTATATTCCCAAAATCTAATTATTTTTTTCAATCTAAAGCTGTGAAGGAATATTGTGTGGTTCGGTCGTTTTTCTATTATTATTATTTTTTTCTAATATTGGGGTGCAGCATTGAATGTATGAAACTCGGGATAGGGACAGTGGAAGGTTGGAACATTTTGTTGTTCTACCCCTTCTCCCATTTCAAGTTACTTGTCTTAAACAATTTTTTAAATGCTGGAGCTGATTCAGAAAAATGAGTGGAACAAAAATTCAGTAACAAAAGTCTCAGTCGTAGCGCTGAATTCACCGATGATAAATAACTGTGAGACAACGGAGCTAAAAGTTAAATACAAACAATCGGATACCTTTTTTTTACACACCCTGTAAACTGTGATAA
Source organism: Trialeurodes vaporariorum (assembly GCA_011764245.1). Taxonomy (NCBI): domain Eukaryota; kingdom Metazoa; phylum Arthropoda; class Insecta; order Hemiptera; family Aleyrodidae; genus Trialeurodes; species Trialeurodes vaporariorum. Next base: position 35,924,482 of record VMOF01000388.1, read on the forward strand.
AGATCATGGAAAAACAAAATTGTTGGTCCCGTATGATTGCTCATAGCTGTTAGCTGTTTACATTTTACAAGCTATTTGATTGGTTGATTTACGGTTGAGTTTAAGTTAATTTTTTTTTTCATGAATGGTGTTCCTATCCCACTGTTAAAGTCTCTAGAAAGAAGTAGTGTGACCGGGGGAAAAAAAAGGTTTTCGCCTATGTTGTATTTTAAAATATTTATTGTGGAATCTCTCCACGAACATGCAGGTTCCTCCTTGCGCGATAGTAATCTTTTTAGTTTGATATTGTCAACATTCCACGGATACAAACATTTTTGGTTCTTCAAATTAGCTCTTTTCGGAGATTTCCTTTCCCTATCAGCCAATTCTGACAGACCACGCCTAGTGAATCCTCATCGGTAAAAACGACGATACACCACATGATTCTGAAAGGGAGAGAACAATAGTCCAAATAGATTTTCTATGTGAAGAAAAAAAATTAAAACAATAAAGACTGTCTTTGAAGAGGAACATTGAAGAATAACGCGTTTGACACCTCAAAACTCAGATAATATAGGTCCTCGATGACCTTCATCACTTGAACTTTAGGAAAATTTTGGGCAAAAACACATTTTGTTCACATGCTTCCCAGAAATTGTAAGCTTACTTATCCTGTATTGTACGCGCTGTTTGAGACAACACTTATTTTTGCTTCTCGAATTTTGAATTTTTTTTGCCACTGAGGATGATCGACATGATTGTAGAATGAAAGGCCTGTGGCTTGATAATCTAGTTTATTATTGAGACAAGATTGGCTAAATGATGAGATTTTTTTTTCTCTTTTCTTTTATCCCACAGTACACCTTGCTTTTTACAATTTTCAATTTATCTACTTCTTGTCTACCATGCATGTTTATATAGATCAAGGAGAGAGTTTAGTAAATATCTTAGTGCGCCGCTGTTCTTGTTTGTTCATTTGTTGGCTTGCTTGCTCGTTTGATTGATTTTCTGAATAATTTAATTTAATCCACTGTTCATTATGTTTCGTGTAGGTAGTCTCTTTCCTGATCATGTCGACCACTGTGATGGTAACGACTCTCGGGCAACAAGCTACCCGACTCTTGCGAGTCCCCAAAGTCTACAACACCCTGATCTCCACCGACGAGGATCTGATCCCGAGCGTAGCCTACAAAGCCGTTTCGCCCGTCATCAAATCCGTCGCCCCAAATCCATACTTTCCTTTCTCGCCGATTCTGAATGTCGTACACCAGGAGGAGCCACCCGTCCTCATCCCTCCGCAGGACAGCTACCGAACCAGGTCAGTCAACAAAGCGTAACTCCAAGACGAATCTAGGCCTCGTTTGGTACTGATTTTGGCTATCTGTGAGTGATAGCATTCGATTAAAAGCAAATGGGTCTGTTTCGAACTTTTGCTGCAAAGGCAGAATTAACTGATTCTACAGTTAACCCTTTACGGACCAGGTTTGATCAAAAGAACGCCACCATGAATATAGGGAGGGTAGTTAACTGTTCGTACTCGGGGGAGTTGGAATTGCATGTACGACGAATTGAAGGCGCCCGAACGAAACCTTATGTTGTAAGTGTCAACCTCCAGAATCGCGTTTATTCTGAATCGCTAAATACAGGAGCAATGTGAAATGGACTAAAGGAGAAAAACGAGTATACTCGGGCTTGGTCTGTAAGAGGTTAACGCCACAAGAAAACAGACAGAAACAACGAAAACTCCGAATACTTTCTCTTTGAACGACTGTTGTAGTAGGGCAATATATCGTATCGATTGCCGTCGGAGGACCACTGATTCAATGTATTTTCCCCATGCGTATTTTTGATCGGAAATCTAGCCTATTAAATCAAACAATCAAGCGACCTTTTTGCTATTATGAATTCTACGTCCTCATAAATGCTTAGTTATGCTTAGCTCCACGGTAAAGCTGCCGAAATCAACATAAGATTACAGATTAAACGATTCATTCGGAGGCTGGAATCTCCAAGCTCTTGTCAGATTCCTGCCCATTCCAAAACAACAATAACATTTGGGTGATTCTAACCTCCTAATAGATCGTCTAATCTTTATGTTGATTTCGGCGAAGTTCCATCGCGCGGCTTATGCGAAAACCAGTCAAAACCTGCTGCTGAGATTGTGCAACTTTTCCTCTCAACAGTATTTTGAATTAATGCCCATCCTTTTCCAATATTTTTCTCTCTTAATCAGCATTCTATACATTAGTGGCACTTTTTTCTGACAAATTAGTTTACCTACGTGCGTTTGCTCAATTTCAAAACGATGAAAATGTCGCTCAATTCTAGTAACATGGTAGTAGCTTAACCGGTCTTTTCAAAAACCGATTCAAATATTGCCTGTATCGAACAAATGACTCATACCTAACTTTATCGTTTTCATTCTTGAACCATACAGGTTTGAAGCTAGCCCGGAGGCATCTCTGTACGGCAACAAGGACGTTTACAATGATTTGGTGAACAGTTTACACTCCTTGAACTATACCTCAAGCGGCGGTCTAACCGGAGTGCAGGATTCAGGAGCGGTTCCTGCAATATCTCCAGAGCAGCAGCAACCTCCTGCAGGAGGAAGGAGAACTCCGGATGGGATCGTAACGGATATAACAAATAATCGGAGCAGGAATCCAGCAATCCCAGATGTTCCTCCACCTCCTCTCCCCGTTGGAAAGAGAAATGAAAAACCAGCAGGCAAAGAATATCCACCCGCACCAGTCGGTTTTATTTAGGAACCAAGTTTAAAGTATGCTAACTTTTGCCGTAAGCTGTCAAATAGCTAATTCGCATCTTACGCAAAAACCAGCGAAAATGAGGACGAGTCTCCTAAAAAATCACGAAATTCACTTGTAGACTCACAAAATGCCTTTACAGGTAAAAACGATATGGTGGAACTACGCAGGTACCTACTACGGGAAATTCCTAACTAATTTGAGACTTTCCTCTGTGTGAGTTAACAGAGAGAAATAGAGACAAATTAGGTGGTAGTCTTTTGTGATACCTGCTTATCGCTCTGCCAATCCATATTTTCTCTGAAATGGCAGAGCTACGCAGGTGTCATTAGGGATCCCTCCCTAATTTGTCATCCTCTCCATAAAAACGTACAGAGGAAATTCTTAACTTCTAACCAATGGTATGTAAGTACATACCTACCTACGTAGCTCCGCCATTACTTTTTAAACTTTAAAGTATTGTGAATAATCTGTGAGTGAGTTTCGTAATTTTTTAATGTGAGCTCATCGCAATTTTCGGCGGGTTTTACTCAAGAGTCAATTATTTAATAGCTTTTAACTCAAGTGAGCAAGAGTTGCGTTGTTTCTTTTAGACTACTGGAAATCGTATTGGTGTATATGACGTCGTCGTATTTGGTCCATTTTATCCCCATGCAAAAGGTCGAATTGGAGGATGCGTGGATAAAAAGTGACATTATTGATAGAAGCATTGCTGTAAATGTCAACCAAATTCCAGGGTGGTAATGTTATCAGACTTGTTTTTTTTCTGCCTGAAAGTTAGTTATTTTTATCAGCCTTGATAGTAAGTTGCTACCCATTACCATCCGTGGCTGGTAATAGAACCAATTTCCGGCAACAAAATCAATATTATGATAATATTTACTATCCAACAATCTAGTTGACGTAGAGCTGTGCTCTTATAGTAATGTTAGTACGACTTTTTCCCGTGATAGTTCTAGTGCTCTTGTTAGTTCGATGTTTTCCATGGGCCTAAATAAAGTTTACATGAACGTCACAAGCTGAAGTTTTGAAAAAAAAAAAAAAAAAAGAATAATTAATTAAAGTAAACCAAAGTACGCCTGATAAATTAGTTCATTTAAAGGACCTGTCACTTCATCACCAATCTTAACTGAACTATTGTGAGACGAAAATTTCAAGTGACCACGGAACAGAAGACCACAGCTAAGTAAATAGTTATTGAAAATCGGGTGAAAAATGAGGAAAAATAACATGATAAAAATGAAAGAAACACAGAGTAAGAATTGAGAACAGAAAAAAATTTGAAATAGATAGCGAAAATGCAATAATCCATGCCTACAAGTTCTCTAACCAACTAAAAACTGAGTAAATGGAAGTTTTTGTAGAGTAAAAAGAATAGTTTTAATAATATAAATAATAGTGTTGTTAACTATAACTTTGGTCCCAAATAATGTTGCAGCCTGACATGACGTTCCCTCGGAAAACGTTGGATACTGCTTATTTCAGTATAGTTGCGTGGGAATCTTAACTCTCCGCGCAAGTGCTCACCGATCTTTTTCGTGCGAGAACGTGATGACGTGTACCTATCATTATTATTTGGTCCCTGGTGATGGAAATAGATCTCTAAAATTGATTTTTTACTTAAATAGAATTATTTTCATGCGAGATATGGTTTAATCCAATTTGTCATTCTTGTTTTCTTTCTCAATAAGCGCTTATTGTAATGTGCACTAGAATTATGGAGTTTTAATTTTAGATTTTGCTAACGACTGAATAATATTAGTGATGAAACTTGTCCAAGTTGCTGAAGCAGCTAACCATTGTCCATGTAAATCACTGTGATATACTTTTAGTTTGTAAGATCACTTTGGGTTTGAAATTGTAAATTATGACTATAGTGACGGTTTGTAAAGAATCGATTTAAGTATCACTCTTCTACCATTTGATTCTATGTACACTTATCCATTACTTGACTCGGATGTAAAACTCTGCAAAAATGACGATAAACTTACTGAAAATCACAAAATCCACTCCCAAACGCATGAAATGCTTTCAAACGCGAGATCTTAATGGCGGCGATAGCCGCCTTTTACATCGGGTTTCCCTATCTCATTAATAAATTACATCCTCACGAGGTGTTCTACTGTTCTCACGACACCCCACGCAATGAGAAGGAGAGGTAAACAATTGCTATAAGATTTAGGAAGCTATCACCGTCATTACGATCTCGCGTTTAAAACAATTTTATGATTTTGGGAGTGGATTTCGTGATTTCTTTAGTGAGCTTATCGTTATGTTAGCAGGGTTTTACATCCGAATTGACTATTTATAAGCCTGTAGCAAAAGTTTGCAACAGCTTCATTAGTTTGTGCGGTTGTGACATCGATTTCATCGCGATTTAATGATCGATTATTATTTTATAAAGAAAGATAGATATATTGCAATTTGATGATCGATTCTTTTTAAAAGTCTACAGGAGATATCGATACATCGCAAGTTTTACCTAGATTTATCCTTTTGAATAGTTTTTTTTTATGAAGGACGTATCAATACATCACACTTTAAAGATCGATTCTCTCAATAGTTTTTTGTGGAGGTTATCGATTTATCACCAAGCACGAATCGTCACTAATGCTGACAGTTCAGACCCGCGAACCTTCTCATGTAGGTATTTAAGTTGTAAATTTAGGAATCACTATTCATTAAGTTGTTCGCCTTCCTTCTTTTTTACCATTATACTGATTTTTCAAACAACGTCTTTAATCAAAATCTTTTCCTCTACTTCTGTTACAACATTCATCTTCTTTGAACGCACTAAAATACCTTTGCAAAACTGCGGCGCTATGTGAAACTTGACACTTCTTTTTTTCCATTTAAACCTTTATGAAATAGATCAAGCCATGTAGCGATCGATGCATGATTACCCTCAAATTCGGCCTTTTGCCTTTGTTTATATGGAAATAAAACAAACTTGCTAAGTTTAACGCTGCCAATTTTGCTCGCCGCGCCTTTTACAGGAACCCATCATATTTTTTTTTTTTTTTTTTTTTTTTTTTTTTCCCCGCAAATATGTTGCATCTTGTTTCGGGAATTCAATTTTAAAATGGTCGGAAAATCTGAAATAAAAGAAGAGTAGCAGGTAGCTAGTAACCAAGCATTCAAAACGAAGATTGGATTTTGCGCTTGAAATATTATCATGATTCATAGAAACTTTTGAGCTCTCATTATAGGAGGCGATATTCCACTTTCAGTTAGTCTGCTTTGATGGGAAAGAATCTACATCGATATTAAAAACTGCTGGCGCTATCAGAAATAATATCTAAAAATATTCTTTATCTTTGGTTTCTTGTATTCTCGTCTTTGATCACTCACTTGTGAAGTAGAGTTATGGTTTATCTAACATTGTTTAAATAGATATCTGATGACCAAACTTCAACGACAGTTCTTTGGTTGTGTAATATCAACGCAAACAGAAAATCCTCTTGGCAAAATGTTTCTTCGGGACTGGTCTCGATAGTTCACAAATTAAACATTTTAGGTCATTTGCCAGTGTACCGAAAAATGGTTCTACACGTAAAATTGAAGTGCTTGAAAACTTCAAGATGATTTCAAATTGGCCCAGGGATCACGGAAGGGAAATTTTAAAGACGTCCTTCATTTTATGATGTCGATTATCCGCTTTTCTTTGCTATTGGGGAAAATGCTCGAGTATTTCCGAAAAATAGCTGTCACGAAGACTCGAAAAGAGTATCAGGTTGCTGTCTGAGAAAACATTCGCAAAATCAGTTGAACCCTTTAGTTTCAAACGGCCTAACCCTATCGATTCTTCCAAACTGTCTTTTAATTCACGTTTCAACTTTTTTTCAACTGAAACTAAAAATAATGTATACAAGTTTGTGTAAACTTTTAGTGCAATTCGCTATAAAACAAAGACGTACTATTGCGTAAATATTGAATACAAGACTTCCTAAAAAAATGTCAATGCTTCCTTTTAAACAAATGAAATATGAAGAAAAATTTTGAAAAGATGCAAGTGAGTTGTGCCCGTTTGAAACTATACGTATAGATACAGGACTCACAAGTTCAGTCACATTATTTTTCAAAAGTGTGGTAGAGTGAGAGGGAGAGAGAGAGAGAGAGAGAGAGAGAGAGAGAGAGAGAGAGAGAGAGAGAGAGAGAGAGAGATAGGTACTTTTATCGCGACCTGTCCTGCGAACTTTTATCTTCCTTTGCAAAACGGTTGAGGTTACTGTTCGAGAGCGGTCGCCGCACCGCGCACCGGTCCTTCCCTCACTCATCATGCAGGTTCGCACCTCAGATCATCGCCATCACCTTGAACTTCAAAGTAATCATGGACGAGTGTCGTCGCTGTCGCACCGCTAAGTTCGACAAAACCAGCTGAGCTTAAAAATCCGATTTTAATAACCCGTAGCTTCCTTGTTAGTTCCGTAAAATTAAAAGCGGGATGTATGACAAAATATGAGTGAGTGCGGTTTGCAGTTGTTAATAGCAGGTCCGTCCGCCTTGCGCCTGCGCACAGTGGAGCGAGTCAATGGGAGAGGCCGGACATAGCGTCGCAATTTTAAATGCGTATATCTTTATTAATACTCGACATAGTCGTTTGGAAGTAATTTCATTGGTTTTATCGTAAAATTTCCCACAAGAATCTTCCTTTACAATAAGTTTTTTTTTACCGTAGAAACATTCAAATTTGCTTTTTTTATCGTAAATTTCTTGTTTGATCCCTCTCATTTACTCTGTGTTATCAGATTGGGGTGAAAAAGACGTACGTTTTACATTGATTTAACCCTTTATGGACCAAGCCCGTGTTTACTCGTTTTTCTCCTCTAGTCCATTTCACATCGTTCCAGTCTCATGATTCCGAATAAACAAGACTATCGATAAAACCACCAACAAGATAAGGTCGAGTCGAGTGCCTTCAATTCTGTGTATAGGCAATTACAACTCCCCCGAGTACGAACAGTTAACTACCTTCCCTGTGTAAAAGAAAGAGTGGTGTTCTTTTGAACTAATCAGGTCTTCAAAGGGTTAAATGGGGGACGATACGGCTTTTTACCCTCAATCTGGCAACACTGCATTGCCTCGTTCCACTATGCGGTGCGGCGCACTCTGCGGCCCGATCATTTTCTTCATCGTTAAACCAATCGTTAAGATTGTCTGTGAATGATTCGGTTGGTCGGAAATTGTAAAACTTGGCCGTTGCTATGGTAACCATCGTGAAAGTGCCCGCTATTTAAAAGTTCCTCATGAATAACCTTCAATCTGATGTAAAAACCAGCAAAAGTCACGAAAATCGCACTGAAAAAGTCTAAAATTCAGTGATAAACTCACATAACTGCTAAAACGCCAAGTTCGTAATGGCGGTTCAACGCAGGTATCATGGGAGATTCCTGTGTAATTTGTCACTTTCTCTAATTGAGCCCGATTCTGAGAGTGAATTTCGTGACTTTTTGGTGTAGGTATTTATACTCTGTTCAGGATAATTTGAAACTTGGCGAGTCAGGTAGAAACGCACTACTTTGCAACGCGGCACCCATTGAGACGATGATTTCGGGTGGCATCGCTCATTCAGGGTTTGTTTCACTCCACCCGCTGCCGTGATGGAAGAATACCGAGAAACGGCAGACTATGAATTTTATCTATGTGCAAAAGTCAAATTACAAACGGTCAGAGATACGATGAAATGGATATAATTTTTGCCCTAAAGGGCCGTAACTCGACGAAAGTAGTCGGAAGACATATGTTACCACTCTCGAGGATTTATTTTGTTAAAAAAATAAAATAAAATAAAAATAAACAAAGCCTTTCTTTAAATGTTCCGACTTTTTTTTTCGAGAGTGGTAAGATATGTTTTCCGACTACTTTCGACGAGTTACGGCCCTTTAGGGCAAAAATTTCATCCATTTCATCGTATCTCTGACCGTTTGTAATTTGACTTTTGCACAGATAAAATTCATAGTCTGCCGTTTCTCGGTATTCTTCCATCACGGCGGCGGGTGGAGTGGGAAAACCCCCGAATGAGCGATACCACCCGAAATCATCGTCTCAATGGGTGCCACGTTGCAAAGTAGTGCGTTTCTACCTGACTCGCCAAGTTTCAAATTATCCTGAACAGAGTATAGGTGTACTCATCGTCATTTTTACAGGTATTTATGCAAGAATCAACTCTTCAATTCCCTGTAGCAAAAGTTTGCAATAGCCTCATTCCGCATGTATAAACTTTCAAGGCCATTTTTAATCACAAATAACACATTTGTTAAGTAATTTCAACCTATTAAAGACACTGGAAAGTTTTAAATTAAACATAAAAAGTAGAAAACGATTATTTTTAGGAATTTTTTTTTTCACTGATTTTTTGCCACCTTTTTCGAGAACAGACCATTATGCGGCATCGCGTCGCATCGATCTGACAAGCGCTACAGCATTTCTTATGCTTATTCCAACGAGCTATGCATTTATCTAGAGTGGCGGTTTAATGGGTAACCTGCATAACCACCATGGGGGATTTTTAGGTTAGTTAAGCTAGTAATTTGTCCATTTGATTCCGCGTATTTTGGTACGGCGCCACCGCACAATGGATCAAAACATGTTCCGGTCTACTGTGCGTCGCGCCGCACCAAAATACACGGAATCTAATGTAAAAATTACTCGCTTAAATCTAACCTAAAAATCCCCCATGGTGGTTACGCAGGTTACCCATTAAACCGCCACTCTAGATAAATGTATAGCTTGTTGGCTTATTTCTATAGGACCTCAATATGCGATGCGTCAGCACGTTAATTTTTGAAGACTTGTAAATACAAGCTGGGCCCTGTTCCATCAAAAGTACAAGTCTGAGTTCAAGTAGTAGTTACAAGCGTTTTTTAATTCTTGTAACGCTTGTAACTACTACTTGTACTCGGACTTGTAATTTTGGTGGAACAGGGCCTAGGTCGCGCCTGACTTCCTCCTCTGCAATTTTTTTATACCGAGACTCCAGATATGGCGCTACGATCGGATCAGACTATTCAGTGCGCCTTCATTCAGTGTCGACGCAACATGCTATTACAAAAGAAAATCACAAGACCAGAGTCATAGACAATGAGACTCTCGCAAAGTTTTGCTGAAGGGGTTTGAAGAATCGATTCTTGCTGAAAACCCTGTAAAAATGAAGATGAGTACACTATAAAATCACAAAATTCACTCTCAGAATCGGGCGTAATGGCGGAGAGACGCAGGTATGATGAGAGATTCCCATCTTAATTGAGGCATATCTTTGTGTTTCCGTACAGAAAGTGACATAATAGACAGGAATCTTCCATGATACTTGCGTTGAACCGCCATTACGAAGTTGCCGTTGTAGCAGTTATGTGCGTTTATTGCTGAATTGTAGACTTTCCTAGTATGATTTCCGTGATTTTCGCTGGTATAATAACTGGGATACCTTTGATTGCAAAACATGTGTTGAGTAATGATTTGAAACTAGCGTTAAAGTTTTCATAATGTAGTTCACACCATTGATTTTTCTCCTCAAGCAATGGGACCTTGGATCCTATTTTTTTTTTCTACAGCGGTATGGAGCATGTTTTCCCAATTATACGTATAATTAATCAAGTATCACCGATCAACACCCTAATTCAGACTTCTTCGGTCTAAAATCCATTGAAATTTATGCTCTGCTATCTTTTCGTAGCATAAGTCTTCGAAGGACCCTCTGTTATGAATTTTCCTTTTAGGGGTTCTTAGCTACATTGCACTTATCAATAAGATTTGGTATTAACCTGGGCCATTTTTACTGCAACTCTTTTTTACATACTTTTCTCTTTGCTTGTACCAGAATAATTAGGTAGGTAATGAAAGAAACAAAAACACTTGGGAATGTCTTTCCCTATTTTTGTTTTATTCTTAACCGTAAAACTAAATCAAGAAAAATGCAGAAGGAAAAAGAAAACAACGAATGGAAAACAAAGGATAGAAAAGTAACGTGGGTGTGTGAAGTAAAAGCCTCGGAACAGAATTTCGAACGATTTCAAGAGAGCTGTCGGATATCAGGAAAAGTAAATGAGGAGCTGAGGATCTTTTGTATTGAGATTAGGAATGTAGAGGTTATGTTTTTAGGCGGACTCGATGGCGACGGTGTCGTCTGTTGAGTCCGAACTGGGAGCGGGGGCCATGGGCGATTGTTCGGCAGGTGACATTTGAGCTGGTGAGTCTTGAGCGGGTGCGATCGGTGATGCTGAACCTGGGTATGATGGTGCTGGAGCTCCTGGATATGCTGGTGCTGAAGCTCCTGGGAATGCTGGTGCTGGGGCTCCTGGGTATGCTGGTGCTGGGGCTCCTGGGTATGATGCGGAGTCAGAGAGGGCGGGGGCAGCTGGAGCAACGGGAGCTGCTGGAGCCGGAGCTGGGGCGTAGATGGGAGCTGGAGCCGGAGCCGGGGCGTAGATTGGAGCTGGAGCCGGGGCCGGGGCGTAGACGGGAACTGGAGCCGGAGCGTAGACGGGAACTGGAGCCGGTGCATAAACGGGAGCTGGAGCTGCGATAATGGCAGCCTGGGCTGGTTCCTGCGAATCGACAAAGAAGATTATATAATTTAAAACGATCAAAATTGGCCGAAAGCAAAGGTGTCGCGTGAATTTTGGCAAAATTGTATTTCGCCCATTTAAACTCTTGAACTGTGTTCAATAAGAGTCCCTGTTCAAGAGGGAAATCATCCTCTGATTGGTCATGAGTTTTAGGCCCTACAGGCGCCACCATTGTATGCGTTTCTGCACATTTGCTTTCAAACGAAGAGGCCCCATTCTGTTTCAAGGATGAAACGGTTGATTGTCAATGAACCTATTAATTTTGATGATGATACACTTCAAGAATGTGTACAGGGTGTAGCAAAACTTATGTGCCAAACTTTGGAAGCATATATGTATATTTGAGGTCAAACTCTACAAGGTCATATTTACAGGGACTTTCAGTCGATCAAAGACACCATTATAAGTTGTATTGCGTGTGAACCAGCTCCGTGAACCACGATTGAGGTCACTAACCTTTCAACTGATACTTGGGAGAAATTTTATTCCACGCATCGCCCTGACATTACCCGAATAGTGGCGTAACTTGCAATTTGGCAACGTTGTACTTTGTCCATTTAGACCTAGGTGAAAGGTCGAATGTGAAGGTGTTCGCCGAACACCCGATACTTCGATCTTTTTCGTGGGTTTTAATGGACGAACTGCAACATTGCCAAATTGCACGCTACGCCACTGTAGCCGAAACGTACAAACACCTGTTTAAATTTACTTCTGAGAACTCAATGAAAGAACTAATTTGGAAACTTGTCGGAGGTTCCGGTCAGGTCAGATAGGTAAGAGAAAACACCACGCAGAAAAACTTTTTCGCGGAATACAGCCATCTGCTTTTTAATGCACTATTCATTGAAGTAGGTTGATGATTTTAGCATGAGCAGCTTCTAAGTGTGAAATCTTCAGCGTTTAGTGCTGATGTCTGCCTTAAAAGCGCTACCAATCGATTAATGTCAAATGACAGGCTAAAATAAATTAATCACGAAGGAAACGGAGTTCTAGACTCTAACTAAGGAATCATTTCGAAGAATTGGTGTCTGCAAAATATCCTCTCAATAACTTTAAAAGTAAGTCTGAAAGTAGGTACCAAAAAATCGGAGTATCACAATCGAAATACAATAATGTAATTCATAATACTTTTAAGCTTATTTTTAAAGTTATTGATAGGATATTTTGCAGCAACACTCTTTGAATCATAATATTTATGAGGACTGCACGCTATGTCTCGGCGACGATTTCGTCAAATACTTAATCGTCGAAACTTCGACAATTTTTTTATGACGTAACTAAGGCCCATTAAAAGAAAGTAAAAAACACGTGTCTATTTTTTTATGAACTACTTAAATGAGCTTATGAGTGGATTTCGTGAGTTTTTGACGCTAACATCGTTATTTTTGCAAATTTGATCAAAATCGGAGGCGGATAGTCACCGTAAGCCGTAAGGCCCCCTTGTAAGTGCTACCTGCTGTAGAGACAATCTAAGTTATGCACGAAGTAGGTAGGTACCTAGACGACTGCACTCTTTTGTGGATCCAATAATTTGCTCTTCTCTTTCTCGCTCTCTCTCTCTGCCCATTTAAATGCATGTGTTGAAAATGGATAAAAAGAGGGGGAGGGAACGCGACTTCAGCCCCTTTATATCTGTCCTTTACTAACGCATGCGTTCAAATGGGAAGAGAGAGACAAGACGAAGTTCTGCACCAGCCGTTGATTCAGCGCTCTACTCCTCATTAGGACTTGGTCGGTTGGTATTGTCTCATTATTCCTGACATGACAGCAAAGAGTTTTGTTCAGGATTTTTTTTTCTTATCTCTTTTTTTTACTCATCAAAGTTTCTTTGTCTTACGATTGCGCCAGCCATTGGACCAGTCCCAGAATTTTAGGCAGTAAGTGACACATACTCTGACCGCGTGCTCAAATTCATTTTCGGTTTTTGCTTGTAAAAATTTTAGGTTTTCGTTTTTCGTTCCAAAGAGCCCAAAAACAGTGCTGCTATTTCACGTACATATAAAACACCGGAATAATTATAGTCGCGTCGTTCTATGTTCCACCATTTAAACCTGTGTAAAATAATCGATTTCAGGCCAGGAGGCACCATTTGCTTACCAAGAATCGATTATTTTACGCATAGGTTAAAATTGAGAAAATGTTGTTACCACATGGAAATGAGAATCGCCACTGTTCTGACGTATACATTTGTCCATTTGAGCAATTCACTGCAAATTAAAGCCCTATTGACCACTCAATTTGAGCCGTCACTCACGTGACTCGTACCGCAAAATTGTGTGCGCAGTTAACTCAATTATTTCGAAACGTATTTCAGATTTCAAGTTTTTACTGTCCCTTCTTCTTTACTCCCTTTGAACCGGATGTTTGATTTATCCCTCCTCTTCGCTTAACAAGTTCCGACCTCGCACACACAACCATCTATACCAATGGAGAGGATCCATGGGACGTGCTTTTGAGGCAGCCATGAATGCGGACATCTCTCCTGGACATTTTCCCACAAGCTCGGTTTGTTTGCCCCACTTTTTTTTTTTATCTTAAACATTTTTTTTTTTTTTTTAAAAAAAAAGGTGACAAATCTATTTGAAATTGGTTTCAAACGAAAGTGCAAAAGATTTAAAGTGGCTATCTGGTCACAGAAATCGACATGACGATTTCTTTTGGAAGAATTTGCACGATAGAAACTGACACATGACTGCAGAAACAAGCAACATTTTCTCACCTGGATCATTGCATTCAAGTTTTGTGTCAAGATAGCCATTCTACAACACTTACACTTTCGTTTAAAACCGATTTCCATTATTTACAATTTTTGTTGTATGGTTAAAAAAATGAGGCAAACAAACTAGAATCAGATCGTCCTTGCATTAGCCCCCTCTATATGCAGATTGCAGGTATAGCTCGTTGCGTATTTATTTACAAATTTATTCATATTCCCCCCTTGCAACATATGATGTATGAGGCATGATCTGTGCGGGGGGGGGGGAGTGTAGGAGTGTTTAAACGCGGGCGTTTTTTTATCATTTACACATGGAAAAGTGTCTGTATCGTTTCAATCGCACTGTCTTCACTGTGGGTATTTAATTTATTTCTCTTGTCTAGACATTGAAAAATGGCGTTCACTTTCTTTATTGCACTTCAAGTTCTTAAATTGGATTTCTTGATTTCGCAGCGTTTGATGCGATTAATCGAAAAAATTAATGAAAAGTTGCATGTCTGCATTTCGGAAATTACACCTAAACCACGTCATACACCACTAACCACTTCTTTATCCTTCGGCATCAGTATCTACGTACAGGGTGAGCCAGAGCACCCGTACCAGGCATTTTTCTCGGAAACTACTGAACCAAATTATTTGAAACAAAAAACCCAGAAAGGGAGTTAATTAATTGAGCTCAAATTTTTCATTTTTGATATTTTCAAAAGCCCCCGACATCCCCTTGGGTCGTATTCCGGGGGGGGGGGGGTTCAAACACAGTTTTCAAGAAACCTAAAATAAAGGTATAAAACTTAGTTTAAAATCGTAAAGGAGAGACAATAGCCGACATTTTTGCTCCTATCAATATTTTCTAAAAAAACCCATTTTTTTTAGTTATGGAGGAATTTTGGAAATTTTTTGAATCGGCCCTTGTAGCCACCCTGTTGATCCAAAAATCCCCATAGCTCAAAACATTTGGTTTTTTGGAAAATATTGATAGGAGCAAAAATGTCAGCAAATGTCTCTATACTATTATATACTAATTTTTATACCTTTATTGGAGGTTTCTTCGAGGAAACTTGAAAAATGTGCATGAAACCCCCCTCCCCTGAATACCCCAAAAAAAGAAAAAAAATCGGGGTTTTTGAAGGTATCAAAAATGAAAAATTTTTGGTCAATTTCCTACCTGACTTTCTTGTTTCAAAACTCTTCAATAAGCCGTTAGCGAGAAAAATGCCTGGTATACGGGACACGGGTGTTCTGGCTCACTCTGTATATCTTACCATACCATATACGTAAACATTCACGGTTTATTAGAGTCCTCAAGTCTAGAACGGGCCTTACTCTATTAACTGCGTTTTTTTCAAAATTTCTCCTCAAATTTTATTCCATCGAAGAAGAACCGTCGAGAATAAACTTTCCACCTACACAGTATCTACTTAACCCTTTACACACCAGGTTAGTTCAAGAGAACACCACTCCTCCGTTCGTACAGGGAAGGTAGTTAACTGTTCGTACTCGGTGGAGTTGGAATTGCCTATACGGCGAATTGAAGGCGCCCGACGAGACCTTATCTTGTAGTGTTCTCATCTATATTTATATTTGTGTTTATCTAGAATGATGACTGAATCAATGTGAAACAGATTATAGGAAAAAACGAGTGTACTCGAGCTTGGTCCATAAGGTGTTAACAACATCTTTTGAATTATAAAGAACTTGATAACAATGGTCAATTGTTATTTTTTTTTTTTTTTTTAGTAATTTAATAATAATTTATTTTAATAATGTAAGTTAAAACTTTTTTTATGTGTATTTGAGCGTAAATTCAACGCATTTGCAACTTAAATTGCATCAGACGACGAATTAAATCAACAATTTTTAATCTAATTAGTAATAAGTATTACTATAGTAACACGGAAATAGGAATGGAACAACGCCAGCTGTGTACATCGATTCAAAAACGGGTAGATAGTAACTAAGCATTCTCACCTTCGCTATTCCCGGTGCTAATGCTAATTCAAGGTTCAAATTTTCTACCTGATGATAAATCCCGTTATCTTTGAACTGTGAGGAAGATAGAAGCCACTTGGTCAAAAATTATATGCACCAAATTTATATTGAATAGCAGAATCTAATCGGACCAGAAGTCCCCGAGACATTTGGCGTTTTAGCGCCAAAAACTGAATACTTCGTGGGGGGGGGGGAGGACACGGCCGGCACGGGTCCCACCGAAACCAAAATCCTCTCGCCGGCTAACGATATGAACGGAGCTGGATAATTATAACTGCAGCGAATCGTTGAAATTGGACAATTACTTCACGAATAACAGAGAATTCGAGTTTCCCGCTATTTCTAATCACATAATATTATTTGTTCCTCTCGACATTTACACGAAATGCTATCCATTGGTTGTTCCCGGTTTTATATAATAAAAAAAAAAAAAAAAAAAAAAAAAAAAAAAAAAAAAAATTGAAACCTGACAAGAATTTTTGAAACGTCTTGACGAAGCCAGGCTCGTTTGCCCCCAGAGAACTCATCAATATGTATTTAAATGTGACTCTTTAAAAAATACTTCAACATCCCGTGCTATCACGCCTTGTGACAAATTTTGATTAAGCGCATTTTTGAGTCCTGGATTTAAACTAACTCACAGTGGAGCAAAATATTTGAATTTACGGATTTTGTCTCGAATAAGAATGCGAATAAAAAGAGATTGATTTATATTTTCATTTGGCCAAAGAAGTTTGAATGATAAATTAACATTTTATCTGTGCTAAAATGAGAATGTGCTCGAACATTTTGCTAGATCCTTTCATAGCGGAAAAATCAATCCTATAAGTTATCATAGAGTTTGCAATCTCAAAATCTCCGAAATTCACCGATGAGCAAGTCAAAAGATTCAACATCGATAACGTCTCTTGAAATACAGTAGGTATGTCCCAAAAGTAGCTTAACCTGCGGACCGATCATTTACTTTTTCGCTAATCATAAAATCGTTAAAATGTTTACCGATCGATGGACGTCTTCGGTTTTTAACGGTTTATCATTGACTTGCCATTGACTTTTTTGATCGATTAACTGTAAGTGGGGTTGTCGATTAGTACACGGAAAGAAAATACAGAGAATATAGCTGATTTTGGCGTCTGCCAAAAAGTTTGGTAAGTTACACCACAGTATGGTAAATCCAATGTAACTCGTGGTAAATTAGGTCAACCTGTTGGTACAATTTACCATAGTCTGGTGAGGTCTACCATACTTTCTTGCAGGCGCCAGAATAAGCTATGCGAATAGAAAATTCTACCAGTCTTTTTTTCTCGTGTAGGTAACACATAAGAAAAGAGTAGCTATAAATAGGCGCCTTTAAAACCGGCGGTATTACGATCCCTGAGTAGGGGGATGATCCGAGCGACTAATTTCAAAAGGGTCTAAAGACAGGATTGATAAGTAAATGATCAATCGATATCGTTAAGTTTCGGTTGGTTCAATTATAAGCGCTGTATTATTGAAATGGCTCGTTCAGAAAAATGATCGGCCGGATCGGCACCAGCGGGCCGCCGATCATTAACTTCATCGTTAAACCGATTGTTAAGATTGTCTACGAGTGATGCTATTGGTCGAATATTGTAAAACTTAGCCGATGCTATGGTAATCATCATTATAGTGTCCGTTTTTTAAAGGTCACTCATGAATAGCATTTATAAAACGAGACTCTTAACGATGGTTACCATAGCAACAGTCAAGTTTTACAATTGTCGACCAATATCATCACTCGTAGACAGTTTTAACGATCGGTTAAACGATAAAATAAATGATCGGCCCGCAGGTTCACATTGAACACCAACTTCTTTCATTTCGATAAACAACATGACAGCTCGTTAGCACAGTAGTCTGCAGAAATGTTCATATAAACCATTAGACGATCCTGCCGACCTGCAACTAACGAGCAGATCTATTGTTTGTCGAATTGAGAAAGGTGTTTTTCGTCTTGGGCCTGGTAAAGGACTCTCGAACATACTGTATACCAGTTGTTTAGTGTCCAGTGCTGCTTTTATATGGAAATTTTTTCGAAATTTTAACCTGGAATATTCCAATCCGGAAAATTCTAACGACTCGTACTAAGGGGTGGTGATTCGCTTAAATTAAATAGGCGTGGCTCTAACGACAATAGTCTGCGAGTGCAGACAGTGGGTTGGGTTAAAAGAGGGAGACATACAAGAGAAGAGAAAAATAGCGGGGGGTCGCACAGTTTTTTATTTACATAAAGTCGCGTTTGTTCCGAAAAAAGAAAATAAAGAAAAGAAGTTGTTCGTATAAGGTAGCTGTTTTTCTTTCGTCCGACGCATGCCACTGCCTCCTTGTCCACTCTAAGAAAAGGGCGGTAAATTTATGGATGTTGTTATGTCACTGGATCTATGATCTGATCCAGTTAGGAACGCTCAATCTAATTGCGGGTACTAATTGTTACAATCTCATGAACGGTGTTTTTATCACGTGAATAGGTCGTGACTCTGTTCGCCGTATGCAAGATCCGTACGTGGTTATGGCATGGCGCCCCGGTCGGTTTTGCCACGACTTTTATTTTCAATGATTACTATCGAACAATCGATTGTTACACTGCTTCTACATTAGAAATCGGGCTGTTGCGCACCCTTTTTTTCATTTTCTTAAAGTGCCAGAGAAAAGGAACTAACGGTAATTTTTTATCTTTTTTTATATATGTTTTCGGGAACGTGAATTACAACGATTTCAAAGTTGCGAAAATGTCGAGCTATTTAAATAAGGTGCTTGAGCTACGCGACATCACCTAAAAAGGTTCGCGTTTGGCGGGAAACTGGCGATTGCGTAATAGTATACAGGGTGTAACAAAACTGTATACATTAATTTTGAGAGCTAAAAATAAGACTTTTTATCTATAAACATGGGTCCGAAAATGCCCCCTTTTGAGCTACAGCCCCCAAAGTTTTAAAAAATGTATGGTTTTTTTAGAACAGCGACCACTATTGTGAATCAAATGTCTTGAAAGTTGGTGTCTCGGGGTACTTTTACTTGTAGAATCCATTTATGAACTCGAAAAATTCAGAATAAGTCCGACTGTACTTTTCAGGCAATCTTGTACCTTTAATAGCACAAATTTTATGTCACGGATTAAAAATGTGAAAATTAATTACTGAAATCAGGTGAGAAAAGCTCTTAGAAAGATTTTTAGTATCTTGCATCTTTTCGATACGACGCGTTTCAAGCGATACAATTGCTGCGCAATGTGGAAAAGTCAGCGCTTTTACCATGATGAGCGGCAGTAAGTATGCATTATGCAACCCGCCACTCCGCTGCGCTGTTTCTTCGGGCCGCCCGCCATGGTAAAAGCGCTGAATTTTCCACATTGCGCAGCAATTATCTCGCTTGAAACGCGTCGTATCGAAAAGATGCAAGATACTAAAAATCTTTCTAAGAGTTTTTTCCACTTGATTTTAGTAATTAATTTTCAAATTTTTAATCCGTGACATAAAATTTGTGCTATTGAAGGAACGAGATTGCCTGAAAAGTACAGTTGACCTTAATTTCTGAATCTTTCGAGTTTCTAAGTGGATTCTACAAGTAAAATTACCCCGAGACACCAATTTTCAAGACATTTGATTCACAACAGTGGTCGCTGTTCTAAAAAAAAAACATACATTTTTTAAAACTTTGGAGGGCTGTTGCTCAAAAGGGGGCATTTTCGGACCCATGTTTATAGAAAAAAGTATCATTTTTAGCTCTTAAACACGTCCTGAAAATTAATGTATACAGGGTGTTTTTTTTATCTCCCCCCCCTGGTTTTTTTTCTTGCTAATTGAGATAAAATGTTGCGGTTTGGACTATTCTTCAGCATTTTGGCTGAATTTTCTTTTTTTGGGGTCGAGACCCCCCCAGCCCCCCTAGGGGGGCCCCCAGGGGGGCTATCTCAAAAATTTCAAACGGCAACCCCTATCTTGTGATACATCGTTCGAAAGGGCATAAAATTCTAAGACTTTTGGCGCAAACTGGAAGTTGATATCGTTTTTCGTTTTCGATATATCGAATTTCAAAGTTCGATTTGGACCCATTTTCAAAAAATCGTTACTCCACTTTGAAAAGTCGGAATTGAAAAAACTATGGGTCCAAAATACTCTAAAAAGCAAGTACTTTTCAGATATTGAAATGCTTTTGACATAAAATTTGATTTTAGAGCCCCAAATTTTTTTTAAAAATTTTGCCCCTAAAAGGGGTTATCTTGAAAATTCCCTTCCACGACCCTTATTGAATGATGCGTCGATCAAAAAAGCATAAAAAACTGAACATTTTGGCGCAATCCGGATATCGATATCGTTTTTCGTATTCGAGATATCGAATTTTGAAGATAGGCGAAAATTGAATTTTTAATATTCGATATCTCGAATACGAAAAACGATATCGATATCCGGATTGCGCCAAAATGTTCAGTTTTTTATGCTTTTTTGATCGACGCATCATTCAATAAGGGTCGTGGAAGGGAATTTTCAAGATAGCCCCTTTTAGGGGCAAAATTTTTAAAAAAAATTTGGGGCTCTAAAATCAAATTTTATGTCAAAAGCATTTCAATATCTGAAAAGTACTTGCTTTTTAGAGTATTTTGGACCCATAGTTTTTTCAATTCCGACTTTTCAAAGTGGAGTAACGATTTTTTGAAAATGGGTCCAAATCGAACTTTGAAATTCGATATATCGAAAACGAAAAACGATATCAACTTCCAGTTTGCGCCAAAAGTCTTAGAATTTTATGCCCTTTCGAACGATGTATCACAAGATAGGGGTTGCCGTTTGAAATTTTTGAGATAGCCCCCCTGGGGGCCCCCCTAGGGGGGCTGGGGGGGTCTCGACCCCAAAAAAAGAAAATTCAGCCAAAATGATGAAGAATAGTCCAAACCGCAACATTTTATCTCAATTAGCAAGAAAAAAAACCAGGGGGGGGAGATAAAAAAAACACCCTGTATATAGTTTTGTTACACCCTGTAGAGGTCATCCGGTGACCGGCACCCATATTTGAGTGCAATGGAGCTAGTGTTGCAAACTTTTGCTACAGGCTTATTAATAGTTATGCTAGTGGGGTAAAACCCTGTAAAAATAATGATTAGCGCTTAAAAATAATGTGTGCTGTCCCCAAAAGTAGTCTGATTTTGACGCTTGCAATACTTATTTGCAAGCTGACTTCAAACTCTCGGGCTACATGAGACGAGATAGCGAGAATCGACCAATCCCATTGATTTAAATAGTGTCACGTGACGCAGCATCTAAACCAAGAGATCGATTGATTACCGCTATCTCGTCTATTCTCGTGTAATCTATTCGACTGGCATTGAAACTTCCTCTTCTCGTCAACCCCCTCCTAAAGCTCACTAGTTGACCGCACTTACATGGTAGGTGACTTGACCGATGATTGGTTTCTCCTGGTATGAGACTCCGACAGGCATTTGCACATTCTGGATGATGGGGCTCATGGCGGCATAGGCATGTGCCTCCATCGAGCTGTAAGCGAAATTGCCTCCGAGCCTCTCGGATTGGATAACAGCGCTGTCGAACTGAGGGGTTCGCATGAATTGGGTGGGCGCCCCGATGACTGCTCCATGTGCGTAAGCCATCAAAGCACTGAACACTGCAACGAACACCTGTCAACATCCGAAAGAAAAATTTCAATAAAGGTTACACAGATACCTAATAGATCGCACGAAAGATTCCTTAGATCACTAACGTCTAGTTTCGGTCCGTATAAGGGGGGGGGGGATTTGGCAGCTCAAGCTTTCTTCCTTCTCCCCACTTAAATGGAAAAGGGCTTCGAAAAAAGGGAATAATGCAGCTCGTAACACCTCAAGCCCCCTACTTTTGCTTGCGGAGAAAATCCTAAGAAAAAGAGTAAAAAAAGAAAAAAAAGTAATCACATTTTTTCGATCCTCCCTTCCCACTTCTACACCCACGGACACTTTTGGATTGCCACTGCTGCTGTCGTTTTGCGTATATTATACGTATGACATGCGACGCAGCCTCACGCCTCAGCCTCGCTTACCTATCGACGCAGTGGCTTAGCCAGAAATTTTTTGAAGAGAAGAGGGGGTACAGGGACACAGCCACACAGGGTATGAGAGCAGTCAAAGAGGTGGGGTAGAAGGGGGTCCAATGTCGAAAATTTGTCAAATACCTTAGCAAACACGAAAAATTACCTTTTAATAGGGAACGTTTTGGTGTCTAGTCCCCTTTCCCCGCGATTCAACCCGCGGTTGAAGAAACAGATACTGATTCGAGTATTTCTATGACAAGCCAGTTGTATCTCCGTCAACAGACTGGGCGTTTGATGGTACTTTTTGATCAGATCAGCAGCTTTGTGTAATTTAATGAAATTTTTCTACTTATCGATAGCTCCACCGGTTGACCAAAAGACTACAAAAATCAGTCGGGTTTATGACTGTAAATGCACGATTATACCCCATCTGTAATCTTCTCTCAATGGGGTTCGTGCAAACTTTTGCTGTAAGCAAAGGAATGGTTAAATCTGATGTAAAAACCACCGAAAATCATGAAAATTACACTAAGAAAGTGTAAAATTCAGTGATAAACTCACAAATATACTATAACGGCAAGATGGTAATGGCGGCTCGACGCAGGTATTATGGGAGATTCCTGTCTATCATGTCACTTTCTCTACGGAAACACAGAGATATGCCTCAATTTAGATAGGAATCTCCCATGATACCTGCGTCCGATTCTGAGAGTGAATTCCGTGACTTTTTACTGTAGGTACTCATCGTCATTTTTACAGGTTTTTATGTAAGAATCAACTCTTCAATCCCCTATAGCAAAAGTTTGCTAGAGCCCCATTGGGAAGATTCACCGTTACATTATCAAAATATCTCCGTACTTTTTTTTTATTCGGTGATGACTCCGCTGATTGAAAGAATATTATAGATGTGAGTATAGGTATATTTTCGTTCAATACAGTCATACACTGAACTGTCTTTGTCATCTTTTGGTCAACTGTGGTAGACTCATAAAATTATGAATATTGACACAAACTGTACCTATACCTATATGCTCTCAGACCCCACCCACCCGTGAACGCGGAGGTTATAACGAGCTATTATAGAAAAGAACTTTTAGCCAGGAGTCTTGATGGTTCCAGGACTTTTCGTCCATCGACTTTACGTCCACTAGTTTTGTGTCCACCGCTTCTTTACGTCCACAAAATTGGCCGTCCACCCAATTAAACGTCCACAAAAGCAAACGTCCATCAACGTAATAATTGTGGACATTAAATGTCCAAAATTAAACCACTTTTTCTTAAGAGATGATTTTTTCGTCTTTCTTTCGCAGTAAGTTTACTTAGTTTACCCAGGAATGTATTGAGACATTTCAGAGATGTTTATTCGAGTTCCTGGGGCATTTTATCTTAACTCCAAATAACCCTGAGTAAGTAGCATTATAACCCAGAACTTGCTTTTTTTTTTAACTACGTACAACTGTTTTTTAACTATGCGCAGCTAAAGGAAAATAATTATAAAGTACCAAGTTTTCCTGTTACTGTCACAGAAATAAATCTATTTTTGCTCCTTTTTATCAAATATTTCCCATTTTATGCTGTTATTGAATTGTGGAGCAACAAAGCTCGGTGGACGTAACGTAAGTGGACATAAGTTAGTGGACGTCACTTCTGTAGACGTCTATAGCGGTGGACATTACAGTAGTGGACATAAAAACAGTGGACGTAAAGCCTGTGGACGTAAAAAAAAAGTGGACGTAAAGTCCGTGTAGCGTCTTGATAGAAATCGGAATTTGTACCTCTCCTGGCAGAGACAACAAAAAATGTTTTCATACCTGAAAACCATTCAAGAACTATGATTCAAGGTGTTTCAGCGATAACGAAGAAAACCCACCTTCTATAATTCAAACTGTAATCATGGAAACTAATATCCGTTTGAGCTAAGACTCTATTGAATCATTTTCTGAATGGTAAATAAGTTTCAGGGTTGAAAGGACTATCCATATCCATCCACCCTTTCTGCTAGGAGAGTTACAAATCTAGATTTTGGTCGTGATCACGTCTAGGGGCAGCAATTTTGTTGCTAATGCCTTCAATTTATAGTCTGTTCAATTAGAACAACAACGTCAAACAGAGGTTAACCCTCTTACAGCTTTTGCCTTGATTTATACCGCCTTCAATGACGGCGCCTTCAATTTACAGGGTATGCGAATCTAGTACAGTCAAGTAGGAATTGTTAATTATCCATTTTTTTGTCATAGTTATTGCTTATCATCAAAGGTTACTTTGTAACTAGTTATGATGACACAGCACAAGTTGTTCAGTAAGGCAAGCTGCCACTGTGTATGCATGTATATGTATTTAATAATATTTTTTAGTTCATTGATGATTCCATTGATTGACCAAAAGATTACACAACTCTGTTATTCAGTTTATAACTAAGCTGCACGATACTATTCGTACCTATCATATGTTCTCAATCAGTGGAATCACCGTTAAATTATCAAAATGGTCAAAATTATGAAACTAATGAGAAAATATTATAGATCAGAGTATTTTCGTGCAATACTGTCGTTCACTGAACTAATTTGTGCAATATTCTGGTCAACCGGTCGAATCATCGGTGAATTGAAGAATGACATTGAATAAACACAAAACTGCAGCTTTCAAAGGAATAGCTCACCAGAAAAATAACTTTTCGGCAAAATTCAAAGCATATGTGTCAGATGAAAAATTCCATTTATGTATAGATATTTCCTCGCATTTTTTCAAAACGAACTCTGTAAATGTTGCAATTAATTAAATTCTTTCTTCAACACTGTCAGATTTTTTAACATGCAGTAAGTACTGCATGTTTTTGTTTTGTTTTGTTTTTTTTTTTTATGCATGTAGAACCTATCAAGCCTTGTCGATAGTTTTAAAAGGGGTGGGGGACGAACTCTCCGAAGTATGTTTTTGCACCTACATGAGGTGTTTAACTCTAGTGGTTATATTCTAGCTTCACAGAAAAAAAAAATAAAAATGTTGATTCTACAGTCTAGGATGAAAATTGGCAGCAGTAGGCTATTACGTTAGACAGATCTGAACTGTAAAAATGAACCGTCAGACCTGACGAAAACGGGGGTTAATTTAACAACTCAAGTCTGTTGATCCAACGTGTTGTCTGCGACATACTTTTTTAACGTCCCCTAGACTGTAAAATTAACATTTTTTGTTTGTTTTTGTAAGCCTAATTTAATTAGGAAGATCAATGAACTACACCCGTAAAAATAACCTAAGTGTAAAATAATTGATATGCGTTGTATTTTTAAACATACTGTACTCTATATCACCAGGGGAAAGGAGTATAGAGATGGGTTGATGTTATCATTGATTACTTTTGTTTTCTTTATTTTTTTTCCAGCTTATACGACCTAATATTAGAGAATGATATTACCTTCATTTTGACTAGTTTGTTGAAAGTCACTTCCTAACACTACTCCAACTTAGGAGGGCTCGTCGAACACAAAACTAACGCCCCTCTCGATCTACCTGGTCGTTTATATATTCAAGAAAATTCAAAACTGGACCGAAAGATGGGAGGAGGGAAAAGTCCATTGAAGAAAAGAGAAGGAATCCAACTCAAAGACCCAGCTGAGGAGCCGGTGGAGAAGTAGGGGTAACATGATTTCAATGTAGGCATAGTTGGGAGAGAAAAAAAAAGAAGAAGAAAAAGAACAACCTATTATATTTAAATGCGAGGAGGACAGGGGCGGGAGAGAGAGAAAGAGAGAGAGAGAGAGAGAGAGAGAGAGAGAGAGAGAGAGAGAGAGAGAGAGAGAGAGAGAGAGAGAGAGAGAGAGAGAGAGAGAGAGAGAGAGAGAGAGAGAGAGAGAGAGAGAGAGAGAGATAGGTAGGAGGAATGGACGCAGCGCTCAAAAAAAAAATTGCCCTGCCCTTCTTGCGATTGCGATTCGGAGGCAAGGTACAAGGTCGGTCACCGCCAAAGATCACGATCAAGATCGCGATTTCTGACGCCAGCGACAATTTCGTGGAGCACAGAGAGAAATGGCACTAAATGGAGCGTGGTTGAAATGATCGGCAGGATTTGAAAAATTAATCTCCCTCTATAAATAGCGATCGTCGCACAGTGATTTGAGGAGGCGGGAGTATTTAAATATTACTTTGGTGGCCGAGAAAAATCTACTCTGGAACATGAATCTCTTCCAGACAAAGCTGCCGTTTTATGCAAATTTAATGGAATGTGTCAATTCACCGATGATTCCACCGATTAACCAAAAGGTTACACAGCTCAGTTCAAGCGTATGGTTATTCTGCACGAAAATACCCTGACCTGTAGTCTTTTCTTTGCTGTGGGGTGAGGTCCGAAGTCGTCTCTGATGGTAAAAAAGATTCAGATATTTTGATAATTTATCAGTGATTCCACCGATTGAAAAAAGAGTACCTTCAGATGTAAACTAACCTGAACAGTAGAATCTTTCGTTATTGCATCTAAAAAAAAAAAAAAAAAAAAAAAAAAAAAATCGGTATTTAAATACACAAAGCGGCAGCTTTGCTTCTAGATCTCTTTCGAAACATGACATCCCAAATGGAGTATCCTGCGTCGATAGTTTATTTTTCTCTAGTAAAATTGATCGGTGAGACTGCCAATAACGCTCTGGAGTCTGTAAAACCCCGCTTTTGAAAAGTAAACTTAAATAAGTTGTTTATTTTAGCGAGCTTTTTTGCTTTGACTGGTTTTTACAGAATAAAATCACTCTGAGGTCAGCTCTGATTGGTTCGCCAGAAGAACCCCGCGCGATTCAAATTGATAATTCGCAGTTCGCACGGCAGTAGAAGTGGCGGTAAATCTAAAACCTCCGCCAAAAAAGCTTCGGTCAGTAGTCAGGTAACTTCTACTTCGAATTGTGATCGCTAACTGAGAGATGAAAAGACACACTTGCTGAATTCAACATTATAGGTAGAAAGTAAACTTTAATTGCTCCGATAATATTCAAAGAAAACTTATTAAGTCGCAAAATCAAGATAGCAGCGAAGACGCTTTTCGCTGGTAGCCCGCGCCCCCCTGAGCTGAGTGTTGTCCATACTTGTTCTCCACCTACATTGCAATCTATTCGCAATCAGTTCACTAAACTGCATTTTCTCCAACTCGATTCTAAAATATCTTACCTCTGTACCTCTGTGCTTCATCGTCGAAAACTCGAGATGACGGAATAAATTAGTCTGTTGTCGAATCCGAAGTACTTTTTCCTGAGTAAAACTAAGTACCTAATGCCTCTGCAGAGGAAAGGACTGCAATCGTGCAAAGAAAATTCGCTCCTTTTTGGTCTAAATTTTTGCTATCTAAATTGAGAATAACGATTGATTTTAGTGGAAAAATCTTGTGAATTGTGACTCGATTTTCATACACTTACGCACTTCGCGGCCCTTGGTAATAGAAAATTAAAAACTTCGAAGATCTCTGATTGTGAGATAGGCCGCAACTAACCACCCCCTCCACCCCAGGAAGCTCATATGGGTCTTTTAGCGTTTTTCTGAGTCTTTTTCGCACTTTCACTGCAGCAATGTGGAGCTGGATCATGTACATATCCCCGCAAATTTCAAAGACACCGCAATAATAAACGCACTATACGAATGAGAAAATTCACTCAGAAAGCCACAAATGTTTCTTTAAACACCTACAATTCAAAAAGCGCACTTAGGTACTTAAGTAACGTGCATAGTAAATAATCAAGCAATTATTAGAATTCACGCTGTTTGAGTAGCAGTTTGACGGATTCTGGAAAATAGCGGCGCCTCCTACGTCCAAAATGCATCAAAGTACATTGATGAGCGGTTGGTTGTAGCAACGGAGTCGTAACTCTTCACTATAGCTAATCCGTTTTGATGCATTTTGGGAGGAAGCACCGCTACTTGTTAGAATCCGTGAACCTCAAAATATGTGAGCTCTAGTCAGTACCTATTCATAATACTATATGTGAGCGCTAACTACGAAATCGAATGGATCTTAAAATTAGAGCGCATCCACTGCAAACATGTACACCTAATGTGTCACAGATAGTCAACGATTGCGATAGATGCGCTCAAATTGTAAGTTTATTTCGATCGCGAAATCATATTGCTACGCTTCATCTCGTTGCCTGGAATGGGGCTGTTGCACACTTTCGCCATAAGCTATTTATTAGTTGATTTTGGTGTAAAAACCTCCAAAAATAACGATGGCAGCACTAAAAACTTCCAATATCCACTCTTAAACTCGATAAACGCTTTTATTTGCGCAGGCGTAATGGTGGCTGAGGGTAGTAACAAAGGGAGATTCCCATCTAACAATACTGTAACTCCATCAAGAAGTGACCTATAAGAGACGACTTTCATTTGACACCGATGTCACTAGCTAGGTGTTACGGTACCATCATCGGATGTGGATCATCACTCTGATGACTAATTACTCTGTGAATCATCCTTGTCCCTTGTCAGCATAGAAAGAGTGACGAAATTAAGATAGGAATCTCCCATTGTTACTGCCCTCGGCCACCATTACGCTGCCGTAAATAAAAGCGCGTTTATTGAGTTTATAAGAGTGGATTTTGGAAGTTTTTGGTTCAGCCCCTGTTATTTTTCCAAGTTTTTACACTAGAATCGACTGTTAAGTCGCTTATAGCAAAAGACAGTAACAGCCCCATTGGTAATGATCACAGGGGAACAGCAGTAGTTACTCAGTATACTGTTTATTAATTCTAGAAATTGCGAGCGGACTGTTTGAACGGACAGCTTTTTAAAAAAAAGCAGTCAAGAGTTTGGATTTTGATGTTTCTTAGTCGTAGGTTTATTGGTATTTGTTTTAAAGTTGTTTCATTTTTTTTTTTTTTTTTTTTTTTTTTTTTTTTTTTTTTTTTTTTTTTTTTGCTAAAATCGCAAAGGGAATTTAAGCTCCACACATAGCTGTCACAAAAGTGTGAGGACACATTTCGTAAAAAGCAAGGGCTGCAGTCGCAGCAAACATTGAGTAGTTAACTATTCGTACAGGCAGGTAATCGATTTGCCTATCCTTTAAATTGAAGGCGCTTAATTATTACAACAGTAAACTTACAATTAGTTCGCCACTTTACCAGCCTCATCTGAATACTAACGCATGCACTGAACGCGTTTGAAATTCAGTTATGCCCATCTCATTGCGTCTATACCCCGTCGGTCCTTATGATCCTTTTTCAGGTACAGTTCTCTTATAAAAGGATCTCTATTAGTCACTATCCCCTCATACCCGTCTTCATTGTCCACCAGCGCGCGTTTTGTAATCGTATCGAGCGTTAGTGCATCCGATCGAGGACATTGTGCAGTTCGAATGAAGAGAGAGCGACTAGTCTCAGGAAAAAGGGTCCATAAAAAACGCGGCGAGCTCTTCCGAGATGCGATTAGCATTGCGGTTCAATTAAGATTTCTTCGGAAAAATTTGATGTTTTTAATCCCGTCTTTTGGAGACCACCGTCTTCTCTCCTTCTTTGTAAATGAAGTACTGTATGTATACAGGGTGTTTCAGACCACCCGTCCACTATCTTTTCAGCGAAAACGGCGCAAGATAATGAAATTCTGACGAAACTTTTCCAATGGATATCGACCCCAAAAAATTCAGGGAAAATATTGCCGACCCCGAAAAACGGCCCCTAAGGGCCTAATTGGGCCCCTAAAAAGGGCCAAATTGCTGTTTCTCAATGTTTTCTTATGGGGCGGGTGTTTTTTTATTTCAGAAACGAATTGTACGTCTAAAAATAAGCATGTTTTGATCAGGGCATAATTTTCAAAAAATGGCCCTTTCTCAAGTTAGGGGCCGTTTTTAAAAAAAATAGGGGCCATTTTGAATCGCTCGCTGTGACCTTGAAAATTGACGGATTTCAAAAAACTAAAAATATTCTGAATCAGCAGACCAAGGGCTTTCATTTGATGTATCACAACCTTATTTCCTGCGAAAAGATATTGGGGGCTCCCTCCCCCTAAATTTTGGGGCTTTGGGGGCCTCTACGAAAAAAATTTTAAATGGCAAGGTATAGGTTGTGATACATCATTGAAAAGCTCTTGAAAAGACAAAAAAAAATGGTCCAAACCGGAAGTCAATCCGATCATTTTAACGAGAGTTACGGCCTGGCCTCTCCCTCTCAATTTTGGGGCTTTGGGGCGGGGCCCCTTTGAGGAAAATTGGAAATGGCAGGGTACAAATTTTTAAAATCATTCGAAAGCCCTTGAAATGACAAAGAAAATAGTCCAAACCGGGTCTCAATGCGATAATTTCAACGGGAGTTACAGCCATTCAAAGATTTGAAATATTTTTCTCGTATTGCGGAGGATTCATCGAGGAGGCCATAGAAAATACAAAATCCCGCGAATACGAGAAAAATACTTCAAATCTTTGAATGGCTGTAACTCCCGTTGAAATTATCGCATTGAGACCCGGTTTGGACTATTTTCTTTGTCATTTCAAGGGCTTTCGAATGATTTTAAAAATTTGTACCCTGCCATTTCCAATTTTCCTCAAAGGGGCCCCGCCCCAAAGCCCCAAAATTGAGGGGGAGAGGCCAGGCCGTAACTCTCGTTAAAATGATCGGATTGACTTCCGGTTTGGACCATTTTTTTTTGTCTTTTCAAGAGCTTTTCAATGATGTATCACAACCTATACCTTGCCATTTAAAATTTTTTTCGTAGAGGCCCCCAAAGCCCCAAAATTTAGGGGGAGGGAGCCCCCAATATCTTTTCGCAGGAAATAAGGTTGTGATACATCAAATGAAAGCCCTTGGTCTGCTGATTCAGAATATTTTTAGTTTTTTGAAATCCGTCAATTTTCAAGGTCACAGCGAGCGATTCAAAATGGCCCCTATTTTTTTTAAAAACGGCCCCTAACTTCAGAAAGGGCCATTTTTTGAAAATTATGCCCTGACCAAAACATGCTTATTTTTAGACGCACAATTCGTTTCTGAAATAAAAAAACACCCGCCCCATAAGAAAACATTGAGAAACAGCAATTTGGCCCTTTTTAGGGGCCCAATTAGGCCCTTAGGGGCCGTTTTTCGGGGTCGGCAATATTTTCCCTGAATTTTTTGGGGTCGATATCCATTGGAAAAGTTTCGTCAGAATTTCATTATCTTGCGCCGTTTTCACTGAAAAGATAGTGGACGGGTGGTCCGAAACACCCTGTATAGTTAGCTGTGAGCTTTGTATCCGAGCAACTTGTCTCCAATGCGAGATAGGAAAGAAGAGTTGCGCACACTTTTATTTTCCTTACTAATTAACTGTCCAAATTACCCTCCATCCCCCACCTCTCTCTCACACACTCACTCACACATACTCTCTTTTATTCACTCACACACTGTCTCTCTCTCACATACTTACACATCTCTCAATTTCAAACCCTTTGCTGCCATTGAAAGAGGTTTTAAAATTGGAGCGAGCAAGCAAGCAAGCAAATCATCACCGCCCACTGTGATATTTCTTATTGGAGTAAAGGAGGATCGGATCGGTCCTAAAATCATTCAAACCGCATAAATTCTTGAGGCAGTTGGTCACCATTTTCTTTGGCATAGTCTAATCCAAATAAGGCTTTTATAATCGGCTGAAGTACCTTTGTGAGCGTGCATGCATAGCGCAGAAATATTTTGTGTAACATAAGTAAGTACTTACTTGGAAAAGGTGCACAAAAAGACTAGAACAGCTTTTGTACGGCAACTCTTATTGTTAGTGCGACAGCATGGAAGTCTACTTTCTACGATTTATTGTAGTTAACAATACGTTCTTCGATTGCAATCGCAGTCATCATCAGCCGTTTTAAAGTATCTCTTTTTATCCCTCAGGGTATGTATCTATGAGTATAGTACACATTAAATAATACACATAATCTTTCGGAGCCAAAACCTAACTCGTTTCTTGACATTATATTAGACATTTATTATGACCGTCCTTACAAAGGTTGGGTTTAAAGCTAAATTTTTGGTGAAGTTTGTAATTGCTGCTTATGACTTTATATTAGACACTGCATTCGACCGTCCTTACAAAAATTGTATTGTTATAGCAAAGTTTTCGATTTTCTGCGGTACGTGTCACACGAATACCATTACAGGCTCTCCTCTCCACATCTTAGCTTACAGAAAGACCGGCTGAGCGAATACGCATAGTGTTTTCCTGGAGTGCCCAATGGTGTGCTAGATTTTTCTGAGGTGTGCCAAACGTGGAAACTCCTTTGGGGGGGGGGGGGGGTCTTCGCCTAGAAATTTTGAAATTTTAGCTTTTTTCAAACGTAATTTTAATCTATCTCCATTTGAAAAAAAAATTAAATAAAAAAATAAACTTACAAAATATTGTGCTTTTGTACGTGTTTCTTTGCAATCGAAAAACTGATCTGCTTCCACCTTGTTTTCCATTTTGTCTGTTGTCCTGTAGACGTAACCTAAAATTAGGAATTTTTATGGAATGTCTGCTCTTCTGATGTATTTTCCTTAATTCATTAAATACTATTAAGGAAATTGGTTTTGGCATTGAGTTTTTCGAATATGTTTAAGAGTTTAGTCACAAAAAAATATTGCTGATATTTTTATAAAGAGACGGCCAGTGGCGTAGCGTGCAATTTGACAACGTTGTAATGTTTCCATTTAAATCCATTAAAAATATCTAACTATTGGGTGTTCGGTGAACACCTTTGCTTTTGACCTTTTACTTGGGTTTAAATGGACACATTACAGCGTTGTCAAATTGCACGCTACGCCACTCGTGACGTCAGACGGACTTACATTTATCCATCGAAGAGCTACGCTTATGGGTGAAGAAGTGAAGACTTTTTGGATGACATTCTTCCCGTTTAAGTTGTTTCAACCCGTTCCATCATCTAATCCGATTTTTTTAACCAGACTCTTTTTTACGCGCGTAGCTACACGTCAATAATGGGAGTGCTACTTAGTAATCCTTGTTACTCGCAGTCATTCATATTCGTTCGTAGAACCAACAATTGATAAAGTATAGTCAACGAATTAAATTACATACGTCACTCGTCTCCTTAGATGTAGACGTTTAGGTTGGCTACCCTCGATATATACTTATCTCATAATGAAACAATTAAGCATTGCAGGTGGTCTGTCGTATCAGTGGCGTAGCGTGAAATTTGGCAACGTTGCAGGTCATCCATTTAAACCCATGGAAAAGATTGAACCATCGGGTGTTCGGTGAACACCTTCGCATTCGACCTTTTACATGGGTTTAAATAAACACAATGCAACGTTGCCATCTTGCACGCTATGCCACTGGGACACTGGAATAAAAATCTAAGGATTTGATTTTCATTATTTATAATTCGCCTACTTTACCAACCGCATCAGTAGAGTGCCTTGATGAAAGTTTTGTTTTGGGGTATACCGACGCGACGCTTTTATGCATATGAAAAAGAGTCGACCGCCTGAGCGAATTCAAATAGATTAAGTTCGACGGTGGACCAGTGGGGCAGTCGGATTTGTCGACTTTACGGTCCATTCTTTACACTGTCCTCTTCTTTTCTTTCCCCCTATTGACTCTTTTGTGTAGAGCCTTCGATGTCTTCGACTCTGTTTCGCTCTGTATAAAAGCTTATAAACCAACAACCTGCCGATCTTTGAAATTCCCAACTTTTGGATGGACTGGATAAGAATGGAAGACAGTGTTTGGTGAAGACGATTTCACGTGGTTGCCATTTGCGTCTAATCAAAATAAGGAATTTATCTAAATATTTATCAGATGCCCAAGACTACCTACTCGCCGATAACCATCAATTAAATAAAATCGGTATTTTGATTAGTCTCGGCAATCACCTGACTTCTCCGCCAATCACCGTCTTCCATTCCTATCCAGACTATCCAAAAGTCGGGATCGGCCCGCAGAACTTGTTCAGCTCATCTGGCGACTCAACATGATAATGATTATGTCTATTTTTTGAACGCATGAAACCGATAGAACTATTGAGGGTGACTTTGTGACTATATATGCTGCTGTAAACACCATCGAATTCGACTTTTTTTCTGTTTTCATTATGCCAAAGTAGAACGTTGCCAGTTGTCACGCCGCGCAGATGTCAAGTGGGTTGTTTAGGTAGTGCATGTAGAAGGGAATATTATAAAATTCCTCTCTGTGCATAAGAAGTACCTATTCTCATAATGGAGCTATTTTTAAATACAAATTTCGGATGACGGCTGGGCGGGCGGAGTGTTTCGTGCATCGAATGAGTTCTACTCAACTCTCTGAATTCCTCAGATACCGAAACGAACTGTTAGCCATCAGCATTATCTCTGTGTCAAGCGTCGAAAAACGCATTCCTCTAATTCTAAGACCTTTCTCACGAAAAGGGCGTTGACTTCCGAACACATGCGTCCAATCCACTACTTATCGTCCAAGGTCCGTCCAAAGCCAGGTCCCAATCCGGTAGCCTTATCCGTCCTTTGCACCGAATCGGAAGCTGTGCGAGACGCTGCTTAAATATTGATTAGGCAAAAGGCTTGCCATGGGGCTCTTGCAAACTTTTGCTTCAAGTAAATGAATGAATAGTCAAATCTGGTGTATAGAGACCTGCGAAAATCATCACACTAAAAAGTCCAAAATTCACTAATAAACTCAGAAAACGCAGCTGTATCGGCAAGATGGGAAATAAGATTTTAGCCCAAAATACATTATTTTAAAAGGGAATTCCACGTAGTGACGTCACTATACGCACACGATTTTTTACAACTTTACACGTGTGTATCTCTAAAACCGGAACACTTATGAAAAAACCGAAGGCACCATTATTCTCAGCTCATCAAGTACTATCGATTTCTTTATAAAAAACACACAATTTCAAACCCTTCCAACTGCCCCATTTATCACTTTCTCCATGAGGTTTGTCTCAAATTAGATAGAAATCTCCCATGGTACCTGTGTAGCTCCGCCATTAATCCCGATTTCTAGAGTCAATTTTGTGATTTTTTAGTGTACTCATCTATACATTTTACGGGTTTTTATAAGAATTTAAGAATCACATTTTCAGTCACCTTTAGCAAAAGTTTGCAAGAGCCTCATTAGGAATATTTGAACCTAACCTCCCCTCCTCACCCTCACCCCAGAAGTATCATTGATTTTAACTTTCAAATTTCACGGTAAGATTTAGCCTGCGGCGATTTGAATCAAAAATAATTAATACAATGAGGTGAAGTAGAATGAAAGTTGAAAATAGCAGTATAGGTAATTCCGCGTTATCCGCGAAGGTTCCAAAAAAACCTCTTGAGTGACAAATAAATCTAGTATAAAAAGACCTGAAACCCTCAGAAACCATGCTCCAACTTCCAATTACCCTCGGAATCTCTAAAAATCCTTTAGGCGCCCTCAAGACTTTTTCAAGGTCTGAGGTTAATTGGCCGAAACATGATTTCTGGGGGCCTGGGGTATTTTTTTTTACTAGGAATAATACCTGCATATTATGTAGCATATGGAAAAAAGCGGTATGGAGAACTTCAGTCAAAAACGTACATGAAATTTTGGAGGGAAATGTGTAGTTAAGTGTTTAAGTTACCATAATTTTTTCTGGATAAAAGCGTGTAGGGTCTTTTGTTTCTTTCTGTTGCTTATGTATTGTACCTATACAGAGCTCCACGTGCGGTCGAATGATTGAATGGAGAGCTCCCTCGAAATTCAAGCTGCGTTTCATGAATGGATCTATATTTCAACTGCCTGTTCTCCTATTGTATTCATGATACATCGCGTTAAAATAAAGTTTTGTATCGCACGGTTCGTCGATACGCGAGAGCAGGTAGCAGTGGCGTAGTGTGCAATTCGGCAACGTTGTACAGTGTCCCTTTAAACCCATATAAAAGGTCGAATGCGAAGGTGTTCACCGAACATCCGATGGTTCGATATTTCTGATGGGTTTAAATGGCCGAACTGCAGCGTTGCCAAATGGCACTCTACGCCACTGATAGCTAGCATACAACAAGAGACCGAAAAAATTAGCGAATTGCTAATTTCTAGATTTACCTAAAAAAAAGTATAGTAATTAAGTCGTACAATAAATTTTTCGCTCGACTTTGCCCTGGATTTAGCGGTTTTTTCGGGTGGATCCTCCCCCTCCTCACCGATAAAGAGTCAAGTTGCAAATGCAATATTTACAAGGGTTGAGGCCCTCGTAATTAATGCGGCCTTTTACGCGCCCAAAACTGCCGTTAACTCAATTTCGGAAACAAGAGTAGTGACTGACTTTTTGCGTAAGTGGATGCAATTTAACTAACCAACAAGTTCAATGCTACTAAGGCCTTTTGTCGACTTTTCTGAAAAAGTTTTTGGTTTTGTTTTTGTTTTTTTTTTTGGGGGGGGGGGGCGCTTCACTGCCGTTACTTTCATTTTACAGTTACGCATCAGCTAACTGATCGGTTGTAAAGGATAAATGATTAACCAAACGGAGTTCGTATCTGTACAAAAAATCGAAATCAGGGAAAATCGAGTGGGAAAAAAACGTGTACCTATACTGCTACCTTCTTGCACGAATAAAATAAATTGATTAGATAAGTATGAACATTAATTTTACAACGACAACTTTGAGTTGGGCGTATCTTCTTACCTCCACACACCTATAATTTAAGTAATGAATCGCTTCATAATTTTTCACGTTTCGCAGCTATATTTATTGGCATTGACCTTTTGAATCTAGATTTTTTTTTTCTTCCTTTCCATAGCTTTGCTGTAATGCTTTATTACTGGTGTATTCGGTGTGTTTTATTGCCTTTTTGTTTTATTGATTCAGATTTTTATTTATTGTTTTTTTT
Source organism: Trialeurodes vaporariorum (assembly GCA_011764245.1). Classification (NCBI taxonomy): domain Eukaryota; kingdom Metazoa; phylum Arthropoda; class Insecta; order Hemiptera; family Aleyrodidae; genus Trialeurodes; species Trialeurodes vaporariorum. The sequence goes on from VMOF01000388.1 coordinate 35,961,299, forward strand.
TTTCTTTTTCATTTTTTTTATCTAACACTATATGTTAACATATTATTTTCGGGAAACACTATCCGTAATTTTTTAAATTTAGATATATTTTTTTTTTTTTTGTTAGTTTAAGTTATTTACCATCTACATTTCTGACCTTTACACGGCCATAAAACCATCGATAACTTATTAAGACGTTAAATAAATCATGTCTCTGACATCATAGATCTTTCTTTCGTGTGAGCCAGACGCAGCGTCAAATATAGCCAGGAGCGGACTAGCTCCGCTACATTTGCTTGTGTTTACAGAAAATTTGGGGACCCCCAGCTATTTAAGACCTCATCTTTTTGCGCCGTACTTCTTATATGAATCCCCGTACACCACTGGCACATAAAATCTTCTCTTTTGTGTATTGAAGGTGTTTATATGGTCCAAGCTAAGTGATTCTTAGGTCTTACTTTGCCCAAAAATGTTTATTCGTTTATTGTTAATGACTGTTTTCAGGGTCACGACAGTATTAGTTCATGTTTAGCCCTCGCGTGCCTGAGGTATTTTACACCCTCTGATAACCGGGGGGGGGGGGAGGGGGTGCATTGTCACCCCAATTTAAAACCATTGCTGATGGCTGATTTTTTTTAATATTTTTAAAATCTGTAAAAACCATCTTGTCCTGTATTTTCTCAGGAATAATATCATGTCTACTTTGTTCAAATTGTTTCAATTTTAATTTTTTTAGCGAGGAAATTTCCGAAATAATATCCCATCAAAAACCTTTCCAGGTGCAAGCAGACGGCATCAGGTAATTATGTCTGTCACATAAAGCCGTTCCAATGCATCCACTCAAAGATATGATATGATGGGAACGGCAAGTCTCCTCCAAGTGGGCATCCAGCAGGGCAAATGTTAATCATTTTTCAAAATCAACACTATCCATCTGCGGCGAATTTAGTGAAGGAAAAACTTTGAGGGATGTATTTCTTTATTTTTTATTTTCAAACGCAAAAACTTGCCGCCGTTCATCGCCTTAAAAAAGAAAAAAATCAATTATTATTATTCAAAAAAAAAAATAATAATAATTGATTTTTTTCTTTTTTAAGGCGATGAACGGCGGCAAGTTTTTGCGTTTGAAAATAAAAAATAAAGAAATACATCCCTCAAAGTTTTTCCTTCACTAAATTCGCCGCAGATGGATAGTGTTGATTTTGAAAAATGATTAACATTTGCCCTGCTGGATGCCAACTTGGAGGAGACTTGCCGTTCCCATCATATCATATCTTTGAGTGGATGCATTGGAACGGCTTTATGTGACAGACATAATTACCTGATGCCGTCTGCTTGCACCTGGAAAGGTTTTTGATGGGATATACTCCGGTTTTAGCTTGTAAAATTCCAGTTTCACATTCCAAAAATAAAAGCAACAGTTGTTATCCATCAGCTGACTAGCCAGCAGTTATGAATAGTTTCCGAACAACTTTCACATAGACTCTCGAGTGCTTATTTTACGATAGGGACCACAGTCTCATTTCCCTTTCTTTTCCCTGATCCATATGCTAACCTACAGTTCCGTTTCCACTGGCTAGTTCGCCGCTGGCCGATGCGCCTCTGGCTGGTCCGCCGCTGGCCGATCCGCCACTGGCAGGTCCGCCGCCGGCCGATCCCCCACTGGCCGATCCGCCACTGGCCGGTCCGCCGCTGGCCGATCCGACATTGGCTAGTCCGCCGCTGGCCGATCCGCCATTAGCTAGTCCGCCGCTGGCCGATCCGTCGCTGGCCGATCCGCCATTGGCTAGTCCGCCGCTGGCCGATCCGCCACTGGCTAGTCCGCCGCTGGCCGATCCGCTATTGGCTAGTCCGCCGCTGGCCGATCCGCCACTGGCAGGTCCGCCGCCGGCCGATCCCCCACTGGCCGATCCGCCGCTGGCCGATCCGACATTGGCTAGTCCGCCGCTGGCCGATCCGCCACTGGGCGGTCCGCCGCCGGCCGATCCGCCACTGGCCGGTCCGCCGCTGGCCGATCCGCCATTGGCTAGTCCGCCGGTGGCCGATCCGCCACTAACTAGTCCACCGCTGGCCGATCCGCCATTGGCTAGTCCGCCGCTGGCCGATCCGCCGTTGGCTAGTCCGCCGCTGGCCGATCCGCCACTGGCAGGTCCGCCGCCGGCCGATCCCCCACTGGCCGATCCGCCACTGGCCGGTCCGCCGCTGGCCGATCCGACATTGGCTAGTCCGCCGCTGGCCGATCCGCCATTGGCTAGTCCGTCGCTGGCCGATCCGCCATTGGCTAGTCCGCCGCTGGCCGATCCGCCATTGCCTAGTCCGCCGCTGGCCGATCCGCCACTGGCTAGTCCGCCGCTGGCCGATCCGCCATTGGCTAGTCCGCCGCTGGCCGATCCGCCATTGCCTAGTCCGCCGCTGGCCGATCCGCCACTGGCTAGTCCGCCGCTGGCCGATCCGCCATTGGCTAGTCCGCCGCTGGCCGATCCGCCATTTGCTAGTCCGCCGCTGGCCGATCCGCCATTGGCTAGTCCGCCGCTGGCCGATCCGCCACTGGCCGGTCCGCAGCTGGCCGATCCGCCACTGACAGGTCCGCCGCTGGCCGATCCGCCACTCGCTTGGCGATCCGCCACTGGCAGGTCCGCCGCTGGTCGATCTGCCACTGACAGGTCCGCCGCTGGCCGTTCCGCCATTGCCTAGTCCGCCGCTGGCCGATCCGCCATTGGCTAGTCCGCCGCTGGCCGATCCGCCACTGGCAGGTCCGCCGCCGGCCGATCCCCCACTGGCCGATCCGCCACTAGTTAGTCCGCCACTGGCCGATCCGCCACTGGCCGGTCCGCCACTGGCCGGTCCGCCACTGGGCGGTCCGCCGCAGGCCGATCCGCCACTGGCCGGTCCGCTGCTGGCCGATCCGCCATTGGCTAGTCCGCCGCTGGCCGATCCGCCATTAGCTAGTCCGCCGCTGGCCGATCCGCCATTGGCCGATCCGTCGCTGGCCGATCCGCCATTGGCTAGTCCGCCGCTGGCCGATCCGCCACTGGCTAGTCCGCCGCTGGCCGATCCGCTATTGGCTAGTCCGCCGCTGGCCGATCCGCCACTGGCAGGTCCGCCGCCGGCCGATCCCCCACTGGCCGATCCGCCGCTGGCCGATCCGACATTGGCTAGTCCGCCGCTGGCCGATCCGCCACTGGGCGGTCCGCCGCCGGCCGATCCGCCACTGGCCGGTCCGCCGCTGGCCGATCCGCCATTGGCTAGTCCGCCGGTGGCCGATCCGCCACTAACTAGTCCACCGCTGGCCGATCCGCCATTGGCTAGTCCGCCGCTGGCCGATCCGCCGTTGGCTAGTCCGCCGCTGGCCGATCCGCCACTGGCAGGTCCGCCGCCGGCCGATCCCCCACTGGCCGATCCGCCACTGGCCGGTCCGCCGCTGGCCGATCCGACATTGGCTAGTCCGCCGCTGGCCGATCCGCCATTGGCTAGTCCGCCGCTGGCCGATCCGCCATTGGCTAGTCCGCCGCTGGCCGATCCGCCACTGGCTAGTCCGCCGCTGGCCGATCCGCCATTGGCTAGTCCGTCGCTGGCCGATCCGCCATTGGCTAGTCCGCCGCTGGCCGATCCGCCATTGCCTAGTCCGCCGCTGGCCGATCCGCCACTGGCTATTCCGCCGCTGGCCGATCCGCCATTGGCTAGTCCGCCGCTGGCCGATCCGCCATTTGCTAGTCCGCCGCTGGCCGATCCGCCATTGGCTAGTCCGCCGCTGGCCGATCCGCCACTGGCCGGTCCGCAGCTGGCCGATCCGCCACTGACAGGTCCGCCGCTGGCCGATCCGCCACTCGCTTGGCGATCCGCCACTGGCAGGTCCGCCGCTGGTCGATCTGCCACTGACAGGTCCGCCGCTGGCCGTTCCGCCATTGCCTAGTCCGCCGCTGGCCGATCCGCCATTGGCTAGTCCGCCGCTGGCCGATCCGCCACTGGCAGGTCCGCCGCCGGCCGATCCCCCACTGGCCGATCCGCCACTAGTTAGTCCGCCACTGGCCGATCCGCCACTGGCCGGTCCGCCACTGGCCGGTCCGCCACTGGGCGGTCCGCCGCAGGCCGATCCGCCACTGGCCGGTCCGCTGCTGGCCGATCCGCCATTGGCTAGTCCGCCGCTGGCCGATCCGCCATTTGCTAGTCCGCCGCTGGCCGATCCGCCACTGACAGGTCCGCCGCTGGCCGATCCGCCATTTGCTAGTCCGCCGCTGGCCGATCCGCCACTGGCTAGTCCGCCGCTGGCCGATCCGCCATTGGCTAGTCCACCGCTTGGCGATCCGCCACTGGCAGGTCCGCCGCTGGCCGATCCACCACTGACAGGTCCGCCGCTGGCCGATCCGCCACTGGCTAGTCCGCCGCTGGCCGATCTGCCATTGGCTAGTCCGCCGCTGGCCGATCCGCCACTGGCCGGTCCGCCGCTGGCTAATCCGCCTCTGGCCGGTCCGCCATTGGCTACTCTGTCGCTGGCAGATCCGCCATAGCTTAATTCTGTAACTTCGCATCAGGAAAATAATGTTACTGTCACTACGAGTTCTCATCAAATAAACAGATCAGTTGTAAACTCTACAAGTACACAGCAAAGAACTTTTGTCACTCCTTGCTTATGAATAATTATACTAAAATCACAGAATGATACATTGTATAATTCTGTGCTAAAATCACAAAGGTGCTGTAAACACATCAGAAACTACTCTCCCTCCAGTGATCAACAGTATTACGGTACTCAGCTGTTGCATTTGCAAGCAATGAAGTGGAAAATAAAGCTCCGCGGTTATGCCCAAATTCGAATACTTTCTGCATCAGAGCTAGTATAGTTATTAAATAAATGAATATGGAAAAGTACCTAACTGTGAGAGCAAACCAACCTTTACTATACGCGTGCATACAACAAATTAGAAGCACACAAAAGAAATAACTAGAAAAGATGTTTGGTACATTTATTTAAAAAGAAGAACTGAGGAGGACAAATTTCGTAATTCACGGCCTCCGTTGTAGTTGAAACAATAATCACTTGTATCACTCATGTATTTGTAACGAGTTTATTTCAAAAGTGTCAAAGCAGGGAGAAATGTTTTTGTTTTGAAATGATGTGCAGTTGATGTTGACTGACGATGAAGCGTCGATTCTCGCGGCGATCTCAAATACTAAAAGGCAGTAGCCAATGACAGTAGAGTTGGCGCGTAGTTTGAAATAGCCGTTATAATGAGAAATTTAGTTTTTTTTATCATTTCTCAATAAATATTAGACGGATTGCGTTCAAACAAAAAAAAGGCACGAGCACAGAACACGCTGGTTAAAATAAGACCAAGTTTAATGAGTTTGGTTGCGTAGTTTTTTCGCTACAGGATCATATCAAGGCACGGTTTTTGGGAATGAAATAATTTCTGTAATTATAAGCGTTACGCACCGCAGACTTGTCAGGTCGAAGAGAGGGTGGTAGTAGGGTGGGGTTACCTGACTTGCCGTCTGCGTCTACCGACGCTTATGATAAAGTTCAAATACCTACTCCAAAAAACTGTAACGGGCGTTCCTTTGATTTCTTTGAATTTTGGAATTTTTAAGTTGGATAATCCGACAAAAATCTCATAGGTATTCTGAAACCACGAATAGTAAGCTGATCACACGAAAACAACTTTTTTCCCCTCCAAACTGCAGGAAAATGTATGTTGTTGTCAGAGGAAGGGTGAATTTTCACCCTATCTACTTTTTTGTCTCTAAATACTTGGAAACTTGATGAAAATTACCAATTTTCGGTAGAAAACTTCTAACTACCCTCATCAAAGAATACATGGAAGCTTGAAGTGATTTGTAAAAATTGGCAGCTTTTTATCTATACATAGAAAACTCGCTCTCCCCCCCCCTTATAGGCACACATGCGTCAAAGTAACTTCTTCGGCAGGGCTGTAAAAAGAGATCATTTTAGGCCAGGGTGCAAATTTAAAACCAGTATGAGTGGTGTTGTTCCTTAGAAAAAGTTGATGGTATTTTTGAAACAAACTAACAAACGGAAATGTTATCCCCAAAAATCTTGAAGATTTTCTTATGCCTATCCGCATGCATTTGATTGTCATTTCCAGGTAGAGGCCGAGTATATAAACGAGTACGCCATTAAATTATTTTGAATATTATAACACTTGGACGAATGGACGTTTCTATGACTTAATAAAATACTTAGGACAGGGCATTTCCGAAATATGAATTTCACCGCAACGAAAATGGAATTATAATTGATTGGGAGAGAACTGGCAAGGTTAAGAATAAATGCACATTAAGTATACAACAATATTATACAGCTTTAAAACTTTTGAAATTATAGATTTTTGCTTTTCAATACTAGCTTACTAGCTATGTATATTTTGCTGATTATATATGTACTTGGGAAATGTATTCCTCAAGTACTTCTTGAAGTTTCTATAGAGAAAAGATATCTTGATTTTGCTTTAATCATTGAGACAAACGTAGCGTACCTATACCTAAGCTTAACAGATCTACAGGTTAGCGGTTCAAAAAAGCGCCAGGAATAAAAAAGACTATTTTTGTGAGATAACTATTCCTACGTAACGGCTTTGCTTTTGCATAGACAGTGGATTGAAGGCGCAACAGTGTTACCTCTTATCTGAGACGGGCAGACGGCCCTTCAAAAAGTCACCGTCTCGGAAGCCCTTCGCTCTACCCTTCCAGGGATGGAGTGCAGGGTACTTTGGACCCTTTCTAGCTGCAAGCTGCTCCCATGGGCGCACGCAGCGGGGGGCAAGGGGTGCCCCCCCCGGAGTTCAAAACAGTAAACATTTCACGATAAAAAGTGAAAGGAACAAACAAACAAACAAAAACAAAAATGAAATGTTAATCAAAGGGAGTAATAGTTGACGAACTTTATTCTTATTAGTTTATTTCGTTATTTTAAGTCATTTTTTTGCAAGGAATAGTTGAATTAATTAATTATAATTTTTCTTCCTATCATTTTCATCTGTTGCAGCGGCGTAGCGTGCAATAGACGGTTTTAGTGGGAAGTCAACGGTTAGCCAACAACCACAACAATGCAATCATCGGTCGCAATCGGTTGTGATGAAACTCGCGTAGCGTTCCAAACTATCTCACTCGCTCTCCCGTGACCCCTATGTATATCCATCTCTTTCTAGTTCCGAAATTCGTATACAGGGCCTTGTTTTACGACGTTTTACGTTTTATTATCAAAATCGCATTAAAATGCCTCGAGGTATTCATTTCAGCCATAAAATTTCACAAAATAAGTCTCTATATACGATTTTTGAAATTAGAGTGAGATGGCAGTACACGGGGGTCACGTGAGAGCGAGAGAGACAAACCGGCTTTGTTTGGAACGCTCATCACCGGCAGTCGCCATTACTGAAACCCTCTATTAGGCAACGTTGTACTATGTCCATTTAAACAAATGTAAAGGATCGAATGCGAAGGCGACCACCGAACACCCAACAGTTCGATATTTTTCATGGGTTTAAATGGACGAACTGCAACGTTGCCAAACTGCACGCTACGCCATTGATCTGTTGTCCCTTTATTAATAACATCAAACACTCAACATTATTATTATCATGATTATTATTTGATACACCTAGGATGGCATAATAATTGTATTCTATTTGGACGGGGAAAAAATGTTTTCCCTTTTTCCTGAAGGGGGGGGGGGGGGTCCCAAGACCTTCCTTTGGGGTTCAACAATTCCTCCCCTTGGAAATTTTTTTGCGGGCGCCCATGGCTGCTCCTCTGATGATGCAGACTTGCTCTTCACGATGCGATGGCCCTTAACACTTCAAATCAACCCCTTATGAACCAAGGCCGATTAGACTGGTTTTTCTCTTCCAATCTGTTTCACATTATTTCAGTATCATGATTCCGAATAAACTTGATTCTGAATGTAGACTCATACAAGATAAGGTTTTGTTCGGGCGCCTTCAATTCGTCGCATAGGCAATTCCAACTCCCCCGAGTACGAATAGTTAACTACCTTCCCTTTGTAGACGGAAGAGTGATTTTTTTTTTTTAAACTAACCTGGTCTGTAAAGGAGTAAGTAAAGGCCGAGTTAGCTAGAAGCTGTCCAAGAATATAAGTATTGAGATGCCTCTCTGAGAGACCCGTCAAATTGTTGCAAAAGTTACATTATGAGGGTTTCTGGGATTCTCATTAAAATTAGTCTACTTGTCAACGCAACGGTCCCTCTTCCAAACCTTGAAACATCTAATTGAAAGGCACTTTTATGAGGCCTCGCAACTTAAAACGATTTGAGGGTCCCTCTCCATCAGCTGTACTGTACAACAGCGGCTATATCCTCTAAGGATTTCCCGCTGGTGAGTTGGTTTTTATCCATTTTTCGGAAGCACTCTTGAAATTAATTTGCGAAATTATTCGAGACCCTTTGAGAGAGGGCTCGGGTCCGCATTTTATTCTTCCCATGGTCAAGAAAATTAGTTCCTATGGTCGATCATTTCCTCTCATAGGTCCCAGCATTGTTTGTGAAAACCATTTGTGGTCCTTCTCCGATTTCGGGACCACAGTCAGGTCAAATTGAGGATCAATGCTCAGAGGAAGCTCCTCGGGAGCCCTCTAAAAAGTCAATTTTGAGGGCCCTCTGAGGCTCCCTATTTATGAAATATGGGTTGCGATCGCCTTCGAGCCACCCTGAGCGGATTATTAAATTTAGCAAAAGTTCGGAACAGCCACATGTTATTTTGTACTATCGCAACTCATCCACTTTTTTTCTTTTTTGATGCATACCTTGTTTGATCTGTAAGTTTTCTCTGGGTGTTAAAAATTTCTGAATGAAAACGCAAAGCTTGTTTATCAGGCGAAAGTTCTGCTGACCTGTAAGTAATCTTTGAAACTTTTGGAACCTTATTTCCGTTCATGATGGGTTTCAAGCTTTACTAAATTTACGAGAAGAGGTTTGAAAGTTTTTGTTTTGCACTTAGAAACACTTTAAAATCAAAATTTATCAATGTACTTGAGTTTTCTTTTGTATCAATTGAATTATGGAACCCTTCCGAGACCGATGTTATCCTGTGAGAACATACCGCTCTAGAGGCGGATACAAGAATTCGTCTTTCTCTCTCTCCTTCCATTTGAACACATGCGTTAGAAGAGAAAAGCAAAGGGAACTACCACGTAACTTTATAGCCTAGTGGCGTAGCCGGGGGGGGGTCAAGGGCAGGGGGTCTGGACTGTGCCCCCTCCTTGAAACCAAAGTATGCCCTGTAAAGGTAATTTTTTGCGTTTTCAGACTTTCACCAAATTAGTATTTTTGGACCACCCCCTTGTCAATTTTCGGACACGCCCCCCCCCCTCCTTGAAAAATTCTTGGCTGCGCCATGCGCCACTGCTTTAGCCCATTGCGTACTTTTCTATAACCCACGCGTTCCAATGGAAAGAAAGAGAGAGAGAGAGAGAGAGAGAGAGAGAGAGAGAGAGAGAGAGAGAGAGAGAGAGAGAGAGAGAGAGAGAGAGAGAGAGAGAGAGAGAGAGAGAGAGAGAGAGAGAGAGAGAGAGAGAGAGAGAGAGAGAGAGAGAGAAGAGAGAGAGAGAGAGAGAGAGAGAGAGAGAGAGAGAGAGAGAGAGAGAGAGAGAGAGAGAGAGAGAGAGAGAGAGAGAGAGAGAGAGAGAGAGAGAGAGAGAGAGAGAGAGAGAGAGAGAGAGAGAGAGAGAGAGAGAGAGAGAGAGAGAGAGACGGACAAATATTCCTGTATCCGCCCATAGTAATACCCGTCCAAATCAAGTGGGTATGTTCCTACTCCACGGTACTTGTTTTTGCCTACATCATTAGTTGAAGGCACTCAACTATTCGTTCTTCTCTTCTACGAAATGTCCAGAGTTTAACGATACTTTTATAGTCAACATTTTTGAAACGAAAGTGAGTGAAGTCTACTGTAGGGAAATGATAATCTAAGGATTCGATTTGTGTTTCAAGTTATAGCTCATTGGTTTCAAGAGGTAAAATTCGAAATGCACCAACGATTTGCAGACCTCATCTTCACACCCGAAGATAATCATTCTCATTTATTTTAACCTTAAGTATAGCGCGCACTATTTCCAAGGAGCTGTGAAAGTGAATTGTTCAACTCCGAAAACATTTGGACGCTACACGTTTTACATTTATTTAAAATCTAGCTTTAGTTACATTGGCTGATCCAGCCCTCACAAACGGGAGGGGGGGGGGTTGAGATGTTCACCCCCCGGAGACCCCTGTTTCCTATTTTCTCTCTTTCTTTCCCCCTACCTTCCCCTTCTTTTTTGGCCGTATCCGCTAATGTTCACTTTTTTTTTTTTTTTTTTTTTTTTTTTTTTTAAATCGCTTGTAAACTGCACTTAAGGTAGGTCTCGTTCCATTGAAACTGAAAAATATTTTTCAAAATTTAAAGTAGGTGGTATCTTCCAAAGGCACGGCCCGCCGCGCCGCGCTAATAGGAGCAGGAGCCTCGACTTTGAAATCAAGTCGCTAAAATGGAGGAGACTTCATTAAGGAATCTATATCAAAGGAATAATCAAAAAGGAATGTACTGTGTAAAAGGATACATTTTGTGGGCATATGAGCTTCGAGAGGGATCTCAAGTAGTGGCGTGAATTTGTTGAGTGGGGTCGCGGTCGTGGGGTCCGAAAATTTACCGGGGGGGGGGGGTCGAAGGTTAAGGGTGAGTATTTCTCTGAAAACGCAAAAAAATACTTTTTTCAATGGCAAAGTTCGGTGTCGGGGAGATTGGGGCCGCCCCAATTGATACCCCCCCCCCCCCCCCCCAACATCTGGCCACGCCATTGACCTTACAGAACCAAATATTTCTAATGCTAGATTACACGCACCTGCCCATGAAAAATCTTTGGATGGCTGAATAGAATACCTACTTAGCTATCTGGAAACGAAAACTTTGCATCGGAAGCTCCAAAAGCTCGGCAAGGATGGAACGTGACATGCAAATTAAAGTTGCCGGATGAGGCAAATGGACGCAGTATCAATTGCTTTCCTTATAACTTTTACGTTCTGCAACCACGTATTTTGCCGTTTGTTCTCTGGTAAAACCACCTATAAAACAGAAGGTATGCTCGTCTTCAATCATGCACAATGCACACTTCAAAGCTTTATTGTGTGTACCTCTGATGAGTTGAACGGACTATTCTTTTTTTGCATATGAGTCTTGTGAGTTGTGACAGTTGGAGCTCACTCCATTCGTCAATGAAAAAGACAACATCAGTAACGCTCTCAATATCGTTTTGAAAAATGCATTCGATTGTGGACGAGCATACCTTCTGTTTTATTCGTGGTTTTATACAAGAGAACTCCTCGTCCTCCAACCTAAGTACCTACTAGGTAAAATCATAATCTAGGTGCAACTCCCCCTATATTATTGTTCATTTTCCGGCCACTAACCACTATTTGGCAACAGAGTGTCTAGTCCACTCGTCTGACGACGATGAAACGTGATGTTTTCTGTTGTTTACTTCGCGTTGGCAGCTCGATTCCGCTCCCTCCGTCTGTGTGCCAAATTAATCGAATAAATCGTGATAAATACGTCATCATAGAGAAGATCCAAGGATAGCATTTCCGAGCTTTCTACGAGCGTAGGTGAGCGCGGAAGGAAGTCAGTTTTTTATCTTTATTCCCCCACGTCTATGAATTTTCCGCCCTCTTGAGTTATGTCACAACTTCCTACCACAACATAACCTCAATCGGGATTCGACCACTGTTTCTTCTTTGTTTTGGTTGTCAAACTTTAGTGATTTCATCTAAAATATCGTTTAAATTTGAACTATTGTTGGTCGATACGTTTACACGGACATCGTCTATTATGTCACCGCTTCCCTCAGTCATGCAGCTCGTGAAAGGTTTTTCTGACAAGCTTCTAATCGTCAGGTAAGCAACGAGAACTTGCAGAGATTTGTCAGTGTTTATAATTTTTGAATCCTGTATCATTTTCTTGTGGAAGGACACGCTCAGCCCTTTATGTCATCTAAGTAATTGTTACCCTCAAGCTGGAGGGACAAGGAACATTAGAGGACTATAATCAGTGCATAGCCTATCACTGATAACTTCCTCCATCCTAAATTTCTTACCTGAGTAACGTTCAGATTTAGCTGTTGCAGAATCTCAGTGTTTAACTCTTCATTTTGCTGAAGATTGTGCAGTAGGTACTTGTGAGCTGAGTGTTGTCAGAGCCTGCGGCTTGTTTTATGTTCATAATGTGAAGCATCGGAATATGCATCGAGCCTGTGAATTCTGTGCTCGCTGATGCATTTCGCTTTTGTCATTGTATCGGTGGATACACGAATTTGTCTATCTCTCTCTCTTCCCATTTAAATACGTGTGTTAGAAAAGAGTAGAGATTAGGACTAAAGTCACGTGCTGGCCCCCGTTGCTATCTTCTTCCAACATATTTGTTCAAATGGGAAGAAAGAGAGACGGGCAAATTCGTGTACCCGCTGATGCGTTACTGTGCATCATCACTTCTTTAATTCCTCATGGATGTGTTATCCAACTAGTTTATTTGGAAACTACCAAGCAACGCTTAGATCCTTGATGGGTTGTTAGCTGCAAGAATCTTGCTATCAAAAGACAGATGTGAAACTTGAGTTGCAGAAAACCAAGGAGGCACCCAACAAGCTACAGGCAAAGCAGGGGGGATATTTGCTAACATAAGATCGACAAGAGGTTACATTCGCAAGCCATTAGTAACCGTGATTTGTAGAACGACAGAGTCTGTGCAGATCGAGTGGTTTTTCAGAAAGCATTGGCACGTTCAAACTATGCTGGCTGATTGCTGCGGATATACAGTGCTTTTCCTTCTAATTCCTAGTCAACAATCAGACTGTGCTGGTGACGCCTAAAATTCTTGGCTAAGAGTATCAATTAGCACTAAACAGAATTCCTGATTCTAAGATACAACACTCTTGGTATCAGCATCGGTCGGAATTTTAAGTGCAGGCCGATCATTGGCTTTCTACAGTCTTAACTTAGGCAGTCAGTTGAGCATCGTAAGACTTGGCTGTTGCTATGGTAACCATCATTCAGTTTATCGTTAGCTATAGCTTTGTAAAGGCTATTCATGGGTAGCTCTTAGAAATGGGCAATTTATCAATGGTTGCTATAGCAACAGGCAAGTCTTACAATTTTAGATCCATAGCGTAACTCACATGCAGTCTTAATGATCTGATTAAAGCTAAAGTAAATGATCCACTGGCGGGTACAATAAATACCATTTACTTAAAGTTACTTTTCTTGTTCTTTGAAAAAGATAATTCATCTGGTATGATACTTTTAAACTGAGCCATAGTGTTGAACTCTAAGATGAACTGAGCCTTATATTACTCGATCCTCTTTTTTCTAAGGGTAGATTTCCAATGATGAGAGAGAATCTGAAAACTGAAAAACTCAACGGACTAAAAATCTTGTTTTAAATATCAAATGCCCGCTTTGGAAATTGAGCGCCTCCCTCTTCAGTCACCAATGAGGGAGTCGCCTCTTTGAAACTCGCATTTTGCATAGTAAAGAAAAATTTAATTCTTTCCCCTCTAGTGTGGAGCTGTACTCAACAGGACTAATTCCCGTAACTGTTCCTGGGGAGAGCTAAGAAAGTTTAAGTATTAATGTCAAATAAGGGGCGAAAAGTTATTGAAAAGTTCGAATTTATTAAAACTAAACAAAAAAATTCAAATTTAAATGGAAGCTGGCTGTGGGTTTTGAAAAATAATTGGAGGGAAAAAGGTTAAGTGAGCTAAGTTTTGTGTTGCTCCCAATGTTATTTTCAAGTGATATAACTCGAGAGATAAATCTCTCTATTATTGTAGTAAAATTCAATTCTTCAAAACTTGTTTTCATCACAACTTAAAATTTTTCATTTCCAGGAAGACTCATGGCATCATCAAAATTGACTAATACCAAACTCTACGGAATCACAGGAGATCAACTTCCTGCATAGTTTCTCACTGTGATCAAAAAAGTGAGTGACTGTTTCATTTTCTACTCTTAGATTTACTTCTCAGTTTTGATAGTTTACGATTGAAAAAGTCGGCACATATGTGTTCAACTCCAAAAACAGAAATTTTACTCATTTTTGAGTGTTTGTCAAATCTTCTTTGATTACGCATTAGCATTTCTTCATCTTTAAACGATGAGATTCAAGGGAAAACTTCTAAAAAAGTAATTTCTGAGCTATCATGTTCTACAAAATGGAACCAAAGGTTGGGTCTTTCATGGATAGTGGGTCAAGAGGATTGGGTCTCGATTGTTGTAGTGGAACCGCATTGACTATCAGATGTTAAAAAGGAGATTGTGTTAATTTTGTAACACTTACTGTACATGACGTATCAAGAGTGAACGTTTGCAATCCATGCGCTCTAATTTAAAGATCAACTTGATCAACTAATCAGTGCTCAAGGTGACTGAACTTAGTGATGATTACAGAATTGTTTATGAATGAAACAGCAAGGGCGCTGTTCAAAGTGGCAGTCTTTTATGTGTGAATTTTGAAAGTTCTGAATTTGTTCATTGGTATTTTTGGGCTGGACCCCGTGGAAACACATGCGCCATATTGTTATTGCTGAAGTGTGGGAAAGACTTATCATGTCAAACTTTCAACTTGCCATCAATTTATCTCCTTGTTTTTCTTAATTTCAGAGTCTTGACTGATCATGGCGTCTGTTGATGTCGTCACCATAATTCAAGCGAAACTGAACGGAGAAAATATTGTGATTGTATCCTTTTAACTATCATTAATTTATGTCAAAAGAAAAAAACAATAATCTCATTTCCTTATGGGGTTTCGAAGATGGTCTGTGTTTTCATCATCCAGTCCGATAAGCAATTAAAATTTGATGTTTTTTTGCTATGTGTGGGTGTGGCATTCCGATGGAATGGTTTTGCAGTGATAAATGCTAATGAGAGTGCGGAAAAATTTGCTTCTCAAGTCAATTAAAGTTATGAATGTAGCGCCCCAGTGAGGCATCTGCGATGTCTGAAAAATTGATTGATGTTTTGTTTACTAATAATTTATTTTCATTTACTTACTTAATGATTCTAATGCATGAAAATGTTGAATCATGAACTGATCAACCGAACAGCTTCTTGCAGAAATAAACCATCTTCCAGGTGGCTCCTTTCTGCTTAATGGTATTCAGTTGATTAATCTATCAAAATTATGACAGATAGTAGGAAAATTAACTGCTGCTGGTAATAAATTGATTGATAGTCAAAAAATAGATCAGCGATGAAAAACTTGATGACAACAACCAAAAAATCAAGCGATTTTCAAAAGATCAACAAGTTGTCTTGTAATCAATTTTTTGTTGAGCATAGATTGATAGAATAAAATAAATTGATGATGCATGTAAATTAATTAATAATGAAAAAATTGATCTACAATTAAAAAAATCAGCCTATTATGAAAAAGTTATCAGACTCCGAAAAAAGTTTTCCTCTTGTATTTCCAAAGCATAGCACCACAGAAAGTCCGCTCAAAAAGTCTAGCTGTATTTTTATGGTGGTAGAATCTACAATCTTTGATCATCTGTGTGAAACCTTGACTCAAACTTTTATAGGCAAGAGAGGCAAGTCTGATGCAAGATTGGGTCAGACGTTCAAGGATTCTAGCCTTGGTGGAAAAAGATAATAACCATGCTCTCTTCATTTTCGCCTGCTCACAATCACCCCCTCAAACTTTCACTGATCTCTCCATTGAAAGGTTTTTGCCGATCGACTCAGAATTCAGATGTGATATAGGTGAGTTTTCCTGTTTCTTCCATTTTTTAAAACTTTTATTGATAAAGAAAATTTTTTGTCTCAAATGATCATATTTCCTCTTTGTCTCTGTTTTCAATGGGTTCATAACAATATCGACATCTCACAGAAACCGTATCACAAACTCCATTTTTTATGAAATCAATATAACCACGGATTCTTGCAGTCCAGGTGCTTCTATAATAGGTAATTGTTAGTGACACTTGAGTATTTGCTGAAAAAAATTAATTTGGATGATAAAAACACACTTGTAGTTTAATGTTCTGATGTTGTTTGCATTCCTGTTTTCTGTGTAGATTCTGGCATGAAACCAAATGATGGAACGGATGTTTATCTCAATATTTCATCCAAAAAGATAAAATTATTGTTTGAAATGAGGAAAGATACCAAGACCAACAGCTTTATATCAGAATTAGTAAAATCAGTTGACTGTAAGTATCTATTAAAGTGATTACTTTTAGGTGTTTTAAAATTTAAGTTTTAGAAGCATAAAATTGATCCACAATCATGTAGCGTTGACTTACATCCATTTCACTGTTTAAATAATAAATAACTGGCAAAATGCTCAGAGATCTGAAAAATTTCAAGAAAATCCCAATTATTTGAGTTTCCAAGTGTGGAATAGCATTAATTTGTTCTCTCTATTTGACTTAACTAAGTGTTATTTTTGTGGTTATTGTGACTGAAAGTGATCCCCTGCAGCATGGCTAGCCACAATTGAACCTGAAACATTTCTGAGGAGTGAATAATCTAACTATCAAAGATTAAAACTTTTTCCTGAAAGTAAAATTTTCAAATTTGGTGTAAAATCTTTTTCAGTATCAGCAAAGAAAAAAATGGCACAACAAGATTTCCAGTGGCTTAATAAGTATCATATTAAATCTGGCAGCTCTTTTGAAGCTGGTGTCAGTGATCAGCAATCAAATCATGTCGGAGACCTGGTGAGTAAATTTGTCAATGCTTTCATAGTAAAACTATTAAGGGACAAGCGCCATGTTTTGTGAGAGCAAGTTTTTGGTTGAAATCAATTCTCTTAAGATGCCTTTACATCTTTGATTGTTTTTACTCTTCTAAACCCTTATAAACAAGTACATTCTTGCCCAGCAAAGATAAATGAGGTCGCTACATTTTGTGGATGTTTGGGGGCTGTTTTAAGCAAATTCTCAAGAAGTTCGCAAATGACTTTGAACATCTTCATACTAAACGTCAAAAAGATTGACGAAGAAAGATTCAGCTCATTTTAATTGCAATTTTCTGCCAGGTGTTTTGTAATTACTAATTTGAAAGAACTTGAATGTAAAAATCAAATTAATTATTAAACATTTATTCTAATCTTACATTCACAGCTGCAACTCGACAGTCCAGATATCGTTGTCCCCCGACAAAGTATCGCTCAAGGTGCAACGCCCATTGCTGCTCGAGAAAGTGTGATTCGATATCAGATGTCAATGCGAGAAGACGACTACACCTACACAGAAGTTATACGGTAAGAACTAATCCTCTAATGAGTTTCCTTCATTGTAACCAGTTTAGGTACATGTGAATTTATAAAATTCTAGGAACATTCGAGTTGAATATGTAACTCCATATTTGACATTGAATTAAAAAATGCCACATTACATTGGCATCAATGACATCGAGACTTGATTAATGGGGCAGCACAAGAACATGGAACAGCTTAGGATTGAAATCTTACTTTGATTTTGTCTTATCTCTTTGCTAGTCAGAGAGTTCTGAAACATTTTTCAATCTTTACCTGAGAACTTTTGATCCATTCTGGGAATAAAATATGTATATGTTTTGACTGTTTAGAGTGTTTGTTGGAACTTGGAATGTGAACGGTCAGCCACCAACATGCAAATTAAACCAGTGGCTCGCTGTGGAGCCTGAACCTCCTGATATTTATGCAGTTGGCTTTCAAGAGTTAGATCTAAGTAAAGAAGCATTTCTTTTCCACGATACTCCTCGCGAAGATGAATGGCAGTAAGTATGGGTCTCACTGTCCCAATAGTCTTTGCTTTTCTGAGCTTGTTTATGTCAGAGTTCCTGTATAAAATGAGAACTGTGAGCTGTGTCTTGTTCTTTTTCTTAAAACTACTGACAAGAGGGAAGAAGAGTAAGGAACTTGTCCTCAGGGGTGCAGAATATTATTTTCACGCGATCCTAGGATCGCGTGAAAATTGTGGAAGCCCACTGAAAATTGTGGATGCTCTTCCAAAATTAAAACAAAAAACAAAAAACAAAAAACAAAAAACAAAAAACAAAAAAACAAAAAAAATGAAAATGAAAATCATCTTGGGAAAAACCCCAAATTTTCGTGCTCCTTTCAATTTCTGATGGATTTTTGAGACTCTTTTTACAAAAAGGTCATAAATTTATTGTTGAAGTGCTTTGCAAAAAGGTCATCAATGTGGAAGCCGGGGGATCTCAGATTGCGGAAGCAATTCTGGTTTGTGTGTAAAATGTGGAGGAGAAGAACATTCTGCACCCCTGCTTGTCCTCACTCGATTGGTCAGGAGGCAAAAAGATTATGGAGTTTACCTGTTTACAATACGCCTCTTAAATTTTATAGATCAAGAGGAAAAAAGAAAGAAAGGCATCAGCCGATCCTGGCTGGGTTCAAGATACGTATATTTAATAGATGTGCTGGACTTGCTTCCCGCCTCATCTTCAGTGGCGCGAAAATGAAAAAGAATCCGAAATGGTCGACAAACGAAGAAAACACATCAACTCTCGCAAGTGACTCTGAGTATTGGTGACCTCCCTCGGGTGTGATACTCTCGGAGTTGCCCCAGTGAGTCAGAGTGTTTTCTTCTTTTGTCGGCCATCTTGTATTCTGCTTGTTGATTCTCACGCCACTTAAGATGATGCAGGAAGCGAGTCGAGCGTACCTCTTAACTATAGGTACCTTGGGCCGGATTGCTGTTGCACTTGAACAGCGTGTACAGCAGTGCTGTGGAGCATTGTAGGTTGTCTTTCTTCCACTAATGCTGTATACTGGCACCTGAGAGAGCTGCACTCTTTTAGTGCTCATAAAATTTGTGCAACGGATTACATTGAAAGGAATATCCATAGATTATGCGCACGTTATTTTAAAGAATGTTATTGCTGGTAAAAAGGTGTGCATTGCACATAGGTAAATATTCTAGTCTGCAGGGCCAAGGAATTATTGTAAGTGCTGTCTATAACACCTTATTTTCTAAGTTTCTTCACCTGACCTGAAAATTATAGACACTCTGAGCTTCATCATATCTTGTATAGGTCGTTGAAAATTAGTTGGAATCTCCAAGTTGAATACTTCACTGTGCAATGGATACAATATTGTATCTATGTATGGTTTTTGGTGCTGAAACGTACAACCGCATTTATCAGAATCTGTACACCGATAATGCAATAGTCGTGCAGAACATACATCTGCCGCATTCATTAAAAACTGAGACTTTTTAGACACAAACTACATATTTTGGAACAGCCCTTATCCTTGTCAAGTGTTTATGCAAATAAGAACCTTCCGCTTTTGGTATTTTATCTCACTAAGTCTTTATGAGAGCCAATCAGAAGTGGATCCAAAAATGCATACAAGTTTCATAGTCGAAATGAATTTTAGTCTGCTTTAATGATAAAATAACGAAAACTGTTGTTGGTCGATCTCTCGATTTTAAGGACTTCCTCTGAAATAGCTCTGATACGTAACCTTACAAAACAATAAAAATAATTTTTGTTTTAGTTTTCCAAGTTGTATATGTTTCCTCTATTCATTCCATAATTTCCTTTTCAAGATTCAGTCTCCTGAAAAAAGTGTTGATTTTTATATTCATCCCTCCTTTTTTTGCAGGAACGCTGTCATTCAGGCCCTGCATCCTTTGGGGCGTTATAGGAAAGTCGCTCTTGTGCGATTAGTTGGCATGATGTTGCTTGTGTTTGTGCAAGAACAGCATGCTCCTCACATCAGAGAAGTTTCTATGGAAACTGTTGGAACTGGCATTATGGGGAAATTGGTAACAATTCAAGTTATATTTCTGATTCACATACAGTTATTGTGCATCTATACTGATGTAAATCCAGATTTGCCAACAGATGGCGCTGAATGTTTGCCACTGTTCAATTTTGTGATGAAAATCTTCATATTAAATAACTTTTTCCAAAAAATTGGATTGTCAAGCTCTCAAAATTACCGTATTTCTTCGAATATAAGCTGCACCCGAATTTTCGGTCTGGAAAAATGGGGGGAAAAAATCCTCCAATATAAGCCGCACCCCTGAAATTTTTTAAAGTAAAAAAGCTTCTAAAAACAAAACATTTATTACATTGAAACAAAAAATATTACCTATAGCTTCTAAAAACAAAACATTTATTACCTATGAGATCATCTCTTTAAAATTGCGGTCTTTTTTCCGCGTGCGCCGAGACGAGACGGAACCGGAGCATCAAAGGAAGCCGCCAATCTTGGGGGGAGGGAAAAGGGTAAGGTCTGCACGTGCGCGGCCGGTGGAGGGGAGAATCTCCGCCTGCGCGAGTGCTCGACACTTCTTGCCCTTACCCCTCCACCGAAGTCCCACTGCCTCACTGCGGAACGGAACAGAACCGGTTCGTCCCACCCATTAATGAGTTTCGGACTGATCTGGTATTAATAGATCTTGATTCAACCTTTCCCGAGAATTAATATGCAAATTAATCTCATTCTATTCTCTTGTCATATGTCTTTCGCTCGCTGCTCGAGAGAGTCGCTTCTGGTGGCGCCAACAGCGAAAAGTCACGCGAATATGACCCGTGAAGCCACACCACGGTTTTCAGCCCTTTTTTTGCGGGAAATCCTCTTGTATAAGCCGCACTCAGATTTAGTACTGGAAAAAATGGGTCAAAAAATGCGGCTTATATTCGAAGAAATACGGTAGTCATAAAAAAGTCATAACAATATTCAAAATCCAAGTATAATTGTTCAATCTCCCAAAATCATGAATTGATTACTTCAAATTGACAAGTAATTTTCATGCATTAGTAGCTAAATCTTTTATTTGAATATTTTGGGCACCTTCTTGGGGTTTGTATTTTTGAAACCTATCTGGATGGCTTGGGGATCAATTTTTTTTGGAAAAAGTGATTTAATTCACAGGTTTACATCACCAAGGAAAATTTGGCGAACTCTGAGTGCCAGTGGAGTGCCTGGAAAGTGTGAAACTAGTTCTTTAAGTTCTTTAAACTGTCTCATCTTATTTTTAAATTTTTTATTTTAGAAGTATCCTGTGTTTTTAATTTCTTCAGGAAAACAGTTTTTTTTTTTTTTTTAAATTGCAGGTATCTAGAGCTATTTTTGAACTCAAGATATTTTCACCTAACCGTGGCAAGAAACAGAATAAACGAAAGTGTTCCAAAAAGGATGAAAAAAAATTGTCGTCTAGAAATAGGGGTTACCAAGAATATTGAATGTATTTAAAATTATTTTTACAAAATTCTAATACAATAATGAAAAAAATAACCCATCCTTATGTACAGAAGAAAATAGAAAAAAAATAGAGGGGGGGGCAAACATATTTAACTACCAATGTTTGGGAAGATTACTCTTTTAAGATTTGCTAGAAATCTCTTAATACCCTCCTCTTATTTCTCATTTTTAGGGTAACAAAGGTGGAGTTGCAGTCAGATTTGATCTGCATAACACATCAATCTGTTTTGTCAATTCGCATTTAGCAGCTCATGTGGAAGAGTACGAAAGACGTAATCAAGACTATCACGATATTTGCTCTAGGATAAGTTTTTCTAAGTTCCTACCGCCTAAAAGCATTAAAGACCATGAGTAAGTTCTAGTTTTATATCTGATAATTTATTGGTTCCGTTTTACCTGTTAAATCATCACCCTAATTGGGTTTAATAATGTTTTTGAACTGGAGCTCGCTTCAGTTCAGATAACGTTTACTGTCAAAGTCGTTTGGTTTTGTGCGTTCACTGACCCATAGTCCCTTCTGAACAACTGCAAAATGAAAAGAACACATCCTATGGTTGTATAAAAAAAGAACAAAGAGCCTTTAGTTTTGAAAATATCTGATGCAGTCTTGGCAAGTGATTTTACTCAGTCTACCAAAGATGGGTCTTTTGCATACTTTTGCTACTGCAATATTGAGCATGAATTACTGTAGGTTCTAACTAGAGCTATACTAATATTTAGTGCTGGGAGAGTACTCTAAAAAAGCTTGATACTCGAATTTTGAGATACTTAAGAGGCTCTACTTTAAGTGAAAAAACCCTCTAAAGCCCAATAAATTTGATTTACTGCCCAGTATTGAGAAAAAAAGTAAACAAATTTGGAAGAAGTTAAATTTTACTGTCGGTAGTTTTTGTTTTTCATAGAAAAATGCTATGAAAATGAAGAATTGCGATTACTCGAGCTGGGCTCGAACTCGGAGCTTTTTCTAAAAACTCAACTTGGCTCTACTCGAGGGCAAAATTCAATACTCGCCCAGCACTACTAATATTATTTGTCGGATTATCTGGTGAATCTGGCAACACAATGAAATCTGATTATTTAACAGACTACATGTCTGGTCAATTGACTACACCTCCTCACAGACAATGCTGTCAAACCTCACGCATCATCTCAGTTGCTGGACTGGTTTCATTATTTCAGATTGTTTGGTTGCTCAACTCTGATTTTAACCCAAAAAAACTGATGTGCTCTCCTGGAGTGCAATTCAGATACACAATGAAAAAAAACTTTTTTGAGTTAGCCTGGACTTGAGAATGTTCAAAAATTTCCCTTTTAAACTGTGTACAAGGAATGAGGATCAACCAGCAGAAACAAGCACAGCATCAACAAATGAAGCGTTTTTGAGACACTGTTAAGATAGCTAACAATCTACCCTGAAAAAGTGCCTCTAGAATGCTTAATTTGTTTATGCTGTGCTTGTTTTAGCTGGTTGATCCTCATTCCTTATAAACAGCTTAGGTAAATGGGAAATTCTTGAGAATTCTCAAGTCAAGGCCAACTCGAAAAGATTTTTTTCAATTGGTCTCTAAGCAGTATCTCAAGATCCTTCAAAAACTTCTCATATTGCTGTAAGTGCTTTAAAATCTGACAAAACAGTGCTCTGAATTCCAACAAAGCTCTCTCAATTTCTATATCAAACAATTCAGAAACTGCCGTAGTCGGGTATTCATTATCATGTCCAATCAGTGAAAGCGCTGATGACAAGATTGGACTGATCTTACAAAGTGCATAATTTGCAAACGTTTATTCTTGATGTGTCACAAACAGTAAACGTTTGCAATCAATGATCTCAGGTTTAAAGATCAATTATCAATTAAATGTGTGTTAAATGAAAGCTTTGTGCTTTGAATGTACATTTTAAAGCTTACATTCTGCATTCTCCACATTTATTTATTTCAATGATTTTATTTCATTTTGATAACAAATCTGAGATCTCCTCTCCTCTTTTTTTGCTGACAAAGATTCTTCTCCTTCTTTTGCTGACTCTTCAATTTTTCTCCTCATCATTTCAGTCAAATATACTGGCTAGGTGACTTGAATTATCGTATCGTTGACATAGATGTCAATTTAGTAAAAAGTTTCATTGAGAAAGAAAACTATAAAGCAATAATCGAGTACGATCAACTGAAGCAACAACACAAAAAAGGAAACGTTTTCGTGAACTATAAGGAAGGAGAAATAAACTTTAGACCAACCTACAAGTATGACACCGGAACAGATGATTGGGATAGCAGGTAAGCACCATTTTGAACCTTAAAATAACCACTGATTGTTGCTCTAAATGTACCATTTTTAAAAATAAAATATTCTGAATTTCTCAAAATCAAGATATATACAATTTTTGTAACGAAAAAGAGATAATTAATTATGACTGCTTTTTCTCTTAAAAAGTAAAAAAAATACTATTTGGCACTTTTTGGCTCAAAGTAAAATTCAGTAGGACATCAGGTTAAAAAATGAAGAATTTTTGAAAATGGGTCTAACTCTTTGGATAGGTCTTTTTTTGTAGTCACTCTGTATACACACGGTTTTAAACGCTCGCTCAATCAACTAATCAAGGAAACTGATCGTAAGTGTTACAGCTGTCTTTCCACTAAATAATTTCTCTTTTCTATCTAGTTTTATCAATTTGCAGACATCTGTTTTTCCGAAGAGTAGATTTCTGTAGAGTAGAGACAGTGCAGTAAGCAAGGAAAAATTGAAAATTGAGGGGCCTCTTTCTTTGCATTTCATTTATTATTGAGCCAAAACTAGCCATAGAACATGCTGGAGTCTGTCAGAGATTGAGGCTCAGTCAAAGCAGTTTGAATTTAACAGTGGCCCATAGTGGATACACAATTTTTTGTTCAAATTTTTAGATCTCTTTTTCTGTTGAATGTTAATTTTTCCCTGAAAAAGTTCTTTCCTCTTTGCTAATTTGAACAACATGAATAAGCTATTAAACAAACAAACTCTAGTACTGATTATTATCACCTGCATCATCACTATTATGTTTTAAGTGAAAAGAATCGTGCGCCAGCTTGGTGTGACCGAGTCTTGTGGAAAGGTGAATCCATCCATCAGTTGAGTTATCAAAGTCATCCGGCTCTCAGGATCAGTGATCATAAACCTGTTAGCGGTGTCTTCAACTCAGAGGTTTGTGTGCTGTGTAACTTTATTTACTTTCAGACCAACAAGTTTCTCTCATCTCTTTCCCTTCTGTTTTCTTTGGTTCATTTTGTTCTTCTTCCTCGTTGAATTGTCTAGCATGATGTCACAAACGCAGTGTAGCGTGGCTTGACAAAAGAACAGAACCTTTAAATCGGCTCAGTGGTTGCAAATGCAAAGAAAAAAAGTATGTATTGGAAAGTCGGAAAGTACAGATCATAGTTAGAAGCAGCAGAGGTATGGATGTGGCACCTGTACCGGAGTCTCCGAAGTCACCTTCTCTTCCGCTGTGGCCAGCTATCACCGAGCGTACTGTTTTTTTTAGTATGTCTTTGAGTAGAAAGCATAAAGTACAATCTTGTTTGGTCTAACTTTTTGGGGGTTGGAAGAAAAATTCAATAACAAGTAATTTGACTTGGCCAATTTCAGTGTTAGCTTTGCTCCCAAATTTGAGCTCTTTCAAGGTATTGCTGTAGCAGTGGTGGAGCCAGAAACTTTTAGAAGGGGGGTGGTCCGAAGATACTAATTTGGAAATTTGTCTGAAAACACAAAAAAATTACCTTTTTAGGGCAAATTTTGGTGTCGGGGGGGAGGGGGGGGAGACCCCCCCCCCCCGGACCATGCCACTCTGCCGTAGGCAAATAACCTATCGATTCTTTTGTAAAATTATGCGAAAATAACTATGATGATATTTAAAATGTCTAAAACTTGCTTTTTGCAAAGAAGACTTAAAATTAGCTGAAAGTTCATGTGGAATACCTGTATTTATGCATTACATACGTTTGCACCCCAAACCAAAGAACAGTGCATTGAATTAAGTGCCATCACGGTCTTTTGTTAAGTATCGTAGAACTTTTCTGTGGGCATCATTGTGTTTCTTCTTGTAGCATAATCTTCAAGAAATAATCTTAAGAATAAACTTGACCCTAATTTTTCTTCCAATTTTTTTGATTTGGGCACTCAATCAATTTGTTTACTTCACCTTACCTCAACCAGAGACAAAGAGAGACAAAGCACTACGCTAAAATACGTAGGGAAGATTTGAGGCACACTGAATTTTTGAGGATTTCACAAAATAACATGTAAAACAACAATCGACACCTTTTGATGTTGCATGGTGACAATTGGACGGTGACATTTGGTAGACACAGGGGGGATAGGCTGGGAAGTGTAGAGGAGGGTGCTCACCATTCAACACCATGCAACATCAGAAGGGTGTCGACTGTTGTTTTGTTGAATCCACGAGAATTCAGCATGCCTCTGCTGCAGCCAGTCAGTGCTCCGTCTCTATATGTCTCTGATCTCAACTGACAATGCTCCAAACTTGAATTTTTTTTTTTTCTTTTTATCTTTCAGATCAGATTTATCGATGGTCAGAAGTATCGAAAAATTCATGAAGAAGTGATGAAAAAACTAGATAAACTGGAAAATGAATTCTTGCCTCAAGTAATGGTTGACAATACTGAAATAGTTTTCGACTCTGTTCGGTTCATGGAGCCTCAGACAGGAGAATTGATCATCGCTAACACCGGCCAAGTACCAGTCCAATTTAAATTCATAAAAAAGTTGGATGAAGGACATTACTGTAAAGACTGGCTCAACATAGAACCATTCATGGGCTTCATCATGACCGGTAAGTCATGATTCTTTAAATCCCATCCTCACTTGCACTCACCGAATGTATGGCTGAAACTGCTTTGATGGATTAAATATTTCTTTTGCTACTGATTTCAATTGTCAATGGCTAAAAAACTCATAAAAAAATCACCAAGGTGCCAATGCTTGGTAACCTTGTTATTTCATTCAAATTATCCAAGAATAATGAAATTTAGGAAAGCTGCTGCGGCACAGAGTGTTGATGGTTGATGGCTAGCTTATCGGATGGTTCATTCATCTGTAGAAAAAGCTTGCAAAAGCCCCATTACATGATGTTGTTGCATTACGTTCAGTAAGCCAACGTTGCAATTTTCCTATTAAAACCCATTCAAAATATTGATTCAAAAGCGTACACTGTGTACCTCCAAGATTTCAATTCTTTTTCATGTGTTGAAATGGACACAATGCAGCGTTGTTGGATGGCTCACAACAGGACTGACAGGATGGAATAAATAAAAATGAATTTCAAAGCTTTGGCTCTTTATTAAAGAGAACTTAAATTTGAAGTCGTCAAAGTCTTAGACAAGCTTTGTTTTGATTTGAATCAATAAGAATTCCAAATATTATCAGTGAAGTCTGCCTTCACTTCTGAAATGAGCTCCACTCCAAACATATAATACTATCTGGTTTTGGGGATAAAGTGGAGTTTCAACAACAGCTCCGATGCACTAGTGATGAGATTTCAGATTCACTGTTTTCTCAGGTGTCTGAGCCTAGCAATTTGCCTCTGCTGTTTGGATGGGTACAAAAATAACTCCTGAGGGTTCCTAATGCACTGTATTATGTCAGGTAATGTCAGGTATTATCTTATGTCTGTTGTGCCCCGGAAAGTTCCGAACTGCAAATTTGCTACCAAATTTGATGGTAAAAGATGCTTTAGAACTCTCATCCAAATGATTTTGTTGCTAAAAATAGACGTTAAACTTCTTACCTACTCAATTTTTTTGCTAAGGTGAAAAATGTGATATCAAATTGGAGATCTATGTCGATAAACGCTCGGCTTCAAAACTGAACTCTGGACAAGATAAGTTGTATGATATCTTGGTTTTACACTTGGAAGGAGGCAAAGATATCTTCATTACTGTCACTGGCACCTATGAGCGCAGTTGTTTTGGTTCGTCACTAGAAGCCCTTGCAAGGATATCCGTGCCTGTCAAAGAAATTCCTGTTGGAAGACTTATGGATTTGGTAAGAAAAAAATTGTTAAATAATGTATCAAGCAAAAAAGGAAACAATTCAGCTCTAAGCAATCCTCCGTTGGTAATTGCTCTTTTGCATATGTTTGTTATTGCAATATGGAGGATGAATTACTTCAGATTTCAATCCAAAAAAACCGATTAACACTCCTTCGCCCTTACGTTGTAAGTTGAGACCTGACAACTCAGATAGATTTGGAGGCTGTGGTAATGCTACATTATCTCCCCTTTGTCAGTCAGCTAAGAACATAGCTCCGTACCCGAAATCTTGGGCTTCAAATATCCATTAACTGCAATACCACCCCAACCGACTTATTTTGGGTCGGTAAAAGAAAAAATGATTCATATTTAAACTATGTTTTTAAAAAATGTAATTCAAGTTAAATTTTCTTACATGGGAGTTGAGTGCCCATCAACTAACATGCTATTGGATGATGATCAGTGCACCAAATATTCACTGACATCCCTGACCAAACGGTTTGAACGGGTGTGAAGGAGCCTCGCAGAAGTGTGTCGTTCGCGGTGAAATACCTGCGCAAGAACTAAGACTGCAGCTGGGGCAACAGACAGATATTATCTATCTATCTATCTATCTATTTATCTTTCTATCTTTCTTTGCCAACAGGAAAACAATAAAGACACCTCCAACACAGAACCGTTCCCAATTCCGAAAGAGATATGGTTTCTGGTGGATCACCTTTATAGACACGGTTTGAAACAGCAGAACTTGTTTGAACATCCTGGATTGCATTCAGAATTATTGCAAATTCGAGACTGGCTCGACAATGGATCACCGGATCAAATCCCTGGGAGTATACATTCAGTTGCAGAATCGTTGCTCCTTCTGCTAGAATCTACTGCTGAACCTGTCGTTCCCTACAATTTACATGAAGTGTGCTTTAATGCTGCGGTCAGCTATATACAGTGCAAACAGGTGACTTCTTTTAAACCAATTAGTGCATCAGTTAATTACTTATTACTATTACAATGATTGTCTTGCTCGTTAAAATGACTGGTTATTGGTTGTTCCTGCGGTGACACACCAGTCATGTAACCATAGTTTGCTCTAGTGTGGTGTCGCACCGTAGCAATGCAATATCTTGTACAAAAAAAAAAAAAAAAAAAAAAAAAGCCATCTCACTGCATGGATGTTTGTTTCTGACTTTCCTCTCTTGCTCATTATTTACCAAGCGAATGCATATCAACACTGCTCCAGAAGAGTATAATAAGTGTCATTTTGTGTAAAACCGAATTTAGGAAAAATATCTGTGTGAATTATATGTCTCTGTTAGTTATTTATCATTCATTGATTGGAAACTGATCATTAAGGTGGTTCCTCAGCATTCAGTTCAAAATTTTGCCACTGGTTCAATATATGATTAGTATTAAGGAAATGGTCAAGAATTCCAATTAAATCAAACGTGGGACATGGGGTAGGGTTCAAGGGAGCCTTGTGTGAAATTTTATCCAGAATAATTCAAAATTAAGAAATTTGTGGTTGGATTTTTATCATAGATTGGTAGCAGCAATTAAGCGGCGATGAATTTTAATTCAACTACAACTTTCTTATTTCTAAATTATTTATTATTTTGGATGAACTTTACCAAAGCCTCCTTAAAATGTTTCTTTCGTCTCAAGGGCTCGATTTTTTAAAAATCTTTGATCAAATCCGACCAAATTGTTTGCAAAATTTGGAACGAAACCACCCTGAACTAATTGAGTAATTCGATTTGATGAATTGATACTTCAAAATTGCTGTTAAAAAACCTTGTGGTTATCCACGTGGCCTTTATATGGAGTATATGGTAAGTAATATGTACCATTATTGACCGTCAATTTGTGTTTTCTCCTCTTGTGTAATCATATTTAGGTAGATCATAGGATGTATGGTGAACAGATTTAAGAATGTCAGACGACAACCTTAGATCAGTGGCGGATCCAGAAAATTTTTCTGGAGGGGCACGCTTGTAAAATTTTGAAATTTGAAGCGTCGGTGGAAGCAATTTCGGGCTATTTTCTATTGAAAAAAGGCAAAATTTGAGTCTTTTGGGGGGGGGGGGGCACGTGTCCCCGTGCCCCTCCGTGGATCCACCACTGCCTTAGATTATGGCTCTGGTAGGCCAAATGCAACATTTAAATTCATGTGATGAGCATTACAGGTTGCCTACACCTGAACTAAAATCTAGGAGGGGTCATCTGATGTTCTTTAAATTGTGGAGTGTACTTCACGCCTTTATTAAGTTCAAATGATGCAAATAACAACTATAATTTTGGTATCTTAATGGAGAAGTCCAGTATTCCAACCTTCAAATATCCCTAAAATAGTAAAATGGTGCCTGTGATCTTCCGGAAATATGACAATTTATTCACCCCAGAATTCTATCCTGATGACAGATTACATATTTATTGATTGTTTGCTCTCTTTAAATCACTATCACACAGTGGATATTGGGAATAAAAGTTAACATAATTTGCTGGAAAACTAATTCTTACTTATTCTATTCTTGTTAGTTTTATAAATTACAATTGTTTAATATTTTCAGGTGATTGCTCAGTTGCCTGAACACAGCCGAAATGTTTTCCTTTATCTCTGCACGTTTCTTCAAGAACTCCTGTCTCACTCTCACGAAAACGGTTTGGATGCGAAAACAATCGCCACTCTATTTGGCGGTGTATTTATGCGTGACCCACCAAGAACTCGAGCTGACACTAGCAAAAACCGGTCCAATCAGCAAGCTCTAGACCGTAAAAAAGCCAACTTTGTTTATCATTTTCTAGTCAACGATCAGAGTGAATTTATTCTAGGTTACACATCTTAGCCTTGAAGAAATACCACTTACGTAGAAATTGGTTTACTCGGTTCACTTGATCAATCACACTGTGTCCTGAAAATGTCATCATGAAGCCGAGACTCTATGCTTTTGATCAAAAGTGATAACAATGGCTTTACTCTCAAAACAATTCCAATAACTTGAAAATATTGCTTCTTTCTGTTTTTGAAAGGAAACAACACTTGTCTCAACTTAGGTTAAGGTTAAGA
The DNA here is from genome assembly GCA_011764245.1 of Trialeurodes vaporariorum. NCBI lineage: Eukaryota > Metazoa > Arthropoda > Insecta > Hemiptera > Aleyrodidae > Trialeurodes > Trialeurodes vaporariorum. The sequence continues at coordinate 35,991,578 of VMOF01000388.1, forward strand.
GCTTTTTCCACCTCGATATCATCTCAATAATCAGCTTTCTCCTAGAATTTTTTTTTCCAATTTGAATGTGTCATGTATCAAATTACTCAAATTAGTAATTGTTTTTTGATTTGCACATTTGTGATTAGTGAAACATTACTTGTAAAGTGATGGGTTCACTTGATCAAAAACACAATGACTTCAAAGTTTCATTATTAATCAAAGGTTCAATCTTTTGTATCAAAAGCTATAGCAATGACTTCACTCCCAAACTAAATCCAAGGATTTATTCTCATTGTATCTTTTCATTGTTGCAAGGAAAGAACTTGCACTTGTTGCAAGGAAGGGTCTCAACTTTGAATAAGGTTAAGAGATTTTTCCAACCTCAAAATTAACTCAAAAATCATCTTTCGTTAGACTTTTTTTTCAAGCACTAATGTCTAATGACTAAATCATTTGTTAATTGATTTGCGTACTTGTGATTCTCTGTGATTGTAATCTCTTCATCTCTGGTTTTTTGAACTTAAGCAAAGTTCTAATTTTCAGTACCACAGTTTATTACTAGAATGTAGTCAGTCACGTTCACTTCTGCAGTAACAAGTGTGTTGAGCCAACCCCAATTTTTCATGAACTGCGGTCAGTATGATAGTAACGTAACTCATCCTGCTCTTTTTGAGTTTGAGGTCCAGACTTGATCATAGCTGTATTTCAAAGGGGGAAAGTTTGAGTTATTCTGATCAATAGTTTGTATCTTAAATTTTGCTAGTTGTTGAATTTTGTTTTTAATTATTGAACTTACTGTTTAATATGTTATTTATTTACTATTCTAGATCTGGTTTTGTTCCAAAATTTCATTTTATTTTGTTACCGTATTTTAGTTCGTAGCACTCACATTCGTTTTATGTATCAGAAATGGTCCTAGCCAGTGTAAGGGTAATGCTCTTTAGAAGTTTGTTAAACATTTTTCTGTTCAAAATGTTATTTCACCGTATCAGCCCCTATTTCTCATTAGGAAGAGAATGTTGAACTTTTTGGAAAGCTCAAACCTAGTAAACCGTCATCTTCCCAAATGGGGTCTTTGGACCTCACAGCTAATCTTTTGAAAAATGAAAAAAAGCTTCCTCTCCATCCTTCCATAAGTACATCACAGAGACTATTTGATTTTTCCTCTTATGGTTTATGGAAGGTATCCAGCAAGTTTTGACAGTCTTTGACCTGTACGACTAATTTTGTTTTCACCCTAAGTTGTTAGGGTCACTAGGTCAGACTGTGCTCAGTAGTTCCTGCCTAAGTCATGTTAACAAGGTGTATCTTCAGCACTTGGTGCTGTTTTCAGCCCCCAAAGTATTACTAATGCTACTATTTGATTAAAGGTGAAACATGATTTGAATGAAAATGGAGTGTCGAATTCTAGATAATTATCCTGGAAAGACCTTTTCAAAATATTTTGCCGGAAATCATAAGAATTAAGCAAAATGTACCAAAAAAATTAATTATTTTATTGGATTACAATACTATAATCCTTTAATTGCGATATTCCTTTTCTTCATGTTTTAAGCCTTTGTTTTACAATTGAAGTCTTTGCGGGATAGTTACCTTTTGTTTCCCCCAAATAATTTACCATTTTCCAGTTTTTCAACTTTCATTGAATGGCAGTGTTTTGGTGGCAAAAAATAGCACTAAATTCTGGAGATTAACCTTAAGGTGATTCCAGGCAAAACTTTTCCAGATTTCAATCCGATGGATAGCGCCACTAGTCGCTTTTTGGAAAAGTAGAGTTTTTGGCACTTTAAACTGAAACCATAGATAAAACGCAAAATCTAATAACGTCAGCACCTGCAAAATTTTTGTATGGATTTTTTGAGCCCAAAATGAGCAAAATTGGTTTAAAATTAAAGCCATAAATTGTGAAATTCGTTTTGCCATAAGCTTAGTGAGTGAGAGTGAGCGCGAGTGATGATAAGTCTATCTGCCTCACTTGCACTCTTTGCGGCTTACAGGAAGTTTCGTATTTCATAATTTCTGGCTTTATTTTGGAGTATTTCAGTCTGAAACTTTCAGGGTATTTTCCTGAAGTATGCCCGCAGGTGCTGGCGTTCCTCAAATTTGAGTTTTGCGTGAATTCGTCAAATTTAGCAAAATTCTGTTGACTTTTAGAGCAGCGCGACGTGGTGTCCAAAGTTGGATCTAATCGACCCTGGAATCATCTTAAGATAAAACTTTTTAGGAACTTGATATTTCCATATTTTTATTGTTAATATGTACGTTGTAATTGAAAAAATAAATTGCATTTTGATTAGTGTTAATTTCAGAAGTGGAGGCAGAGCTCAACCGATAATCTTGGGGGAATTTTCAATTTTTACTCCTTCAAATCTAATTGAAACTGAACTTACCTGAGACTTTTTTATTGTGATTTTAAAGCTCTCTTCAAATGGAAAGCAGAAGCTCTCCAGTTCATTTTCATTCCATTCCATTCCATCATGCAATGTTAGAAATAATGTTGGAAAATTCCAAAGATTATCAGTTGAGCTCCTCCTTACAAGAGAGCTCGGGAAGATGAGGGGGAAAAAATTCCAATCCAAGAACAGAGCCCTGTTCCCTTACGAAAAGACAGTTTCAAGTACATCATCAACTCCGATTAAACCAGTTTCCTTTTCATTCAATGTATCACTCGAAATTTTTGATGAAACTATTTACCTACTAAACTAGGTAGATATGGGTAGAAATTTTGAATCATATCATTTCTCTTTAACTTTTCAGTCAGAAAGAAAGCCTTTGATTTTGATTTACTAGGTTATTTTACTGTGTAAAGCCTTACGCGCAGCCACGAGGCTTACATAATATTGAGAAATATTTGGCTTATATTAGCATTGAGAAATATTTACTGAGTGAACAGAGCCAAACCATCGCTTGCATGCTGAGATAAGGCTTTCCTCTTTTTGTATTAAGCTTTGGTTTGCAATTTGCTTTTCAATAATTTGTGAGGAGGAAGTAAAGTTGTGTGTTTTGTTTGAGGCTCACCAGTTGAGCTTGTAATGTCATGAGTTGTACAATTTCCAAATTACACTGTCCACTTTTAGAGTTCCTGTGATATCATGTCTCATTTTATTTTTTATAATTCAATTTTATTTTCTTTTTGCCCTGTTAAAGTTAGTTCATTTTTTATCCGCCAATCCTCATAATAATTGTATTATTTTCGCTTGTTTTTTCATTTTTGCTTTTAGTCCAGTGGTTCCCAACCTTTGGTCTGGGGTTGGCCTGGAAGTTCGATCGTTTCAATCATACCAAAATGTTTAGAAAATGTTGAAGATTTGATTGATTGATAAATTAATTTCTCAAAGTTGTGATCACTCAAAAAATGTGTCATCGCACTTTTGATCGTAGAATTAAAATTTAAGAAAGTTATCAAAGTGTTGTGAAATTTTGATTGATTGAAACTTTGAAATTTCGTTTTGATTGATTATTATTTTGGTTGTTTGCACAGGCTTAGTCTTGGGAGCCTTGGGAGTCCACAAGGTTCTATCAGGGGGCCTAACCCCTAGCTGGTTTTGAGGTTTTGCCTCCCCTCCCCCTTAAAAAGTTTTCCACTGGCACCCACAGCCTTGCACCTTGCACAACTATGTGTCAACCAAGGATATAATATATATCTTTTTTAATATTTATTTTCTTGTGGAAACATTAAGTGACCTGAGGGTACAAGGACTTTTCATATTCCTTATGAGAAAGTGTTTTTGGCCTGAATAATTCTGAATGAACAATTTGTAAGATAAGGAGGCAGTAAACTATTTTTTTTTTGCGAATATAGTATCAACCCTTTGTATCTTGTTGGTCCAAATTTTTACCACCAAACTAACATGGTCTTAAATTCATGTTTAAAAGAATCACTGTGCACATCAAACTAAACGAGAAAAGTTCATTCTATTTATTGAGAGTGATGAAGAATTTGTGAGAAGGGTTTGTAATAGTGTCGGATTTAAAGGGTTAAGTATAGAAATTGGAAGACTAGTTTCTATTCTCCTCCCATCCGATTTCTCTCGCACTATCCATTTTTTAACTTTATGCTCTCGGAGACTTTTGACGTAGATCACTTTTCATAAGGATTGTGTGGGTTCTCTGATATTAGTGCAAAATTGATTATTTGAGGAACATTATTGCTTGTAATCTATTTGTGCGACAAGTTTGACCTGTCTAGTCTTGAACCTGTCAAAGTCAGTATTCCGATGTGATTTAATTCTCTTTATTATGATGGTACGATTATCATCAGCGAGCTGACTGTGTAATTCATCGTCGAACCGACATTAAGATGGTCTCTGAGTGATGCTATCCGTCGGAAATAGTAAATCTCTTCCGTTGCCATAGTAACCATTGTTGAATTTCTTTTTTTAAAGGTCATCCCTGAATAGCCTTTAGAATATGAGCACTTAACAGTGGTTACCATGGCCACAGCCGAGATTCATCGACCGATAGCGTCACTCACAGTCTGTCTTAAAGATCGGTTTAACCAAGATCTATTAACACCATGTCAGTCCAGGAGCAAGTAGGCGGGGCTAATGCGTTCCGTTTCACATTGTCTTCCCGGTCTGTTGGGCATCATCACCTTTGTTGTGCACTTCACTCGGCAGAATCAACAGTTGTTATGCGGAATACAACGGTGAATGAATCGCATAGCGGGGAAACGTCGGTATGGACCGTCTTCTGGACTGACTTGGTATTAATAGATCTTGGGTTTAACGATGAAGTAAATGATCTGCCTCTAATTGCTTTGGTGCACTGAGCTGCTCTTTTACTCATTATTTGCTGCATTTTAAGTTAATATATTTCTTTCGTTCAATTCAAGAGCCTCGCCATAGAATTCGCTGTATTTGTTTTGAATGTATCTAAATACTCTTGATATTCTTAGATTTTTAATGTATACGCATCATTGACAGCATTACGTTATACCAGCAGTTCAATCCTTTTGCCTCCACAATATCTCTTATTAGGGTTAAAAATTTAGCATGGAGTCTCATAACATATCTACATTTTTTTCTTGCCTGTAAAATTATACGAGGAATGTTTACTTTATCTTAAGGTGCTGGTCTAAGATTACAGTAACAGCTTTATAATAATTTGTGTCTGAAAGGGTAAACAAAGATGGATAACCTACATATGTACTTCACACTTCACTTCATACTTCATCAGCCCTGAAGATGGTATTTATCAATTGGAAATATCGTCGTCCATCTGACGCATAGGCATAAGTCGAATCCAACATTTCAAAGTTTCCAAACTCATTTTCCTTTTTTCAAGCGCGATCAATCATTCAATTACTTCAATTAATATTTTTCTGTTATTCTGTGACTCATAAAGAACAAAGGAAAAAATATTCAAAGATTATTCATGGGTACATTCATTGTCTTTCAAAAAATTTAAAACTTGATCGATGATCATGAAACGTTGGATTCGACTTACACCTATGCATCAGATGGACGCCAATGTAAGGTCAATTAATAATGACTTGAAACCGCCAAGGATCAAGCAAGAAAGAGGACGAGATTGAAATAAAGAATGAACCACAGTTCAGTGCAGTATCCTGCCATTTTATTTTTCCAACAATTATTTGAAATAATGATGAAGGAAAATCTGAGTTAGGAAATAAGCCAGACCTCGTCTGACCAAGTGAACATCCGCAAAAACATCATGGGGATCTTGTTTTATCCTATTTCAGCCACTTTCCCTTTGTTATTACATGAGCATTGTTTGGCTACATCATATTTTTATGTTTAACTTAATGTAGTCATTAATTGCACAGCCGTGTAGCATCTAAAGTCTTTTTTTTTTATGTTTATTGACTGACACTGTGTAATAAATCTTCGAAAAAAGAGTCTGCTTGATCACACCTACTCAAAGGATTTCATCCTGTCATTTCTTGTACTTAAGCCTCCACTCTGTCTCATCATCTTCCTTTTTCTACAGATTCAACTTCTGTCGATCTGTTTTACTCTGAGAAAATTTGTCAGTGTAAACTTTATAAAACCCTTTTTTCTCTCCGTATTCTTACTTACACATTTTTGAAATATTTAAGCCTGTGGTGCAAGCAATTTACTTTAATACCTCTCATTATTTTCTCCTCTATTCTTTTAAAGAGTCTTTTTATTATATTTATTTCATAATTTGTTTGTATCGCACTTTTGCCTTGATTTTTTTATTATATTCTCAGAATTAGAACTAAGAAAATTTTAAATTCAGAGCATTTTTGTGTGCTTTCTCCAGAGGGCGGTTAAAAACAGCGGAGAAAGGGGAAGAAAAAACGCATAGGTACTTGTAATTAGTCGGGTTCAGTCTTCTTAATTTCTGGTAATTGTAAAACAAAAGACACAGCACCCTCATTGAGCCTATTGCATCAGAGAGTTTTCGTAGAAAAACTCAAATGTGACCTCATCATAATTTTTAAAATTGGCTGAGAACCTCAAATTATGAATATTTCACAATAAATCCTTGTAAGCAGTGTTTTTAATATCAGCCATCACTGTTGATAAATATATACCTCAGCTAAAGTTTTACACTTCTTAAATTTTTAGTTTTCTTTTTATTTCTGTCTTTTTCTTTGCATCAGCAATTCGGTGAAATATCTCAATGTATCCGAAACCTGCAAAATAAATTTTTCAGTATTGTTAACTCGTTTGAACTTCTTTCATTGATTTCTGTCTCTTAATAATCCCAAACTGTTTTCTTACCCATTTTGTATTGGATTTACTGAGAGTCGTTTCATTAACTGCTTCAGAATTTTTCTCAAATCCGTCCCTTCTCTCTATTATTTTAACCCATGTGATCTCTTATCAACTCTGAAAATCCTGCAAGGATTTTTAGGGGGGGGGGAGATGAGAAGTATTTATTGCTCTTCCTTTTATTTCTCCTTGCCTCTTTTCATTTCTTTCAAAAACTGTAATAACCTTCATGTGTGATTGCCAATGTAGTTGGTTGAATTTATAGGGAGAAGGGAAGCTTAACCTTAACTTTCGTTCTAAACATAGGTATAATGTTCACCTTCATTAATAATTTAATCCTCCATCACTTGAGACATCAATTTAGAATGAAGCTCACCGCCCACTTTGGTCAGATGATAACTTGCGGCTATTTACCAATTACGTTTAGCATGTAGTACCAAAGTATCGATACTTTGAGCTTGCATGACCGCCTGCTTGTTCCTGTGTTTCCAGTATTTTGCTACATTCTGATGAGTTAGTCTGGTTTATTCAGTAAGGGTCTGTGGGAAGACAAGTGGGTTTCCATAAAGAAATTAATCAGGAGGGGCCAAATGGAATCCCCCCCATCCCTTCAAAATATCTAAATTAAAATATAAATGGCTGATAGTGTCTGAAAATGGGTGAAAATTTAACTCTTTCGCCCCCCCCCCTCCCCTGCTCAATTGATTCCTCCCCGCTCCTCGGAATTTTCTCTGACTACGCCCTCGTGCAGGGGGGGGGGGGTTGGGGCATAATGCATTTCGACTAAACGTGACTGCTGTTCTTATCCTATTTATTCTCCTATGATAAATGTAGAGATTTTCTCGCCATTCTGAAGGAAGGGGGCAAAGTTTCCCCCCTTCTCCTCCGTACCACCCCCAAGACACACTCATATGAGTTAGAATGGAAATTAATGCATAGAGGGATTGCTGTTATTAAAGCTATTTTTCATAATTTTCATTGGCAAATCCAGTCCCAGCTCCCCCCCCCTTTCCCCTCTTACACTATCCCTCTTTTCCCCCTTTTCCATCAAATAGGGGGCTCGGGCGGATACAGGAATTTGTCTTTCTCTCCCTCCAGCCACTTAAATACATGTGTTAGAAAGGGATAGTAGAGGTGGCCATCACGTGACTTTAGCCCCAATCTCCGTCCTTTTCTGACGCGCGTATAGACCAATGGGAGGAGAGAGAGATAGACAAATTCATGGACCGCCCATGATAGGGGGGGAGGAGGGTGATAATCCCTCCAGGGATGGGAACCGAAATGGAACCCAGAACCCGGAGAACCGGTAAACTTTCGAAGCCAAAACAGGAAGCGGAGCGCGAATGATGAAATTGCGCATTAAGTATGCCAAGTTACGCCTTTTCATGAGTGCCCACAGTGGGAGGCCAACGCCCCTCCCCCCCCCTGGAATTCAAAACAGTTAAAATTCCACGATAAAAAATGAAAGGGACAAAGGAAAACGAAATATTAATCAAAGATGTAATAGTTGACGAACTTTCACAGTTTATTTTGAAAATTTAACTAATTTTTTGCAAGGAAAAGTAGAATTATACATTTTACTACTATCATTTTCAACTATCATCTGTTGTCCCTTTAATCATAATATTAAACACTTAAATTATTATTATTTAATTATATTATAGTAAGATACACCTACAATGGCTGAATAATTGTATAATTACCTACTACATGGATGGAAAAAAAAGTTTTTCCTTTTTCCGGGGGGGGGGGGATCATCTAGACCTTGTATGGGGGTTCAATAATTTTTGTCCCCCCCCCTCCCCTTGGAAATATTTCTGCGAGCGCCCATGCGCCTGTTGCTCATGATGCAGTCAGTGTTGCCAGATTGGGGTGAAATAGCCGCACGCTTTACATTGATTTAAATTGGGACGATACCACGGCTTTTTACCCTCGATCTGGCAACACTGGGTCTAGCGCCAAGAGTTTTACGATAGTAAACATAACCTGTCCAGGTAAGGTATGTCAGTGGTGGTGATTAGAGTCCCTATGATTGCCCTATGTGGTGATATGGTGATATCTGATCTTACTGATAGCACACTCAGCTGATCAGTCACACTTTTTCGTTTTTTATGATCAGTCAATAGTGCGAGTGAGTGGGGTCTGGGTGTGCGTGTAAATAAATAATTTTCGGAATCTCGAGGAAGTCCGACTGTGGTCGACTGATCGTGTACTTACTGCACTGCTAGAGGCGAGACTACCTAGATGCTAGTTATCCTGTTTGCTATCCTTGAAAATATTATCCGCTTTCATCTTCGTCTCGAGGTTGGATTCCATTGACCATTAAAACGAGTATCGTCTCGTCTCGAGCCAGTCTCTAGCAGCTTTTCCATTTCGTTGCAGTTTTTCCTTGCATCACATTACATCTATGATCAGTCTTGAGTCTTGTCTCTAAAACATTCTGTCATTGGTTTATCCTTGCTAAAATACTTACTTACCTACACGTTGAGCTGGCGTGCGCATAAAATACTAGAGCCAGCTCAGAGCTCCGCAATCGTAGGTAGTGTTATCACCATCTTAGATTTCACTTTTTTCCCGGTACTTATCGTGTGCGTTTACAGGATCTATAATATGGGTTTATTCCTGAAAACACTTCGCCGAGGTGTTATCTTTTTCATCTTGGCCGGTATTTTTGTCAGCATACCTAATTTACCTCCTGATTCAATCTATGAGGCATACAGGTGAGTTTGTCAACGATTTTTTTTCTCTGGATTATACCCCTGAATTTTTTTTTTCTTGCTCCCTATCCTTATCACTGTTCTAGGCTTATAGTTTTTCACTGCTCGATTTTTCAGAAGTGGATAGGGGTGAAACTGCTGTTTCATTTTATGCTTCTTGGAGGATGGAGACCATGAGATGGCAAAAATTTTTAGCCTCTTACCTTTGCAAAGTCAAAGTGTTTGCTTCAATTCAAATAGTATGAGTCAACGTTGGCATTTTTTATCTTCACTGCACCTATCCTACCTCACCTCTTATCTTATCTGTTAAGTGCAAAAATTATCCCATAATTATGCCATAATTATCCCATGTTATGTTTTATATTTAGAACCTACCCTACACTGTGTTCCAATTTATTCTTTGGGCACAAGCACTTTTTTTCAAATTTTCATTCCTCTTGAAAAGTAATTGTAAACGTTACAAAATTAAAATGTCACAGATTGTAAAGTCTACTGCATCTGCTGCAGATATTGACATCATGTAAGCGCCTCTCAGGACCTTTCTAATAAATTGTTTTGAATTAACTTAATTCTTTCAGCCTCCCTACAGCAGCACCTTACGAAGGACTATTAGCGGTGAACGAAGCTCTGAACAAGGGAGAAAGACTGTTTGAAAATGAGATTCCCGCTCCAGAAGCTCTGGCTGTTTACAAGAATATCCTGTATACTGGACTTGCCGATGGTCGGATAGTCGCTTTGAAAAATAACAAGCTCGTGACCGTCAGTAATCTTGCTAAACCATGCAGTAAGTTTACACATTTCGACTTTTTTTGGAGTTCAATTTCCATGAAGCTGGAAAATGTAGCTGGAACCTGTATGTTTATTTTACAAAACTCAGATCAAAAGGTTTTTAATATGCTCCTTCTCTCAAGTCCTCTAATTCCAAATTTTGCTGTATGCAACTCAATGTCGTTGGTGGAATAATGTGAAACTCGCCTATACCTACCGCATTTTATTCATTTGAACCCTTGGAAAAGATTGTATTTAAAGGTGTTCGCGGAACAGCCAGATGCTGAATCTTTTTCAATGATTTTAATAAGTAAAGTGCAATGTTGCCAGATTACGTGCTACTCCACTATTTTTGGAAATTTTTCTCTCATACACTCAAGCCGGTTCTTGACTACGCTGCCTTCTGTATTGCTACGGAGAAGTCAAATTACTTACTTAATCGTTGGATGGGAAAGTTCTTAACTGTGACAAGTAATCTGATGTACCTAGTCGGCTCTCTTGTAATACCTTAAGGAAAAAAGGATAGTGACTCTGAAATCTTCCAAAATCCATGCGTAAACTGAATTATTGCTTTTAAACGCACAACCGCAATGACACTGTTTTGTGGGTGCCGCGGGGGATTCCCATCTTAATTTTTCACTTTCTTTATGCTTGCCGTGGGATGTCCATCACGTATGTGACAAATTAGACAGAACTGCCCCATTGTACCCCCTTGTTGATGCCAATAATCTAACATGAATTGCCACTGTCTCGAGAAACACTAGACTCTAGGGCTCGTTACCTTCAAAATCTCACATTTCCTTTGTTTTGCTGGGTTTTTTACATAGTTCAATGCTTACTTCATGTCTATCAAAATCTTGCAACAGTCATGTTAGGATGTAAAGTTTTTATCCTTGATATTTTTTTTGATATTTTTTGCAATAAAAAATGATTAATACCAATCATAAATTTCCTTGTTTTCTTCTAGGTGACAAGTGGAACGCAACAGAATGCGGTCATATTTTAGGCATTGAATTCGATAAAGCTGGAAATCTGTTTGCTGTCGATTGTTACTTTGGAATTTATAAAATAAACATCACAACAGGTACGGTTCAAAAGCAACTGACCAGCTTTCATTAGTCAAATTGAAGATTTTTGTAAATTGAAACATGTTGATACAAAATGTGACGCGCTCTGTGAAAAAGGTCCTTAACTTCACGGAGGTAAAAAAATTGAGATATTGGTAGCACTGCATGCACAGTGGCGTAAACTTGGAAGTTCTTTTTGAGGGGGGAGGCAATGAAACCTCTGGATAGCTGTACTAGTGGGGGGGTCTGGGGGGACATTTCCCACTAATAGGGGGTCTTTGGGGTCTTCCCCCAAATTTTTTTGAAAATTCAGGTTCTCTCAGACAATATTTTAAGCAATTTCATCTGACAGAAATTTCTCAAAACTTACTGACAAAAGTTAATGGGCTTAATGTAGATTTGCTCCATTTCAATGACGAAAGAGGAATTTTTCATTTTAGATTTACTGAAGGTGCAATTTAAAGGTAAATTAGAGTTAATTCTGACCAGTTGATTCCTTCTTTGTTTCTGTAAATATTCCTTTCTTTCCTTATTTTTGTTGTTGTTTTTATCATTTCCTTCATTTCCCCATTTCCTTTCTATTCCCTCTCTCTCTATTCCTTTCTTCTTTTTCATCCAAATTTTGAGAGGCAAAACGATACTTTGCTCCCCACCCCATCTCAAATATTGGAGGAGCAAAAAGGTAATGCCTCCTTAAGATTACACCATTGTGCCTGCAGGTGGTACAGCTGGTCCTATTGACCCATTAAACGTATGAAAATTCGAAAATCAAAGTACGAAGTTCTAACTACATAGTAGCATTGAGTTATTGAAAATGCATCAATGAGCTATAACTTTAGAGTGGCACATCAAGGAACGTTCTGCTGGTTCATTGTTGTCACCTAGAGCGCCGCCATCTTGCCGTAAAAATTGATTTTGAGGTTAAATTTGTAGGTTGTTTCCGGTCGTTTCGTAAACAAACTGGGGCATCGCCGGAAACGACCTGCAAAAATTAACCTCAAACCTTGGAATCTGCCGTCCAAATTCCCGCCAAATTCTGAACGACCTACAAAATTTAACCTCAAACCTTGGAATCTGCCGTCCAAATTCCGCTTTTTCCAGGGATCCCTTCTACCCTGTGAGGCACAAGGTGGACCAGCCCGCTGCCACTCTAAAGTTATAGCTCATTGAAATGCATCAAAACTCATGGGTGAGCGGTTGATTAGCAGAGAGTTTACTCTTGTTGCTAAGCAACCACTCACTGATGCGTTTTGGCCATAGACAATGCCACCTGTTACTTATTCGAACCCTACACTCAAAAAATGTCTGCTCTAACAAATGTTTCAAATTGAAAGAAAAGTTTTGCAAACTCCTCCGTGTGTTGAAGGAGCTAATATCCAAAATGTATCAAAGATTACAGGTTAACCCTGATTGCACGTCCAAAATGAGATCAAGGTCTTTGTCCATCCTTTTTAAACTGTTTTCAGTCTTGATAACCACTTATAATAGATCCCTGGACTATGTTTTATATCTCTCAGGTGCGTCTTCTCTTATTATTCCGTCCAACAAACCTGTCGCTGGAAAGTTGCCTGCATTACCGGATGACATAGCTATTGCCACTGATGGATCTATCTACTGGAGTGATGCCTCAGCAAAATTTCCACTTCATGAAATTTTATTCAGTGCATTTGGTGACCCCTCTGGCAGGTTTGTCCCTTCTTTCCACTATTTTATATTTTATTCCTATGGAAACTACAGTTCACAATGAATTTGTAATTTTTCAGCTCAACTATTTCTGTCGAGGTTTTGTTTTTTGTTTTTTTTTTCTGGAAAACCAAAATTGGTCAGGGAATTGTTTTTTTTTTAATCCCCCCTCCCCCCCCAAAAAAAATCAAAGGAAGTTAGGGAATTCCACTTTGTTCTGAAAAAGACAGAGAAAGTCCAGGATTTCAATAGGAATGCTATTGTTTCATTGAATGTAATTAGTTGCTTCTTTTCCTCAAATTTTCCAGTTTTGGTTTTTTTCATGAACTAAGTTGGTAGTTTGTATTCCTGTGAACTGACTTACTTTTTAACAATCCCAATCCAATTTCAATGCCAAGTTCGTGTCTATTTCAGACTTATTTTTATTTGCACTTCCCAATCTGAAGTCAACATAAGAGGATGCGTTTCTTTTTCCATCTGCTCCAACTACACCAATTGATCGGGAACTTCTTAGATTGTGCACTGGTTGTCCATCTATCGTTTCAAGTGTGTCTGTCTATTCCTGACTGTTGATGTAGATTGAAAAGGTTAAGAAATTTACTATTTGTAAACACAGATGTAAGCAAAGAAGTCTATCAAATCTGTCCTCAGAGGCAGCTGGATAGATGGGCACTGGATGGAATCCATCTAACAAGGAGAGGATACGAGTTGTGGATCACCGATTTGGTTCAAATTTGACATACATATAGTTCAGGGAAAATAAACGGACCCATATTTTGTCGTTTGCGCCAATGGGCAGCCGTTTCGTCAAAAAAAAAATTTTGAAAATCGGAAAAAAATGGGTAGAAAAATCGTGTTTTCCGAAGTAACGCTGATCTGCCTGAATTGCGGCGCCCTCTCTCATATCAGATAAGTTGCCGTGTGGTACCGTTCTCGCTCGCCATACTCGACGTCCCAGGTTCGAGTCCCGCTGCTGCCTTATACTTTTTGCGCACTCCATTTTTTTTGGTTCTATTTCAATCGTCCACACATTTGCTCTCGAATATTTAATGCATCTTTTTTTTTAGCATAGAATTAATGTAATAAGAACGGAAACTTTCATATTTACAGGTAACAGTTTATAGCATTTTTTCAAGTGTATTTTTTCTCTTTGCCTTGCATAAGGACTTTGTCTGACTCTTTTCGAATTGTATACAAACATATGAGGTGCCGGAGAAGCGGACCCGGACCCCCGGATTTTTTTTTTTTTAAAAAAGCACTTATAAATTAATAAAGAATAACGCAATCAGGACGAAAACTTTCATTAGAATCAGAACAAAAGTAATGAATGTGCTTTCATTTCATAAAGATTTAATTGCGTAGCCCATACACGCGCGAGTCGGGGGGTGGGGGGAGGGGGAGGGTCCGTTTCTCCGGCACCTCATATGTTTGTATACAATTCGAAAAGAGTCAGACAAAGTCTTTACACAAGGCGAAGAGAAAAAAGACACTTGAAAAAATGCTAGAAACTGCTACCTGTAATTATGAAAGTTTCCGTTCTTATTGCATTAATTCTATGCTAAAAAAAAGATGCATTAAATATTCGAGAGCAAATGTGTGGACGATTGAAATAGAACCAAAAAAAATGGAGTGCGCAAAAAGTATATGGCAGCAGCGGGACTCGAACCTGGGACGTCGAGTGTGGCGAGCGAGAACGGTACCACACGGCAACTTATCTGATATGAGTGAGGGCGCCGCAATTCAGGCAGATCAGCGTTACTTCGGAAAACACGATTTTTCTACCCATTTTTTTCTGATTTTCAAAATTTTTTTTTGACGAAACGGCTGCCCATTGGCGCAAACGACAAAATATGGGTCCGTTTATTTTCCCTGAACTATATGTATGTCAAATTTGAACCAAATCGGTGATCCACAACTCGTATCCTCTCCTTGTAAGATAATCTCAATCAATCGATTGAGCATCAGATGTGGAAAAAAAGTACGTCTGTACGTATTCAAAAATTAACTGATTAAAAAATAAAAATTGGGTGACGAAGAAAATAAGAACACATTTGGAAGATTATGCCTGCCATTGAAAATGAAATGCCAAGAAATGGAGCCCAGTATTGGGTTTAAGGGGGGAAGTGGGTCTTGCTCACGGGCACCTGCTGAAGGTAGGTATACCCTAAATCTTACCCCTTAATCCTGGAGTTAAAGACGTGAGACTTATTGGGCGGTAGAGCGTCTTCTGACGGCAAGCGCCTCCTCAATCTCACCCCTACCTCTGAGTCTGATATATATGTATAGAGTGCAGCACGACCCCTTCTTCGTCGCATGGCCACTCGAGGCTTTTTGAGAAAATTTACCTACTCATAAACTGAGAAATTAGGGGGGGGGGGGATATGAGCATAAGTTGTCAAATCCACTAACTGCTGCTCTCATTATTTATCTTTCTCTCTAAAATTTTGTGTGTCCAAAATTGGCTGGTGGCTGCCTTATCTCCTGATTCATTAAGCTCAGATTCAGGAGTCTTAATTCCTGATGATGTATTACTTATTTTCTATTTCCTGTTATTTCTCTAACCCTCTCATTCCTCCTCTTGTTCTTTTATGCTTGTCTGAATTCCTAGTACTTATCTAAACTAAAGTTAACTATTGTGCCGGACATTTTGACTGAAGGTTGGTGTTGTTGAAACCTTGAAACTTAAACATTTTGGGAATTTAAACCGATGGTTTCCTTATGGACCTAAAGTTGTCAACCTCCCAAGGCCTGAAAGCCATTAAAAATGACCTAAAACTGGGAAGGGAGCTCCTATTTTTCACATTGCCAGAGGTGGCCCCCCACCATCTCCCCCTTCTCCAAGCTCACAATGGGGTGCCCCAAAATTTTGTCCATGAGTGCCAGAAGTGCTAAAGCTGGCACTGGAGAGACCCCATCTTCCAAATTTCTCACGATGACAATACTTTTTCTCCTTATACTCCTACCGGGAGGGGGAGGGGGGTCAAGAAAGTTTAAATGTCAACAGTCAACAACAGGTATTAGCCATTCTTTCTTCAAAATAAAACTAAGACCCCCTTATTTACTTTTAGGGGAAGTAATCTTTATCATAAAATGGTCAGTTTGATTGTTAATAATAGCAAAATTTCTGACCATCAACTTTGAAAATCTAAGTAGCATTGCTCTTACTGTATCATACATCACCATTTTAAACAGCAGCTCTTTTCTGTTGGATCGGTGGCGTAGCTAATCGGGGGGGGGGGGGGGGGGAGTTTGGACTTTGGACCCTTCCCTTGACTAAGTCCTTTTATGCCCTAAGTCATAGAATTTGAGGCATTTTTGAACAAGGTATATCAAGATAGGGGTCGTCATTTGAAAATTTCGAGTTGGTGAGCAAGACCCCACCCTTAAGAACGTCCCTAGAAGCAAAGTCGAAATTTGGTTGCATAGTCTCAAACATTTTTAGTATTCTTGCCCCCCCCCTCCCCCTCAGAGGGCTATCTGAAAAATTCCGAGGGACGACCCCCATCGAGTGATACATCGATCAAAAGGGCGTAACACAGTAGCGTATGCAAGGGTGAGGAGGTCCACCCACCCTCCCCCTTGACACCAAAATTTGCGCTAAAAAAGGTCCTTTTTGCGTTTTAGAGAAATTTTACGAAATTGTTTTCTTTGGACCCCCCCTCCCCACCCCTTGAAGATTTTTGGACCTTCGACCCCTCCCACCCTCGAAAAATTCCTGGCTACGCCACTGGCGTAACGAACGGAGTATTTTGGCGCAAACTGGAAGTCGCTATCGTTTTTCGCTTTGGAGATATCGAATGTCGAAGATCAATTTGTTGACGAATCGATATGTTGAATGCGAATTACGGACTCGACCTCCAGTTTGCGGCGAAATTCTCCGTTTGTTACGCCCTTTTGATCGATGTATCATTCGATGGGGGTCTTTTCTCGGAACCTTTCAGATAGCCCCCCTGAGGGGGCAGTCAAGAATGTTGAACATTTTTTGGGCTATGTAACCAAATTTCGACTAAACTTTTCTTAATATTGCATTTTTTTCCGAAAAAGGCTTGCTGTTTAGAGTATTTTGGGCTTTTAGTTTTTTTAAAATCTGAGGAAAATGGGTCCAAATCGAACTTTGACCTTCGATTTATTGAAAACGAAAAACAATATCGACTTCCGGTTAGGGTCAAAATTCTTAGAATTTTATGCCCTTTCAAACGATAAATCTTAAGATAGGGTTCGAAAAAAGAAAAACAATTCCGATGTTTTTTTTTTGTCGGGTTTTTCCTAAAAACTTCAATCTCATTTTATTTTTCGAGGAGCTCGAGGAACATATTTACATTTTGGCCTTAAATGGCTGCATTCATACCCTACGTTAAGCTCCCGAAAAGATTCGAGAGGTCTGTCGATTTTTTATTTAACTTTCGTTTAAACCAACCGTGATTTGAAACCAGTAAATATCGGATCATGAATCACCGGACATATCCTCGTTACCTTGACTAAATCTTACCACAGTTAAACAGTTGTTGCCAAAAATGTAAACTTTTTGGGTTCAACACTTTTGCCAATACGGAATGTGCGCTCCGTGCTGAGCAGTCGCGGTAGTTTGAAGTGCGCGCCAACAATTTCAGAAGATGCGCGCAAAAAAAGCTAAACGAACAAACGGAAAACTGTCAAAGCACATCGTTTTTTACTAATTTTCGTGGGTGAAGAGACGGTGATAAAAAAAAAAGTTGTTGGAGGGAGTGGGAGATAAGACAGCTGTACAAACGAGACCGAGACCAAGACCGGTTATTCTGATGAGATTTTATCATCGCCGAAAAAGCCAGTTGTCGCCAGTCGCGTTTCAAACCGCTTCATCATCACCACGAAGAACAAAAATGTAGACTCGGCTCAATGTTCTTAAACCAGTGTTGCCGTTTCGCGTGAATTTAATGAAATGCCCAACTTCAACGATGATTTTAATCGGTGGACAAAAATTTCAGTCTAGAGTGTTTTCAGTGGGGCGGTTGCTCACTTTGCTATCGGCGATTTAAGGGCTTATACAATTGTTAAAACATTCAAAAATGATGATGGTAGCAGGGAGAACGTACGAATAAATCAACTTCTCAACTCAAAAAATGCGTTTAAACGCGCGATCGTAATGGCGGTGTTGGGCACTAATAATGGAAGATTCCTATCTTAATTTTGTCACTCTTTCTATGCTGGTAAGGTACATCCACGGAGTAACTAGTCTCAAGGAAAAGGGGTAGTCAGGAATTTTTCGTGTGGGGGGGGGGGGGTGTCCACAGATAACACTTTGGTAAAATTTCTCTGGAAACGCAAAAAATTACATTTCTGTCGGGCAAATGTTGTTGTCGAAGGGGGGGGTGGGGTACAGACTCCTTGATCGATCGAAAAGGCGTAAAAAACGGAGCATTTTGGCGCAAACCGGAGGTTGATATCGGGTTTCAAATTCGAAATATCTATTGTCAAAGTCAGATTTACAAAGTTCCATATCTCGAATTTAAAAACCGATATCGACTTCCGGTTTGCGTCAAAATGCTCAGTTTTTTATGTCTTTTCGATCGATATATTACTCGATTAGGGGCCGTCCTTCGGAAATTTTTGAGATAGCGCCCTGTAGGGGGTAAAAACGTTAACAATTGTTGGGGGCTCTAAAACGAAATTTTGGCCAAATTTGTGTCATGGCTGTATTTTTTTCTGAAAAGTACTTGCTTTTTAGAGTATTCTAGACTGGCAGTTTTTTTAAATTCCGACTTTTCAAATAGTAATGCTTTTTTGAAAATGAGTCCAAATCGAACTTTGACCTTCGATGTCTCGAAAACGAAAAACAACATTGACCTTCGGTCATGATTTGAAAAGTTTGAGTTTGGGGCCAAAAATCCCCCTAACTTTGGGGAGGGGGGGGGGTCGAGGAATATGGACTCCCTCACGTGATCCACGTCATTCCCATAAAAAATCCCTTGTCAGGTTTTTACAGAATGGGGCTGTTGCACACTTTTGCTATAAGCGATTTAACAGTCGATCCTGTTGTAAAAACCTCGAAAAATAACAATGGCAGCACTAAAAACTTCCGAAATCCACTCAGAAACTCAATAAACGCTTTTATTTGCGAGGGCGTAATGGTGGCCGAGGGTAGTAACAATGACAAATTCCTATCTTAATTTTATCACTCTTTCTTTGCTGACAAGGATGGTTCACGCAGAGTAATTAGTCATCAGAGTGATGATCCATATCCTATGAATGGTACCGCAACACCTAGTGACACCGGTGTCAAATAAAAGTCGTCTCTTATTGGTCACTTCTTGATGGAGTTATAGTATCGTTACATGGGAATCTCCCATTAGTGGGGCGGATAACTCCATAATATTGGACGAATCGTTCATTTCTGGAAAAAAAAGTGAAACTTTCAGGGATTGTAGTTGATCCTTAGGAGAATCGAAAATCGAAGAGACCCCAAAAAGTTGGGCCCCTGGGGGCCCAGTGGGGGGCCCCAAAATCTTATTTTGCTCATAACTTTTGAACGAGTGATTCTTTCGAAAAAAATGATACATTAAAAAGATAGGAAATTTAATTCTAAACAAAAAGTGTCTCTTGGTATTTTTCATTTGGACGACAAATAACCAAGATATAGCCGGAAAACCGATTGGATGTTGGGGGCCCCACCCGGATCGGGCCGCCGCACGGTGGATCGAGTCAATGGGGAGGGTCGGACATGGGCAGGGAAAAAAAAGGTCACATATCCAATAAATTTTTATGGTTTTCTAGTAGTTAAACATCTACAGGGACTATATCCATGGTTCATAGGTCATTTCACCCCCCTCATTTGACGTGCGGGTTGCCTAAACTTGACAAGGTAGGCAATATGAAATTTACCGTCTGATTTTCAAGTTTTACTTTTGCTTTCGC
Organism: Trialeurodes vaporariorum; assembly: GCA_011764245.1. NCBI lineage: Eukaryota > Metazoa > Arthropoda > Insecta > Hemiptera > Aleyrodidae > Trialeurodes > Trialeurodes vaporariorum. The sequence goes on from VMOF01000388.1 coordinate 36,011,390, forward strand.
ATCAGATTTTGAAAATATGAATCAAAATTTCGATTTCACTGGCTTACTGCCCTCCCTCTGAAGAACATTTTCACTTGTCGTTGATATTTTTTGTCATTATTATAAGGGGAGAAAAAATACTTTGAAAACTCGCTAAAAAAAATTGTGAAAAAAAGGGGGGAAAAGCTCTACAAAAAAATGTCCCCATATGTCCCCTAAATGCTTTTCTGGGTTGTTTTCTACACCTCTTCAGGAATGTATTCCAACAAAAATTGGCCGCTAATACCCGCTAATTTGAGCAAACGACTCGTTTGAATGAGAGCAAGTCGCGCGCGTTTTGAAGCTTATCTCGCTTTCCTTCTATCACAAAGATCGCGCATCACAAGATATCTTCCAATCTCGATAAGTCTTCAATTGATAACTAATTTTCACTAATTTGTTGAATTTTTGGTGGAAAATAAACAAGAATTCAGTTCCCTACGTGCATTCAGCTATAGTTAATAGGTGAATTGGTGTTACAAGCTCAGTGTTTGGTTTATTTAATTTATATGTTAAATTTGCCGTTTGTTTTGACAATTTTAATGTATTTAATAATGTTATTTACGTATTTGCAATTGTTCAATGACACCATCAAGACACAATGAAAGAGACGATTATGCAGAAGACTAATTGAATTTATTTGTTGAACTCCACCATAATAAAAAGTCGTTGGATGATTGTGATCATCTGGTCACGTTCATTATGAAAAACTATAAAACTTCGTTTGACGAACAAACTTTGACTGATGAGTGCCACATGTTTTCTTTGAAATTGATTAATTCAGAATTTTATTGTGGACAGAAGAAGAAGAAGGCCAAGGAATATCTCCCAGAGGCACTTGCACTTCTGAAGGTTTGCCCTCAAGACACAATGAAAGAGACAATGATGGAGAAGACTGATTGAATTTATTTGTTGATTTTGAAAATTTGTCGTAATAAAAAGATGCACCTAAGTTTTCTCCCCATTTTCCGTGTTTTTATTTATAATGTAACAAGAAAAATTGAAGTTAAAGAGTTTCAAAAGATCCACACGGACAGAAAGAAAAACGAGGAAGTAAAAATTCTTAGTTTGACTGAAAAAAAAAAATCATCGTTATATTGTCCCGCGTATGTGGGGTTGTGGGCGTATAACGAAAAAATGGTGGGGGGGATTGCGAAAAAATTTAAATTGATAATTGTTTAGCAAAGGAATAATGTGACATTAGTAGTGAGGAAATTGTGACCCCCCCCCTCGTATAAATACGCGACGAATCTACAAAAACCGCCTACTTGTGACCCCCCCCCTTCCCCCTCGTATAAATACGCCACGAATCTACAAAAACCGCCTACTGTCTTATTATCTGCTTATTTCAGCCGTTCAGTACCGCATTAGACGCGTGCAATGTGTGTTTTGAGCAAATCGTATCCACTAATGATGAGAAAATGTGTCAAAATACATTTTAGAACTCATAAATTGCGAAAAATATCATCAAAAACGGATTCTACGACGAAAAATACATAAGGTCACAAATTTCTGGGGAATTACATGCTCGAAAAAGGTCCATACTTAGAGGAAACGAAGTGCGTGATGCGCGATGTCCGACCCCTCCCATTGACTCGATCCACCGTGCGCCGCATTTAGTATACGGTCTCTTACGCTGCCGCGCGCAAGTATCTCTTGCTGCACGGTTGGCACTCACACTCCGACACTCCGCTCAAGTTTATGTCGTCGTATGTGACTCTTGGAGAGTTGGGGGTGGGGGGGGGGGGGGCACCCCCCCCCCCCCCCCCCCCCCATGAATTACACCCGTTTGAAGAAGTCGACTAATTTCCCGAATTTCCGTTAATTTTTTATTCAATTTATCGCTAATGACAAACAAAAGTAACCTAAGTAAGTTTATGTCTTCGTTTTCGGGGGGGGGGGAGGGGTGCCCCCCTCCCACACCCCCCATGAATCGCACCCGTATACAGAGCTAGGTACATTTCCGTTCAATTTTTATTCAGTTTATTGCTAAAAATGAACGAAAGTAACCTGATGTAAGTTCTAATCAACGTTGATATCGTTGAAAACAAACGCAACTATGAATGTAGGAGGTTCATCGAGGAAGTATTGATACGAAGGGAGGGGGTATCACCACAGAATAGTACAATCAGAACGGAAACTCTGTCGGATTTTGAACCAAATTCATTTCGCGTCCGCCATGTTGGGATATATAGGATGTTTACATCTGGATTCGCGCGTGAAAAAAAAAATATTGGACATGATTCGCGAAGTTTCCAACAGTGTCGATTAAAATCAATTAGATCGGATGTCCGGCTTATTTCAATCGTGTTTAGAGGTAAAAACAAAACTTCTGGATTCTCTAGGAGGGAAGGGAGAGGGAGTGAGGTGATACGACAGAATAATACAATCAGAACGGAAACTCCCATAAGAGCCAATGGAAGCAAGTTTGGAATTTAACGGTGTGTGATTTGTGTTGAAACTCATTTCTTTCTGTAAATTCTGGAAAGACATCTTAAGTTTCCACCCTCACTTTTATTCTAATAGCATTTCAGAATGAAAACTTCGCGGATCATGTCCAATATTTTTTTTTTTCACGCGCGAATCCAGATGTAAACATCCTATACATCCCAACATGGCGGACGCGAAATGAATTTGGTTCAAAATCCGACAGAGTTTCCGTTCTGATTGTACTATTCTGTGGTGATACCCCCTCCCTTCGTATCAATACTTCCTCGATGAACCTCCTACATTCATAGTTGCGTTTGTTTTCAACGATATCAACGTTGATTAGAACTTACATCAGGTTACTTTCGTTCATTTTTAGCAATAAACTGAATAAAAATTGAACGGAAATGTACCTAGCTCTGTATACGGGTGCGATTCATGGGGGGTGTGGGAGGGGGGCACCCCTCCCCCCCCCCCCCCCGAAAACGAAGACATAAACTTACTTAGGTTACTTTTGTTTGTCATTAGCGATAAATTGAATAAAAAATTAACGGAAATTCGGGAAATTAGTCGACTTCTTCAAACGGGTGTAATTCATGGGGGGGGGGGGGTGCCCCCCTCCCCCCCACCCCCAACTCTCCAAGAGTCACATACGACGACATAAACTTGAGCGAAGTGTCGGAGTGTGAGTGCCAACCGTGCAGCAAGAGATACTTGCGCGCGGCAGCGTAAGAGACCGTATACTAAATGCGGCGGCCCGATCCGGGTGAGGCCCCCAACGTCCAATCGGTTTTCCGGCTATATCTTGGTTATTTGTCGTCCAAATGAAAAATACCAAGAGACACTTTTTGTTTAGAATTAAATTTCCTATCTTTTTAATGTATCATTTTTTTCGAAAGAATCACTCGTTCAAAAGTTATGAGCAAAATAAGATTTTGGGGCCCCCCACTGGGCCCCCAGGGGCCCAACTTTTTGGGGTCTCTTCGATTTTCGATTCTCCTAAGGATCAACTACAATCCCTGAAAGTTTCACTTTTTTTTCCAGAAATGAACGATTCTTCCACTATCCGCCCCACTACATTGTTAGTGCCTTCGGCCACCATTACGCTCCCGCAAATAACTGCAGTTACTGAGGTTAGGAGTGGATTTTGGAAGTTTTTAGTGCTGTTATCGTTATTTTTGAAGGTTTTTAACCAGAATCGACTATTAAATCGCTTATAGCAAAAGTGTGCAACAGCCCTATTCAAAAGTTCCTCACCGTTCTCGACATACAGCGGGGTGGCCGGGACTTCTGATACATGCTGTATTTAGAACATGCTAAATAACCCGAGTATTCTCGATGACATGGGTGGCTTTTGAGGGTCCAAGTTAGGGGGGTATTTTTTTTTTTTTTTTTTTTTTTTTTTTTTTTCCGGAAGTTTAAGTGTCCTCTTTCGCCAACTAGGGCCCAACAGACGAAATGGAAGAGAGAAGAAGAAGGAAAGATGATAGAGAGAGAGTTATAGTGTTAGTTACATCCATGTCCCTCCGAGATGACTAGATCTGACAAGGAGAGGATACGAGTTGTGGATCACCGATTTGGTTCAAATTTAACATACATATAGTTCAGGGAAAATAAACGGACCCATATTTTGCCGTTTGCGCCAATGGGCAGTAGTTTCGTCAAAAAAAAATTTTAAAAATCGGACAAAAATGGGTAGAAAAATCGTGTTTTCCGAAGTAACGCTGATCTGCCTGAATTGCGACTCTATCTCCCATCACGGATCGGTTGCCGAGTGGTACCGTTCTCGCTCGCCATTCACGACGTCCCGGGTTCGATTCTCGTTCCTGCCGCATACTTTTTGCGCACTCCATTTTTTTTGTCCTATTTCAATCGTTTACACATTTGCTCTCGAATATTCAGTGCATCTTTTTTGGCGTAGAATTAACGCAATAAGAACGGAAACTTTCATAATTATAGGTAGCAGTTTCTAGCATTTTTTCACCTGTCTTTTTTCTCTTTGCCTTGCATAAGGACTTTGTCTGACTCTTTTCGAATTGCATAAATGCATATGAGGTTAGGACCCCCCCGACGCGCGCGCGTAAGGGCTACGCAATTAAAGCTTTATGAAATGAAAGCACATAAATTACTTTTGTTCTAATTCTAATGAAAGTTTTCGTCCTGAGTGCACCTATTTATTAAAAAATGTGCTACAATACACCTTGTTTGCATCTTTGGTTATACCAGAAAAGTCTGATTTCCTGTATGACATGCATGAGATGACAGTTATTACGGTGAAAAACATCATCAGTATAAAAAAAAGTCAATTTGATCGTATATTTTTTTTAAAAAAAATGCACTTATAAATTAATAAAGAATAACGCAATCAGGACGAAAACTTTCATTAGAATTAGAACAAAAGTAATTTATGTGCTTTCATTTCATAAAGCTTTAATTGCGTAGCCCTTACGCGCGCGCGTCGGGGGGGTCCTAACCTCATATGCATTTATGCAATTCGAAAAGAGTCAGACAAAGTCCTTATGCAAGGCTAAGAGAAAAAAGACAGGTGAAAAAATGCTAGAAACTGCTACCTATAATTATGAAAGTTTCCGTTCTTATTGCGTTAATTCTACGCCAAAAAAGATGCACTGAATATTCGAGAGCAAATGTGTAAACGATTGAAATAGGACAAAAAAAAATGGAGTGCGCAAAATGTATGCGGCAGGAACGAGAATCGAACCCGGGACGTCGTGAATGGCGAGCGAGAACGGTACCACTCGGCAACCGATCCGAGATGGGGGATAGAGTCGCAATTCAGGCAGATCAGCGTTACTTCGGAAAACACGATTTTTCTACCCATTTTTGTCCGATTTTTAAAATTTTTTTTTGACGAAACTACTGCCCATTGGAGCAAACGGCAAAATATGGGTCCGTTTATTTTCCCTGAACTATATGTATGTTAAATTTGAACCAAATCGGTGATCCACAACTCGTATCCTCTCCTTGTGAGACCGTCAAATCTTGTCACCTCGGCCGGGATTCGAACCCGGGACCTTTGGGTTAGTGGCCAGTTGCGCTGACCACCAGACCACGGAGGCAGACTGTTAGGGGGGTAGGAGCTTAAAAGTGACAATTTGTTGTTGTTGTTGTTGTTGTTGTTGTTGTTGTTGTTGTTGTTTATGACAGTTCTGGGCGTAAAACCAAACTCATGCACGTGTGTGCGCGTGTTTAAAGTCGATATTCGTATCAATACATTAATAAGTATACTTATTTCTTTTTGGTGGAAGCAAATGTGGAGCCACTTCCTCAGATTATTTGGGGGGGGGGGGGGGGGGGTCGGCTCCAGATCCCCCGCCTATGCTTGACGATTTCATTTTCGGTTAGGAAGATCGACCGCCTGGTTTGAACTCAGCTGTATGGCATGGGCCATGGCGTACCTTTGCATGATACGGGGAACGCTTCCGTGAGTTCCGGTATACTATCACATCTTGTCACTTAAGGTGGATCCTCAGCGTTTAGTTCCATATTCTGCCACCAGAAAAAAATTCGTTCTTTAAATGGAAAAAAATAATGATAAACGCAAAAGAATGAAAAAAATGGCTTCGATGGAGCCTCGGAAGCAATCTAAGGAACATTTTAGTACAAACCGTATGCTAAAATGTTACGAAATAAGCGAGAAACTATTGAATTTCGTAAACCCCCTAATGGCGTCCAATTCTATATTGGACGCCATTAAGGGGTCTACGAAATTCAGTAGTTTCTCGCTTATTTCGTAACATTTTAGCATACGGTTTGTGCTAAAATGTTCCTTAGATTGCTTCCGAGGCTCCATCGAAGCCCTTTTTTTCATTTTTTTACGTTTACCATTATTTTTTTCCATTTAAAGATCGTATCTTTCTCTGGTGGCAGAATACGGAACTAAACGCTGAGGATCCACCTTAAGAGTCTGTTCACTATTTGACTGTAGTTGGCCAAAAAGATTCAAATGCGTAAATGGCAACGTTGATGTCGGCCCCGAGTTGACCTTTGCCAGCGTACTGTTTCCTGACTCATTGTTTGACACTTCCTCGGCTCGGACCCTTTTTAATTTTCTCCTCATTTAGACCACCCACTCGAAAATCAAATTTTTGCGGCATTCGCGAATTTTGAATAACTGACTTTAATTTTGAATTTTGCTCGACGTGCGTAGAAAAATGATACCAAACGGCGCGGCGGCTCATTATGTAATTTTTGAAAGATTTTGGGAGTCCCGATTGAGTGATTTATGTCCTTAGTCCAATGCATTCTCATGCATTTTTTGGACTGTGTTCATTGTCCCTCCGATCAAGTTTCGCAGAGTACCTATCATGTGGAGCGCTCAGGTTTATTAGGGGGGGGAAATGAAAAAAAAGAAAAGGCCAGGTCGTTCGGTGTCGTACATTTTGTGGTCATTTTAATAAAACGTCGTCCAATCAGTAGTTTTGTGTTATTCTAAAGCTATATGTATAATTAGAATGCGTTAAATTCTGAGATAGATTCCATTCCTTTGTAAGGATTTTTTTTTTTTTTTTTTTATCACCAACAAATTAGCCTGCATGCATGCATTTTTAATGGCTGAGGTCGGTACAAAAATATATACAGGGTAACAGGGTGAGCCAGAGAACCTGTATCAGGCATTTTTCTCGCGAACGACTGGTTGAAAAGTTGGAAACAAAAAATAATAGGTAAGGAGTCAAGCCCGTAATTCTAGATATTTTCAAGAGCCCCGATAGGTCCGTGGGGCGTATTTGGGGGGGGGGGTGTTCAAACACGTTTTTCAAGTTTCCTCGAAAAAGTCACTCATAAGTATGTGGAAAAACGTTCGAATCCTTGAAGTAGAGACATTTTTTCTCCGCAATTTTTTTCCAAAAACACCCAATTTTTCTAGTCATCGGGGCTTTTTGGAAATTTCTTTAATCGTGTTACCTGGGGAGAGCACTAAAAGGGGGAACCCAGGGACAAATAAGTTCTTACGAACTTTTTATAAAAAAAACACAAACAAGGAAATACGTAAATATGGCTTGAAACTTCCGACCCCGACCCGCGACTATATATTAACGAACTTTGCCGAGACTGGGCCCGAAATGGACCCAGCCCGGACTTTAAATTTTACTTACTTCAAGACATTTATTTGAAAAAGGACACTAGCACACGTCTCACTCTTAGAGCGGAGCAACTCGAATGGACTCTCACTCATTACCCAGCATGCACCAGTGAGGACGCCACTGAACTCCTCCCTCCTGATTGGTCTCCAGTCAAAGGAGGGAAATTTGAAATAGAAGAAGGGAACGGAGTTAAATGGCTTAGCCATGTAACCACGCTACAATCGATCCTTCCGACCACCCTGTTGAGATTTTTTAAAAAATCTTACTAATTCTGAAAGAACCGATCAAGACCTTTCGATTGATGTATCACATGTTATACCTTAAAATGAAGAAATAAGGTGTACCTATTCGGCCAAATCAACATTTTGAGGCTTCGATGGCTCAAACCATGGAATCGAGCTAATTCTGCCTTTGAACCCGCACAATTTTGATTCAGCAAAAAAATAACATTATGTTTTCACTTTTAGGTAACATGTGGCACATCAATCTAAAAGTCTTGATTTATTTTTTCAGAATCTTTCAAGATTTTTGAGACATTTTTAACAGGTTGGTCACAACGGCCGATTCAACAAATTTCTATTAAGCCCCCCAGAACTTCAAAAACACGGGGTTTTTGGGGGGAAAAATTCAGAGCTAAAATGACTGTCATTTCTTCAAAAATATGGAATTTTTTTACACCTGTATTGGTGACTTTTTCGAGAAAACTTGATAAATATGTTTGAACCGCCACCACCACCACCACCACCACCCCCCCCCCCCCCCCCCCCCGCCCGCATTCGCCCCAAGGGGCTGTCGCGGGCTTTGAAGATATAAGAGACGAAAAATTTGGGGTCGATGCTCAATGATATTTTTTTGTTTCAAAACTTTTTAACAAGCCTTTCTCGAGAAAACTGCCTGATACGTACGGGTGCTATGGCTCGCCCTGTATTTTGACGTGGCAGATGTAAATGAAGCAACCTGAATGAATTGACTCGCACACCACAACGGGAAAAATCTCATGTTAGTACTTTTATTACAAGGTAGTGTGTCCGTTAGTATTATGATTATGCTAATCAGTGGCAAGTTCAAGCAAACCGTATTAATATTATTTTTATCACTTTTTTTTTTCTTTTTTGCTATCTTCTGTTAGGTGGAGCAGGTGAAAGGAATGCACATTGCACTGTGTATTTAAATGTAATCTCAGGCAAATTTATTAACCGAGGGCTTTTTGTTGTCCACATTGTTAATTTAACGAGACTTTAGATCTGACATGTTTCGTCATTCTATCAGCCAGATAAGACTCAAGCGATGCGATGGCTCAAAAAGAAAAGAGCAAAAAAAGAAGCATACTTATGAAGCGTGTAGAAGATTCATATGTATAAGTCAAGTTCATATGACTAAATCGTTCAAGTTTAAAAAAGAAAAAAAATTATCTTAATAATTTAAAGTTTTTTGTTCTATTCTATGTATTTGTTGGTGTTTATTCACCTTCGTCCTTCAGGTCCGGCTGCATTTATCGAAACCAGTAAGGCTTTGGGTAGACAGCTAGACACTTTTAGACACTTTTTTCTCTCACTCTTTCAATTCAACCGTTCGTCAGTCCGTCTACTTATAGGCTCGCCTCTCTCGCTTATTCATCCTCCGCCAACCTCGCATCACCGCAATGGAGTTTTCCGAACGGTTTTGCGAACTATCAGTGGCGGAACTAGACATTTTTCAAGGAGTGGGGGGAGGGGGGGATAAGACCTTATTTTTTAACGATAATCCCATTTCCTCTAAACTCTCTTCGTAGATAGTGTAAAATATTGGCTCAATGGGGGGGGGGGGCGCTCAGGTGCCATGGTGATTTTTAATAAGTTAATTTGAACCTCAGTGAATCGAAGGTTTCATTATCTTTACCCGCATATAGACGCGCAGGCATGATATATTTCGCCTGCTCGTTCGACATCATCTTTCGATCTGATGTTTGAATCGAAAATAGACGCGTCTTTCGTTGCTGATTATAGTGTCCAGAGTTTTGCCTTTATGGATGCTTTAAATATGAGAAATGATATCGTACCCAAAACCCTAAACACACTTACAGCAATTGTTCCTCGTGACATTTTCTGATACAATTACAAACTCGAGAGTCAGGAGAGGTAAACCATATGATAAGACCATAACAACAAACTCCACTCACAAGCAGTATCTATGCAGATCCCATAACACAACAGATATGATCACCAGTGTTTAATTTAGTGACACGTTTATGTAAAATTATGAAGTGGTAATCTTTTCATGATCGTGTTGCTGTAGTCACACTTTTTAAGGCAAACCGCGAAGTTCTGCGGACTTTTTTATTTTGAAGGACCTTGTAGATCAATTAATGTATTATTTTTCCTGTAAAAAATTATTAATCGTTTCTTTAAAAAAAGAAGAAGAAAAAAAAACATCGTTTTTTCGTTTGTTTTATCTTCTTTTCCGCCTTCAAAAATGAGTCATAAACTTTCTTATAGTGCCTAGTTCAGTATTAAGCTGCGTTATTTCTCATATCAAGGTTGTGCTAATTAATACGGTCAAACTAGCAAAAAAACAGCCCTAACCTAAAAAAAAAAATCGGAACCAAATTCGGACGACAGGGCGTTATTCTGCATCGTCAGGACAAGGGCTCCTCAAAAGTCCCCATGAATTCGAGTTTTCCAAAGTCCGGAAAAACCCGAAAAATCCGGGTATTTTTCAAACGCTGATAACTTCGGTTCTAATGAAGATAAAGAGCACCAATTTTTTTCATTTTGTAGGAAATTTAATTTTCTATCTTTTCTTTGTTAGGTTTTTCATCCCCCAGCCGTTGCATTTCTTGGAATTTTCAAAAAACTAAAATTTCATTTTGTTTTAAATTTTTAAAGTAAAAAATGAAGATTTTTGAGCTAGAAAACCAAAATATTACCTCTTACCAAAGTTGTAGAGAATTAAAAGAGCTTTAAAATGGTATAATTGGAAGTTTTTTTTTGATGATTTTCACGCGAGGTAGGCCTGGAAACAGTTTACAAAACTGTGAGCGCAAAGCGTGTCGCAGCGCAAACGTATAGCCGATAGCGCCCGAGCGCCGCGAAGTCCTGCGCAAGGCCCGTAACCATGTAAAGTGAGCAGCTATTATGTTTTAGTCCAGGCAAATTAGCATCTGTCAAGGAAAAAATGAATAATGAAAGTTTTTTTGCGGGAAGTTGTTGGAATTACCTTACTAAATAACATGCTAAAAGTCCCAGTGTCACCGACCGCCGCTAACGCCGCCATCTTGAAAAAACGGGGGAGGGGGGTACCCCAGGCCGGTCTTTCGTGAATTACGCGGAAGCCGCTCATCCTTCGTTAAAAATGAACTAGACTTAATTGAAAGAACACAAAATTTCCTATCGAATGAATGTATTGTGGTTTAGATTTATTGATTAGTTACTTTAGCATAGCGCGATTTATGAAAATTCGATTTCTGAAAAAATGTCAAAATGCGTCGGTTTTTCGTAAATAACTTGAAAAACAATTGTATTACGTTCAAATTGCACTAAGGTAAATCGAAAGATTGCTCAATTTACTATCGAATCAATGTATTAAATTTCACTTCAGTTCAATTTATCGTGAAAATATTGCGATATATCGAAAACATAGATTTCATTTTTTTTTCTCTGAGGACGGTTTGCAAATATTCTGCAAATAATATTGAGGAGCGAAGCTTGTAAGCGATGAAAAGACATGTTAACACGTATAAAACTCGATATTTTAGTCAATTCGACTCTTTCTTTCATACTTTTATCGCTTTTCCGTGGAAAGGTGCGGTAAAATGCCGAGATTTGCGAGCTTTCTAATGCTCTTGCATTCAAACAGTGGCGGCTCATGCGGTTTGGCAACCTTGCTTTTTGTCATTTGAACCTATATGCAAAAGCATCAGTTTCTCAGGGATTTAGTGAACTCCCTGAAGATCGATCATTATACATAGGTTTAGATGGAGAGAATCTTTTGTTGTCACATTGCACGAGCCGCCACCATACTCAAATGATATTTCTACAATGTCTCCAGGAACGGATGCTTTGTGTGACAGGGCCGGATTTAGGTTGCAGGGGGCCCCGGGGCGGCGGACCTGTGGTGGGGGCCCCCCTCCCGATAAAGCTTAGGAATAATAAATTATAAATTCCCTGCTTTTAAAGGCATATCGAGTAACATAAGTAAATTATTACCCTGATTAAAAAAAAAAAAAAAAAAAAAAAAAAAAAAAAAAAAAAAAAACGTTAATAATTTTTAAATTTTCGTTAGTAGTTTTTAATGGTTCTTTACTTTCTCAAGGGTTGTTTTACCAAAAGCTTCACTTCCAACATTGCCGGACTGTTACAGTATTGTAATGATAGAAAAAAGGAAGTTCATCAACCATCAATACCAAAAAAAAGGACCTGCTTTGTGGTGGGGGCCCCTTTGTCCCCCAATCCGGATATCGATATCGTTTTTCGTATTCGAGATATCGAATATTAAAAGTTCAATTTTCGCCTATCTTCAAAATTCGATATCTCGAATACGAAAAACGATATCGATATCCAGATTACGCCAAAATGTTCAGTTTTTTATCCTTTTTTGATCGACGTATTATTCAATGAGGGTCGTGGAAGGGAATTTTCAAGATAGCCCCTTTTAGGGGCAACATTTTTAAAAAAAAATTGGGGCTCTAAAATCAAATTTGGACTAATTTTCTGTCAAAACCATTTCGTTTTCTGAAAAGTACTTGCTTTTTAGAGCATTTTGGACCCATAGTTTTTTTTAATTTCGACTTTCCAAAGTGGAGTAATGATTTTTTGAAAAGGGGTCCAAATCGAACTTTGAAATTCGATGTATCGAAAACGAAAAACGATATCAACTTCCGGTTTGCGCCAAATGTCTTGGAATTTTATGCCCTTTCGAACGATGTATCACAGGATAGGGGTTGCCTTTGAAATTTTTGAGATAGCCCTCCTGGGGGCCCCCTAGGGGGGCTGGGGGGGTTTCGACCCCAAAAAAAGAAAATTTAGCCAAAATGATAAAGAATAGTCCATATCGCAACATTTTATCTCCATTAGCAAGAAAAAAAACCAGGGGGGGGGGGATAAAAAAAACACCCTGTGTAAAGCGTACGGTGAGTTACTTGCGTTCTTACGTTCGCTAAAGCACTCCCTAGTCCAGTCCATATCTTGCCGAAAATCTTACAAACGGATAAACGAATGATGCCTTGTTTTCAAGATTGCCCCAAACAGTCTCAAGACGATGGCTTCGTTTTGTTGGCTTTATTTGCACACATTTCCCAGACTTCATCGTAATTTTCACCAGTTTTGTGGATTGGGTTGGGAGGGTAGAAATAAGTAAGGGGGAGGGGGGCACTTGATTTTCTAACTTCATTACCTCCTACTCTTGCATCAGCTATGTTAATGTATCATTTCTACAGAATGTATTTGCGAGTATGGCTGTGGATGGAATTTTATTTTCAATCCGAGTCATGGGGATAGAAGAAAGACGATTTCGGATTGATACCCGTAATGAGTGACCAGCCTCCTTACCCACAAGAACCAGAAATGAAACATTGTAACTACTTCCAAAAAGGGAGGGGGCTGTATAAATTTTGGTGGGGGGGGGGGGGGTTAAATTTACTATCTGTATTGTATGCTCCCGAGCATCTGCTCTTGAGCGAATGAGGTTAAAAAAAAACCGTTTTAAAGTTTGCTAATATTCTTGAGACATCCCCGAAATCTGCAATTAACGTTTATTAGGCAAGTTTTTCATGATTGCTCTGATTTTTTTGAAATTTTTTTAAATTGCCCTATGCGAAATCGTATGCTCTTCAATTGTATCTCAGTCCAATTTGGCCCATCAGTGGAAGATAACGGCGATAAAAACACTTTTTTCAGCAGTTCCTAGCTTTTGTCCAAAACCCGGAAATTGATTGTTTTTAAATGCGTTTTTTTCGAAATTTGATGTAACATTTTCCATGGAAAAAATGTGATTATCTAGGTAAAATTTTACGCTTTACAAGTTAGCCTTTGCATTTTGGCCAAAAGATCAATGGTGTAGACGCTTGCAGTGAGGTTTTGGAAAAATTATGGGTCTTCCTGGGATATTTTCAGGGTTATCGGCGGGGAGGAGGGTGGTTTTGACAAACTTAAGCTAGTTGTATTCTCCTGATTTTTCTGCATTTTTTTACTTATTGAAACCTTTTGTTACAATTTTTTTCGTATTACTCCTCTTTTCCGCGTAGGTTCCCTCTCGACTAAACCGGCCTGTCGAGTGTCGACTATGTGGTTGTCTGCATTCTTTTGAGAGTGAGATTCCTCTATTTCATGACGTTGACTATCACAATGCGACATCAAGTTTTTTTTGACGTCGTGTGTCGGCCTCTTGAGGGTCGATGTTAAAAAATGAGTAGGTACCCTCCTCAGCGCGAAACGGCTCCCCAGCAAATCGGCTAAATCATTGTCAGTAAACTTTGGTGGTGGGGGGAGGGTGAAAATACTTGATCAAATATAGATTAAAAAAACACGTGTTTGTTTTTACAACTTTGCGGCAAGGAAGGCCGGGATGTTTGTCTGTAGTACGTCATTTGGTAGATTTTCACGTGTTGCTGACGTTTCAAAATGTCTTCCCGCGATTAAAATGAGCTAAGAACCAACGGATACGATTTCGTAAAAAAATTAATCACAATTCTTATTAATGCAAAGAATTGGGGGTACTGTTAATAACTTCATAAATGATTTTTCGTTGGTTCTCTTTTAAAGAAGTAAAACATGATGAGAAATTTTGAAACGTCACAATGGAGTTAGACCCGTTCGTAACTAGAGGACTCAACTCGTTCCAGGATCCCTCGTCAGCATTCTTGCTACCACTGAAGGTTCATGTAGCAATCGAATCATGCTCGCAGTAAAGTCCTAATTACCCAATGCAGATTCTAGATGACCGGTAAAATTTGGAGTCTTTTTAATATTTCTTTTTTGTTGAATCATGATCTACGAGAGAGAGAGAGAGAGAGAGAGAGAGAGAGAGAGAGAGAGAGAGAGAGAGAGAGAGAGAGAGAGAGAGAGAGAGAGAGAGAGAGAGAGAGAGAGAGAGAGAGAGAGAGAGAGAGAGAGAGAGAGAGAGAGAGAGGGAGAGGAGAGGGAGAGGGAGAGGGAGAGGGAGAGAGAGAGAGAGAGAGAGAGAGAGAGAGAGAGGGGGAGAGAGAGGGAGAGAGAGAGAGGGGGGGTGGAGGGAGAGGGGGGGACTTGTAGCTCAGAATAATGAACAGTAATTCTGTTTTAGGTTCTATCATTTTTCATGTTGATCGTGTGATTAGCGCTTCTTCATTCTGCCGCTTGCCGCACGTTGGGACGAATTGTCAAAAAATTAGCCATTGAGTGAAAATATGAACGTCATAAGTTACATTGGTGAAATTAGGTTTCTTAGGGTCCAATGTACGTACACAATAAATGTTATTTTGCGGCTTTTTACTGCGTTTATTATGTGGCTGATGATTCCATAGTAAGGTGACGTCCATTCTCTGAAAAATTACTAATTTGCAAGTTGGTATGAGTAGTTCCGGATTGTTGTGAATGCAAATATTTTTTTTGGGGGGGGGGGGGGGGGAGGACGTTTTGCAATATCTCACATTACTATGATCAAAAGTAAAATGCTTCAATGTCATTTCTGTTTCATTCTATTCTGAGCTCCAGAGAAAATATGAATTTTCGCGCTCTTCTTATTATTCTAAGTCTTTATTTCCGCTTAACTCTTGCCGATGGCAGTGTCAGATCCGGGGGGTATAGACGGGGGCACGTGCCTCCGAAAGCCTCGAGTCGCGCCTTTTTTAACAGAAACTAACCCCACATTTTTTCCTGCAACCCTTCAAATTTCAAATTTCATAGGTGCCCCCCCCCCCCCCCCCCCCCCAAGAAAGGCTTTATTCTGGATTCGCCATTAGCTGACGGTTATAGACGGAAAATATGTAAGAAGGGTCTGTAAGCTGAGGATCCACAGAATTTCATGGTGTTTCCCGCTTTTTGAACTTCTTTGAACATTCCATTCAAAGTTTAAATCTCTGTTTCTCAGGGCACAGAAAAAAAACAAAAACAAAAAGAAAAATCGTTTCTTGAAGTAAGTAATAACAAAACAAGAAAAAAACAAAATCATGTTGGAGTTCCTTACTTTTGGTTATGATCAAAAGTCTCAGAGGAAATTTATTTTAATATATCGTCTTAGTATGATAAGACAATTTATTGCAAACTATTGCCCCCCAAAAAAAATAAAATTAAAAAAAAGTTGCCGTTTGGACCAATCTTTATTACATAATTTGGATGAAGAACTTATGGGGAGGGGGAGGGTTGGGCTTTTTGACTAAAGTTATCGGATTAAAGAAGAAAATGAACCCGAGAAGATTTTGATCATAAGAAAACATGGCAAGGGGGGAGGAACCCTGAATGATCCCAGTTTTTGCCCCTCTGAAATCATTCTTGTCAGTAGATTGTGATGATGGTGTGGTTTGCAAATTGAAAACTTTACGTTTTAATAATTTAAAACCGTGTTTAAGGTCAAATTCTTGGGTGTTAAAAATTCACCCAGAACGTAATGGTTTGATATTTTTCGCATGTTAAATGGACAAAATTCTATGTTGCCAGATTACATGCTACTTTTTAATGGTGTTAAAAATCTTTATATTTTAAAGATGAAGAATGTTAAGGAAGTTGCAAAAATCTTCAAATTGGAGCGATAAGATAAAATCCGATTGATTATTATCCCTTTCAATTTTTCTTTCTTTTTCCAGATTGATCAAAACGAATCCAAAGACTGGCAAGAGTGAAGTTTTAATGGATAATCTTCATTTTGCCAATGGTGTTTTTCTCCCTGATGATGAGTCCTATGTAGCCGTTGCTGAAACATTTAATGCCCGTGTTCACAGGTAAAAAATATTGCCATGGCAAATTATCTTTAACGATTGTGCGCGCAGAAAGTCTGTGTGCTGTCTTTTGCATATGGTTATAGATAGGTAACCACATTTTTCAGTTAGTTTCACTTTATTATGATGCACAGTTAGGCATGGTTAGGTTAGGTAGATGCAGTTTCAGAAGAGTTTGTAATTCTCAGTTCTTTGTTTACATGTGTGGAGATGTATTTCTGTTTTCTGGCTAAGTCACCGTCAACAGAACCAACCGATAAATTTAATTTATAGTTGGGGAATTAAGAATGTCAGTCGACTCCTTAAATTTTGGTTCAGAGGCCACCTGCAATGCTTAAATTCATTGTGATAAGTATTGCTGGTTGCCTATATGAATAAACATCTAAGGAGTCAACTGGCATTATTTAATTTGTTGACTGTACCTTATTTTTGTAGATTTTGGACGCAAGAACCTGCGCAGAAGACAAAGATACACCCCTCCACACATGTGTAGAAAGAGATGTAAATGGAAAACTCTTCTGAAAGGACTTCTTTCGAGATACAGAATGAAAGAATGTCTGTCAATACCTTAGATTTTGGTTCAGGTAGGCCACCTGCAATGCTTAAATTCATTGTGATAAGTATCGCGAGTAGCCTATCGATATCAAGTTCTAGGGAGGCGATCAACGTTTTATAATTTGTTGACTTTACCTCTAGAGGAGCTGAGCTGGGGCTCCTCTGTGTCCTAAATATTTCAAGTAGAGACTCCTGCTTTTTAATAAACTGTTGGAAACAGCATAACAAAGGGTTGGCACAAACTGGAGGTAATTATCATTTCCCTTTTTGAGATAACATATTGGTTAAAGTCCTATTTAGATCCATTCACTAAAAGTTCATAGCTCTCATTAAAAAGTTGTAATGATGGAAACTTGGGTTTAGCAAATACTTCATGGTTTAAAAAAAAGCGAAAGTTTCGAAAAGTGAAAGCTTGTAACATTTTGAGACCCTGAAAATTTTTAAAAATTGTGAGACAACAACCTTCAAACAGATCTCAGTTCTTTTTTGTGATGCTTTGGTAAAAAGAGTTTGAAAACTGAGCATTTTGGTGCAAACCAGTGGTATTCAAAACTGCATTCAAGTAAAAACTAGGTACCTATTAAACTTCTCAGCTAACTCTTGAGAATCATAATTTGTACTCTTGATGTTTTTGAAATGTGACATTAATGCTTTCTCCATGTGTTGATTTATCAATAATGTCTCAGAGGTTTCAGTCAAACCCCCAAAAAGTCTATTGTTTTGCATTGATTCAAATAAGGGAAAAACTACAATAATAGTGCTCAGAGGCTGCAACTGGTGCCAACTTTATTATTTTTAACGGTTCTAAATTTTTTCCTCAGGTACTGGTTGAAAGGCTCAAAGAAAGGAACTCATGAAGTCTTCTTGGACAATCTTCCGGGATTTCCTGATAATCTATCTCCGTACAAAAATGGGGGGTTCGTTGTGAATCTACTCTGTTCTAGAGAAGCCCCAGACGTGATAGGGTCCATAGCACCGTTTCCCAATGTACGCAAATTCATAGCCAGAAGCATCGCTCTAGTTCATCTAGCAGTGCAGAAAGCTCATTCTGTGTACCCTTCAGATATGCTCAAAAAAGCTAGCCACTTGGTAAGTTACTCTGTCTTTCCTGAGAAAAGTTTGGGAGGCATTCTCCCAAGAGAATGATTTTGTTTCAAACTTTTGCCTCAGCCTTTCTGAGCATTGGTTTTCTCAGACATGCACTCTATATTACTTACTAAATTTACTCTTAAACTTAAGAAAAGCGCTCATAAAAAGTCATCCTCTGATGCCACCTCTGTGTGTATACTAATATACTATTCAGCCCTACATATTTTCACTTTGGATCAGTGTTGCCAAATTGACAGGAAATTGAAAATTTTTATTTTTAGTCAAATGGGAAAATGTGTACAATTGTACCAAAACAGTAGCTCTGCTTTGGAAATCTACTGTTTGCACGGCTATGTCAAGATGACTGTCTTAGCAGATCGCAAAAACAAACATGATATTTCTCTTAAATGCTGTATGTTTTGGCAAACAATCAATTTCTCTCAAGCAAGAAATAGAGCTTTTGCTGGCTTTGTCTTTGAGCAAGTGGATCATTGTATTTTTTTGAATTTGAACACTGCAAAAATTAAGAAAAACGGCAAAAACTCAGTTCTGAGGAAGAAAGCTCTGTCAAACTTTAAGAGTAGTCCACTCACGCATGTATATTTACAACAACTACAGCTAGTGACGTATCTGCACTCAAAACAAGTTACTGCCATCTTGCCTACAAATTGTCCTGTGTATTCAGCGCAGAGGCAACAGGCAAGATCGTGGTTGTTTGTTTTAGCTGCGGAGTCGTCTAAGCCGTAGTAGATGTATACATTGCAGGCAGTTAGACAAATCCGGCATTTTTTCAAATAGTCAGGAGTGAAATTTAATTTTTTTAGTAATTTGAAGAATCATTTCAACTTATAAAAGAATGAAAGTGAATCAGTGAGACCAAGGAAACATGAAGAAAAAGCTTTTTGAACGCTTCATGATATGATCAATCCAAATTACCATTAAATCCAATGATTAGTTGCTTAAATGTCTGTTAATCAGCTAGTAGAGTTTGTTTCAGAAATGAAGGCGCAGCTGACCGATATTTTATATCAAATTTTCAGTTTTCATTCCTTCAAATCAAAACAAAACTTGCCTGAAACTTTGAGCTTCTGATTTTAAAGCGTTCCTCAATAAAAGGCCAAAGCTCAAAATTCATTCTCATTCATTTTTATTGGATTTTTTTTTTCTGTAGGTTATATGAGACATAACGTTGGAAAATTCCAAAGATTATCGGTATAGGTGCACCGACACCTCTGAAACAATCTGTAACTATTGATTTAATTGGGTCTCAGTGTGATTAGTTTTTCTCGGTTGATAGAACTTTCAAAGAACTTTTTTTCTTATTTTCTTAGTTCACTTGATTGAATTTTTTTATTGATTGAAATAATGTTAAGAGTTAATGAGAAAGTAAATCTCAAAACTGACTATTTGCCTGAGCATTTGGATGAATGGCAGTTTTGACTAGTTGCCAGGGACAGTTATATTAAAATAATTGAATTATTTGAAATCCCAAGAAATCCCTAGACAGCGCTTAAAATTCCTAAGAAATGTCAATAGACGTAACATGAGACTCCATTTAACTTTGATTTAATCATTCATACAGGGGTGTGTTCAGTTGCATGGCGATGCAACCATTCTGCACTCGGCCATCTTTTTCTGTCTTAATTGTGCAAAACCACGGCCTGTCAAGCTTTATATGCAAATTCAGTGGCGTAGATAGCACCCCTGCAGCGCGGGGGGCGTAAAAAAAAACAAAAAACCAATGAGATTAACCCTCTAATGGCCAGGTTAATTAAAATAGAAGGCCACTGTTCCGTTTATATACAGAAGGTCGTTAACTGTTTGTACTCGGGGGAGTTGGAATTGCCTTTACAATGAATTGAAGGCGCCCGAAGACACCTTATCTTGTAAGTGTTTTCATGGATATTCGTGTTTATCCGGAATAAAGACGGAAACAATGTGCAGTAGACTACAGGAAAAAAACGAGTACCTATACTTGGGTTTGGCCCATAAAGGGTTGAAAGCGCCTGTCGGCGGTCCTATGGGTCCAGAGTGTTTCTTATGTTTGAAGGCGCAAATTTATGCTTGAAATGGGTTGCTATCAGTGGTGTAGAGTGCAATTTGGCAATGTTGCAGTTTGTTGGTTTGAACCCATGAAAAAGATCAAATTATTGGGTGTTCGGTGAACACCTTTGCATTCAACCTTTTATCTGAAGATAAATGGACAATCTACAATGTTGCCAAATTGCATGCTACGTCACTGGTAGCCTATCTATCTCTAAAACCCATAAAAAAATAAATAAAAAAAAAATTGATAAAAATATGGACTGACTTCAAGAAAGAAGTACAAATTTATTAAAAATTGTCTCTTAGAAAAGTACCTAAGTTAGCATTCTTCAATATTCATTCCATCTGTTTATTCATCTTCTTCGAGTCTTATTTTTTTTTAATTTGTTTCAGCTGACACATTTGGAAGTAAGTTCATTCTTCTTAACCAATCAGCACTCCGTGGCCGTCATTTACGATAAGAATGGAAAATTGGTCAAGTCCCTCCATTCAACTGATGGTATCTTACCGTGGAACAGCGATTTTGTTGAGTTAGGTGGATATTATTATTTAGGATCACCTTACAATCCCTTCTTGGGCAGAGTTAAGGTTTCAAAGTAGGTGCCATTCTGAAGATCATTGCCTGTTCAAGAATCTCCTAGCTCCATCTATGCAACCGTCTCTATCCTGGTGGTGCACCCCAGATATTCTCTGTCTTTCCTCTTTCTCTATAAAACATGCATGTTAGAGAAGGACAGATATTGCAATAAAACCCCCTCTTTTTATCCTTGTCCAACTTTTATATTTAAAGGTAAAATGAGAGAAACAAAAGAAATTGTAGGAACTCAGGAATTTCAACATGCCTCTGCTTTAGGTATTAGGTAATACAGTAAAACTTTGATATAATGTTTTTCAGGGGACTGGAAATAATCAATGTTATTTAAAAAAAAACAAAAAAAAACATCAGAAATTGCTTTCAGCAATATGGCCTAAAGATTCTGATTATTTTTAGCCGTATTTTGCAACCCTTTAAAGGCATCTGTTGTCATCCTGTGGCCATTGCTGACTGCCGCGTACCTTTTCCATGAAGCAGACCGATTTATTGACAAGACCATAAAATAGTTGGCTGATGCAGTGCACTCTACTGGAAGCAGTAGGAGCACTATATTATGTAAGTACATTGTGGCGCGACTGTGAGTCGCCCATCGTATCAATATCTCCCCATAAAATTTACGATAGGAAACTAATTAGTTAATCTCACACTGTGTGCTGTTTCTGATGGAGCTTGTCTCTAATTGTTTTATTTTAAGGTCGAAAAGTCAACCTTGTTTCAAAAAGTGTGCCACCCTGACAATGTTAGTTTGGATTTTTATACTGGTTGTCAAAGGAATTGGCCGGGACAGTCAAAAACCGACTTCATTTTAGGAAAATTATTGTATCAAATTTTTACTGTGCCTGCATTACCTGGTAATTTGGTCGCCTTCAATGGTATGTGCGAGACTTAATCATAGAAAGGAGTAATCAACCTTGAAACTCAAAGTGCATACTGAATTAGCTCAAATACTTGTGTATATTTTTAACACCTCTTTCCTTGTTTTCGTAAAACATATCCCATCAAAAAGGAGATTGGCGAATTGGAGGTCTCAGGAAACCTCTCAGAAAAATGCTTTTGCATTGTCAAAGTCTCAGTTTTTGGTCCAATTTGAGGAATGATTATTTCAGTCACATTTCATTTGATCAGGTCCTGAATTGACTCCTGCACTGTGGCAACGATGGATTCCCTCCATTTAAACCAATAGCCTCGTTTATGCGAGAGATCTGAACCTGGGTTGAGTCAACCCGAGTTGAGTTTCAACCTGGGTCCAACTTGGATTTGCGCATAAACACCCGTGTATTTGAACTGGAGTTCAAAGGATTTCTTTCTTCTTCTTCACTGTGTTTGTTTACATTTTTGACGAAAATGGCGGCGATGCTTGGTGCGGTACGGACAAGTGCGACGGCATAAGACGCGTGTTTAACCTCGCTCGGATTGGTGACATCAATGCCGCGTGAACCCGGGTTCTGAACTCCGAGGTGTTTATGCGTAAAATCTCAACCCGAGTTCACCGACTCGACTCGGGTTTGAATCGGGGTCGAGTCGAACCCGAGTTCAGCGAGATCCGAAATGTTTATGCGAGCATCTCAACTCGGGTTCTAGAACCCGGGTTGAGATGCTCGTATAAACGAGGCTAATGTAAAATAATCAATTCTTTGGTGAAGCACCAGGCTTCACTTAGAATCGGCATTTAGTCATATACTTAAATAAAAGAGTACGGTTGCCAGATTGCTCAATCTGCCACTAATCTGGACAAGACTTTGTGCACTCGTTTTAAAAAAACAAAAGACTAGCAGCTCTTTATCCGAGTCGTGATTTATTTTAATGCCTTATTCTTTTAACTGTGGTGCATCTAGGACCTTGTCCTCCTCTTTCTCTGTACGTAAGAATAAATTTCCCAAAAAATGGTAGTAGAAGAGGCTGTCACATGACTTTAGCCTTTACTTCCACCCTCTTCTAATGCATTTGTTTGAATGGACAAAGAGAGAGAAACGCGATTTTCTAGGTGTGCCACTGCTGATGAAAATGAGTCACTGTGCAATGAATTTGTTTTTTACTTTTATCTCTTAAGTGATACTTAATTATGTGTAATATGTGGTACTGGGAGCCTGATTTGGCGTTAAATGTCCAGGTGACGGGTACTCAGTAAATTTAATGGTTATAATTCGAGAAAGCTAAATTTTCCTACAATGACTTACATGAAAATTTATTTTTTTAAGTTTATTTGTTGCTCTCTCTCTCTCTCTCTCTCACTTGAATGCACTTCTTTTTAGAATTATTACCACCATATGAGTCATCATATGACGTTAAAGTTAGGGAAAATGAAAAAAAACTGTTAAAGGTAAATTATGAATGAAACTGGCGATTGAATCTGTTTGATCTAGTTTTTCTGAATCCTTATTTTTGTGCTTAAGTTCCTTCAAAAGACTCTTTTCAATTATGTAATTCCATTTTGTGTGCTCTTAATAATACACATATTTAGAAATAAAATGAAATATAAAGAGAAGAAAATTTGTTATTAGACAAGTTGGCATTAAAAAGTTCCTATCATTTTTTTTGCAAATGGTGAGTGATATTATTGGTCGCGCACAGAGACAATATATTCTAAAGACTATAGGCACTGGCTATCCGAGCAACTTATTAAAATTGGGCAGACAAACTTTATTTTTTCAAGTTTGTAATACAAAAAAAAAAAAAAACAGCTCAACATAATGAATCTCAAAATCGATTTGAATCAATGAAAGTCAATCTGAAAAATCAACTGTAAATACTTCTTCCTTACTTTCAAATCCATTCTTAAATAATCTGTTTAAATATGAAGATGAAATTATGTTTCGTCAAATTTTTGTAACAAATACAAGTTTGCTCCAGGTCTTTTTAGCAATCCTTAAATTGATTTATTCATCATCACTTTTCTTTCATCAAATTTTATCAGTTTTCAATTCTCCTTTGCTCTGTTCATTTTTAATTACTAAATTTGCTTTTATTTTCAAGAGTCATTCATTCTGAAAGACTGTAGCTACTTTAGTTGCAAAATATTTCTGTAATTTTCTACCTTCTCAATAACCTAGTTATCACAAATTTATTTTTATATTTTAGTAGGTACATCTGTTTATCCTGAGGTTTAGTTTTAGTTAATTTGTCAAATAACCTATGTACTTACATCACATTCCAAAAGTTACCAGGATACCAAAATTTGCAGAATCTGAAGTTTTTTTTCCTATCAAAAAATGTTCAAGAATTTCATTGTTTTTCAACAAAATTCTTGTGTCTGTACTTAATTAAAGCTGCGGTAAGCTAATTTGGCCAGTTGTAGGGGTCTGTCGTACAATTAAGGTCAATTGAAAAATAAAGAAACTTAAAAATCAACACTATTCTGTAAACTGTGTTTCAAACAAAAACAGAACATTTCAATGCCTGAATCGTTATTTCTAAAAGTTTTTCCTGGGACTACAGATTTTGTTACCTCTGGCTAAGTTAGCTTGCCGCAGCTTTAGCAGTAGTCTTTAGATAGTCATTCTGCTTTATTTTTTATTACTTTTCTTTATTTTGTTGAACTCTTATTCTCTTTTGTTTATTTTTCTGAATCTCATTCAATGATCTTCTTTACTTGCATTTTTTTTTTAATAATAATCTATCTTTTACAAGTTATGTATGAGTAGTCACGTAAGTCTTGCGATGATGATACAATGTAACCCGCATCATTTGTAAAAACAACGCACTCTCTCCTTTTTTTTCTTTAGTTTTCTCCTAATGGAGAAAAGTTCAGCTATTGTGTTGTGTGTCTTTTGTCGGATCGTGGATGTAGGACTTATGCGACTGCTTGTACAATTGAACAGGCTCATGCGAAAACGTCCGTTCTCCATTTTTTTATAATTGAATCAGTCTTAAGAAGATGCTGCGTCTGTATATGCCCTGATAAGACTTGTTCCTAGGCTTCTTGCTCCTATTTTTCTTGTTTAGGCAGTTTTTTTTTTTATTATTTTATTTTTTTTATATTTGTCTTCTCAATAAAAATATTTTGGACGTTAGACGTTTTCACATGAGTCTGTTCAATTATGGTTAGTAGTTTTTCCCATAGACATCACTTTGGTAACTGAAACTAATAACTTATTCACATTTATTTTTTACTTGTTTAAACTAGATTATTTTTGTTGTGACATTTAGGTTTATTTTTGTATCGATCAATTAAAATTAGTTCAAGTTAATGTTTATCTCAGGTTATTTTCATTCATTTAAAGTTGGTTCATTGTTAGATGCTGCCATTTCTTATTTCCTCTTGCCCCAAGAAATTTTTATCTGAAGATAGAATTATTAAACCGAGGAAGCTTATTGTGTGGACCTTTGTTCTTGCCATGATTGAAAATATTCTCAACAGAAGTTCCACTTACAATAATTTGGCTTCTGTTGAATTTTCCACAAAAATCTAGAAAATTCCTAGTTTACGAGCTTTCTCTGAGAATAACACATTTTTTTTTTTTTCCAGGACAATATGGTGAATATTATCTTATATGAGAGTAAATCAAGCGCTGTCCCAGTTGAATTTTGACTCGGGTCTGCGTTCAAAATTTGAGATGATAAATTCAAGATAAGGGACGCATATTGTCAGGAAGCTTGAGAGGTTTAGGAGTGTTTCAGATAAGGGAAGCAGATAGTTGATGAGTGTCAGTAGGAGCAGCAAAAAGAAGTCGACTCGTTCATACTCATTTAATGGAATGCTATAATAGCGTTTTTTTCCACAAAAAAGAACAAAAGGTGATATTTCCACAAAAGTTCCACAATAGTGAAATTCCTCCAATTCAAATTCCACGCTGAATAAATTTTTGTATACTGTTCTTATGGGAGGACAACAAGTGCTGGTAAATAATTCCACTCAACAAGAAATTGAGAAGTTATTTGGAAAAACCATGTATTAAATAGAGAGTAATAGAGAGTATGCTCGTTCTGGGAAATTAATGTATCAAAGAGTTATTCTGTGTGTTTCTGATGAGTTAAATGGATTGTTTTTCCTTACCTAACAACTAAAGCTTAGACTATTTGTCAGTTATAAAGAATAATTCGTTTAACTCATCAGGGAAACACACAATAATACTTTGAATTATGAATTTTTGAGAACGAGAGCATACCCTCTGTTTTATTCATGGTTTTTCAAACGGACTCCTCAATTCCACTTATCAGAGCTTTTATTGTTTATAATTCTGTAAAGATTCAAGGAAGAGGAACAATTCATACCTTTTTTTCCAAGCCACATCAGTTTAAAAGATAATGAGTTTATCCTTCAAACAAAAATATTGCTTAGGTATTTCAAAAAAATCTAAAAGTGTGTACTACCTGGTCCTCAAAAAGTTACCCATGACCAAGCTATTATGGAGGAGGATATAGAGGAATAGAAAAATAAAAGAGGGGGGGGGGGATTAAGAAAAGAAAAAAAATGTGGTTTGGCCACATTTCTGTATCCAAGCCATCCCTAACCAAGCTTTGAGTGTTCTGTTCAAGTGTGCAGGGGTGCCATTTGAGGAGAGTGGGCAGGGGGAGCCAAGGATTTGGACACCTCTCAAAATTCAAGGAAAAGACGTTGATTCAGCTCCCATAAGGAATGGGCTATCGGCAAAAAAAATCCATAATTTCAGGGTGAATAGAGCTTGTCGAGTCATGTTCAAAAATGTCCAGTTATTTAATTTTATTCAATTGGTAAGAGGGGAGGGGAGCCCAAAGTCAAAACATTTAAGGTCCCATAACTTTAGCTCAAATTAATATTTTGACTTACACTTGGCGCCAAAAGATTTCTCTTTAAAAGAGATTTCGATTGATGTGTATAAAAAATTAATTATACAAAGTTGAAACCAATTTTGTCAAATTTTTGAACTTGGAAAATTTGGTTTTTCGAGTCTTGAAAAAACCCGCAATGCACTGAGGAGAATAAAAAAACTATTGAAATAAAATTCAAAGCTATGTTCTTTCAAATGGCGCAATCCGCGATCTGGAGAAATGAATAGTTTAAAAGTTATGAGCGCCTAAAGTTGCGCACCTAATGTCTTTGGAAATTACGGTGCGGTCAGTGCATATTTTCAATGGCGCCTACCGATCTTGCGATGCGACTGACCGTAACGTAATTTCGGAGGAACGCAACTTTAGGCGCTCATAACTTTTGAACAAATCATTTCTTTGGACCACGGTTTGTACCATTTGAAAGAACATTGTTTTTACTTTTATTTTAATAGTTTTTTATTCTCCTCAGTGCGTTGCGCGTATTTTTTAGACTCGATAAGCCAAATTTTCCATGTTCAAGAACTTGAAAAAATTGAAAAAAATTGGTTTAAAGTTTGTATAATTGAACTTTTATACACTTCAATCGAAAGATTTTTAAAGAAAAATCTTTTGGCGCACAGTGCAAGTCAAAATATTAATTTGAGCGAAAGTTATGGAACTTTGAATGTTTTGACTTTGGGCTCCCCTGCCCCCTTTACCAGTTGACCAAAATTAAAAAATTGGACATTTTTAAACGTGTCTCAACGAGCTCTTTTCACCCTGAAATTATGACATTTTTTTGCCGATAGCCCATTCCTTATGGAAGCTGGATCAACCTCTTTGAGAAGCAAAAAAAAGGCTGTCTCATTTAGCTGGTGTATACAGGTTAAGAAAGCTTTCAATCTCCAAGAATTTTCAAACGTTTTACTATACCTACAGTATTTTATGGTTCTCTGCCTTGCGAGAGATGCGAAATTTAATATTCCTAACAGTGGCTCCGGCTCTGAGTCCCTGGTCGCAACCATTTTTTCTAAGATCTGTAATGGTGCTCTTGAACGTTAAAAAGTAACGTATTAGTTAAAGTGCCTTCAATTTGGAAGGTAGGCCAAGAGAGCACCTTCCGTTACGAATAGTTAACTATCTAAAGCCCTCGCGTCGTGACTAATTTATTCTGCTGTAATCTCAGATCTGTAATGGTGCTCTCGAACGTGAAAAGGTATCGGATTGGTTAAAGTTCCTTCAATTTCTGAGGTAGGCCGAGAGAACACAACTCGTTATGAATAGTTAACTATCCAAAGCCACAACGTCGCTAATAATTCTTCCGTGATGTGTAATAGTGCTCAAGAATAACGAAAAAGTAACAAATTCATTAAAGCGCCCTCAATTTCTAACGTAAGCCTAGAGAACATAGTTCGATACGAGAGCCCCTTTACAGGGTGTTAATTAAAATAGGTTCCTCTCAAGTTATCTCAAGTAAAAATACTTCGAGACTATTAACAGTGTTCTTTATGTTTTTCGTTTTACAGTATTTTTTTTTTCTTTCAGTTATTAATGCATTTTTCCCCCCTCAACATCAAATCTGGTGAGCCCCGTTGTAACTGCGCCCATGCCTGGCCCCTTGTCAGTAGTGTTCACGAATTCGAAACCTATCTCGCTAGGTAGATCTCGAAAACCGTAACCTGTGGTCACAAAATTCGGAATTAAAGATAGTGGATACTAAGATTGTGCAGTAAAAAAATTGAGGAGTCCTTCGGTAATGGCCAAAGGGGTGGATAACAGTGGGTGTGCTCCACAGTTGGGCAAATAGGAGTGTAATCGATTGCGCGATTACTACGGGTAATCGGTAATCGTCGAATCTAGGAAGTTTCGGCGCGGGGAGATCTCGGCGCACGGAAATCTCGGCGCCTGATTTTTTTTCAAGTGGTAAAGGTAAGTAACGTCGAGTGTAGTTAGTACTTGGATCGATTACGGGGAGACCGTTTTTTTTCTTCAGAAAATTCATAATGTTTTAAACTTTTCCTTCAAAATGAGGAATCTTCTTCGAGGAATTGCTCACAACTTGCAATATTAAATTTTCTCTAATTTATTCGACAAGGGCAGTATACACTCGCAATACCTATTTATATGCCACATATTTATCTATTTATTCATTCTCTTTCAGCACATTTTTAAAAAATTGACAAAGGGCCATCTACACCCCTCACAAAAACTTTTTAAACACGCCCAAGAGTGTTCTTTAGGGGGGGGGGGCGGTCCCCCTAAAAAAAACTTTTGGCCACTCCTAAGCCTGGATAAGTGTGAATGAAAAGTTGAAAATATTATGATTTTACTGCAGAAAAAAAACGGTCTCCCCATAATCGATCCAAGTACTAACTACGCTTGACGTTACTTAACTTTACAACTTGAAAAAAACGGTCTCCCCATAATCAATCCAAGTACTAACTACACTCGACGTTACTTAACTTTACCACTTGAAAAAAAATCAGGCGCCGAGATTTCCGTGCGCCGAGATCTCCCCGCGCCGAAACTTCCGGACACCGTAATCGTCAAACCTTTGGATGGAAATTAAATATATTCTTCACAGATTGATTTAAAATAAACTCTAGGGTCATTTCGATTAGATCTAAGTCTTCTGCGTCTATTACGGTGGGTGATTTGTGTTAAATCAGCCCTCATTACCGTAAAATCACTCTCCAAAAAAACGACTATTTCGATTAGGTACTTGGTAATCTTGTAATCTATTTGCGCCCAACTCCTGGCGTATGCTCGTGCAGAAAAATCTCGACGCGGTTTCAGATAGTTAACTGTTCGTACGGAGCGGTGTTCCCTTGGCCTACGTTGGAAATTGAAGGCACTTTATGATATCCGATTCTTTGTCGACGTTCGCAAGCTCTATTAAAAGATGACAGACCCACGAGCATTTGTCTTTGTCACAACGCAACGAGACGGCTTCTGCGATAGTTAACCGAGCGGTGTTCAATTGGCCTACCTTAGAGATTGAAGGCTGTTTTATGACAGACGGGCCAACTTCCGCTAACTCTTTTGCGTCGTTCGTGACCCCAAACACGATTGCAGATCAACAGATCACAGGAGCGTTAGTCGCGATGGCTTCAGATAGCCAATTATTCGTACATAGAGTCCCTATACATAAAATGAGCGTTGCACCTCATCAAACGGATCTTTGAACTTCGATACATCGAAAACTAACAACTTCCGTTTTGCGCTAAAAGTCTTAGAATTTTATCTTCTTTCCAATCGTCTAATAAAAAATGGGAATCCCTATTTGAAGTATTGAATTTAGGAGGGCCCCCCTAGGACGGGTCCCAAAATCGGTGCCCCCTTTAAAAGGTGTCCCCCTCGAAATAAGTGAACAATTGTTTTAGCGATTTTCGGAATTCACAACCGTTCCCGAAATAACTTAAGTGGATCCTATTTTAATTAACACCCTGTATACCATGAGAATTGCGCCATGTCTGAATCCATTTTTGATCAGCTCTCAGCTTTAGGCTATGCAATAGACGGGAAGTTCTGTTCACGTTCACTAATAACCTACTATAAATACTCATTTACTCATTTTACACATTTACGGTACCGTGACCGTGGTAATTATTGCTGATTTTTCTTCTGCTTCGACCTTTGTAGAGGACACTATCTCTTACAAGGACGACCGCGTTGGTAAGAACGGAACCTAACCCATTTAAATCAGCGGCAACAGCGCCACTCGTCAATTGCATTCTGTCTTTTGAGCGCTCTATATGATCCGTTTGATGAGGTGCAACGCTCATTGTATGTATAGGGACTCTATGTACGAATAATTGGCTATCTGAAGCCATCGCGACTAACGCTCCTGTGATCTGTTGATCTGCAATCGTGCTTGGGGTCACGAACGACGCAAAAGAGTTAGCGGAAGTTGGCCCGTCTGTCATAAAACAGCCTTCAATCTCTAAGGTAGGCCAATTGAACACCGCTCGGTTAACTATCGCAGAAGCCGTCTCGTTGCGTTGTGTCAAAGACAAATGCTCGTGGGTCTGTCATCTTTTAATAGAGCTTGCGAACGTCGACAAAGAATCGGATATCATAAAGTGCCTTCAATTTCCAACGTAGGCCAAGGGAACACCGCTCGGTACGAACAGTTAACTATCTGAAACCGCGTCGAGATTTTTCTGCACGAGCATACGCCAGGAGTTGGGCGCAAATATATTACAAGATTACCAAGTACCTAATCGAAATAGTCGTTTTATTGGGGAGTGATTTTACGGTAATGAAGGCTGATTTAACACACATCACCCACCGCATTAGACGCAGAAGACTTAGATCTAATCGAAAGGACCCTAGAGTTTATTTTAAATCAATCTGTGAAGAATATATTTAATTTCCATCCAAAGGTTTGACGATTACCGATTACCCGTAGTAATCGCGCAATCGATTACACTCCTATTTGCCCAACTCTGGAGCACACCCACTGTTATCCACCCCTTTGGCCATTACCGATGGACTCCTCAATTTTTTTACTGCACAATCTTAGTATTCACTATCTTTAATTCCGAATTTTGTGACCACAGGTTACGGTTTTCGAGATCTACCTAGCGAGATAGGTTTCAAATTCGTGAACACTGCTGACATGGGGCCAGGCCAGGCATGGGCGTAGTTACGACGGGGCTCACCAGAAAATCTGATGTTGAGGGGAAAAAAATGCATTAATAACTGAACGGGGAAAAATATTGTAAAACGAAAAACATAAAGAACACTGTTAATAGTCACGAAGTATTTTTACTTCTACAGTGATTAAATGAAGCACATACATCGAGACGGAAATCCGTTCAGAGGGTCTTTCTCTTCCTTTTCCCCTTCATTTCGTGTTCTACGATATTATTATTTTTTATTGAATTTTCGAGTAGGAAAAATGAAATTGTAAGATTAGTTTATTCTAATTTGATCATTTTTTTTTTTTTTTTTTTTTTTTTTTTTTTTTTTTTTTTTTTTTTTTGCAGAGGAACAAAAATCTTTTCGTGCATGTTTATTTTCTCATCATTTACGAGGTGGAGACAACCTGAAATCACATTTTATGGAGCGGCTAAATTGGAACAATTTCCCGGGGTTGGGGGGCAATCCCTCTCCCCCGCCAATAGGGTTTTCGGACGACAACCCCCCCCCCCCCCCCATCAAATTGTTTAAGCTACGCCCAGGGGACAGATTACGAAAATTTGTGTATGCACATTTTTTTAATTTGTGTAGTATTAAGTAATAAGTATTAACTAGGTAGCCCTTTTATATAAGATGGTATGACATTTTGTTAAAATTTCCGACAAATAAATATTACACATACATCTAGCGATAGGCGAGGACTGTGAACATACTCGAGCATATCATATTGTCACAAAGACCAAGTGACCGAAGTGTAACCCAACCCTGGTCACTAAATAAAATTTGCTTTCTCTAATAGGTCTCTATTTGATGTACTTACATAGGCCGATGAGTAGCGTTGAAAGTACTTACAGCTGGTCAATCTTAAAAAAAGGCGAAAAATAAAAACGAACAAATCAAAGTAAAACTCGATAAAATGAACAAAAAGCTCAGACCATCTTGAGTTCATAGATGCCAACCATTAAAACTTTTGAGCAAAAATAAAGTAGTTTTCAGATAAACGAAAAAAAAAAAAACAAAAAACAAAAAACAAGCCCAATTTCTCCGTATAAGAATGCGTGTAAAACGGGAAAATGAGCGATGGGAATGTGTGAGAAGGAGAACATTGCATTGGGTCGGATCGGATCGGATGTTCGAATTGCCATAACACTATGAAAGGTTAGTTTTTCCGTATGGCGCTCTCGGACGCTGTAGAGCTCTAGCTCTAGCTCTTATTTGAATCTATTTGGCTGGGATTCTTGTCTCCGGAAGTCGCAACACTTTGAGGTTAGTTTCCCGATCCATGTTTACCGTCGCTTCGCGACTCCCCTGCTCAGTGTTCAACTATGACGATAGCGATAAAATTTAAATTACTCCCGGGTTCACTGCGCCGCGAGTGCGCGCTTTCCCGCGCGGCGGTCGCCTTTATACGTGTTTACAAGTTTTCGCTCTTATCAATGCAGTCGCGACGCGTGGCGGCATCTGTCGTCGTGAACGCCAACTAGCATTCCCTATTGATTTCCAGCGGCACGGCGGGTTTCCGACTTGTCCCTTCATTCAGTGAAACTATGGCTGGGCGTCTCCGTGACAGCGAAAATCGAGTCCCGTGCAAGGATCGGACGACATCGGCAGTGGTTATATGGTCCTCCGTCAAACGCGAATTTGCGGGATTTTTGGATCGCCGAATGAAATCTCCGTGCTGTGAATAGCCTTTCCGCCGGTTATAGTGGGCCCCCAATTTTTAACACATTTTTTTTTATATCACCAAAACTTTCCCTTTTTTCGCTTTCGATTTGTCCGTCGGATCTCATTGTTCGAATTTGGGTTTACTCTAGTGGTTTCGCAAGGGAACAGTCGTGTGTTTTGCAACTGTATTCAGTCATTTTTTTCTTCTTTTTTTTTCTTTTAATGAAATGAAATGAAAAAATAAAAAAAATCAACTCGAAAAGGTATGTTACTACTATTTTTTCCCTCACCTATTCACAAAAACAAAATGAATATGAATGATTAAATAAATAAATGGAAAGATAAATACATGAATGAATCAAGTTAAAAATACACTGAAAAAATTGTTCAGTTATATTTACCGAAAACTCGAATTGAAAGAATAGAGTTTACTGTTTAGTTGAGGTATCAAAACTTTTTGTGAAAATGACAAGATTTCCGGTTAGATTAACTTGAGGAGGTATGTTGACGCTCTACCGTCCTCACCTTTTTACAAACAAGAAGATGAATGAATGAATGAATAAATTAATACATTTATTTAAAAAACAAAAATTAATTAATGTAGGTACTAAAAAAAATGTTTGATTGTAAGTATTTACCGGGCATTTGGGAATGAAAGACCAAAATTGAATTGAGGCATCAAGATTTTTAATCAAAATGCAAGATTCTGGGTTGGATTAAAACTTTACGCTATGGTATTTTAACACATTCTGTAAATATAACCAAACTTGGCTCTATTGCCAATTTTTTTTCGGTTTTAAAATAGCAGGGTTTCCCCCGTTGTAACCAAATACCGAAAAACTCGAAATAATGAAACAGATTTTAATCAAGGTTTCAGAATTTTAGGTTAAAATGGCGAGATTTTTGGTAGGATTTTGAAGTTTTGATAGTTCAACCGAACCGTTTTGTAAAGTCAAACAAACTCGTCTCTGCCGTCAATTTTACGGTAAACTGAATTTTTCTTGTGTAGAACTAAATAATAAATAACTGATAAAACTTCGTTTGTTAACTCTACGACTGTCATTTTCTATTCTTGATTTCACTCGATTTCTCCTTGAAATGATTCATCTTCATAAATTTTTGGTGGCGATGAAATTCTTAGACCTTTAATTCGTTTTGAAGGTATTAATCGGAGGGAACAGAGTTTTCTTAAAAATCATAACTTTTCAACAATAACAAGTTTTTGATTGGAGAAAAGAACTGCTGTTCCCTGGCTGCTACATTTGTCGCTCAGTGAACCACCTCACGCGGTTTTTGTACATGAAATATTTTTATCTCCCGCTTCCGCTTCGTTTAAATGTCGATATTTTCTCGCAAAAACAGCGGAACACGGATCACTTTAAGTTTTAATACAAACACTGTATCTTTTTCTTAATAGACTTGCTATCCATGATTCCGTGGACGGCTCGTGCAATCTGGCAACCAAAGGCTAATTTTTTTATTCGGAACATAACGGAACAAAATGGAACACAACAAAACACTCCGGTTTTTTTTACTGCAGTTTGACGTCGCCGTTTGGGTGTTCTATAGAAACGGAGTAAAAAACTCTAACCACCAACCACCCTGAAGAATCGGGCCACCCATCGTGGTTACTTATGTTCCTCTGAGATTACCTTAAACCCTTTAATTTCACTCGAAACTTTAGTTATTTGGCCTGTTGACTTGTTAACAGTACACGTAAAAACAACCAGTTTTCCTTTATTCTGCCTATCCAACGCGAGGGGATAAATTTAAAAGTTATGGCGCGGGATATAGGAAAAATAAAGGGGAAAAATGGGGCATAATTTTCAGAGAAGAGCCGTAAAAGGTTGGAATCCACTGGTGGGCCGCGAATCTTAGACAAGAGTCATATAGTGTTTGAAATGTTCAGCTCACGAAGAATTCCGTCCAAATCTCGATGTGGGACACTTTAGAGAAGTATAACAGACGTGCAAAGACTAACATTTGTATCTGACGGCTGACCCAACCCCTCGTGAGAATGATATTGCTTTTTGATGGAGATAATTTTCTGAGAACTGGGAAAGAGAAGAAAATAAAAAAGAACCCCTATCTCGGAAGCGCGAAGGACAATTTCGTTCCGGTTTTTCTCATTTTTAATCTCGAATATAAACAAAGTTCCTCTCTGTCATCACAAGATAGTGAAGATACTTCACGCAGCAACGTGCAACCTGTCAAAGCTAAATTTCTTTCATTCAAACCAACCCAGATAAAACATTAAACTCAGGTAGTGCACTGTGTAATCCCAATAATTCAACATTATTCACGGGTCTAAATGAACCACAGCACTGCCAGATTGCGCGAAACGCCTCTGTGGTGACGCAGCAACCAAAGTTCGCCATTCCCTGCGGTTTCGGGGCAAACTATTCACGGTGCGCATGGACTCCACCCACCAGCCCCTTGAATAAATTGGTCCAAAAAGCCATGCTTCATCAAATGAAATGTAGCACAGAGTGCATCATCTGATTGAAAAACGGTTGGACAACGTTCATATGGCTTAATAGCACTTTTTAGCTTTTCATGCCGTGACAAAATTGCGAACAATCCAAAATAAGCAGGAGCTCCCTAAAGGGGCCTAGGGTGGTCGGACGTCGCCCATTAGACGGATCGCAATGGAATTATAGGATTGCAATAATTTCACGGCATTTTACGAAATAATCATTCATCAAAAAGAAAATCTGTGTATTGTGCAGCGACCCATCAAAGTGGAAGATAAGGTAACAGCGCTATCAGATGGACATGCCATAGCTTACCTTATTTGACTTTTCATAATACGAATCTGGCCCTACTACTCGACTATGACCCACAGAAATGCCTAACTTTCAAATCGGCTTGTAGCTGAAAGCTGGTGAGTCGATAATCCTCTGTGAAAAACCTTTCCAAAACAACAGGAAACGCATTTGTAACCTAAAAATAATACAGAATGTCACGGGTTTATCGCATAATCTGCTTTCAGTTGTTGAGCCGATTCGGAATTTTTCGATATTTTGTTGGGTCGCAAACAGAGGCGTACGGAGGGGGGAGGATAAGGGAGCTAAATCCCCCTCCCCCCGACCTCCGATTTCTATGGATGAAGGGGAGGGAGGGAATAATTTTTAGACAAACACTCATATCAGTGCAAGCCCCTAACAACCAAAACCCTGAGTGCGCCATTGGTCACAAATCACTATCAAGGCATCGAAGCTATGTGTGACGCTTAGTAGACAGTGAGACCATCCTGCTTTTGATAAAATCGAGGTCAAAAATCAAGAAATTTGTGTGTATGTTGGAAAATACAGTGTGAGGCAGTCAAAACAAGGTAGCGAAAGATGATGTATCACGTAAAAGACACGGCTTTAGGTGTTGAAAATGGACTCATATACAAAACTTTGCAAGCTTCGTTATTAGCTGATTGCTTTATTCGTCGACCTATTCAACTTTTGATGGTCGACTCCTTGTGAAATGCCAAGACAATTATAATGTTAATAATTCCATTGCAATACGTCCAGTGTTGCTTGACAATGAGACATCAGTCATTATATTTAAAGGAGGACCTTAAAACAGGGCGTTTTTCCGAATAAAAATATTTACAATTAAATCTGAATAATTTGATAAATAAATAGTCCAAAATTATGGACAAAGTTCTGTTACTATCCCTCAAAATTTCAAACCCTCCATTAAAGTGGTCAAAGTGCGTTTCAATTAAAGAATAGAATGGGGCAGTTGCAAGGGTCTGAAATTGTGTGTTTTTTGTAAAGAAAATAATAGTATTTGATGAGCTAAGAACAATGGTGCCTTTGGTTTTTTCCTAAGTGTCCTGGTTTTTGAGATACACACGTGTAAAGTTTGAAAAAATGGTGGGCGTAGTGACGTCACTACGCGGAATCCCCATTTAACACAATGTATTTTGGGCCAAAATTGCATCTTCGGAACAATGAGGCGTAATTAGAAACCAAAGGCATCTTTGTACTCAGCTCATCAAGTACTTTCATTTTCTTTATAAAAAACGCAACAATTCAGACCCTTGCAACTACCCCATTACGGTTGGGGGGGGGGGGGCGGCAAAAATGAGTCACGATTATAAGATACTGTTTTTTAGGCATGAATTTATAATATTGTAAAATAATAAAAATGGCTGTAAATAATTATAAAACAATGATAAATGAGCTGTTCAGCCAAAATAAAACAAATAAAAAGGGGAAAATTAAATCATAATAATTTAGGTAGGATCATTTTATTATTATGATTTAATTTTCCCCTTTTTATTTGTTTTATTTTGGCTGAACAGCTCATTTATCATTGTTTTAAAATTGTAAATATATTTTTCAAGGCAATTGCTGTGAAATGGTTCTAAATACCCTTCATAGTTGTACATTTATCATCTTTCAACTTTTCATGGAACGCCACAGATATTAGAAAATTTAAAGTATAAAAAAAGTGTTACTGACTTGACATTTATTAGAAAATAATGGCTGATATAGTGGTTTGAAAAACGACTTTAAGACATAAATCAGCGTCTAGCGTCATTCCGTCTCTTTGCAGAAGGCATTTTCAATGGCTGATGCTCGCAAGCAACTTATTTCTACATTTTTGAACCATTTATTGCCGGAGTTCCTAGCACATACTTTCATCCAGGCTCCCCGCCAATTGATCTAATTGGGTGGGCGTTATTAGTATTCTAGATAGTATTAGAAAAAGTATTCGGCACAGAAAGATGACGATATTTATTCTGATACTTAACAGTACATATTCTTACGCATTTTTTCTCTTAGGCTATCTCACGAATGGAAATTACTTTAAACAATTTGTTACCTGCATATCGTTTGACTGTTTCATTTTTACTGAAAAACGGAGAATAATCGCGGGGCGACAGATAGTTAACTATTCATACCTGACTGTGTTCTCTTGGCCTACCTCTGAAATTGAAGGCACTTTATGAGATTCATTACCTACTTTTTCTTCGTTCAGCTATCTGAGATCCATCGCAGAGCACCGAATAATCGCGCGGCGACAGATAGTTAAACTATTCGTACCTGACTGTGTTCTCTTGGCCTACCTCTGAAATTGAAGGCACTTTATAAGATTCATTACTTTTTCTTCGTTCAGCTATCTGAGATCCATCGCAGAGCACCGAATAATCGCGCGGCGACAGATAGTTAACTATTCGTACCTGACTGTGTTCTCTTGGCCTACCTCTGAAATTGAAGGCACTTTATGAGATTGATTCCTTTTTCTTCGTTCAGCTATCCGAGTCCCATCGCAGAGCGCCGAATGATGGTATGACAATGGCGTCAGATAGTTAACTATTCGTAATTGAACCTCCGAAATTGAAGGCACTATAGGCGATTCTTTGCATTTTCTTTGTTCAGCTATTTTCTCTACATCGATTGAGCCCGCCATATAAGTAATCTTTAATACGGATAGATTAAGAATAGTTACCACACCTACCAATGTGTTACTTAATTTTTTAACCAATAGTGTTGCTCGTGTGTAGGCAGCTTTAACTCTTTATGATCGATGGGCCGAAAATGAAAATGATTAACCTGCGTGGGTATATGTTTTCTAGACAAATTTCACATCAAATAAAAATAAATTTAAAAAAAAAAGAAAAGAAAAGCCCTTGGCGATGAACACAAGTGATGTTTTAGGCTCATTCATCGTTCTAGCCTTTCGGAGGCCTAAGTGCATGATAAAATAGACCTACAGCCTTACGGCCTAGGTATAGAGCCTACGGAATTGAAATTATCCTGAATTGTATATATGTATGAGATAACATATTCAATGTGGCCATGCAGCTTGACTAAAATCAACATGAGCAGGCCCACTAGATTTACGCTGAGGGATCATTATTACACAATGAAATACTTAGAATTCACAAAATTTATTGGAATTGGCATATTATTTGTACTCGTGCATAGTATGCTCTCCGCCTGTATGTCAGTGATGTAATCAGGATCTCTTCTATCTCTCTCATTTCCCCTACGAATGTATGCACTGAAAAAGGATAAACCTAGGTAAGATTATCCCCTGTCAATCCTTGTCTCACATAGCATGTTTTAATGAATGAAGAAAGGAGATGGATGGAGGTATTTCTTGTTACTACCTACTATGTTGCTATGCTGCTACTGTCTATTATGTAAAATATGGTGACGCTTTGATTCTTAGCCCTCTCTTCCCCGCTTGAACCCGTGTCCGCTCGAAAATTCAACGTGCCTCTCGCAGTGACATAAAGCGCGGATTTGTCAACATTGTAACCCTCCCCCCCTTCTCCCATTCAAACCCACGAAAAGAGTTGAATGAGGGGGTTTTTTCGACACGATCAAAATTTCGATATTTTTCATATGCTCAAATAGACAAAAGAAAACGTCAGATTTAACGCTATATGCCCCCGGTCACGAGACATTTCCCTCTCTCGCAATTCACAATTTTCGGAACTCGACAGTTTATTAGAATCATCGGAGTAGAGCAAGTGCATTTCGAGAATGTAATCCTCTTTAGAAAAAAAGCGCTGAGCTACCGGAAATCCGTCGATCATCGGCTCAATTGGTTTACGATGCAAACTTTTGCAATTAGACCCCAGCTTAAATTAACGTTAGTATACGCGTATATCAATAAAAACTAGCTAAATATGACACCGCAAAGACACTACAGGTAAATGCTGTCCAATAGGGCTATTGCAAGGCCTTGATGCAGATTGCAGGTGAATAAAGTGTCGCCTTAAAGGTAGAGACTATAGCAAGAAATAAAAAGAAGATAAAAAAGAAAAAGAAAAAAACACGATGGCAGTACTGAGAACTTCTGAAAACCACTTGTTAACTTGCATAGGCTTTTAGACGTCGGTCTGCGTTGTCTGGTGATTAGCGCGCAACTGACCACTGACCCAATTGTCCCGGGTTCGAATCCCGGTCGAGGTGACACGATTTCACGGTATGTTCCTCTTTCCTCTTTCATCTCTCCTCCATCTTTCTTCAATTTCTTCAATTTCAAATAATTGAATAAAGTTCAATCTCTACGATGGCTTTAGGTCCGTTACGAAATTAAAAAAAGAAGAGCTTTTAAACCCGAGACTGTGATGGTGTCTGTTGTTACGCATCTACTATTGAAGATTCCTGCAGTGAAAAATAAGCTATACAGTGTGTTGAAAAACTGTTCCCAAACCTCTTAAGCGAGTATTCTACAGATCATAATAATACTTTTTTCTCTTAATAAAAATGTGTTCAAAAATGCACCCCTTCCGAGTTACAGCGTTGCAAAGTTTCCGAAAAAAAGGTTTAAAAATGTTGTAGCCTTCACGGAAATTGTTCAAAATTCACGGAAATTGGTGTTCGTTCTTTTCATTTATGAGCTCAAAATAACTCCATCGATTTTCTGAGAGGCGCTTCATTGGGGGGGGGGGGGGGGTCACACATTTTCAGAGGCTGTAACTCGGAAAGGGTGAATTTTTGGACACATGTTTATTTTAAAAACAAGTCTTATTTGACCTGTAGAGTACTGCCTTAAAAGGTTCGGGAACAGTATTTCAACATATGTGTAGATTTCCGTATAGATGTAGAGTAACTAGCCGCTAGAACAGTGGTTCTAGAAGCAATATAGCGCTTCAAAACATATTAATACAGCGTCGCGTTAAGCATAGGTTCCAGGAAGTACTCCTGTCTTTGTCACTTTCTTTGTGGATATTCCTTTGCTATCGATATTTAGCGAAAAACTTTAAATTAAGATAAGAATTCCTCGAAGTTAAGAAATAGAGATATTTTCAGTGTCACCATCGTTATTTTGTGGAATTTTTGCACTATACAGCCGTCGTGACACTTAATTGATCCATCCGTAGCAGAAGCTAGCAACAACCTCAATGTAATATACTGACCACTTCTTACCGAAGAGGGAAAATGTTAAAGGGAGAGGGGATGGAGTAAACTGTTGCTCAATAAGCCCATAGTAGACAGCATAATGGAA
This sequence comes from Trialeurodes vaporariorum, assembly GCA_011764245.1. NCBI lineage: Eukaryota > Metazoa > Arthropoda > Insecta > Hemiptera > Aleyrodidae > Trialeurodes > Trialeurodes vaporariorum. The sequence goes on from VMOF01000388.1 coordinate 36,052,113, forward strand.
GCCTAACTTCACAGACTTTGGAAGAGGATGTGATGGGGAGGGGAGGGGGTCAGAGGGAAGTCTTCTTTGGAAGTAAACAAACGACTGAAACTATGTGTATGCGCTTGCCTTCTTACGTAACACACTGATACCAGACTCACACACTGGCAAACGCCCGCGTACAAACTAACACGGGCCCGCGAGCTTTGAATCATGACACTGATCGATTGGCGAGAATGAACCCGCCGACGGGACGCGCTCTACACCGCGCCGAGGCACGGGTGAAATAACGCCGCGCCGCATCATGTAGGTAAATAATGTTACATTAGTGTAATGCTTAAAGTCTGCTTTGGAAATTGAAGGGGCGCTGCCTAGCTGCGGATCTGTGTAATTATACCGGGGCTTTAAATGCTTCGCCGCGGACGATGCTCGCTCAGAAGGAAAAATTGATTGCTATCAGTTAAAGTGTTTCGTGCGTTTGTGTGAGTCTTTCTCTTCTAGCGTGAGTGTGTGTGTAAGTGTTTGTAAAATGTGTGATGTTAACTTGCGCTGCAGCTGAATTGCGGAGGGAAGAAAATGACAAATAAAAAAAAAAGGTCTCACCCATTTAACAGTCTCTGATTTACATTCTCATCACGTTGTATCATTATTGAGGGTTTTATACAGGACGAGCCATGCGGTGAAGCGAAATGCAGAGCATGCTGATTTTTTTTTTTTTTTTTTTTTTGACCTTAATAGCCTGGCTCGTTCTCATTTTTTCTTCCAAATTTTTCTCAAATGCACGCGTCAGGATTTTTCTCCCCCAAGCAGAGAAAATAATTAATGAAATAAAAGTTGATGCAGTGTGCAATGAGAGCCAACCAATTTCTCAAGATTCGGAGCCAAGGAAGAATGAAATAATTAGGGGCTGAATGCATTTTGCACATTCTATAATTTTTGGAATACTTCCATCAACCTCTGACCTGGACTATACGAGATCCAAGGTTATGAAAGTAGAGGAAAGTCATATTCTTATTTCTTCTTTTGTTTCTAAGAGAGGCCTCGCCATTGTGACTAATAAATGGCCGCGCCAACGTATCAACCGCGAGCTTGTGTCATTATTACCTGTCAGATTAAGTGAAAAATGGAAACTCGAGCTCACTTCTGCACGAGGATTGGCAGCTCCAAATATTCCATACGGGCGTAAAACTACTGCCTTTTATCTAGGCCCCCGTGGAGCCGAGACGAAAGTTCCAGCAATCTACATAGTGGAACAAAGTTAAATTTGGCAATCACCCATTTCGCTCATTACACCCATGGAAAAGCTAGACCAAACTACCGAACACTCGAACAGTGAACATCCTTGAATTCGATCTTTTTTTATGGATTTAAAGGGACAAAATACGTCGTTGTCAACTAGCATAACAAAAGCCATCGCATTTGTAGAGTCCCTCAAATGATTTTCGTAAAGAGTTAGAGTATATGTATAGCAAGTGAAACAAAGAACAAAAAACACAAACCAGCCACGACTTGACAAAAAGAGAACAAATTAAAGAAAAATGGCAAAAATCTGAAAATCATACAATGGAACATGAACATACAGGTCTGCATTTTTGTCATAATAAATGTAGTTAAACGAATGCACTTATAATGTGGTTGAGTTTTACAAAGCATTGAAGTTTTAACCCCTTCCTGTAAAATTTCCAAACTATTGCTTTCGATTAGCGGGAAGCCAGAAATTTTTAGAGAGGGGGGGGGGAGTCCTAAAGTCAACCTTTTTCAAAATTCCTCTAAAAACGAGAAACATTACTAGGGTAAAGTTCGGTGTTGACCCTCTTAGGGCCGGGTTAGTTCAAAAGAACGCTAATTTTCCGTTTACAAAGGGAAGGTAGTTAACTGTTCGTACTTAGGGGAGTTGGAATTGCCTATACGATGAGTTGAAGGCGCCCATAGAAATCTTACCTTGTAAGTGTCCTCATCGTGTTGTTCACATCTCATGTTCTTATCCGGATAATGAAAACTGAAACAATGTGAAAGAGAGTAAAGGAGAAAAACGAGTAAATTCGGGTTTGGCCTATGAGGGCTTAAGGGAGGAAGGAGGGGTTTCCAGGCCCTCTCCCTTGGCTGTGCCATTGCTTTTGACTCTTTCGTAGAAAACCGCGTGGATATTTTGTGATCATTAAATTTTCGGCTCCTTAATTCAAAAATAATTCGTTTGCAACCTTTTTTTTCAAGACGACTTGGAAAAACTTCCGTGTTATCTTGATTTGCAGAAATGTATGACTGGAACCAAATTTGGAAATGGGTCTGTTGCACACTTCAGCTACAGCGTTTTAATATATCAATTCCTATGTAAAAAGCCGAGAAAATAACAATGGCAGCATCAGAAAACACTAAAATTCAGTATTTAACTCACAAATTGCGAAAAACACTAGACACTATTCACCCCTGTATCTTTCCACCACGTGCCCGATATTTCGCGAAATTAGCGCGGCACATCCAACTTTGATCATCATGCTTGGAACTCCTGTGTGTTATTGTTTCATTTTAATAAGTTTTCGACACAAATGTCGGTTTCCGTACCTTTCACAACCTTTTGAGGATAATGAGACGTAAGAATTCGAGCAGACGCCGTCAGTGTTTACTGTTTATTTGTTTATGAAGTCAGTTGTAATGACTGTCGGCCGTGATTATTTGAATGTGCCGCGCTGATTTCGCGAAATATCGGGCACGTGGTGGAAAGATACAGGGGTGAATAGTGTCTAGTGTTTTTCGCAATTTGTGAGTTTAATACTAAATTTTAGTGTTTTCTGATGCTGCCAATGCTATTTTCTCTGCTTTTTACATAGGAATTCATACTATAATACGCTGTAGCCGAAGTGTGCAACAGACCCATTGGTTCTTCAATCTCCGGTTTCCCGAACATTAAGGAGGAAAGATTCAATCTGGCAGTGGCATGACTTTGAAGTTATGGCTGGCAGGCGCAATTCCTTTATAGTTCGTCTCTCAAAGTTCTACTTCAAAGTGTTACTGTTCCAATATAATGGGTTTCTTCGTTAGCGTGCATCGATACAATTGATAATGTCAATCTAATTTACATTTAATATGTTACGAAATGTGTGACAAAAAGGCGAAGTTTAAAGAATGACTGCAATTTTCGAACACGAACTTTTTCAATTTATTTTCCCGCCTAAAAAGCGTAGTGGAATCACATCCGCCGTGCAACACGATGACATACTGTAAGTTTACAAAAATTGACTGCTAAAATGTAATTATCTAAATTCGGAGCGTATAAAATAAAAGAGCCTGGAAACGGAGGGTTGAAAAATTTTGAACAGTAACTAACTTCCATTGAATATATCTCGCATTGACTAAAAGTGTCCTGAATTTGAACTGTCAAACTGTCTGGCGCGGCATAGCTTCTCCGTAACTTTAAGCTCGCTTTTACATGCGGTGAGCTCCGGGCGGGGCGGACCGAATGCGCAGTGTTGCCATTTGGCCTGAATTAAACGAAATTCATCAATTCAACCGTGATTTCGCCGGTAGACAAAACGATTAAACAGCTCGGTTCAACAGCTTGACTATATATTATTACGTGAAGATTCTCTCATCTGTAAAATGTTTGTACATCGAAGGGAATGCATGTCCGTTGAATGCAGGAAAGAGGATCTTGCTAACTTTTGCGATATGCCATTTATACAAAGTATAGATTCTTGAGTAAAATACAGCGAAAATGATGATAAGTATACTCAAAAATCACAAAATTCACTTATATATGAGTATACTCACAGAAAAACTTTAAAATTAAAGGCATTTTGGTGGGGCAACGCAGGTGCCATGGGGAGATTCTTATCTAATTTGATACTTTCCTCTGAGTGTTTCTATAGAGAGCGAGAAAAATTAGATAGGAATCTCCTATTTTACCACCAAAGCTCCGCCATCTGTCTTCTTAAATGGCGGACTCCCGCAATACGCAGGTGTCGTGGGTGACTCTTCTTTCACTTGTCACTCGCTCTATAGAAACACACCGAAAAAAAGCCTCAAATTAGATAGGAATCTTTCTTGGTACCTGTGTTACTCCGCCATTACGCCTTAAACTTTAAAGTCATTTCGTGAATCTACGAGTGAATTTTGTAATTTTTTCACTTGCGTAATTTTCGCTGGATTTTACTTGAGAATTTATTATATCCTTTCGCTCTCAGCAAAAGTTAGCTAGAGCCTCATTTCATTAAATTCGAAGCAAACGGCAACCAGCAACCCTCACTGAACGGATTTTTCAGCGAGTCGCGTGTCTCAGTTTTGAAGGCGTAACTTCAATCGGGTTCTGAAGCGAGGTTTCCGGGCAGGTATGCCACAGATTCAATTGAAAAGAATGGTAAAAAAAAGATTTCCTTGCGCGCAAAAAGAAGTCCCAAATATTTTGTCAAGAATCGGTGTGCTTGGATTTTGACATCCTTTCCAAAGATTCTCTCTCTCTCTCTCTCTCTCTCTCTCTCTCTCCCTCTCTCTCTCCCTCTCTCTCTCTTCTCTTTTTTTTCTCTCTCATTCTCCCCCTTTCTACCATTCACTCTTTTTTTCTCATTCTCTTTCTGTTTCTTCCTCTTTTTCTTTTTGTGTTCCTTCCTGCCTCCTCTCCTTTTTCCTCTCTCTTTATTGTTGTTGAAGCTGATGCTGTCAATCGATTTCACCCGGATGAACAAGAGAGGGAATCTTGTCTCCATTCATCCAGAGGTGGATCCACGAATGTGTCTCTCTCTGTCTCTTCGCCCATTTGAACGCAGCGCACGACTTTAGCCCCTTTCATCTCTATCCTTCTCTAATGAATGTGTTCAAATGGTTAGAGGAGAGATAAAGAGAGAGAGAGACAAATTCCTGGATTCGCCCATGCATTCAACCAACCGAAAACTTTAAGGATCCACCAATGTTAACGCTTGTGAGCCTGATTCAGTCAGGTTTTTTTTAAAGGTATGGAGGATGTAAACCATTTTGATTCCTAGCTTTTAGAATATTTGCTTCTCATTTTGTATACGCACAGGTATCAAGAAAAAAAAAACGAGCTAAATAAGCGCACTACTGTTAAGAGCGTGAATACAGCTTTTTGATATCCTTCTTCAAAGCCTTAAAAACCAGTTTATTTTTTTTTTTTCAACCATCACCATTCCGAGCTTTTTGATTCTTTTTTGCAACGTGGATTTTCAAGAGAGGTTACCCAGGCCTCAATTTCAAATTCATCCGTGAAGCTGTTGCAAACTTTTACTCCTGGCGATTTAAAGGTAGATTCAGATGTAAAAACCAGCAATACTGACTATGGCAGAACTTAAGAACTGTGTAAACTCACAGAATCTACTCCTTAACTCACAAAATGCTTTCATACGTGCGATACGCTTTTCATTTTAAATAGGAGTAGGGTTTAGTTTCAAAATAAATCGTCACAGACGGTTATGTTTGGACTATCATAGTTAAATCAAGGTCGAAAACTTAGATTTATGTCCAAAGATGACTCAAATGAGCACATTCTGATGCTCTTGTCCATTTCATAACATTAGGTGACTGTTGGCTGCTGTTTCAGTGTGTCTCGACCAAAGAGTCAACACATTTTCACTAACACATTTTCCATTTTTTTTGTTTTGTTTTGTTTTTTATTTGTTTTGTTTTGGAACACATTTTCCAAATTTTGCTGATTGGATCGATATCTATTCGTCTCTGATCTGCATCTACCGCTTGTTTAATAGACTTTTTTAAGGGTCCTCAGGGAAAAAGCCCGTGAGTATGAGTGAGTCAGATTGATTGGATCAAAAATGTTGATAGTGACGTCATGCTAAAGTGGTCTGCAACAAGATTAGGCTTTCCTATAAGGCGCGACGATTTTTTGAGGGGTATTTTCGTTGGGAGCTCGGGAGGGCGCTGCGATTTCTAGCGTGTTGCGGGGAGCAAGGGGGCAAGGGTTCTCACTTCGCGCATGTGCGACACAAAACTCGAAGGCTGACGAGTTTTGTTTCGCACTAAGACAAAGGAGCTCCTAATGGATTATTTCGTGTGCATTATTCACTTTAATTTAAGCCGCCAACACCCTCTCCCGCACGAGGAAGCAGTGAGGGGGGGCAGAGGAGGGGATGGAGGAAGATGGGATAGGATAGGGCACACTGTAACCAAAACTAGAGCTGACAAAAGGATTCTGACTCGATCCAAAGCAGCAGTTTTCGTCGCCTCCTCCGCCCCGCATTCACCATTATAAAGGCGTCTCTCACCCTCACTCACTCTCACTCACTCCTCTCTCTCTCTCTCTCTCTCTCTCTCTCTCTCTCTCTCTCTCTCTCTCTCTTTCTCTCCCTCTCTCTCTAACACCCTCTCTCTCTCTCTCTCTCTCTCTCTCTCTCTCTCTCTCTCTCTCTCTCTCTCTCTCTCTCTCTCTCTCTCACTCTCTCTCTTACTCTCTAGTACTCTCTCTCACCGTATCTTATTACTCTTTCTCTTACGCTCTCCCGATCTCTCTCCCCCCCTCTCTCCAGCTCTCTCTTTCTGTCCATCTCTCTTTCTTTCCCTCTATTTCTCTCTTCATCTCACTTTTCAGCCCCCCCCCCCTTCATTTTATTCTGACTCCTATTGTGTTGTGTGTCTCCAAGACGCGCTTGTAAAACAAACAAAAACTGCACTACCTCTTCTAAATCTTCACTCCAACAAAACCCTAGTTTACTTTAATTAGGGGGACTTGTACTTACTTAGTAATATGCTATGTCCTATGAAATGGGTTGGTGGCATGCACACAGAAAAAAGATTTTGTAGCGCCTACCTACCAAACCTTTATTTAAGAAAACGACCCGCAGCAGAATATATTAAGTTGAGCACACCAAACATGTTGTGAACCTTACCAAAGCTTTAACATGCTCAACTAAAAGTATTTGGCTGTATCGTATTTTTTCTCTTGTGTCAGTGGTGGCTCTTGAACTATATTCATGGTCCAGTATCGTTTTTATAACATTTGAACCTAAGCCCCTTTTGAAGGTATATAGTTGAACCGCCTGAGGATGGATTATTTCCTTATAGGTTCAAAAGGAGTAGATACATCGAAATATCAATAAATCAATATTGCATGCCCAAGGTATAGCGTTCAAAAAACTTCCGTGAGTGTGGGAACAAAGCTTATTTCTTCCGCCATAATTTATAACAAATCACGGTTCTCCTTAATTTATTCTTATTTTTTCTATAAAAATCTCTTTAAAATCAGCCCATAACCTAACACGATAATTATCTCAGTGGTCGGTGGGTAACTTGAAGGGGGAAGGTGGGTTTCTAAAAGTCTTTGAATTATGACAAGGAAAGAAGACCCGAGTCAGATTGGACCGGTTCCAGGAAAACTTCAGTTCCAGAGGGGACGGTCTTTTTAGGTGCTTTCCACTAACCCCCCCTCCCCCGCCTGTGCCCTCGCCTGAAAATTGCTACCCACCGCGTTAGCTTAGCCCCAAACTGTGACATCGAGGAACCGCGGAAGGTTTTTGCAATCCCCCTCCCCTTCCGCTCTCAATTTTTTGCCATTTGGAAGACAAACAGTGGTCTTAGATATTTGGAAAGTGTGTCTGATGCAGTGTTGGTATCAGACTATCACTTCTCCCATTCAAAATGCGCAGCCTCAAAACCATTTTTTCGATTTTTAATATCTCCAAAATCAAACAAAGGGCCACGATTTTACCGCGACCATGTACTGTCGTGACAGGCCAAAATTTTACGCTATTGAAGCAATCGTTATTCAGACATGAGAAATGAATATTGTTGAAGAGAACACCGAGGACGTAAAACATTGTAAAGTAAATTTTAAAATGGCGCCTAACCATATTTTTTTTATAGTCTTCTGCTTTGTTAAGACTTTTTTGTTTCCTCCGTATCTCACCATACGTTTGGCACTAGTTTCCTTATTCCATCAAAAAAGAACTCTTCATCCTGGTTTTTGATCCAAATGTTGACCGCGTTTCTGATTTCTGCGATGCTCGCGAAATTTTGGTCACCGAGATATAGCTTAAATGGAAGGTACAGATGATTGTCACTCTAGGTGCAAGATCCGCTGAGTAGCGGGTGTGGAGGAACATTTCTCATTTAGATTGATTTAGTGATTCAGCGGTGGTGGTGAAGTTGGTGTAATCGAAAAACGAGGTCAACATTCAGATCCAAAAACAGGTTATAGAGTTTTTTTTCTGATGGAATAAGGAACCTGGTACAAAAGGTATCAAAATCGTCTTAACAAACGAAATAACTATATATGTCATAAAATAAGTTTAGACACCATTTAATCACTTTTTTGCCTCCTCTTTGTTCTCTTAAACAATATTCATTTCCCATGTCTGAATAACGATTGGTTCGATTCTGTAAAATTTCAGGTCCGCGCGGTGACGGTATAGATGGTTGTGGTAAAGTCGTCGCCATTTGCTTAATTTTGTAAATATTGAAAATTCAAAAAAAGGCCAACCATTTGCGGTATAGCTTTTATGGTCAGTAGAAAATTAAAATTTTGTGAGCCAAATTGAATCACGTAAAGGAATTTACATATTCTACGGTGTATTGAAAGTGTTGAAAGTGGAAAAATGTTAACTAACCGATGCAATCGGTTGACAAAATGACACACAGTCTAGTTCATCAGTGATCTGTATTATTATCAGCCACCGATGGAAACGACATTGACTTTAAAAATTGATGGACATTGATAATCATCAATGATTCCATCCGTTGAGAAAAAGATTATACAGATGAGAGTATTTTCGAGCGTCACAGTCACAGTGCTGAACTCACGCTGTAATATTTTTGTCAACCGGTGTCCGGTGGTATCATCGGAGAACAAAAAAAATTATAAAGATCCGCAAAACGGCAGTCCTGCGATTTCCTTGGGATTTTCTGGCAGTATGTTAGTACGTAAAAATGGGGGAGGGGGGAAAGTCCTAGATTCCCCCTGCAATATTAGCCACTTAACGTCACAGCGGTTGTCACCTACTGCGAGGTCAATTTGAAATTTCTGCCACTACGCTCATATTTATATCTAAACCATTGTGAGACGGCCCCGGTCGCGGCGTGGCTCGACGGGAAGGGGGGGAGGCGGGGGGTGAGGATGATACGCGGGTTGGAAAAATAATAACCGGATCGAATAATTAGAGCACCTCCACCAACCCCCTTACCCTTAACACTCTTTTCCATCCCCAACCCCCTGTATTGCCGCGGGTTTCAGTTGGTTCTGCGGAAATATTGCACCATAATATATACGCTGTGCCGCCCTGCCCCGCTCCCCCCGTCTACACCGTCGTCTCCGAACCATCTCACCCCCTTCCGCCACACTGGATGGTGCTCGACGCGATATAGGCTTTAACGAGAACTTAGGGTCGCTCGATGGGCGGTACCGATTTTGACTCAGCGTCGACACTCGTCCAACCGACAGGTCCGTTGTTGTCAAATTCGGATTATTGGGTGAATCTTCAGCGTTTAGTGCCAATTCCTCCCACCAGAGCGATGCCGTTTGATTAAAGTCGAATTACAGGCCGAAAGTTATGTATCTCAACCCATGTATGCCCAGTGGATGGTTATCGACTCAGTTGTTTTGTTATTTTTTAACCAAATTCTAGTCACTTTGGACCAATACTCGAACACCAATTTTGGGAGTTTTTAGCCCGTATCATTTAGCTGAACCACAAATTTCCTGTTTTCTTTTTCAAGTTTTTAGTTTTGATATTGTGTTTTTCGAGAAAAATACAATATAAAACGTATAAATAATTTTGGGCATATATGTATAAAACCTATAGGAGTTGTTGAAATTCCTGACTTTTGAACAGGCTGCATAATAATGAAAAACAGTGTTTGAGAAAAAATTATTGATGCAAGTGTTTTCGTGTATTACAATCATGCATAAACTTTGTTTTAAACTTTATAATCTTTAGGTAAGTTGGTGGAATCATCGCAGTGACTTGGGCATCGCAATTGCGCAACGCCATCGCTCAGCCGGCTGTGCCACTGCATTCCATACAGTTGGTTCATTTCTGCATACATGTGAAGTACTGTTAATCAAATGGATCCGTTGCGAACTTTTGCTACAGCATTGTGGAGGGTTGATTCCTTTCTAAAATCACTTGAAAATAACGTTGAGAGCACCAAAAAGTTCAAAAATCCTTTCACAAACTCAATAAATGCCTTTAAAAAAAGAAATCACAAGATGGCGGTCGAATGAGCGGGTGACAACAGGAAAGGCCCCTCTTATGCTCTTACAAACTTTTGCTTTGGGGGATTGAAGAGTTGATTTTTGCATAAAAACCTGTAAAAATGAAAATGAGTACACTAAAAAGTCACGAAGTTCACTCCCAGAATCGGGCTAAATGGCAGGAAGGCGCTGGTATCATGATAGATTCCTATCTAAATTGAGCCGTATCTCTGTGTTTCCGTAGAGAAAGTGACAAATTAGACAGGAATCTCCCATGATACCTGCGTTGAACCGCCATTACAATCTTGCCGTCCGTTATATAACAGTTATGTGAGTTTATTTTTGAATTTTAGACTTTCTTAGGGTGATTTTCTTGATTTCCGCTGGTCTTTACATCAGATTGGACTACTTATTTGCTTATAGCAGAAGTTTGCAAGAGCCCCATTGCAGTTTTCTATGCTGAGATAAGTTATTCATTATAGAGAGAGCGGTAATTAGAAGGGACTGTGCTATTGTGACCCACTCATACAGTCATACAACCGCCATCTTGTAATTTTGTTATCCTCATGTATTGAGTTTATGAAAGGATTTTGGAACTTTATGGTGCTCTCAAAGTTATTTTCAAGTGATTTTATAGAGGTATCAACCCTCGATAACGCTGTAGCAAAAGTTCGCAACAGACCCATTGGATGTTAGCATTTAATATGCATGCAGAAAGGAGCCGACTGCATGTAATACAGTGGCATTTGAACCGCAGCGTTGCCAAATTTGGCGAAATTTTTTAAAAAATTCAACCAAATGGGAAAACGCATTTACTTATACTTATAACGGCATCATTGATTCGAATCTATTTATTCCCGAATTCTATTTATAAAAAACAGATTCCGTTGGTAAACTTCCCATCCCACCAAACTCATAACAACACAGAACACCGTCAATTCCAATTAGACCAAACCTATACACGGGGAATCCATATAAAACCACCTCACATATCTGAGTTCCTGGAAAGGGTTTCAATTTATCACATGAATTGATCTTGCACCGGGGGTTAACGACTTCACACCGCCTGAAATAAATTCCAAGAAGATAAAAAAATCGTTCATACAATTCACCGTGTTCCAAATAATTTTTGCGGCTTCGATTCTTGCGTATCAGTTAAGTGCCCATCCTGATATAATACGCAGTTCAAAATCATTCCAGACTAATTATTGGCTGACGAGAGATACCAGATGGAAATATGAAGAGGATGCTATAACTCAGCGTTGTCAAGTCGTGCAGAGAGAAAAGTTGCCTCTCTCCAGGAGGACGGACGCATCTAAGAGAGAAACTGCGCTATGTACCTATAGTCCTGTTCAGCTCTGAAATGTGAAATAATCTCCGTGCGTATTATATCTACAGTGGTATCTGAAGTTGATATGATTTAATATGGCGCTGATTTAGACAATGGGTAATCACATGCTTAAGCTGACTTTTTTTTATGTTCGCAGTCGTTCACATGGAATTTTTTGGAGCGTTGTGAATGGTGCGAGCCACTATGGGATTTTGTGAGCGACTATCGTTTACATGTGGCGAGGCTCGTTTCCCTGAGTGGCGCGGATTTTACCGCTTAATTTATTGATTGATTTATTTATTTATGATTATTTTTTTCCAACTTGTGCTCAAAAACCATTTCCTCTACAAATTGTGCCCGATTTTTTTAAAAAAAAAAAAAAAAAAAAAAAAAAAAAAAAAAAAAAAAAAAACCCTGAAGATTTTTTTTGTGTTCACAAACAATTCAATCGTAAACCCTTGTCTTTCTTTTATGCATGCGTCTTCATTTTTTAGGGTAAACTATAAATCGCTACAGTCGCGTACGAATAGTGAACTACTTTCCAACATCCGCAACTAACGCTATCCGATTTCGCGAAAAAGTTATGAGCCATTCAATTTTGATTTTATTTGTTTCCAGAAAACCCGATTTTAATTCTTTTCTCCCTTCTCATCCAAGTTAACTACTTGTCAACATGCAGCTGAAGGTACCCGATTTTAATACTCCCTTCCGAGAGTTTCCTCGCTTCGAAGGATGGAAACCAGCTCCTACTTTTATCGATGCGCCTTCATTTTCCAAGGTAGTCTAAGACGGTACAAACGCGTACGAATAGTTATCTACTTTTTTAACGCATAGCTAACGCTATCCGATTCAAACACTTCAGAAAACTCACACAGCTTGACTGATGGAAATCCTATCAGTGTCTCACTATCAGGAGATCAGACCAAACCAACAAAATAAAACAAAGAACCTCAGGGAAGCTGACAATCAACATTAATTATAACGTAACATCAATAATAATTAACCTCTTACGGGCCAAGCCCGAGTATACACGTTTTCCTCCTCTAGTCTATTTTACATTGTTTCAGTCTTCATTTCGGATAAACGCGACTATCGATGAAAACACTTACAAGATAAGCTTTCGTCGGGCGCCTTCAATTCGTCGTACAGGCAATTCCAACTCCCCCGAGCACGAATAGTTAACTACCTTTCCTATATGCGTAAACGGAAGAGTAGTGTTCTTTTCAACTAACCCGGTCATTAGAGGGTTAATGGCAAAGAGACAGTCAGAATCCTGCGAAGATTGTAGATTATCACGACACACACTTTCCCCTTAAACTCAATGCAAACATTTTGATTAAAGGAAATTTCATTTCTCACCAATAATTCTGGCTCTTAATAATAATAAAAAAAAAATAATAATTTAAAATATTTTCGAGCCCCCTCTTAAAAAGTAAATCTGCTCGTTCAAGAGAAAATGAAGCAGAAAAAAGGGGAAAAATAAGTGAAAGTTGAAAAAAGAATTAGTAGAAAAACTGTATTTTCATAGTAACTTACCCCCTTGACATCATTTCATACAATATATGTTAATAGTAGATAAATTTAATATAATGCAATATAATATAGTGTACCAATTGAAATTTTTCCAGACACAGATTTTTGTATGTGAGCCACGAGGTACGTTTCAAAAACCGGGAAGGTCAAATAGAGTGCAGGATGGACGGTCCTCTCGCCTGATGGATGATGACGGCAAGGTGAGTTACGGCACGTTCTGACTAGACGTAGGTATTAGTCACTTACGCCCTCAACATCCATCAGACTCGAGGACCCTCCGTCCCGTTCTCTATTTGGATTGGAATCAATCTGGTAACAAAATTTGAAACCAATAAATATGGTGGACACCCATACGACGGTAACAACGTGATCGAATCAGGTCACTTGGCAAAATTTGCTTTGAGATTTTGAAAAATATATTTATTTTTTGGAATAGCGTCAACAATTGTGAATGAAGTAGCAAACAAATTGGTGGTGGTCTGGACTATTTTTTCTCTGAGAGAAGGAAACTATGAAATAATATCAGTACAGAACACCAGTCTCAAACAAAGGTCTAAAAGAGAAAAAAAAACCTAACATGGTCAGTTATGGTATCTAAGTTTATTTTAGAGATTCAGAATTTCTCATGAACTTTCATTTATAAATTGAAAAATGTGTAACTTTTTCAAATGAAGTTTTTTATCATTGTTCCTTTATAGAGTGTTATGAATCACTGTCGAAATTTGAATGAATAAAAGGACACCCACCCAGCCTTCAGAAAAGAAAATGTTCCATAAAATTTTGAGTTGGAATGGACTTGTACTATCAAGTGCAACAGTTTTGTAGTCAATAATTGTTACCATGCGCAGGGAGGAGGTATTGAAGGTCACAAACAACTGCAGAGCCAAATTTTTGCGACGCAAGATTTCTATTGAGACAAATGTTCAACCGCAAGGCAACTTTTCATGCCTTCTTCCTCCGCTTGATGAAAATTCCTAACTCAATCATGGAATGATTCAATCAATTGAATCATTGGAATCATCATTTCATCATTTTTTTGATTGAAATGATTCATGGAATGATTGTTAGTCCGCCGCTGGTCGATCCGCCCCTGAATCAGAAATTAAGTTTGACTGCATTTTTCAGTTATTCTTGTTCCTTTGACAGCAAAAAAGTTATGTTGCGGATAAAATACTTAATTAATTGAACATTTTTAAATACTTCCTTTAAATACTTAATTATTAAAAAAAACTATTCCATTAATAAAGAAACTCGTCATTAATGGAATTGGATGGAAAATAGCGATTGAAAGATTTTGTTCTCCATACAAAAGAACGAAAAATGATCTATTTCTAGGGGGTTCAAACCCAGGTTAGTGTGGGAGATGAACGTTAAATCGATCCTTCCACTGCTCAGAGGACAAAAGCGTTGTTTTCGGGAACTAATACTGACAAAATAGAGGAGAACAGGTGAGAAAGAGATACACAGGTATAGGCACGTGTTCATTTACACCTATATTTAGGTGCGGTGATAGTGTCAAGATAAAACGCTCTCCCCTTCTCCTCTAATTCCCACCCCGTCGCTACTTTTTCACCCCCCCCCCCTCACTTACTGGCACAGTTCTGAAGCGGATGACGTACTCGGTCGCGGGGTGGAGGGCTGCGGAGGGGGCACCGACGGAGCGAGGGGAAGGGATGACAGTGTGCATTACGTCATCGGGGCGTGGTTACCATAGCAACGTGCGGAGAAAGATCGTAATGTTACACTGCCACCTTCCATTGTTGTCGGTTCAAGTTAGTCTGTGAGCCAGCTTCTCATTGGTCGATTAAAGTAACGCGCGCACTCGTTTAGCCAACGTCTGATACCTCAGAACAAATACCGTACCTTTGCTCAATCTACATGAAATGGACGGTTTATAGTTTAGTAAATCGATTAAAGATGTTAATCAAGTAAGGGGTCTACTTCCACTTTTCTTGATTCCAAGAAAATCGAAGGTAAAATTCGATGTCATCAATCAAAGGACAGCTGATATTGTTTGTGAACATCCGGATCTAGATCTCGATGATTATAAACATTACATCTCTAACAGTAGGTACCCTCGATCTGCAAGTCTTGTTTCAATCCAGCTACGCAAAGGATTGACAGACCGGCGATATCAAGGTCCATATGAATCTATGATGAGGGTAGATATCAATCACTATAATCAATAGTGTTTTCGTTTTAAGACCCTTTCATAAATTTTGATTTACTCTAAAATCTAATTTGTTTGAAAAATGCAATCTGTCCTTTCTCAGAAAACAAGAAAACACGCGCACTGACAACATAGTCTCGATTGAACAGGCCGAGTAATTTTTGACCTTGAAAAAAAAAAAAAAAAAAACCTATCGATAGTTTTAGGGTCTCAGCTGTATTTTCAAGGAGCTAGGCGTCAGCACCTAGGACTGGCTCTGAGGAGACGACCTCAAGAGTGGAGCAACCAAAATCTCTTTTGTACAGTGGCGTAACCAGGATTTTTTCGAGGGGGGGTATATGAATTGTCAAGGGTGGGTCCCTTTCTCTGCAAACGCAAAAAATAACTTTTTTTACGGCAAATTTCGGTTATCTACGTCACTCTTTCCGTATCTCTCTCGTTTTTGTCATGAATCAATAAGTTGCTACAAACTAATAGAGACGGTTTTTATCCACGGTCGCCGGAAGAGAGGGGCTAGAAGGGAGTAGCTTCCCCATAAAATTTGGAAAATACCGATATCCACGCCAATTTACCCACAAATGAACTGAAAACAACCAAAGACATCCGGAAATCAATTGTTGCCCTCCCTCTCTGGAATCTGGGTTAGGGATTTTGCTCCGCCCTGAAAAATTCCTGCTGGTGCTCATGAGTTCTGCACTTCCCTTTCAAAATCATTTGTGGATGCAGTAAGTGATAATAGCTGACAAGCATAGTCAGAAAGCAATCACGGAGATACCCGCGGTCATTAAAGTGCAGTGAACTATCTGATTGAGCTGTTGAAATTATCAAATCTTGTCTATTGCCTAAACTATTGACCATCAAACGCGGCTCGTGCAATGTCGCAACAATGTTTTTCCTCAATTTGATTCCACGTAAAATAATCGATTCGATAGTGAAGCGATATCGTCTGCGATCGTCAGAAACTGACCAAAAATCCGTAAAGTAAATTTCTCATCACCAATCCATCATTTAGAAACTTTCAATACCAATTTTAATCACAGAGATCACGGAGAATACATTCAACAAGTAATTTAAACGGCTAGAGGTCGCTTGGTCTATGGTAGCTAGTTACGTCTACTATATTTTTTTGGTCTACTTAAAATTAAAGGTCTATACTATTATTCTGTCTAATGTGTCATTTTGTCCACTAGCATTTTATGTCTACCAATTCCTCGTCCATTGGCTAATTATGTTTACTTACAAATAAGGTCTAACTGCAAAATAGGTCTACTTTATTCTCTTGTCTACTAACAAATAAAGTCTACGCTTAAAATTTCAATGGTTATTTTTTCTACATTTTTTATGCCAAGAAGTAAATTAACAGTTATTTGTCTCGTATTATTGCATCTGATCTTGTATAAACAGGTCCTCATCCTCACCGCAAAACAATTTTTTCAATGCAGTGCGTATGATTGGTCTACTCCTGATTCATAAGTAAATTTTGTGGACCAATTTTTTAATAGCCGTACTTGTTTAGTAGGATTCCCCGTCGTGGACCTGTTTTCCTGGGACCAAATAATGTTACGGCTTGACGGTCCTCCGAAAGACGTTTGATGGCACGCACGTAAGTATATGATTACGTACCAGTTTATACCCCCCGTAAGTGCTCACCGATCATCATGCATGCGGAACCGTGAGGACGTAACATTATTTGGTCCCTGGACCAAAAGTCTGTTGACCTTTTTGTCAAGTAGACGTCCTTGATTATTAGACCTCTTGTCTGTGAACCTAATAAATTAGTATTTTTGTCATTGGATTTTTTTTTATTAAACCTCGTGTGACTGTAGACCAATTTTTAGTAGACCAAACGACCTGAAACCATTTAAACCTAGAAATGTCACCGGAAAATTTGAAACTAAGCTTAGCGGTGTAAAACGATAATTTTTGATGAGTTTTTTTTTCACTGATTCTTGGCCACTTTTTTTCGATCTCAGACCATATAAACACATTAGAAAGGTCGAAATGCCTGGTCATCGCTGATGACTGAAGCGTTCGCCTTTTTTGGTAACTTCAATGGAGAAAATACATTGTTGCCAAATTTCACACTTCGCCACTGAGCGCTCCATCAACAATTGGTGGTTTTACGTGCATTCAAATGGAGGAATAACGTTGTTGCCTAATTGCAAGAGCCGGCGCCTCTGCCAGGGCTGCCGTTTTGCGTATAATCAATGCTATTTTTCTATTCACCAATGATTCCACCGGTTGAGAAAAGATTACACAGTTCAGTTCAGTGTATGACTGTAAGGCACGAAAATACTCTGATCTGTAATCTTTCCTTAATCGGTGGAAACTCCGTTGATTAATTAAAATATCCGCAAGTTTTTTAGAGTCATCGACGACTCCACCGGTTGAGAAAAGATTACAGTTGCGAGTATTTTAGTTCATTACAATCATGCACTGAAGTGAACTGTGTAATCTTTTCTCAACCGGTTGAATCATCGGTGAATTGAAAAATAGCATTGATTATACGCAAAACGGCAGCCCTGGCCTCTGCTGTTGACTATACCGGACAGCTATTAGAATAATTTGAATGTTTCGACATCGCAGTATACCTGAGATATACACTACCAACCAGTGGCGGCTCGCCAGGTGAGGCAAGTGAGGCGACAGGGAGCTATCGCCTCACAATTTTTGAAGGAGGAGAAAGAAAAAAAATAAAAAAATAACGTATGAAGGTTAAAATTGTTATTATTCCACCTTTCTTTGTTTCAATTGTCCAAAAAGTGTGAATGAAACACAGAATTTTCAAAAAAGTTTAGGTGAAAAGTGTTTAAAAAAAAATCCTGTGCACCTCTCATTTTCGTCGCCTCACCTCCAGTCCACGAGCCGCCAGTGCTACCAACCTCAACCTTCTATCATTGATGTGACAGTCCAGACCAAAGAGTAAACAAGAGTCGCAATTGAATGGAAGGCCTGCGTGGTCAACGTAGATAAGGGATCCGAACGCGGGCTGGCCTGGGCTGGCCTCTGATTGGCTGCAACGGGTGGAGCAAAAATGACTCGGGATATAGGGAAAATAACACGGGATTTTCGTTCCGGGGCGTTTATCTCGAAACCTAAGCAAAATCATATCTAAACAATTTATACGAGTCGATTTAGCAGATTTTTCCGAACAATTTGATAGGTCATAAGTGCCACTTTATTGCAAATTCGAAAAGACTGTTTCAGTTTAAAAGTACGCACAATAGTGAGTTACTCAAACACTACTCGAACAGACGCCAAGTATGTAATCACACTATTGTGCGTACTTTTAAACTGAAACAGTATTTTCGAATTTGCAATAAAGTGGCACTTATAACCTATCAAATTGTTCGGAAAAATTTGCTGAATCGACTCGTATAAATTGTTTAGATATGATTTTGCTTAGGTTTCGAGATAAACGCCCCGGAACGAAAATCCCGTGTTATTTTCCCTATACCCCGAGTCATTTTTGCTCCACCCGTTGCAGCCAATCAGAGGCCAGCCCAGGCCAGCCCGCGTTCGGATCCCTTATCTACGTTGACCACGCAAGCCTTCCATTCAATTGTGACTCTTGTTTACTCTTTAGTCCAGACACTCTGTGTCTCTGAATTTGTAAGTGGACCTGAAATGGTCATGGTGGATGACAGGCATGTCACTGTACTTCTTCCTGAATTTTTGTTCCGAGATTATATTTATTTTTCTTGACCAACGCAAGTTTGCCAGTTTCGACTGTAACTAAAAGTTAATCAGCGTAGGGAATCCGCCTGGGCTAGTATTCTTAGGGTGCACCATCATGACTTCAACGTCAGCGTGCCTGACGGTCCCTTGAAAACTTTAGGATCAAGCGAGGAATCATTTTTAAACTCCAAAACAAAATACTGAAGACTGAAGTTTTTCTTCGACAGACTATTCGGGGCAGTTATAAATACTGAACTGCCTCGAAATCGAATCAAGAGTCATTAAGTTCAGCTAGTATCTATTTCTGTCACTGTCCGACATGAATACTTCAATGAAGGAAGGAGAGAGGTTGATTTCTCTTCGTGCCACTGGACTCTAATAAAAATAAATGGCCAGCGGGCGAGCGAAATGAACCAACTCTCAATAGTCCCGTATCTACGTATTTGTGAGCTCTTTTCGCCTTTCAGTTTTGTGCAGCACTGCAGCAGTCAAGAGTCACGATTTGTCGCAGAGCTGCCGATTTGCGTAGATTTAATGGCATTTTGAAAGTCACCGAAGATTCCACCGGTTGAGAAAAGATTACAGAGTTGAGTTCAGTGTATGGCTGTAATGCACGAAAATGTTAGCGTTTTTATTCTTTTCTCAGCCGGTATATTTTAACTAATTAACGGCGTTTCCACCGATTGAGAAAATATTACAGATCAGAGTATTTCCGTGCATTACAGTCATCCACTGAATTGAACTTTGTAATCTTTTCTCAACCGGTGGAATCATCGGTGAATTTAAAAATGTCAGTAAATCTACGCAAATCGGCAGCTCTGATTTGTCTAGAAAAAAAAAACAAAAAACAAAAAAAACAAAACAAAACAAAAAACAAAACCCGGCAGCACGGCAACGCTCTACCACACCTTAAACTGCAGGATTACCTCCCTTTCTGCCTCACCTCTACTACTCTCCTCCCTCCACCACCCTCCTCAATACGCCTGCTTCCAGTCATTAACCGCCATGCTTTCATTTCTCATTCGCCGTACCTCCCTCTCGTTTACCCTGCGTCCCTGTGTCTCAACACCCTCTTTCCCTAAGTCCCACAGTCGGCGGGGCACGGTCGCGGTGGTATGAATGAGAAATCACAAGGGAGGGGGAGAGGAAGGAATGGGTGGGGGGAGGCTGTTGTCTAAATTATAATTTCGCGCGTTCTCTTTGTAAAGTGGTGGGCGCAAAATTTTCGCAAATTCATTCAGCACGCTGCGGGTTGCATCCGTCGATTCCGTCGCGCCGCGCCGCGCCGCCGTGCCGTACCGCCACTGCCATGCCACCGTGCCCATAGTCTCTTCAGCGTCATTTGCTTTGCGGTATGGAATGGGTGATGAGGGGAGGTTTGTTTCGATAAAAATCTATTGCCTGTTGAATACAACGGGGAGAGATGAGCGCCCCCCCCCTCCCCACTTCGTCCTTCGACCGAACTGAGCCGCGGTGCAACAGGCCTTGGCCTCTCTATACTAGTTCGCGGAAAACATCGTGCGCTGCTTCGCGCCCACAATAACGCCATTGTCTCGGCGCAAGCCATGCAAAAGCATTGCTTCGGCGGCGATGTGCTCTCTGATGTGTACTGTGCTTTGCTCTGCTTGCCGACCCGCATTTTTGAGCGGCGCTTTTCAAATTAGCATTTTTTTTTTTTTTTTTTTTTTTTTTTTTTTTTATCATCACCCCGATGCGTTAATGAAGCGGACCTTTGAACGGCTCTATAATACTGAATAGAGGGGAGGGGGGCATCATCAAAGTCTGAACTTCAAACAGTAGCAAAATGAGCCTAAACTTTCCACTTTTCTATAACCCCTCCCTCCTCGCCCTCTTGACTACCCCGCGAACTCCACCCCTTACGCTTGTTACCGATGAGAGGTGTCGCTGAAGCAGTTAAGATGATTTTCGATCAAACCCATCGATTGTGGTTGAACTCCATAAGAGCTCTTGCTCTATTTTGCAGCAGCAAAAAAATACAAAATACCCACCCGGAAGTTGTACTTTAAGAAGTCCGGCGAGTAAAATAATAGTAGCCATGCACATTGTCATTCACCAGTGTTGCTCTTTTCAAGACGACATGTGAGCATCCAATGCGTGAGAATTCGAAAATACGGTGACTGCGCGCACGGCTTTGGCACCGAAAATAATGTTCACTCTCTCACCGAACTGTAACGGTAGAAACTCCATTTAAATAGTAATTAATGTTGTTCACGGCGAGTTGAGAGTGAGAGAGAGGAGAGAGAGAGAGAGAGAGAGAGAGAGAGAGAGAAAGAGAGAGGGGAGAGAGAGAGTGAGAGAGAGAGAGGAGAGAGAGGAGAGAGAGAGGAGAGAGAGAGAGAGAGAGACCTGTCTTCAAGCACACTCTTTTTGAAATCATTAATCTTACACCCCGTATTCGCAGCTTCGGCTCCCTCCCCCTCTCGTCGGACCCCCACCCCCTCTCCGCGGTCGTTATACCTCTACCAACTACAGTCTAACACTCTTACTATCCCCCTGCCCTATTTTTCGTCGAGAATGGAATCACCCCTCTCCCCTCCTAAATATAACCCCTCGCGCGCATTCTTTCGGAAAGTGACTCAATTAAGTGAAGAAAAAGGGCTCAGAATGCCTTTGCCGTGCGCCTGCCTCCATCCTGAATGAGACAAAGGAATTAAGGAGTTGTTTAGGCTCGCCAATTTCAAGAGACCTCCTGAAGAGGCCGTAGATTTACGGCTCGTGATCCTTTATACCTTAATTTGGTATAAAAATAATCACTTCAATCATTGCTTGTTGCTTCAATGTGCACGGAACATTTAACCGGTGGCACGCACACGGCACACGTTTTCGCCTCATCACGCCGCACAGTGGATATGAAACTGCCCGGACATCATATCATAAACCGGAATCAAGATTAAGATTGATGAAAAATTTATATGACGCACGCGTCTTGACAAAAGACTCCTTAACCTAATCAGCGCGCTGTTCAAAGAGGTGGAAAAACGAACTAGCAAGAGCCAATCGTTTTTGTGAGCCACAAAATTGGTCTCAAAAGACTGATAACGCTACTCAATGTAAGACACCCCCCCCTCCAAGGAACGAGCGTATTAAAAATGAAACACTCTTGATGCAAATGGACTGAACGGAGTAACTTTCAAGTAGACTTTTTCTTCCTTCTGTTGCAATCAAAAATGTCTCTAAGACACCCATTCCACTCGGTTACAATTCCTGTATCATTTATTATGTTGGTGTAAATTAATATTTCTTTTCTTTCTTTTTTTCAGGTAATGCATACTCTTACAAACCTTCCTTTATAGAATTGTGAAAGGACAGACAGCTATTTATTCTCAGTGAGTTTTAAAAATTTGTTGTTCCCACCGCTTAAAATAGAAACTGGCCACTTATATCCATCATTAAGCTTAATTTAAAATTTTCTAGAAAATTGGTTCGAATTACTTGTCATAAATTTGAATGTCAAAGTTAGATTTACAATGTTCGATATATCGAATTTGAAAACCGATATCGACTTCCGATTTGCGCCAAAATGATCAGTTTTTTAAGCCTTTTCGATCGATGTATCACTCGATCAGGGGCCGTCCTTCGGAAATTTTGAACCGTCTTTACCCCCGTTACCACCGTTTTTACCCCCTGAGGAGGGTAAAAACGTTAACAATTTTTAGGGGCTTTAAAACGAAGTTTTTGCCAAATTTGTATCATAGTTGTATTTTGTTCTGAAAATTACTTGATTTTCCGAGTATTTTGGACTAGTATTTTTTTAAATTCCGACTTTTTAAATAGGAGTAATGATTTTTTGAAAATGGGTCCAAATCGAACTTTGACCTTCGATATTTCGACGATATTTCGACGATATTTCGAAAACGAAAGACGATATCGACCTTTGGTTTTCGCCAAAGTGCTCAGTTTTTTACGTCCTTTTCAACGAACACCCTCACGTGAATTTAATGTTCACCCCCGTTAACCCTGTGTTCGGTTTTGAAAGAATCCAAAAATTCCGCACCGTTCTCGAGAAACAGGGGGTGGACGGACTATTGGGCGAGGAGGGGCAAAAACCTAGCCTTTTAGGCGAGGAACGTGGGGTCTTTTGGGCGAGCGAAAAATGAGAGCGTTCGAGGCCAACCAGCAAAAATTTGGGGCTTTTTGGGCGAGTAAAAAATGCAGAAAAATACGATTTTCATATTGACTCGCCATTTTGATGCTAGATAGTCGAGTGTAAGATACAGGCCCGAAAAATTGGAAGCCACTTAACCCCTTAACGGCCAAGCCCGAGTACACTCGCTTTTCTCCTCTAGTCTATTTCACATTGTTTCAGTCTTCATTCCGGATAAACGCAACTATCGATGAAAACACTTACAAGATAAGGTGTCTCTAGAGTGCCTTCAATTCGTCGTATAGGCAATTCCAACTCCCCCGGGTACGAACAGTTAACTATCGTCCCTATGTAAACGAATTTCGTTTAACGAAAGAAGGGTGTTCTTTTTAAACAAACCTGGTCATTATAGAGTTAAACTCATTATCACAGGAAAATGTTAAAATATTGGAAAAATTGCGAAGATTTAGTATCCCAGCCGATCGTAATTGAAGAGAGATTTGAAAAAAGAAATTTAGAAAAAATCACTTAAACCTTTTATCACAGTCAAAAATCACAGCTGATCGTATATAATTGAAAAAAAAAATTAATTTTTTTAAAATTTGTTTGCCTTGATAAAAATAGCCTAGCTTTCTCTCGTCTTTACGGCGCGTGTCTATCTGGTGTTTTTGGGCCTACCTCGAACTGATGCCATGGATGTCTTAGTCGCAGTAATCCGATCAGCAATTGCTTTCTTTCGTTCGTTCTCATTGTTGCGCCAGAGTGAATATTTGTAAAAGTTTCCGACTGAATTTCTTTTACAGATTTTACAAGCAACAATGTGTGAGTTCACTGCCGTGTTGTTTGGCAGTTCATCTCGTAATCTGCGATATTATGCCTGATAAAGATTGAAGTCGCATTGCGGCAAAATGCGAGGTTGCCAAGCCTACAACTTGACCTCGCCCAAAAGACCCGAGTTATCCTATCTTTTCTCCTCACATTTTCCTCGCCCAAAAGATTTCCCTATTTTGTACCTGATTTACCCCTTCGCCCAAAAGGGTTGCGCCCATACAGGGAGGTGGCCGCAGGACTTCTGAAACATACTGTATAAAGGTTATGAAAAAAGATAAAAATCAAAAGAAAGGCAAATCAGCTGTAGCTGTGTTGCCATGTTTACAAGAACCTAATTTTATCGTAACAAATATCACACTCTTTCCAATCCGTTTATTGGTCTTTGCCATAGGGTTGCGAGTGACAGTGGGGTGCCTATTGCCATCGGTGGACCAATCCGAATGCACCATTATTTGTTCATGCCCCGGCCATTTCCTCCGCACGAATCAACAATCTGATTGAAAAATGAATTGGAAGTGAGATTTTAACTTGCGACCTCCAGTTTTTGATTTTCTCCAACTTCAAATTCGAACCACTGCAAAATCCGCGATAGTCACTTCACCAAACTAGTCTCCGGAAATTCAATCTCCCAAACTCTAAACCCATCGTAACCGCACACGGGACGGCCGCGGCGCTGCCGGGACCGAACGGTTTCTACCTCGCTCCTCGCGTATTATACGAGGCAGTTTACAAATCGAAGACGTGTCCTCGGCGTTAAGACACGAATAATATCCTTCCGATAGATGGAGAAGGGGGTGTCAGGAGGATGGAGGGGGAGGGGGTTAGAGAAGGAAAAGGAAGGCGTGTTCGATGTTACACGCGATGGGAAGCTGTACGCAATGAATTAGTCGCATTAATATTTATAACGAACGTAATTTGCATCTTAGATTGGCTTCTCCCCTGGGAATTCGATTACGCTCCCCGTATCCTCCTTCGATTCCCTTAGCCACCCCCCTCTCACTCTCTCTCAGCCGCCTTCCACTCTTCTATCTCAAAGTCAGCCGTTTAACA
The DNA here is from genome assembly GCA_011764245.1 of Trialeurodes vaporariorum. Lineage (NCBI taxonomy): Eukaryota > Metazoa > Arthropoda > Insecta > Hemiptera > Aleyrodidae > Trialeurodes > Trialeurodes vaporariorum. The sequence continues at coordinate 36,076,936 of VMOF01000388.1, forward strand.
TCTACTCGTTTCCGTCATTGTCTACGCAATTTCTCGTCTTATTTGCTCCTCCGTTTGCCCCCCTCCCTCACCGCCATTACTCCTTGTGGTGTTTCTTCTTCTTTTCTTTGTTTATGTTTTCTCTCACCGCCAAAGCTTTTTATTTAAAGTTATAAGGGAGAGTGTCAATAAGTCCGGTTTGATTTTAGGCCCCAAAAACTCTCAACATACTAAAGTGTGACTGCAAGCGAGGCACTACCTTAAAAGCATGAAGCCTAAATTGGATTTTACCTGAAACGCATTTTATATCAAAACAATTTGACCTACTTATACGGAACATTTTAGGTCCAGTACACTTTAACTACACACGGGGAAAAAGGTTGGGTATTTTACCTCCGAGCAACCATAAGTTGCCTATGTCACGATACGACGCGTCGGCTGGCTCGGCGCACTGAGGCCTGGATGGATACTCTAGCAGGTATACAGTATTAGGTACCTACATTCGTATAGCTATATGATTGGGAAATCCGGAAATACCACAGAAATGAAACGTTTTAGGGATACCTTCTCTCATTATTAGGTGTTACTTTTCCACTTGGTAAAACCAAGTTTTGACGCCCCTGGGGTCCTGGTGGGGGCCTTAAAGCTCTCCAAACCAGTTTTTCCCCCAAAGACAACCCCCCCCCCCTCCTCCCCCTTCTTGTGATGCATCGATCAAAATTATTTCAAAAAATGATTAATTTTAGCGCGAACCAGACCTCTTTCTATGCATCCGTATTGAAGTTATGACAGGTCATAGTTTGACTTTATCTGAATTTTGAGCTGTCATAACTTCAGCAAGATTTCACTTACAGAGCTCCAGTTTGCCCCAAAATTCCTCATTTTTTGGAAGCTTTTGATTTATGATCCACAATATGGAGGCTATGTCCAATATCCATAGTAAAATTTAGGTTCAGGAGGCTGATACCTCTACCGGGGCTCCAGGGACGTAAATTGGTTTTATCACGTAAAAAGTAGTTATAGTGAGAAAGTATTACCAAAGTTTCATTCATGTGGAATTTTCCGGTCAAAAGTTACGAATAATTATCTACTAGAATAGCCATCTGGACCATAGTGTGGTGCGCGTCATGTGTACCTATACTTATATATAAACGTCATGGTAAGCTTGAATTTCAAAGACATTTTGCTGAACACGTATTACAGATGAACCTAATATTGTTTACTGTGTCGATTCTACTTTTTTATAGATCTTTAATACTGGAGTTTGGATGGTTCATTTCGACAACAATGTTAGCTTAAGCGATCTCGTCGCCTGTCCTACCCACCGCTGCGCAGCTGCACCGCGCCGCGCCAGAGTCCGGAAACAAAACAAACGCACAGATTTTTAATTAATTTTGCCTCCGCGGAAAACAGAATTGCAAAAACGTGCCCTCTTTTTTGTCAGTCAAGAACACTCCCCCACCCCACTCATGGAATCTCTCACGGTTACCCTTTTGGTTCTCCTCATTCTATATTTTACATAATTTCATCACAGCCGTGTCCATACCGGCTCTTCCTAATTTTACTTTTGTACACATCTATCTAAAATAGTAAAAGGGAAAAATGATTCAGTCATATACTCACTCACTCGTTCATCAGCAGATCTCGGAGGTGACCGGACCGATCGGGCTGAAATTTTCGCTGGACTTCCGCCCCCGCGGTCTCAGGTCATGCTAATAAGAAAGCTTTCGGCGATCCGCCGGTCCGGGCGTGAGATCTCGCGGTCCGAAAGTCGCGTTTTTCCCGTAAGGACAATGAGTGCGAGAGAGAGTGCGAGTAGGACAGCGCTACTTTCGCCGTCCGCGATTGTCGGATTTCGTATGTTGGACTCTTTTTGCGGTACGGTAAATGTTAGAGATGTTTCTGGGGGTTGTTATTGAGTAATGTTCCCAAAGTACTACGTGGTTGTGTGATGTTCTAGCCACAGAAAAAGTGCCTTTACTTTACTGTGCATGCAATAACAGTGCCGTTAGTAGGACCAGTTAGCTACCCGATGCTCTACCTCTTTACGCATGGTCCGTGCCGGCTGCCTAGCGGCTGATGGGCGAAACTTTTCCAGATTTCAATTTAATGGATAGCGCCATGTCACATGTCACTTTTGGGGAATGTTGCGTTTTCGGCATTTTAAATGGTAAACAAAGAAAAAACATGAAATTCAAGACCTTCGACATTTGTGAAGTTTTTTTGTGCCTCCCCCCCCCCTCCCCCAGCAAAAAATTAAACTTTGGTTGAAAATTCCAGTCGTAATATTGGAAGGTAATTTGCCATAAGCTGAGAGAGTGCGAGTGAGAGTTGTGAGACTATGTATACATCTGCCTTACTCGCACTCAATAAGTTTTATGGGAGTTTATTTATTTCCGATACTCCGGCTTTATTTTTGAGTGTTTTAGCTTGACAATTTCAGAGAATCTTCCATGAGTACGCTCGCAAGGCCCAGGCCCACGGTCCTCAAATTTGTGCGTATTGTGTGAACTAACTAAAAACAATGCTGACTTTTTGTGCAGCTGCGGTGCAGTGGAACAAATCGACCCTAGAATCATCTTTCAGTTAAATCAGCCCTTTAATGGTCAAAAACCATATGAAAGAAATACATACGCTGTGTACACTTGCCTTATTGATTTATATTCTCTGAACGTTTTTCGTGGGAGGTAAAAAGACCCGAAATTTTTCTATGGAACCAGGGCTGGGCTGCCTTTGTGCGTATATAAAGTACATTTCCATAATTTAAAACGCAGTGGAAATGTTTTTGAAATTCCCACCAAATTTGGCAACACTGTACTGGACGTTCAACGAACAGCAGTGGCACGCACAGTCGAAATTGGAAACGTTTAATTTATGTTCATTCAAAACTCTCGAACTGTAACGTGTGTATAGCGATCATGGAGGAATTCGACCTTTTTTGATCGCTTTAAACGGTCTAAACGCAACGTTGCCAAAATTGCACGCTGTGTCACTGATGCGATTGCGCCGAAAAAAAGCAACGAACGGATCGGACGTGTTGCTTCTGGTTTATTGCTCTATCTGGGGAAATAAAAACGAAAACAAAACAAAAAGATAACAAAAGAATAAAAATATTTACGTAAACGGTGCACTAAAAAAGAGAGTGAGAGAGAGGGAGAGAAAAGGGGCAGAGAAAGGGAGAGAGAAGGACTGAGAGAGGGAGAGAGAGAGGGAGAGAGAGGGGATGGAGAGAAGGGAGAGAGAGAGAATGATTAAGAGGGGGAAGAGGGAGAGAGAGAGAGAATGGTAGAGAAAGAGAGAGAGGAAAAGAAAGTTTTATGACCTCTAGTCATTTAATTTTTTTTTGGCTCCAAAAAATATTTAACTTTTATTGTAAATAAAAATTTAAAAAGTAAAAACAAAAACAAAAATAAAAATGTTAAAATTGAGGTCACAAAGTTTCAGGCAAAACGATAAAAAAAAGTTACGAGTTTTTACGCCCGGGAGGGCACGGAAAAAACACCAGGTAATTCCCTCTCTCTCTCATCCCATTCGCCCCATTCAAGGCATGTCCATTGCGATAACCGAGCGGAATATATCAAATTTTACCGAAGAGATTCTTTTTTGAGCCGTCTATCCCGTTAATCGCAACGACGAAGCCGGGCTCTTGTCATCGTTGCATTTTGTCCATTTAAACCCATGGAGAATATCAAACTGTTTGGTGCTTGGTGAACACCTCCATTTTAGGCCTTTTACGTGGATTTAAATGAACAAAATAAACGTTGCCAGATTGCACGCTATGCGCAATTACCGTTATTGCCCACAGTGTAAGAAGTAGCACGCACCTCCCCTCACAGCCTCCATATTGTCAGCAGTGGTGGCTTGCGACCGATACATCTTCCAATTAAACCTATGGAAAATAACCAATTCTCCGAGCATTCTAGATGTACCACTTTGTGTTTATTTAATGATGTTTTTTAATCCACCAATGATTCCACCGATTGAACTAAAGATTACACAGTTCAGTTCAGTGAATGGCTTTAATGCACGAAAACACTCTCATCTGAAATATATGTAGTTTATCAACTGGTGAAGTCGTCAAATAATTTGATAAAATTCGTGGATATGTTGTTAATTTCACGTTGATTCCACCGATTGCGAAAATATTATAGATGCGAGTATTTTCGTGCAATGTAGCCATAAACTGAACTGGACTGTATAATTTTTGGGTTAGTTAATTATATCATCGGTGAATGAAAAATATGTCTATGGTATACATACGCAAAGCAACAGCTCTGGAGTATTTAACGGACCCTCCAACTATAAATCGAATATTTTGCTTTTGCGTAGGTTTAAGTATAATATAAATAATGTACCAGTGACATGGCGTATTATGCAATCCGGCAACGTCAAGCATCCGTACTTGCCAATTCTGCGCACTGGCGGGTCTAATCCTCTCCGAGCGCGAATTATATTCGATCGGCCATACTGTATTCTTTTTGGACCCCTCTTCAACTTTTTCATGTATCGAAGAAAAGCCTCTGCAAAATTTCAATCGTGGCAGGGAAATAGGAGAGACATTTGTCAATAACACGTTCAACGGTTCGAGAGGATCCACAGGCGTTTGTCTTTCTCTTTCTCTGGCTTTTTAAATTCATGCGGTAGAAGAGAACAGGAATTGGGGCTGAAGACACGTGATTGAATCTCTCTCTCTCCCTCCCGCCCTCCCTCCCACTCTCTCTTTATGTTCTGTCACTCTACAGTCTACATAGGAGAGAGAGAGAGAGAGAGGGAGAGAGAGAGAGAGAGAGAGAGAGAGAGAGAGAGAGAGAGAGAGAGAGAGAGAGAGAGAGAGAGAGTAGAGCCGCACTATTTGATTTGTTTTACAACGGGACAGACTCCTCGTTATGAATTTCAAAATTACTCGTAACTACCTCGGAGCGTCGCGTCAGGCAGGGTCGGTCATTCAGAAGGTAAACGAAAAAAAGGGTGAAAATGAGGGAGGAAAAGGGGGAGAGAGAGAGAGAGAGAGAGAGAGAGAGAGAGAGAGAGAGAGAGTGGAGGAGAAAGGACGAGGAGAGGTAAATTTGATTACTGTTTAAAAAAAAGTGCAAAATTAATAAACTGAAAAAAAAAGTAAAAAACTTCCATCAGAATCGGTTGATTAGTGATGGCTTACCAGTTTTCCCAGTCGAAATGTTTGTTTCACCCCTACAGTCCCCCTCCACTTCTGAATTATGCGGGATCGGAGAGGATGGTAACACGTATCGTCTGAACTCGGAGCAGAAATGGCTGCGGATGATTGGGGGGGGGGGGGCACCAGGGGCGGGAGAGGGAGACACGGAGTTTACTGATGGAGGTATCCCGGTTTTTATGGCTCTTGTCCCAAATGCTGCAGCTAGCTCTCGCTAATTCTGAAGGCTTTCTCTCTCCTCCTCCTCTTCCTCACTCACGACCTTTTCACTCTTTACCCCCGTCCTATCCTCCACTATCCCCCCGGGTCCCTCGTTTTACTCGTCTGCTGACTCTTTTTCTAATCAATTTTTCAGTATTAATCCGATGCCCCCTTGCAATGACGTCACAAAGCTCGGACCACTCGTGCTATTTTTCCTTCCATGTTTTTGTTTTTTTGCGCGTCAATGACAAAGACGGTCGTTTTGCGGATCATAAGTTAAATAATTTAATTTGCCGATGATTCCACTAATTTCCAAAAAGATTACACGATCTAGTTCAGCAATGCGACTATTAACATATGGAAATTCTATGATCTGCAATCTTTTTCAACAAGTGGAATCATCGGTAATTTTCAAAATTCCATCAAATTTCAAATTCAACGGTTTTTCCATCGGCGGCCGAAAATGTTACATATCAGAGTGCGTTTTCAAGAGTTATTGTCAGTAGTCACATCACTGACCTCGAGGCTGTGTATAGTATTTAGTCATCCGGCGAAATCATCCGTGAATTAGAAGAAACTCGCTTCAAGATCAGCAAAACGGCACCCCTGTGATGACAATGAGGCTCTCTCAAACTTTTGTCATAGGTGATTGAAAAGTTGATTCTTGCATAAAAACGTGTAAAAATGTCGATGAGCAAGTACTCAATGTCAAAGTTTGATTTACAAGGTTCGATATCTCTAATGCAAAAAAACGATATCGACCTTCGATTTGTGTCAAAATACTCAGTTTTTTATGGCCTGTGGATCGATGTGTATCACTCGATAGGTGTCGTCTTTTGGACTTTTTAAGATTGGCACCCCCTGAGGAGTAGAAACGTTGAAAATTCTGGCCTTCCTGTTAAAAAAGTACGTTTAATTCCCACTCCTTGTGATCTAATACCCTCTCCTCTTTTTCTAAATCTGCCACTGGTTCGCATAGACATAGTCTTAATGATCGGTTGACTCAACCGGGTTGAACAGACAAGGAACTGATTGGCCCGCTGAGGCTGTATTTTTGTCCCCGCTTACACTCGCTCTGTTATTATACGTTCTAATCCTCACCCAACTGTTTTATTTTGTGCCGTTCTGTTTTTACCCGCCAATCCTGTGCTGCGTTGTTTTTGTTTTTTCTTTTACTCGAGGGCTCTGACTATAAATGCAGATTAAGTTAATTTGTTCAAGCGCCAAACTTTATCGAGCCGCCAACGCGAAATATGAAGTGGGACTCTTTTTATTGTCACCCCTCTTGGACACGTCCTACTAATTAATGAGCTTATGGACAGTGGGATGGGAAGTCTACGTAAAATTACCCATGGAATGAAATTAGTCTTATGAGCTGCACTTCCTACCCCTCGGCCGATGTCGTCATTTTACAGACGATAATATGATTGGGCGAAGGGCAATCGGGGAATTTGAATCGTAAACCGTGGGAACCAAGTTGGTGTTTTAATTTCTGTCAAAATATCCCTACTTTTATATCTATGGATGAATAATACTATTAACGAAAGATGATTGAGGGTGAATACTAATAACTGACAAGAGAGGATGCAGCCTTAAAAATGCAGCCATTAGTTAATAAGAGAGACAAACGTGAGGTTATCCTAGCGAGGGCTATAGTCCCTGGCTTCACAGTACCACCTTAAGTTTGTATTACCAACTTACGATATAACACCTTCTTGTGATAAAGATAGGTCTTTAAGAATGTTTAAATTTTTGCCGCACTCTGCTTTAAATCGTCACGGCAGAAATTCAGAAGTATCATAAAAAATCAGGGGGAATTAGGGATTTGGAAAGTTAAAAATTTGGTTAGACACCCAGAATTGAAACTTTTCGAAAGCGCATGAGAAATCAAAGAAAAAAATCAGAGATTTAGAAAGTTGGAAATTTAGTTGGGCATCCTGAAATGAGAATTTTCGAGAGCGTTGCCATTTTAAAGAAAAACAATTCAACATTTCCGGTCTCTTAAAGCTGGGATCATAAATAGGGTTTTATTGAAAAGTCAACGGTTAGCCAACAATCACAAAAATGCACTCATCGGTCGTAATTGGTTTTTCCAAATTCGCGTATAGTGTTCCAAAGTATCTCTTTCAATCTCCCGTAACCCTCACGCACAGGCATTTCTCTCTAGTTTCGAAATTCGTATACAGGGCCTTTGTTTCAAAACATATTAATATCACAAATCGCATTAAAATGCCCCGAGAAATCCATTTCTGATGCCGAACAATTCACAAAAGATGTTTCTTTATACGATTTTTGCGATGTGAGAGTGAGATAGCAGTACATATAGAGGTTATGCGTAAGAGCGAGAGAGATAGCGTGGAAAGCTAATCACCCGGATAACGTCATCACGAAAACAATCCATCGGTACAGCCCTTAACAAGAAACATTGAATAATGACTCGAAAAAACGGCAACTCTGTTCACTGAGCGCCACCATAGTTCAACCGTGATCAGATTTCTTACTTAAAAACGGTTTCGTTAAAGGATCGGTTTCGTCCCTACTATCTGAGAGGGTATCGCCTACATTTACCTTCGAATAATTCTGATTGCCAGAGCTCTATTTTCCTGGTAAAACCTTTTATTAATCTCCCATCGAACTTTATAATGACGAGTCCCGTCCTGCCTCCGTCTAAGTCAACAGAAACTTTAAAACTTTTCTCTTCGGTCGTCGCGGGGCTGAGCCTACAATGAGAGTCTTCCGAGTCTCATCGAGCTTATGACGCTTGAAGGTCGCGGCAAAGTTTCGAAGGTTATCGCGCGCGCGAATCAACAATCGGCACTTCGAATCAAGAGTCTCTCTTTAAATACCATGCTGCCGTTCTGTGTATATATATATATATATTTAATGGAATTTTTTAATTCACCGATGATTCCACCGGTTGAGGAAATATTACTCATTCAGTTCAGTATGTATGAAAGAAATGCGCGAAAAAACTCGCATCTGTAATCTTTTCTTAATCGGTAAAATCACCCTTTAAGTGTAAAAATATCCGCAAGTTTTTCAAATTCATCGAGACTCCACCGGTTGAGGTAAGATTACAGATGCGAGTATGTATTTTCGTGCATTACGGTCATACAATGAATTAACCAGTCGCGGATCCAATGGGGGGGCTGAGGGGGCTGTAGCCCCCCTCCCCCTTGAGCCTTTTCACACTGTCTACGAAGGGATTTTCGAAGAAATTTTGGGTTTTTTAAGGTTCTAGCCTCCCCCTTGAAAGAATTCTAGATCTGACACTGCAATGAACTGAACTATGTAATCTTTTCTCAACCGGTCAAATCATCAGTGCATTGACAAAATGCCATTAAATATACCCGGAACGGTAGCACTGGTTTATATGAGAGTTCCGCCGTGAAACGCTTATCTTTTCTCCAAAATAAGCTGTCAGAGGATTGAGGAATCGAAAGTAAGGCTCTATTACAAAATACTTTATTCGGAGAAAGGAGACAGAGCATTAACCCTTTACAGACCAGGTTTGATCAAAAGAACGCCACTCTTCCGTTAATGCAGGGAGGGTAGTTAACTATTCGTACTCTGAGGAGTTGGAATTGCCTATACGATGAACTGAAGGCGCCCGAACGAAACCTGATCTTGTTAGTGTCTACATCCAGAATCGCGTTTATTCTGAATCATCATACTAAAGTATTGTGAAATAGACTAGAGGAGAAATACGAGTACACTCGGGCTTGGCCCATAAGAGGTTGATTAGCGCCGAGAATTATAAGAAGTTCCGGGAATGAGAGGTAGGTTTCAGTATTCGGGAGATCCGAGAAATGTAAGAAGTTCGAAGAATGAGAGGAGGAAGTTCGAATAATTAGGAGGTTCGATCTACCCCCCTCCACCACTTTTGTGGTACTTAACAGGCCTTAGTAATACTTGAGTTACTCGTCTTTTTTCCTCTAGGCATAGAAGTAGACTCAACAATTGACCAATCGTTGTATAGCAAGTTTAGCGGGCGCTAACCAGACTTTTGTAGATCAGTCCAAAAAATTGCTGTTTGGTTTTCTTTTGTTTTTGGTGTTTAGAAAAGTGTCTTATGAGCCCATTTTCTGAAGGATCACTGAATGTCTGGTAAAAATGGATAAGTATTATGTTACCAGATATGACTCAGAGTTAGGTACATACATGCTTCTTCTCTGAAGTACTTTTAGAAACTTCGAATGCTTGATTGCGCTTGCGATAGGTCCATAAATGTTAATTCTGATAGGTACTCAATTTCAATCGGTGCGACAAAGGTAGCACGTGACCGCTTTGAAACTGTACTGATGCTGTAAAATTCCGATCATCTTATCATTTTCTTACATGTATATCAACACTTTAACTGTTTTGAATAACTAATCCTCTCAAATATAGCTCATATTTGATTGATTTTTATAAGAACTTTGATGATCTCTGGTGGTGGGAGGGAGGGCGGATACCTCTCAGATTTAGTGAACTTCTCCCTTCTAAAATGTCTATAATGCAATAAGTTTTCAATATTTTGTCATAATAATTATTATTTAAGAGCCTGTTCTTCAGGGTACTAAAATTTTAAATTAAGCGTCTCCGGAAAAATGGCTATGGGGCCAATTTGCCCTTTTCTCGGAAATGGCCTCGATTATGGACGCTAACCCAAAACAACCAAAACATTTTCAAAACTTAGGGATCCTCTTCTCTCCTAGGGGTGTATTTCTGACCCCTTGTTTAGACGGGGACAAAAAGGTTTTATTTTGACTCCAAAAATACTCACCCGAAATTTGGCTCACGAGTTTTGAAAAGCCTATTTCTTATATGCATAGGTACTTTGACTGTCGCAAGCTCTCGCGTCTGTTTTGTTTCAATCAATCTGTCCCTTTGGGGGGGGGGGAAGGGGAGCTAATAAAATGATCATATGATTGAGTGAGCGGTACACAAGCAAAGGTGCAATTTACTCATGCGAGCATATTTGTAAATGTCTTAGAGCTGCTCACTTTTGAAACTCGTGAAAATTATAGAATTCGGCGTTCGAATGAACTTTTGTGAATTGCTGGGGAAGGTATAGTCGCCTGAGGTGCTGGTGGTTGCAGTGTTGGCAGATGCACGGCTGCCGTAAATCAGCTATTGAGATCAATGAAAAATACACGAAATTAGATCCAAAATGTGGCCATTATTTGATCCCATCTCGTAAAGGCACGTCTGAGACGTTAATTTGATCGCACCAATGCACCATGGTCCGAGGACCTAGGTCGAAAAAAGTGGCCAAAACTTATAGTGAAAAACGGCAATAAGAACTCATCGTTTTCGCGACCTTCTAAAATAAATTTAAAACTTTTCAGTTACATTTTTTAGTTTTAAGTTTTACTTGAAAAGTTTTCTCTGTAATGATTACAGTTGACCCAGAAAGTTTGTAAATGCGATAAATTGATACTTTCACTTCCGGACTTTTGGTCACTTTTTGACGATCTCGGACCAGAGTGCACTTATTTGGTCTCCCTCCCGCTCTCTCTCTTTCTTCTCTGATTCCTCATTCTGGATAGAGGGAGGGAGAGAGGGAGGGAGAGAAGGAGAGAGTTACGGATTCTCTAAATCTCACTCGCACCCATTGAATGTATGGCTGAAACAAACTGCCTCAGCGAAATATATACGACTTTAAAATTCTCAATTGATACTTTAATGGATGTTCGCTCAAAATATCTGTAAAAAATTAAGGAAGTATCGATGCTTAGTAATACATGTTATATTTCATTTAAATTCATAAAATTTAGAAGAGGTGCCGGGCGTAGGTAGGGTGTTGATTGATCTATGGATGAGAAACTTCCTCGGTGGGCAGAGACGAATGACGTATGTCTCGTTTACATTGTCACGTGACACTGTACCAATCAATGGGATTAATCGATCCCCACAATCTCGTGTCGCTTCGTCCGAAACGAACCCAACCTACTGATTTTAGTATTCAGTGATTTTACATGGGTGGAAAAAAAATGTGCACCATGTGACAACAGTGTGAAATTACCTCACCCGAACATGTCGCTGAGAGTATGTATAGAGTAGGTGTACTACATACACGGCCGGTTCGCTTAAAGCCAGATTCAATCGCATTAAAAGAGAGGACTTATGAGAGGTGGGAGAGGCGTAGGGGGGAAAGGGATGATAGGATTGGGGGAAGGGAACGGAAAGGGGGTTGTCTCTTTCGATATGGAATGAGGTGTCATTCGGTAGGTGTAACAACAGCGTATATAACGTCAAGCCATCATGGCCGTACCTTTACACCGCACAGTCGGTAAAATACGTGCAGAGTTTTGGTGGGAATGTCCTATTTGAAATGTCCAATGTACAAAATGTCCAATAAGAAATGCCCACGAAAACAATTAATGTCCGCTGTAAAATGTCCAATACATAATTGGTCCATGGTAAATAAATGCCCATAAAGAAGAATGTCCATTAGTCGATTTTGTCCATGAATCTAAAAACCTCAGGGTGTTTAATGTCCCGAGGGTCGAGGCTGCTAAAATTAGAAATGATAAAGTAGTTCAAAAAGCAGGAATGAACATAGGTTTTCACAAAGCTGCCCTTAGACAAAAGCTGCACGAATCGGGCCCTGTACATCTGACGAAATTGGTTACAAACCATACGTTGCCATCATGTTCAAAACAGCTGAGAATGTAATGACTTTGTATTTCATGCTTTATTTATAACTTTACGTAAAATTTATAACTTATGGACTTTTTTTCTTGCGCACTTACTTAGTCTACGATTGATCATTATTTTAAGGGGCATTTATGCATGATGGACAAATCCTACATTGGACAAATTGTGAGTTGGACATTTTATAGTAGACATTGTTTCAATGGACATTTCTTATTGAAAATTGTGTACATAGGACATTTCCACCTGGTCACGTCACCAGAGTTTTGGTAATGGAGGGGGCACTCTGAAGAGACGTTACTTTTCTTCGAATCACATTTATCGCTTACTCAGTCTCGTAGCATGCAATCTGACAACATTGCATTTTGTTCCATTTGAATTTATTGTTGCACAACGAGCACTCTCGAGTTCGACCCATGTGATGGGTTTGAATGTACAAACTGCAACGCTGAAAGTTTCCGCAGCTAGTTTTTTAATAAATAGCCTCTTCAAACTTCTGAGGTGCATAATGTACATGCCAATCAAACAGCGACCATGTCTTTCAGTGGTGTAACCAAAGAGCAAACAAGCGTCGCAATTGAATGGAGGGCCTGCGTGATCAACGCAGATAAGAGATCGGAAACGCGGGCTGGCCTCTGATTGGCTGTAATCGTGGTGCAAAGCTGTTTTAGGCCTTATAGAAATTAAGGTTTTCGTTCCGGGACTTTTATCTCGAAACCTGTGCAAAATTGCCTCTAAACAATTAATACGATTTAGCAGAATTTTCTCAACAAATAATTGATAGGTCATAAGTGCCACTTTATTGCAAAGTCGTAAAGACTGTCTCAGTTGAAAAGTACGCTCAACAGTGTGTTTACATGCTTGGCGTATGTTTGAGTAACTCACTATTATGTGTACTTTTCAACTAAAACAGTCTTCTCGAATTTGCAATATACATTGTACATTGTATTGATACTTGTGACCTATCAATTTGTTCGGAAATTCTGCTAAATCGACTCGTATTAATTATTGTTTAGAGACAATTTTGCACAGGTTTCGAGATAAACGTCCCGGAACAAAAACCCTGTGTTAATTTCCATAAGGCCTAAAACAGTTTTGCGCCACGATTTCTTTCCATTTCCAGCCAATCAGAAGCCGACTCTTATCAGCATTGACCACGCTGGCTCTCAATGCAATTGCGACTCTTGTTTACTCTTTGGGTGTAACGTATAATCTAGGGACGTCACCTCTTGCCCTCTTAAACCTTATAAACATATGTAACTCTTGCGGGTGCATCGTGCGAGAAGGAAACGTACCCTCCGTATTTTAAAATTTTAAATTATGTAAAGACTTTTTGGAGTTTATGATTCTTATATTTTCTTTTTAATTGAAATTTGAATTTGTTTCTATTTATTTAGCATTCTCGAATTCGACGCATATTTCACGCGTTCAAAGAGTAAAAAATTCAATATCTCAAGTAACAACGCACAAGCATATCAACCAAGCAACAACGCAAAAGCCTATCAACGTCCAAGAGTCGTTCTTATCAACAATTTTCTTATCCAAGAAAGCCATGTAATGTCCCCCACCTTGCGGTCTTCCCCTCTCCCCCCGTCTATCTCTGGAGCAACGCCGCGGTTTTTCCGTCTTTTCATCTGTCACTTGACGAAGCGCAGAGCAGCGCGTTGGAAATGCCAGCTGAGCATTAAAATTTCATTAATCAAATGTTCCGTCTCCTTGTTGGGTACGGGGAAAAAAATGATAGAAAAAAAAAGTCGAATTGGTAATGAACGAGGAGAGTTTTGGAGCAAGAGGAGAACAGCTCCTCTCTTCCCTCCATTCACCCTCTCTCTCTCTCAGCTCTCTCTCTCTCTCTCTCTCTCTCTCTCTCTCTCTCTCACCCTTCATGCAAAAGAGTGTGAGTCGTAGGAATTGATCGAGTGATAAATCCCGCGGAAAAAGGTAGGTGCGATGAGAGACTGAAGGTCTTAGCGGACTCTGTTGTTTGCAGTCGCATAAACTTACCCTTCCTTTGTCTTTTGATAATTTATCACCGTGGTGGCTTAGCGAGCAATTTGGCTACGTTGCAATTATTTTCATTTGAACCCAAGTAAAATTTCGAATTCAAAGGTTTTCACATAGCACCAATTAAATTTTTTAGATTTTAATATTTAAATGATTTGACATAATATAATAAATCAGACATTTAAACATGAATTTACTGCAAACTATTGCTTCATTTTGGTCAGACGGGGTTATTGAATTTTAAAGGGAAAAAAAAGAAAAAAACGTGCGAAAGGGAAAAAGACAAATTTTAAAGTTTCGAATTTTAAATTTTTAGTTGAAGTAATTGAAAGCCAACTTAGTAATTTTAGAAAAACCATTAAAAAGCAGGACTTTAATGGTAAAGAAACATATGCACTACTTGAGGGCAATCGTGGTTCAAAGTTCTGCACGGTAAGTCAACATTTAAAAAAAATCTCCTTTTTTACGAAAGCCAGAGCTAGTATATTGGAATAACAGCTTGGATGAAATGGAGGCGCCCAAAAACTTGAATCATAATACAAAACAAGGAGCAATAACACAATTTAAGTTCAATTTATGATGAAATAAATGCGCGTTTCAGTACCATGTTTTACTCACAATTTAAGCACATTCATCCGTAGTTAAATACACCCTTTGTAGTAGTTTACATTAATTCATTTTCGGCACAGCGAATAACACGCTTTGCTACTTAAAGAAAAATAATGTGATTGTATGTTCGAGAGATATCAATATTTTGGAATGAAACTTGTAAGTAGTACATACAGAAAATTTCAACGTTATAAATGTTGGCAGGATGTTAACGTGAACTTTTGTTTGTATTATTACTACAGTGAGATGCGCCACCCCCCCCCCCCCAATCTTCCATAATCCACGGCAGTACACAGTCGTGCCTGTTATTATCACTGTTGTAAACCGTGAGGTACGCTCTGTTAGATATTCCTCTATTTAAGAGTAAGAGGCGCCTGCAAGATTAGTGAGTATGCAATTTCACAACACACACGTACGAATAGTTACCTATTCAAAACGCCGTGCTCTTTTAAACGAATACCTACGATTGTTCGATATTAGAACTAGAAAGACACGGTTTTCCTGACGTATTTTTTCGGATTTAAAATTTTTGATGGATTTGTTTCTACCGTGTTAAAGATAAATCAGTGAATATGAGAGAAAAAAAAACCATAGTGATAATAACACTAATAAAAACACGTTAATGCAAATAACATAGCGAGATATCGGTTGTCTTTCCTAATTTCAGCGATTGCGGTTAGTGGATTGCAGTGTATCGAAATCCATCTCGTGTAAAAACCCATGGAAAAGAATCGATCCTCGAGGGCTCACGGGAATTTTTTCACATTCGTTACTTTTGCGTAGGTTCAAATAGATGTTGAATGAAGTTCAATTGTTCAATATCAACTGCAGCAGTTTTAAAACTTAACTTAACTTTAATTTACCATAGCCATTTTGGTTATCGCCAAAATGTGTTTTCAACGAGTCGATCGTATAATGTCTCGTTGTATTGATTGTTTAAATAAACAATGAGCAGCGCTAATGAAAACTTACAATCTAGTCAGGGGAAAATAGCCGAAAACCCGGAACAAATTGCTTCAGATGCTTTTATGGCTGAAAGTTGTCTATTAATACGTCCTAAACAACATATCAAAAGTTTGCCTGATAGAAGGGGGGGAAACCCCCCAAAAATCTTAAATTTTCCCGTTTTTTGACAGTTTTTTGCCAATTGTGCGTAAATGGCGAGTCAAATCTCAAAATTGCTAAGGACTAATTTAAAAAAAAGAGCGTCAAATTTCCTACAAAATGGGTTAACATACTTTAAAGGTCGAATCGTAACTTCAGAAATCGCGATTTTCGTTTCGCGGAAAAACGAGCAGTTCTCCCAGAAGCTGAATTTATCCCGTTTTCGTCGGTTTTTTGCAAATTGCGTAGAAATGGCGAGTCGAACCTCAAAACTTGTAAGGAACAATTTGAAAGAAGGTCAAATTTCTCACAAAATGAGTTAAATAACTTTAAAATTGAATGAATTATAACTTCATGAATCGCCATTTCCGTTGTACTGAAAGACATGAATTCCCCAATTCCTCGTCTTCCCGACGGTGTTTTGCAAATTGTGCGCAAATGACGCGTCAAACGTTAAAACTGCTGAAGGCCGATTCGAAAGATCGTAAAATTACCTACAAAATAAGTTAGCAAACTTTCAAGTTGGTCAAACCGTAACTTCAAATATCCCGACTTTCGTTTTGCGGAAAAACCAGAAATTCTCCAAAAAACCAACATTTTCTCGTTTTTGCGATGATTTTTTTGAAGATTGTTCGCAAATGGCGAGTCGACCAAACCATCTTGCTGGAAAAACCGTCGAAAACGGGATAAATTCAGATTCTGGGAGAACTGCTCGTTTTTCCGCGAAACGAAAATCGCTATTTCTGAAGTTATGATTCGACCGATTTTAAAGTATGTTAACTTATTTTGTAGGAAATTTGATGCTCTTTAAAATTAGTCCTCAGCAATTTTGAGATTCGACTCGCCATTTACGCGCAATTGGCAAAAAACTGTCAAAAAGCGGGAAAATTTAAGATTTTTGGCAGAAAAGGGGGCTTTTCCCCCCCTTCCGGCAGGCAAACTTTTGATATGTTGTTTAGGACGTACAAATAGACAACTTTCAGCCATAAAAGCTTCTGAAGCAGTTTGCTCCGGGTTACCCCCCTTTTTTTGGATATTTTCCCCTGACTAATCCTCAAAATTTGGTGCAAATAGAGAACAAGTTATTGCGGATAAGATAGTTGATTTGGCAACTTGGAGGGAGAAAAGTTATAGAGTTGTCGAACCGAATCAAGGTATCAAGATGTCATCCTTCCATTTGTTTTTCACGCATCGCCAAACTCGGAGAAGTTGGAGCTCTCCCCCCCTCTCTCTCTCTTTCTTCTTCCCCTCCTCTTATAGTTTGCTGGGCCGTTTCACTTCCATCATTGCCGTTGCCAAACCGCAAGAGATCAACCACAATCACAGGTGTTTCTCTGCCTACCTATTTTGGGTCCTGAAGGACTCTTTTGGAAAATGATCCGAAACCTTAATGATGACCTACTGCTGTAGCAAAAATTGTAGCTTGAGAACATAAATGGTTCCCGAGGAACAGAAATTCAAAAATCCTCTCTTACAAATCGAATTTCTGACATATCTCAAAGACACGTGCGTCATCGATTATAGTGAAAAATGGTGTACGAGGGACTATTTTTATGAGCGTAATTTTAGCTTTGGACGTCATGAACTGTGTGTGATGACAGTTGGGGGTGTTTTAAAGCCTCAGAGGGATTATTGCGCCGGTCTTAACTTTTTAACTGAAAGGGGCTTGCTCGTTGTAAAGAATCTAAAAAATAGTTATCGCGATGGTCTGGAAAGAGCGTATAAAAACGGATTTTTTTGGTTCCCATGATTTTTTTCTTCCAACCGATCCTGAGCTTTGATTGAAAATGATCTGAAAGTTCGGGGGGACATGACGCGAACACGTATGTCAATAATAGATCCTTGAACTTTAAATTCAATTATAATGAGAAGTACCGATTGGAAGAAAAAAAGTTGAAAGAACCAAAAATGTTCGTTTTTTCTCTCTTTTTGTAGACCGGTAATCATTTCATATTCCTTTTCCAATAGTTTCAATGTTCAGTTAAAATAATAAAATATGAAAACATGGATATATGTATACCCCATTCCTTCTCCTTTAAAGTCACCAAAAAATTACCATTCCCAATGTCCGACTTCTAAATTGAAAAATTCTCCGATTGTGAATCCAACTGCGCAGATCAATACAAAATATCCTTAAATTGACTGTGTATTTATTTCTAATCAAAACAGTTGATTTTGCGAGAGGGAGGGACTTACGTATTGAAAGACTCTCGTACTATGGGGATAATTAAATGTATACAGTTATTCAGTAATGCAAGAGGAAAGCACAAATAAAAATAGGTATTGCAGGAAATTGAGTGCCCCCCCCCAATTATAACATGTAATGACTCTCTTGTCTAAATAGGGGGAAGAAGGGTCAAAAGTTGCTTCTGATGACAGAGCAGATCAATCATACGGTTATACCGATTATATGAAACCCAAAAAACGACCACTCACCAATTTTATGACCGGTTACTTCATCAGGGGACTTTGTCTTGCCAGCTGCCGCGCGTACACCATAGTGCATCACTCATCGCTCCTCTATATTTATAACTCGTTGCGTCACATGGCTTCTTTTGGAGGGATTGAAGATTTCCAACCTCAAAACGATCCTGAAATGGTCCTTGTGATACTCTTGCAGAAAGGTGGGATGGAATTAAGGTATATCCATTTGTTTCTTTCTCTTGTAGATACTTCATAATAAATCGCGAAATCTGGCAAGGGCGCAATGCGAGCTAGATTCATTTGTTGCGAGTTGTTTTCTATACTTCCCTTGCTCTCCTCCATCCTCTTTTTCGCGACTCGAAGTTATCCCTCGAAGCATGATCGGATGAAAGGAGGAAGGGGCGGGGAAGGAGGGGGGTTGGAAGTAAAGGGGAAGCGAGAGGATAAATCGAAGAGTTTTGACACTCCGTCAGGATATATCTTCACCACAGATGAAGACGAAAAGATAACTCATCTTGAACTTACTCATTGCAGATTTACTCATGATCTCACTCTCTAGAGTCGGATGAGGGGTGGGAGAGGGGGAGGAAACAGAGAGAAAGAAACAGAGAAGGAAGAGGTCTGACGTCTGAGGAGAAAGAGGGTTAGGGGAGAGATGCCTGCTCTCTCACTTTCGAAATCCTCAAACGATCCAAGTTTTTCCTCGATTGTTGTGTGCTACATTGACAGTGAATCACGGTTGAATGCCTCGACATTCGATGTTGCATTATATCGAGGACTTCGGACCACCACCCATTCGCCACTCTGCACCGCGTTTCTCTCGAGAGTTTGAAGTCTGTTTCGCGATAGGAAATTTTTGAAAGGTAAAGTGTTGTAAGGTGAGGAAGCCTTAATGCCTTGGAATGCGAGGAGAACTGAAGGGAAGTTGAGCTCGTACTCGAAACTCTGTAATCTC
Source organism: Trialeurodes vaporariorum (assembly GCA_011764245.1). NCBI lineage: Eukaryota > Metazoa > Arthropoda > Insecta > Hemiptera > Aleyrodidae > Trialeurodes > Trialeurodes vaporariorum. The sequence goes on from VMOF01000388.1 coordinate 36,096,024, forward strand.
ACATTCGGCGCGAATAATCTGAATTTTAATTGGTTCGATTCCAGTGGCGGATTCGAGGAATTTGTCTGTCCCTATCTTTCCTCCCATTTAAACGCGTAAGTCAGGAAAGGACAGAGATAGGGGTGAAAGCCACGTGATCTGGGCTTCTTTCTATCATTTTCTAACACATATACTTAATTGGCGTTAGAGAGAGAAAGAGAGAGAGAGAGAGAGAGAGAGAGAGAGGGGGGGGATTGATTGGTTGATTGATATTATTCAGCCTGGCCCTAATAGGACTTAAAGTACCTAGATCTTTCTTCCCTAGATCCAGGAGAGATAGAGAGAGATAAACAGAGAGGGAGAGAGAGAGAGAGAGAGAGATTGGGTGAGAGAGGGGGAGGAGAGGAGGAGAGAGTTGCGAAACTCTCAATAAAAGTCAACAATCTTTATATTGAACATCAAAATCACATCCTTTCACGTTGCTATTGCACTAATAGACTTTTTAAAAGACATAATATAATTGATTTATCGTCAGCATGGGATGCAAATGGGACAATCCCCCCCCCCCCCTGGAAGTTGGGAAATACGTACTTGCAATACATGTAAAAAAGTATCACGAGCACCACGAGATGTTCAAAACAGCTGTATCACAAGCTACTTTCATCAATGAGATTATTTTTTCGAATTTTACATTAAATCTCTAAGCACGTTCACTCTAGTTGCAGGGATATTTCCACTGTAGGTCGAAATTTCAGGCTGATAACTCTCGACATCAATTGTACTGTTTTGTGTATGGTCTGTCACTGTGCATTCGTAGAATTAGCGCTTGTAAAACTGTTCTGCTGGGAAGGTGCGTCGATAGTTTTTTCATTCATAAAATGCTTGTGAATTACTTTTTTTTTGCGGAAGGTTGTGAATTAAAACAGATTTTTAATGAAGGTACAACTTATAAGTAGTTAGTTGTACTCAACATCAATTAAAATACTTTTATAAAAAGTTGTGCTTTGCGATGGAAATACTTGCGTGAAAGAGGAGAGGAGAGTAGGCTCGTGTTTCGGCAGCATCGATTTGTACATTGAGGTCAATGGATTTACATTATTTTCAATGGTCATAGACAGAAACTATTCGGGCCGTTCATCTGTTTTTTCTCTTTTCCTGCTCATCTCCGCAGTGTTGCCATTTTTAGCGGGCGATTTAAAAAACAAGCAATAAAAAAAAAAAAAAAAATTAGCTGCTTTTGTTGTATGATATACCCAAGAAGCTGATTACGAACGATCGTATTGTAATGTCATCGAGTCGATGATTGAGGACGTGTTATTTTATGGGTGGTGTCATTCCGATAGAAAACTCTTTCATCTTTGCGGAAATTCGTCGATGACTCCTGAACTAACGTGCACATATCGTGGAGATTGAAGAGTTTCTTTTGGAATGGAACCTATCGTAATGTCACCACCCATAAGAATAACAAACGCACTCGATAGAGACTCAACACGATCACTATACGATCCTTCATAATCAGCCTGCAAGTGTTCTACACTCAATGATTTTGATTTGTTTGTCTATTATTTAGTCATGTGTTGATTTATATAGTCATCAGATGTTTTCATCATGAAATGGGGCTCTTGCAAACTTTTGCTGTGAGCAAATGAATAGTCCATTCTGATGTAAGAACGAAAATCACGAAAATCACACTGAGTCTAAAATTCAATAATAAACCTACATAACTACTTTAAAGGCAAGATCGTTATGGCGGTTCGACGCAGGTATCATGGGAAATTCCTACCTAATATATCAGTTTCTCTTTGGAAACACAAAGGTATGTCTCAATTTAGATAGGAATCTCCCATGACACCTGCGTCTCTCCGCCATTGAGCTCGATTCTGAGAGTGAATTTCGTGATTTTTAAGAGTACTCATCGTCATTTCTACAGGGTTTTATGCAAGAATCAACTCTTCAATCCCGTGTAGCAAAAGTTCGCAAGAGCCCCATTATTGGCAAAATAGTAGCAAAATTAAACCTTTAACCGTCAAAAAAGCTCGTTCTTCCTCTCCGTGAAGGCGTGACATATGATGTTGAGTGTCCTGCACACCGTATCAACTTGGGTTCTGCCGAGTCATGTGTACCTACCTCGAAAATTTTAAACTTCCACCGAAATTTCTCTAAGACAAAATATTCAAAACGTATAAAGTGCTATATGAGTTTTCTTAGTCTTTCTTTTTCATTTCATTAATTCATTGGATTCATTTCATTACTCTCGATCTACATTTAGCAAAATATATCTGAAATGGCCGTAAGAAAGTGAAAAGTGCATTCAAAAAAGTTTTCCTTCTAATAGATCGTCAAATGATGCCACTAATGTTTACATGAAACATTTTTTAATTGAAAAAATTAAGGAAAATTTCAAGAGCAAGATCAGAAAAAATATCTTATAGAATGAACCGAGCAAAACGGACAACAATGTCGGTCTGCACGGCCAAATTTTTTCTTGCCAGATTTATGCATCAAAATTTCAAATGCACCCATTTTGCCATAAGGGCTATGACTTTAGACCCTTTGAGGCATGGGTTAAAATTGTATACGTCCCCCCCCCCCCTAAAGCCTTGAAATATTGGTGTTTTCACCAACAAAGAACATCATTCAAGCGGCGGAACTCATCGATTTTTTTTTAGTTTTAACAAATAAGCATCTTCCGAAGGATGGGAGGGATTACTCACTCTTTCTATCAAATAAAGACCCTTCATAATCTTTTGGACCCATTTGAGATCACCACGTTTGAAAAAAGAAACCGTCAGTCTGCGAAAATTTTGAGATCGCGAATCCATTTGTAGAACCGGCAACATTTCGACTCGCTATTCCGTGTTTTCCCGTGGGCATATGCCCGCGTTATCTCCGAAAGATAATGACTTGTACAACGATGGAGAATATTGAACTCGTACACTGCTGGAAAGAGGTACATTAGTTTTATTACCGTATACTGAGTGCATACGATAATCTCTCTCGGCGCCGATATAGGTAGTCTGTTTGATGCCTGCCTTCAATTGCACGGTAATAATTATCCCGCTTTTACGGTCAGCATTCCCGTGTGGTGCACCGAATAGTTTCCGTTGGAAGGAATAAAAACAAAAACAAACAAATGGAAGAATGAAAGCTTTTAATGAGATTATTTCCCATCTATGTTGAAAGGCTCCCACTTCTTTGACTTTTCTGGAAAATAATAGGTTTGTTGTGGCGATGGACCCAGGCATGCCGCTCGATTTGTGTTTACCAAAAAATCTGACCGCAATAACATCTCTACCTAGATTTACGAGTGATTTAGCTTCATATTAAAACTGGCTAAGCATCATACATACAGATTGACTAATACATAAAGGCTTTCGTGGAATAGTGTTATCTTTTTTGGTTATTTCACCACTCCATTTTTAAAGCGAAAAATGACAGGTTTTTGAGTAGACATTTCATTCAAAACGTTGAAATAAATTCGATTTTGCAATGTTAATCTGCAGACATGCCTCTCAATTCATTTTAACAAAAAATTGAACATATTCGCGCCTTTGAAAAGTTCTTATAAGTTCTCATAGGTAAGCTCATTCAAAAGCTGGTTAAGCATAGACTTAGTGATACATTTATGGGGTTTCCCTCGGATTAGTGTTCTCTTGTCTTGTTTTCAGTTATTTACCCGTAACATTTTGACGTGATGACAGGTGTTTCAGTACGTATCATTCAAAATAAAATCGTTAGTTGTCGTGAAGGATCCAATCGCAAGCTTACATCACTTTTAATAGCTTTTAAATGAGCCAAAGTAAGTTGGTTTAGTATACAACTATTTTTATAGCTCAGTAACCAGTGTATAGGTTTATTCTTTGGAATAACAAAATGACCGGTTTGCTTTATTTGTATATAGGCAATTAAGTAACAAGCGAAAGCCAATTGCTATTGATCAAGGATTCCGACATGCCTTCGGACGAACAATTTTATTTTCTTACGCACAGGGAACATAAACTAGAGCTTTGTTTGTTTCAGGTCGGTCTGCGTTGTGATTCCGGTGACGAGACTCTATGAGTCGAACCAAAATTAGATTCCTGGTAAGATTTTTACAAAATGCAAATACTTTCAGTAAAAAAATATAATACAAATTATTTAATGAATTTCAGCGTCATTTTGAAAATTCTCATCAAAAAAGAAAAGATTGTAGAAAAACTGTATGAACGTTTAGCAAAGAGCGAGCGCCCCTAAATAGTCCGATTTCGCGGAAAACACTAAAATAATATGGTTCTAAACAAGATGAAAGTTATAATGGGTCTGCTACAATTTTTTTGCTACTGCTAAAGAGAGAGATAATTCTGACGTAAAATCACAATAGAAAATAACATCAAGAGCCTAAAAAACCTCCTAAACTGAGTCACAAATTCAATCGATGTGTTTAAACAAAATTCCAAGATGGCTGTCATATGAGCGAGTCACAATGGGAGAGTCTTGTCTAATCACAAATATCTGTATTAGAAAAGTAATTCAGCATAGACAAAGTCGCACGCCTGAGACCATAAAATGTTCGGTGTGGACGGTCCTCAAAAGAAAGTTGGATGGAGAGCACTCATCACGCGTGGTTATGTGGCCGTCGGTGCTCACTGCTCACTTATCACCAGCGAGCACTTCGAATCAAGAGTCCCTGTTTGTTATGGGAGTTCCACCGTGGAACGCTTATCTTTTCTCCACCATAAGCTGTCAGAGGAACCGGAAGTAAGGCTCTATTACAAATATTCTACTATCGTAGAAGGTAACAGAGCACAAGCACCGAGAATTATGAGAGGTTCGGGGAATGAGAGAAGGTTTCAGTAGCCGGGAGATCCAGGAATTGTAAAAATTTCGGAGAATAAGAGGAGGTTTGAATAATCGGGAGGTGCGGTCAACCCCCCTCCTTCCGTATGGGGGATCGTCCGTTTCGAATATTTTTTGGGCTGCTAGCACTGGTATCCAGGAATTTGCCCATGTGTATAGATAGCTTATTAGAAAAGAATGGAGGAAATAAGAGCTATTAAATGCACGATTGCACTCCTGATGTTTAACCTATAATTTGTTCAAAATCTATCAAATTTTTCAAATAGGCAATTAGATCGAGGGAGAGAGAGAGAGAGAGAGAGAGAGAGAGAGAGAGAGAGAGAATTTATTAGCCATAAAATAACAAACAAGTAAGAAACTAAAAATAATACTAAATTAACTTAGACAATGCGTTAAATTATGGCTAGGAGAGCAAGTTAGGGCTATAAAGCCCTCTCTTCCACTTGCCCACCTAGCTCATTCTCTATAATATTAAACAAAATATAGGGTGCGAGGAGGGGAGGAGCGGGTAATGCTCACACAATTTTAAATATAATGAAATAAGATAAATAAAGATATACAAATAAATTAATGACATAAGTAATAACAATGATGACAAATATTAATAGAATAAGTTACTTATAATTGAGAGGTTGCAGTTAAAAGAGAGAGAGAGAGAGAGAGAGAGAGAGAGAGAGAGAGAGAGAGAGAGAGAGAGAGAAATTATAATTCCTGGCTCTGCTTCTATGCGCCACCTCTGCGGGCGATGAATGCCATCGCAGGGCTACCGTTTTGCGTATAATCAATGCTATTTTTCAATTCACCGATGATTCCACCGGTTGAGAAAAGATTACACAGTTCAGTTCAGTGTATGACTGTAATAAACTAAAATACTCGCATCTGTAATCTTTTCTCAACCGGTGGAGTCGTCGATGACTTTAAAAAACTTGCGGATATTTTAATTAATCAACGGAGTTTCCACCGATTAAGGAAAATTACAGATCACAGTATTTTCGTGCATTACAGTCATACACTGAACTGAACTGTGTAATCTTTTCTCAACCGGTGGAATCATCGGTGAATAGAAAAATAGCATTGATTATACGCAAAACGGCAGCCCTGAATGCCATCATCTACACCTGATCCGCTTTCATCGCAGTCAAAAAGTGCGAGAATTCTCTTCGGTGATATTCAAGTTCAGGCGGCAACCGTGTCTTTAGAAGAAAGCTGCAGGGGTATTAAGGACTATATACGATTGTATATGTACGTTGATTGTAGGTTCCCGACGTAATTGCGGAGGGTTCAAAATGATTCGTCGGCGCTTCTCTGGCAGGCGCGGCTTAACCCTTGGCTTATACTTTGGCAGTGACAGAAATTAAATTTAGGAATCAAACTCTCGGAGAAGAAAGGCTTACGTTGTTAAGCTTTCATTCAAGCCTTCATTATGAATTATATTGAGCTTCTACGCAGAGCTTTTTTTTTTATATAAATTCTTCAACATTGTCACGTATAAGGTGCAATCCAGAAACCTTTCTCGAGCTTTAGCTTCCTTGGATCACGGCTTATTAGGTTTCGTGGACTCTGCTCTGAAATTTCGTCGCCTCTAAAAATCGGTTCAGTGATGACGTCGCTAGCTGCGCCACTGCGGAGTTTAAAGCTTTGTTTGTTTTATAAGTTACATCTTCTTTCTTTCTCACTCTCACATAATCTTCACAAGCTCCATCTTACTGACCTCTCGTAATTATCCTGTGCTCAAAAAGGGCTTTGAAACTACCGCAGACCAGTCCCCCCCGTAAAACTCTTCCTTTCTTAATTAAAGTTCGGAACTACATATGACACTCAAAATACTAATACAGCCGACGTTCCTGCCAATTTCTATTTTTTTAGACAGCAAATTGTAAATATTACTAAGCTTTTTATGATATTATTAGAATTTCAGACTGATTAAACTTTTAGTTTATAAATGGATCAGTTGCGTAAGTTGTACTTTGGCAACGCTGTACTTTATCTATTTAAACCCAAGTAAAAGGTTGAGTTCGATGGTTTTAATGGGTTTAAATGAAGAAAAAGCAACGTTGCCAAATTACATCAACAATTCAGTATGCTTCGTTTTTTGCTACGAGAAAATTTGTGTTAAAAAACTCGTAGGAGGTTAATTTTTGGTTGTTTTTAAGCTGTCATAAAATTGTCAATTTTTTAGCCAAATGCGATAATATTTAGCTCAGTTGAAATAACTAAGATGATCTTTCAAACGCAATCAAAATCAGATCGGTAGCTTTTTTAGTTTTGAAGTTATATAGTATCGCGGTTCCGGTACTTTTGGGACACCCTTAATTGTATATTGAGAAAAAAGTTGACTTTTTGTAAATCAGGTGTGCTCCTCCGAACAAACCCTAATGTATGAATTAAGTTTCATTCCTTCGGAACAGCGCATATCACATGTTTTATAGTATCTTCTTCCATTGAAAGCATCCATTAAAAATAAAAATAAAAACAAATGAACGAGTCAATAAGAGAACAGATAGACGCAAATACCTAAACAAATGCATCAAGGAGTAAAAAGAAATAAGTAAACAAAACTTCTAATTGTGAGTGATGTAAATAAGAAGGTTTAAAGAGTCTGGAGGGATAAAAAAAAGGCACGGTGGCGGGGGGGGGGGAGCAAGATAGCGATGAGTTTCAAAAGTTTTCTCGGTTTTGAGTCTAATCAATCAATTGGGTCGATTTATCTACCTCTCGGTGTCTCTTTATTTTTCTCTGCTTGTGTACCTCAACTGGTGTTATTCTCTCTCGTTCCGTTTCCATTCAGTTCAATTCCCAAACTTCTTTGCGTTTTTCACGAGATAACTTTATGATTTAAAGGGACTATTCGTACTGAAACGTGTCACATCGGTATTGCATCAATTTTATTTCAGAACTTTTTCTATCCATGTTTAGGGAATGAGTTTATTCTGAAATAACATAGTCATAATTCAACGAATTTAGATAGGGAGAGGAGAGAATGAGAGAGAGAGAGAGAGAGAGAGAGAGAGAGAGAGAGAGAGAGAGAGAGAGAGAGGGAGAGAGAGAGAGAGAGAGAGAGAGAGAGAGAGAGAGAGAGAGAGAGAGAGAAAGCAATTTTATTTAACACTAACAAAAATAAATAACAAGGAAAATAGAGAGAACAAAAATACACAATAGCAAAGTTTGATTGTGTCCTAGAGGCGAAGTTAAGACTAAGAAGTCCTCTCTTCCATTCCGCCCCTTGTTCCTAGTAGAAAATAAGTAATACAATGGCTCAACCGCAGGATATCCTCCCAGTCTCTCTCATTTCCCCTTTCAATATAGTAGTCCTACGCCGTTGGTCTCATAGTTAATTCCTTCATAGTCCTTGTGGAGCCTCAATCGCACCTCTGAAGGAACCAACTTTAGATCCATGTACATACATCAGGTCTGACCGCGGTAGCTTTCGGCTCCCTCCAATGGTCCATTGTTTGGGAACCCCTTAGAGCTCAGAGCTTCGTTTAAATCAACTACACACCTTTTGATAACAAAAAAATACACAATTAGTTTTTCTCGCAATTAATTGTCTTTTAAAGTTAATATTGTTATAATAGTAAAATACGAACGAATTAACAGCAGCTTGTTTGTTGTTTCGGCAATTCGTACTTCAAGGGATATCATCCCATTGGGGTCAGCCAATTTCAAGATGGCGGAGAGATCAGGAAACAGGGTTCCCAAACATTGGATCTCCCGATTTGGCGCTACCGGTCAGACTAGATGTATATGGATCTTGATACCAACCACCTTACGGGTGAAACTTGGACACTGCTCATTCCGAGTTAGTGTGTTATATTTAGTGAATTGACCCCTTTCTCTTCTCATATGTTTTGAGAATGAACTATTCAATCCCTTGCAACAAAAGTTAGCTAGAGCCCCATTACAAGCGACGAACAGCATTATATTGTAGGCATCTTATTCTTATATAAAAAGTAAAGGAAGAGACGGCCGAGGCGAGAGTTGCGCCACTGATTCTAACCGGATATAGGTCACGACTCGCGAGCGTAGCTGTATCATTTCCTGTTGAGCGGGTGGCGGAACGATGACGTCAGGCGCTTCTCGAAAGAAGCTGTAGCTGAAGCTGAAGTCGAACGCCAATTTAGTTCAAACATACGCGACACCACACTCATCATTACTATTTATAACACAGTGACGTGAAGAGTGCAATCCGTCATAGTTGCATTAGACCAATTTTTATACGTATGAAACACGATTGAACACAACAGAACGGGTTATACTCAATGAGCTATAACTTTAGAGTGGCAACGGGCTGGTCCACCTTGTGCCACAAAGGGTAGAAAGAATCCTGGGAAAAAGCGGAATTTGGACGGCAGATTCCAAGGTTTGAGGTTAAATTTTGTAGGTCGTTCGAAATTTGGCGGGAATTTGGACGGCAGATTCCAAGGTTTGAGGTTAAATTTTGAAGGCCGTTTCCGGCGATGCCCGAGTTTGTTTACGAAACGACCGGAAACAACCTACAAAACTTAACCTCAAAATCGATTTTTACGGCAAGATGGCGGCGCCCTAGGTGACAACAATGAACCAGCGGAACGTCCCTTGATGTGCCACTCTAAAGTTATAGCTCATTGGTTATAATATTGGTTGAATGGTTACTCTTGGTTAAGTGTGGTTCATCTAGCGTTCCTATTTAAAAAGAAAGAACCAAAACAAAACGGGCTTGATCAAAACTCTCTCGTTGCGTCTTTGTTTTGAACTGCGTCAGTTATTTATCGATTTATTTATTTGCTGTGCCATCTTCTGAAGATAGGCTCTTTTAATTCATATTCCGAAACCTGAAACTTGTGCCGCAGACATTCAACGGGTCAACAAGGCCGTGCCGGTGGTGTGGGGTGGGGGTAGGATGGAGGTGGGTTGGAGGTGGGGGATGTGCCCGTGTGGGTACCCTTGTCCCAAGGTTATAGGTTAAAGAGGTATGCTCATCTGACTTCGCGCCACAAAGTCAGTAGCGCGCAGTTCAAAATCCAGATCCAAGATGGCCGGAAAAGCAGAAAACATTGTATACTCTTTTCAGAAAACATTGGGCTCCGTCTCCACAAAAGCAGAAAATAGTCCGATGTTTTCTGGAAAGAGTATACAATGTTTTCTGCTTTTTCCGGCCATCTTGGATCTGGATTTTGAACTGCGCGTTACTGACTTTATGGCGCGAAGTCAGATGAGCATACCTTTTTAATCTATAACCTTGCCCTTGTCCCGGCTGGCATGCGGCACTCTCCGAGTCGGAAAAACCAGGGTGGACAAGCAAAAAAAAACATAGTTTGTGCGGCAAAATGCGGGAGGCGATCTGTAGAGGGCAGCAAAATTGATATCATGATTATCAGGCTATACCGTCCCTCTCAGGATACGTCGGCTTGGCCCTGCAGGTCAAAAAACTCAAGATTCGACGGGTTTCAGGTTATACCTCACAATCAGTGGAACACAAGTAACCGGCGGGCCGATCATTTATTACTTCATCGTTCGTTAAACTGATCGTTAAGACTGTGTATGAGTGATTCTATTGGTTGAATATTGTAAAACTTAGCCGTTGCTATTGTAACCATCGTTATAGTCACCGTTTTTTAAAGGTTACTCATGAATAGCCTTCATAAAACGAGACTCTTAACGAGGGTTACCATAGCAACAGCCAAGTTTTACAATTTTCGACCAATAGCATCACTCGTAGATAGTTTTAACGATCGGTTTAACGATAAAGTAAATGATCGGCCCGCAGGATCGGAGGACCAAACCGTTTCGTTTCGATGGAAACACCATTCGTGGTTTTCCGAGTTTTCCGAGTTTTCCGTTGTGGTTCATCGTAGTTCGTTGTGTTTCAAATCAACAAATTATCCCATGTCGTTCATCCAAACTAAAACTGCCGTTTTGTAAAACTTATAGTCTATTTTTTAATTCACCGATGATTCCACTGGTTCCCAAAAATATTACACGATTCAGCTCAACATAGTATGACAAAATTTAAACCAACAGTGTTTCAATCGGCAGACGAAAATATACTGCAGATCGGAGTATCGTCGTGGTTGGACGTCACAAGTTAGTGACCTGGACTGTACGATCTTTTTGACATTCGAGGGAATCAGCGATTAAAAATCACTAATCACTAATTTTTTGACAAAAATTTCGGCGGAAGTAAATTTTTCGAGGATTTTGAGAAAGAAAACGACGTGATACAAGTACACGCGTTCGAAATTTGATTCTAGAAAGCGATAAAAATACAGGAGAGTTACGTTGCGAGTAAGAGAGATAATTGAGTTCTTCGGTAAAAAGGCGGATAACACGGCGCTCGTACTCAAAAGTCTTAATTTTAAAAGGTTATTACGTGATGATGAAGTGTTGGAATGGGTTCTGACGATTCGACTACTCGCTCAGGTTGTTATTAGATAATAAAGAAAACTCAATTTTCCTCATCAGAGTTTCACGCAATAACAATTTGAGACCAGAACCTTCGAGCTCGAGCACATTCTCTGTTTTATCCGCCTTTTTATCAAAGAACTCCTCAATTTTGGAGCGCTGATGGCGAGTGATTGCATGCCAATGAGTACAGCGCCGCGCCGTTGGCTAAACGAAGTCGTTCATATTCTGTGACGTCGCGTCGCGCACCGTCGCTAAACCGTCTATTACCGATTAGTGAAACGCTACTAAAACTTTAATGCATATTTATATCGTCATAATTCGGTCAACAAAAATTCCTATTGGATGCAACAATGAGGGAGTGACGTGTGAACTGTATGTCCGTCCGTCCGCCCATCAGCTATCCGTTTCGTCCACTCTATGCAATCGGAATGGAGTGGAGTAACGGTGGCCCGAAAATAGTGGTGGAAAAAATCTGCCCTTGTATCCCTCTTCGGGAGAAGACGGGTTTGAAGAGGGTGGAGAGATTTCGGGGAAGGAGGAGTGAATTGAGAGAGAGAGGGAGAGAGAGAGAGAGAGAGAGAGAGAGAGAGAGAAAGAGAGAGAGAGAGAGAGAGAGAGAGAGAGAGAGAGAGAGAGAGATAGGGGGGAAGAGAGAGGGAGAGGTTTCTGTATTTACACTTTCGGGCGTCGCGACGCAGCGGGTTTGCCCGCCTCAGTGGGTCAGTGGCTGACCCAGTGCGCTCGGCGACCGACCAAGAAGGAGGGGAGGGGGAGGACCACGGGTAGAGAGTTGGGAGAGGGAGGGGAAGGCGCTTAAGGAGGGAAGCCACACCCTACCAGGCTCGAATGCTATTGATCGCCCCCGCCCCGCGCCCATAGGCAACACACACAGCACCGCTGCCATGCTAGTAACGGGCACACAGATTTCATTTACCCCCGCGCCCCCTTAATACACCTTGCCGTCTTAACCCCGTCGGTGTTGCCATCCTGATTCCATTTCCTTTAATTAAATTTAATGTTAGTTTTAACTCTGGTATGATAATGATATAATTAAAATGGTTTCAAAGATTATGTGAAATATAGATAAAATCAGCTCTCAGAATGTAATGGGTGAATTTTATCCTTTAACTGTTTTCCGTACCATGCTCGAATATAGAGGTAGGGTTGAAGGTGAGGATAGTGTGGATAGTTCCCCTCCCAAAATCCCCTAAAGATAATTGTTTGCTCGAAAATAACATTTTTTTTTTTTTAAAAAACGGCACTTTTTGAAGAGGCAGAGTTTGCAAAAATAATAAAAATGCATGAGTGTCTATAATGGCCGCTTCGCAGCCATTAGTGGATTTTTTTTTTTGTTAATAATTTAACTAACTATAATTTATTATAATAATATTAAGTTAGTATTTTTTTCTTACTTTCTGAGCGTATATCCAACGAAATACAATTTGAATTGCATTAGACAACGAAATAAATCAATTTATTACATCTCATTATAGATATTAAGCTTATTTCACCGTTTCAAATTTCTTTTAGGCCTCCTCTGTCTGGTCACGGTAATAGTTATCATAATTATATTCCTCGTTGTGAAAGAAGATGTTGACTTCCCTGCTGAGACACTCTCGGCCAGTTTTCGAATTTATCGCTGAAGACTCTGTATGCTCACATTTTGGAGATGAGGGCCACTTTCAAAGTATATTTGACTGAATGATGAGTTCGAAATCTCATCACAGTCAGATTGGAACCGGAACCGACAGTAAATAAGCTTAATGACGTTACAGAAATCAACAGTAAACAACCGATGAATGTTATATTCAAGATCTTGGTTATACTAATCGGACATCAGCTGTTAAGCTGCAATCTATAAATAAATATATACCGTTCAATTCAACAATGAATGTTGAAAAACAAATTAAACTCGCCTAGCTCAACTGAACTGAGAGTGAAACTAGAGCTTCCAGAAAAGTAGGCGCTTCTAGACCATAATCTTTGGCGAATCTTCAATTTTCATTCCTTCAAATCAAAGTATATAAAGCTTGCCCCGACTTTAAAATTCTGATTTGATTTGATTTTTTTTTCTTCAATGAAATGCCAACATTTGAATTCATTTTAATAAATTTTCATTTTGCAACAAGAGAAATAATGTTGGCGAATTCCTGACATTATCGGTCAAGGTGCGCCTGAACACTTCTGAAACGACCTCTATCTGCTGTTCGATTCAACCAACATATATTCATGAGCACTTCAACTTCATGCCCCTGATTTTCGCTTAGAATCAAGCATTTTCATGGCCATTCCACTCATTGCCAGAAAAAAATTTCCATCATAAAACATTCAAAAACAGACGGTTCCATTGCGATACCAACTGTCAATAAAGACGCAGTATACTTATCGCACAATTTTGATCTCAACATTTATAGCTCTTCTAATTTCTGCGTAACAAAGAATTGAAATTATGTGAAATATATTATAGTAAACGGTTATGTTCGTGTTTGGTACTTAAAGGTCAATAAGAAAAATGCTTAAGTCAGCTCCGTACCGCACCAACATCTAGATAGGAACATATACAGGGTGTAAAAAAAAAAAGGAGCAACTCCGAATAACTCGAGAACGGGTTAGATTTTGTAAACCGCTAAAATACGTGTTCGCTTATATTCAGGGGGACATCTTTTCCGGGGGGTCTCGTCTCTTTAGCCCCCCCCGGGGGGGCGGGGGTGGGGGCACACCCCCCAAAAATCGCATTTCTCTTATGGCACCCCCCTTTTTTATTTTTTATGTGAAAGTACACTAAAAAAAAAGAACTTTGGCGCAAACCGCATGTCAATCGGTTGATTTTTCACTGAATGGCAAGTGATCAAAGTTTGAAATGGACCAATATTAAAAAAAAATTTATCTCCAAGTAGGAGCGGCGCAATTGACTGAACTTTGCACCAAAATGTGCCAAAATGAGTCTTCTTTGGAGTGAAATTCATCGATTTATGAATGATTTCAAATTTCGACCTATTCCAGCAACTTTTAGGACACTCTCGATTTCCGTGCTCGGCTGGTTGCGTCACGCCGGATTGAAGGGACTTTTTACTTTTGCCATTTGCATTTTCGCAGTTTGGCTGCTTTAAAGACACAAAAAACAAAACAAAAAGTGTACTATCTGGTTGTCTACAGTAAGATGGAATTATTTATTACCTTTTGTGTCCCTTTTGTGTCGCACAGTGGCGCATCGAGCCGCATCTCCAGGTTAGCCGGCCCGCTTGGAGTTGCTGTGGATTTTGATTCTCAAAAAAGTCAATAAAGGGACACAAAAGGTAATAAGTAATTCCATCTTACTGAGATAACCAAATAGTACACTTTTTGTTTTGTTTTTTGTGTCTTTAAAGCAGCCAAACTGCGAAAATGCAAATGGCAAAAGTAAAAAGTCCCTTCAATCCGGCGTGACGCAACCAGCCGAGCACGGAAATCGAGAGTGTCCTAAAAGTTGCTGGAATAGGTCGATATTTGAAATCATTCATAAATCGATGAATTTCACTCCAAAGAAGACTCATTTTGGCACATTTTGGTGCAAAGTTCAGTCAATTGCGCCGCTCCTACTTGGAGATAAATTTTTTTTTAATATTGGTCCATTTCAAACTTTGATCACTTGCCATTCAGTGAAAAATCAACCGATTGACATGCGGTTTGCGCCAAAGTTCTTTTTTTTTTAGTGTACTTTCACATAAAAAATAAAAAAGGGGGGTGCCATAAGAGAAATGCGATTTTTGGGGGGTGTGCCCCCACCCCCGCCCCCCCGGGGGGGGGGCTAAAGAGACGAGACCCCCCGGAAAAGATGTCCCCCTGAATATAAGCGAACACGTATTTTAGCGGTTTACAAAATTCTAACCCGTTCTCGAGTTATTCGGAGCTGCTCCTTTTTTTTACACCCTGTATACATACTGAACGAAAAGGTAAAGGTAAAAAGGTGGGGGAAAAACACAAAAGTAGATGAAAGGTACTGCAGGCATAGGGGGAAAAACCAAAAAAGTCTTTGTTGCATTAATTTTTCAAACTTTTACAACGTTCAATAAGAATTAAGAAACCAAATAAACGCTCCATATGCACCACTTTTTTTCTCCCCACCCATCTTATCTAGTATTCCTATTTTCTCAGTATTTGGTATCCTCTATAATGAAGTATAAGCTGCACCGCATTAGCGCCAGTGGCGTAGCGTGCAATTGGCAACGTTGTATACTGTCCATTTAAAGATATGAAAAAGGTCGAATGTGAAGGTTTTCACCGAACACCCAATAGTTCGATCTTTTCCCATAGGTTTAAATGGAAGCAATAGAACGTTACAAGATTGCACGCTACGCCACTATAGCGCAACTGCCGCAACTTGACAATTCAGTTTCTTGGTTTTTATCCTACACCCTTTTGATGAATTAATTTGAAATACACATCAATTTTAAATGTGTGATGAAAGTAGGCTCCGTTTGACTTCCTTTTTTTTTCCGATCATCGATTGCGGAACTCTTGATTTGAAAGGATTTGACCTCAAGTCTACAAGTGACTCTTCCTGACCAAGGGAAATTCACTCGGAACAAATTTTCTGAAGAGCGAAGAAACGAAACTCGGGTCAGAATGTTTAATTTTCGTTTTA
This sequence comes from Trialeurodes vaporariorum, assembly GCA_011764245.1. Classification (NCBI taxonomy): domain Eukaryota; kingdom Metazoa; phylum Arthropoda; class Insecta; order Hemiptera; family Aleyrodidae; genus Trialeurodes; species Trialeurodes vaporariorum. The sequence goes on from VMOF01000388.1 coordinate 36,111,847, forward strand.
ATCTGCAAAATATTCCATTTGCGATTATTTGCACCCCAAATCGCGAAGAAACGAGATTACCTCCTACCGCGAAAATGCCTTCAACCCACCTTTAAATAACACTTTTCAAAGTATTTCGGCAAAACGTAACCTCATATTTTGTGAAAATAATGGTGCAGTTACAAGGGTTCAGAATGGGGCTCTTGCGAACTTTTGCTACACGGGAATGAAGAGTTGATTCTTGCATAAAAACCTGTAAAAATGACGATGAGTACACTAAAAAATCGCGGAATTCACTCTCAGAATCGAGCTTAATGGCGGTTCGACGCAGGTATCCTGGGAGATTCCTATCTAAATTGAGACATACCTCTGTGTTTCCAAAGAGAAAGTGACATATTAGATAGGAATCTCCCATGATACCTGCGTCGAACCGCCTTTACGATCTTGCCATTTATGTAGTTATGTAGGTTTATTACTGAATTTCAAACTTTCCAGTGTGATTTTCGTGGTTTTTGCTTGTTTTTACATCAAAATGGACTATTCATTTGCTCACAGCAAAAGTTTGCAAGAGCCCCATTTGGTGTTTTTTTATTCTGAAAATTAACGTGTACTTGATGCGCTGGTGATGAATTTATACCGTGGTAAAAGTGCTCCGTGAAGTTCCATGACCACAATTCTGTGGGTCATTATTATTTGTCCATATTATTTCATGGAATTCCGAGGGCCGGATTTCATGAAATTAGATGGAAAATATTGTATGGAATCCCATGAAATATGGAAAAATAATAATTGCCAACGGAATTTTTAGTCGTGGAACTTTACGGAACACTTTCACCGCAGGGTTGTTTCAAGCTATATTCTTCGCTAGGTTGAATTAAAATGACCCGAGGAAATTATGTTTTTCCAAAAAATTTCTTTGTCTACGATTTGGACGATGAGTGAGATAGAAGTACGTAAGAGTTACGTGTTAGTGAGAGAGGTAGTTTGGAACGATTTACGAACTTTTTCACCTGATGACGTCTTCACCTAAAGCTGCCTATTCGAAAAAGGTCCATTGCAATAATTGTAAGCAGCGATTCGACAACGTGTGGATCAGTGTTGCCATGTTTAGGTAGAAACTGTCGACTCCTCCCCTTCCCCCACCCATTTGACTCATGACATATTTTTGGATTTTCTGAATGATCTGGCAACGTCGACACAGACCGTTTGCGCCAACCGCGTCACTCATAAATACTCCTCACCCCTCCTCACCCCTCCTCACCACTCCTCACCCCTTCCCCGGCGCCATAATCTTCGTTTTCTTCGTGTTCTCCGCGCTCGGAATACTTTAGAGGTTATGCCACCCGCCGCACACACATGTATCATTCGTTAATTACCCGCTCCTGCATTTTCCTCTGTCGTCTTGCCTCTTGCCTAGTCCGTCCCTTTCCCTAGAGGTCCTTTCTAGCCTGTCATGGTATGGTGAGGCCGCGGCGAGCCAGTTGAATTTATTCTCTCTCACTGCCAAAACTGGTATGAAAGTAAGGACGCTACACCTTGTGCGATATACCAACATTAATGCCTTTTAAAGGAAATCCTAAAGTCATGTTTTTTTTGTTTTTTTTTTTTTTACCTCCAATTTATTTCGGAAAAGTACGTATCATAACGATTCGTGTCTTGACGGTGAAGTAGAAGGAAGGCAAACTCGTCGCTATTCTCTAAAAAAGCATTTTCCTGGGCGCGGGTTCATCTCAATTTTCTATCCCTCCGCCATCGTAATTAATTGTATCGAGTCACTACGATAGTACGACGTGTGTTATTCTTGTGGGTGATATATCTTCCAACTTGTCATTCCGATAGAAACCCTCACATCTTTTTGGGAGTTCACCGATGACTTCCTGAGCTATCGAGCGCACACTGGAGAGATTGAAGCAAGAGGATCAATACTATACTTATTGAGTAAGGAAATAGTTTGGCTTACCAGTACCGGACGAAAGCCCGCTAGTCACAGAACTTTGTTACGGATACACCTGCAACCGCTAACCGAAGCATTATTTGGCAGAACTTGAGCTATACAGGGTGTTTTTTTCTTTATCTCCCCCCCCCCCTGTTTTTTTTCTTGCTAATTGAGCTAAAGAATTGCGGTTTGGACCAAACTTCATCATTTTCAATGAATTTTCTTTTTTTGGGCTCAAGCCCCCCGCCCCCAGCCCCCCTAGGGGCCCCCTCAGGAGGGCTATCTCAAAAATTTCAAATAGCAGCCCCTATCTTGTGATACATTGTTCAAAAAGGCGTAAAATTCTAAGACTTTTGGCGCAAACTGGAAGTTGATATCGTTTTTCGTTTTCGATGCATCGAATTTCAAAGTTCGATTTGGACCCATTTTCAAAAAATCATTACTACACTTTGGAAAGTTGGAATTAAAAAAGCTATGGGTCCAAAATACTCTATATAAAGCAGGCACTTTTCAGATAACGAAATGGATTTAACAAAAAGTTAGTCCAAATTTGATTTTTGAGCCCCCAATTTTTTTTAAAAATTTTGCCCCTAAAAGGGCCTTTCTCAAAAATTCCCTTGCACGACCCTTATTGGATGATACGTCGATCAAAAAAGCATAACAAGCTAAGCATGGCGCAATCCAGATATCGATATCGTTTTTCGTATTCGAGATATCGAATTTTGAAGATATAGATGAAAATTGAACTTTTAATATTCGATGTCTCGAATACGAAAAACGCACCATGCTCAGCCTGTTATGCTTTTTTGATCGACCTATCATTCAATAAGGGTCGTGCAAGGGGATTTTTGAGAAAGTCCCTTTTAGGGGCAAAATTTTTAAAAAAAATTGGGGGCTGGGGGGGGGAGAAAGGGGAATCGCATCTTCGAAACTACGAAACCTAGTTAGAAACCAGAGGCATCCTTGTTTTCAGCTCACCCTGTACTTTCATTTTCTTAAGCTAAAAATCACCTCATATTTCAGACCTTTCTTCTTCGTCATACAATTTGATATTTTTAGAAACAAAGAAAGCTTAAAAGCCTGCTGAAAATATAAGTGAAAAAAAAATCCTCCTCCTCTGCTTGATGTTTTGAAGGGGGAAAACACCTTGATGACGCGAGGATTAGTAAAATTACCAACTAATACCAACACATACTTGTTGATTCGATTTATTTGTTTATGCTGGTAATAAATGCTTGCAGTATTGCCGAGTAAACTCACATTTATTGTATTCGTGGTCTGAAAGAGACTCTTTCTTGACTTTTAGAAATAAATTCAGCTACCCCTCCGTGGACGTCCGTTAACAAGGAGGTAATTAAATTGTCGGGTCCTGACAACATCCGGGCGATATTTTTCGATCGCGTGAGCACTGATCCTGTTTGATCGTTTCATTTTTACGATCGCGACAGCCTCGTCGCTCGACTCGCCACGCCACGCTTTGCACTGCAAGCAATGGGAAAAAGTGAATTGTTTTGAGGTTAAAAAAAAAAAATCATTTGTAAAATCACATGAAATTGCTTCAGTGCCGTCGTATGCAAATTTGCAACACTACATTTTGTCCTTGCATATAAAACTTGCATATTATTTTTACAAAACTTCCAGGATTAATTTGCAGTGACTTTCAATGTATATTAATTACAATCATTTTCTCAAAAAACACCATAATAGAAAAAATGGAAAAACGTAAAATTTTCTGGTCCAGCGAAATGGTACGTGCTGAAAAATCCCAAAATTGGTTTTGAGCAAAATTGTCATCATTTTTTCAATACTGTCCATAGAAAACACAACAAGAGGGCCATTAACGACCCAGTGGGCGTATGTGGACTCACATCTATACCTAACTATCAAACGTACGAGTAGATTAACAAGAAGAAACCAGCCTTTAAACTTCTTGTATAAATTCCAATGATTCGAACTTCCTCAATATTGGCCACTAAATTGATCAAATCAGCCCTTTGGGTGGCACCGCACTGTAATCCTCGAACACCATCAACAACGTAATTCAGTTTTTATACATCCATCTTTCAATTTATGTAATTGCTATGAAATTTTTATTGACACTGAGCAGCTTTTGCCATTTAGTTTTTTTTTCTTTTTCATGACTATAACATATTACCTACCATAACTGATCTATAATCTACTTAACAAGTACAGTTTGGGAAAAAATGCTCATATATTTACGAAGAGGCGATCGGCGTGCTTGACGATTCAAACACTCTTCAGGCGCAATGCGACCGAAAAGTGTCGAAAGATGTTATAGAGTTATATAGTTTCAGATTATTTTGACAAAATAACTATAATGCCATAATTAGCTCAAGGGCAATTATCAGCGTCGTTTTTAGTTCGAATTTAGGATAGCGTGGTGGGGTCGGAAACCTTGTCGACCTTTTCAATGACACAGTACTCTGAGCGTGGTCTTGTCATTTGAAAAGATCGATATTTTCTTCCAACCGTTTTTCCAAGCTTGATTTAACCAATGAGCTATAACTTTAGAGTATGGCAGCGGGCTGGCCCACCTTGTGCCACACAGGGTAGAAGGAATCCCGGGAAAAAGCGGAATTTGGACGGCAGATTCCAAGGTTTGAGGTTAAATTTTGTAGGACGTTTCCGGCGGTGCCCGAGTTTGTTTACGGAACGACCGGAAACTACCTACAAAACTTAACCTCAACTTCGATTTTTACGGCAAGATGGCGGCGCCCTAGGTGACAACAATGAACCAGCGGAACGTTCCTTGATGTGCCACTCTAAAGTTATAGCTCATTGGATCTAACCCGCCGTGCTTCACGCTGAGCGTAAATTGCACAAGCATGGGTTTCACTGACATGAGGGCGAACAACAAGTGATGAATGAGAAGAAGGTTAGGATGATTTCACAGACTTTACGTCCATTTTTTTGACGTCCACGGGCTTTACGTCCACTGTTTTCATGCCCTGGTAAAAATGTTCCATGACCAATTTTACATGGAAATAGATTTCCATGGAAATTGCTCAAATTTCCATGGAAACTGAGTATTTTTCCATGGAAACCACGCATATTTCCATGGAAAAAGGAGTGTTTCCATGGAAATCGCTGTCGTTTCCATGGAAAAATACTCAGTTTCCATGGAAATTTGAGCAATTTCCATGGAAATCTATTTCCATGTAAAATTGGTCATGGAACATTTTTACCAGGGATGTCCACTGCTGTAATGTCCACCGCTATAGACGTCCACAGAAATGACGTCCACTAACATATGTCCACTTATGTTGTTACGTCTACCGAGCTTTATTGCTCCACAATTCAATAACACCATAAAATTAATACAACACAACAATTAATACAACACAAATCACAGAAGTTTAAGTGTTACTTACTTTGGTTTAAGAAAATGATTCTTCTTAAGAAATGTGAGGATTGAAGAGTGAGATATTGATGTTGCATTTGACCGATGAAAGTTCACCGCTAACTATGTTCAACCGATCTGGATATCTCAGGTGACTCAAATAAAGATTCACCTGTCCAGATCAGTTTCATACTTAGCTGGGAGGTATGTTTGATTCCATCGCATCACAGATAAAAATAATGTCGCCACAAAATATAATAAAATAGCTTGAAACCTGACTGTTTTTGTGTAGGTATGATAGATTTCTAGGCTAACCTGATAAGGCACCTGAGGCTTCTCAGTCACTAACGCTATGAATTCGGTTGAAATTATTGTTGTAATTTTAGGGGTGATCTGATGAGGCTTTTTGAATCGTGTTTCAGGGTCTGTCTTCTGGAATTTATTTTGAAGAATTTTGGGCTCATTTGAAGGAATTTTAAGCGTATCATGAGGAATTTTTTGGCTTATTTCCAGAACTTTTTAGACTCATTTGGAGTACTACCAAGGCGTATTATGAAGACCACGCCAAAATTTGACAAAAACTGTGCTATTTTTGACCACCATTAATTATTTTGGATCAGCAGAGTTCCTTCGGCTACAATAGTTCTAATATTATAAAACCTGGCAACCGTGTCCAGTTCTCTGACCCGACACGCGACTAACGGTGTGACAGCTGAAGCGGTTGCGCGACAAGGGAGACTATTTAGAGGGGGGGGGGGGCAAAAATGCGTAAAAGTCGCGTCGCTAATAACACAAAGACGTTCGCGTGTTTCAATTTAGTTTAATTAAAGGTGTGTTTGCAGAAGTCATTCCTCTTCAACCTCTCCCAATCTACCATTTTCGTACTCCTGCCACCACCTCAGCGCATCCGTGCCCGCCACCGTTCCCCTCCCTCCTCTCGTTCAACCACCTTGCGCCTCCTTCCGCAACGCCCCCTCCTACCACGCCTCAACACACCCGCGGACAAAACTCAAATAATCTTTCGATCACCTCTCAAGCCTCGACTCGACTCTAGCCCCGCCCGCCCGTAGTCAGCAACTAGTATCGTTGCAGCTAGATACATGGTTTTCAGAATTCCTTTCCATCTCCCTCCTATCACCTCTCATCCAGCCCCCCCCCCCCCACGAGAACCTTACCACCGGCTTCCTCCAACTAGCCCTTTTGACTTTCGGCTCTACTGAAGTAGATCACACACCAACCTTTGCTATGCAGTATGCAACGGGATCTACACTCGTGGTCCGCTGACTGGTCACTGGTGGTCCGCAAAGGTTCATCCAAAATTGTCCGCATTTTCTCGTTTTTCGTGCGAAAGCGGCAACGCCTAATTTTAAAATATTTTTCTTTATTTTTCAAGGTGGAGAAAAGAAGTATTTCCCTTGCTATGGATTCAAATGTAATCAAATTATGAATTCGAACCCTCAATTTTTGTGTGCAAATTTTGTTTCAAAATTGTCGTTGTCCCCCCCATTTTTGTCAAAATTTAATATGTTTTTGGAGTCTAAATTCAAAAATGCTGCAGTGACTGGTAAAGGCTGAGACCACTCCTCCTAATAGTGACTTGTAAAAAGAAAAAAAAAGTCGTTGATTTTTCGATTATGGCACGCGGCCTCTTCACTTGTGGCTATGTAGGTGGTCCACGGCCAAAATGAGACCTATAAGGACTTTTACTGAATGAATACCGAATGATCCGGACTGATTCGAATCAGGGGGTAGTTTTTGATTGTCGCAGCAAAGCCTAAATATTGCATCCAAGTTGATAAGTTCATGAAGCTTTTTCGAAGAGGTGGGGCTTCGATAGAGTTCACAGAAAAATAAACTGAAAAAACCTCTGACAAAACCTTTGGTAGAAAAATGACCCAGGAAAAGACTTAAGTTGAGCCAGCCAAATCATTGATTCACCCAGCAAAACCTGTTTAGTTAGACGTTCAAAACCTTTGGTTAGCTCATTATTTACTGGGTCATTTTTCTACTAAAGGTTTTGTCATCGCTACGACGAAACTAAAGCGTTTTATCAGTTGTTTCTGTATTCTTGTACTATTTTATAGTACATATTTACCTCCGAATATTTCAACCTTTTTTATGATTTTAAATGGACCAAGTGCAACGTTGCCAGCTGGGCCGTAGCTACCATAGGGCAAGCGGGGCATTGCACCGGGCCCCCCGACCTTGAGGGGCCCCTAACGGACTTCGGGACTAAAAATGTTGAGGCTAAACTGATTATATGTGCAGACCAAACTAGTTCGGCTTAAAATTCTCTAGGCCAAACCGGTCGGGCCTAGGACAAACTAGTTTGGCCTAAAATTCTCCAGGCCTAAATGAATCTCCTTTAAAAAAAACAGTTCGGCCTAAAATCGGGTTTATCCTATAATTTATATATTGTGCTCCGTGTGCCTAACAAATGCAGAAGAGCGATGGTGCTTCTCTTCTTAAATTTGAATGAGTGAAGGCGCAGGGAAAAGAGGAAAGGAGGGAGGGAGTGAAAGAGAGAGAGAAAAAAAAGAAAGAGAGAGAGAGAGAGAAAGAGAGGGGGAGGGAGAGAAAAGGAGAGGGAGAAGTAAGTTCGGATGAGGAGAAGGAAAGGAGGATGCCAATATATAGTTTCAAATTAAAGCTCACTCCCGGGCCTCGTTCCACTGCAACAGAATTGATACGTTAATATTGTTTAAGAAGTCTTTGCACTCGAGTTGACTTAAGTTTCGAAATTTAGTCGATCGATGCCGATAGTCTGAATAATATAGCTCTATTAATCGCTTCGACGCCTCAATTGTGACCAAGCTAAACAATATAAACTTCAAATCGGATAGCGTGGATGATCCATTAATCTGTAATGGATTTTTCAAAACAGGCGTTAACGTGTTTAAACTTTGAATGTAATGGAGAATCCAGCAATTTCTGTAATTGATTGTTTCTTTTTAATCAGAAAGAGGTAACTCCTGAAAGGTGATATCGATGTCTTCTTCATTTTGAAAGCTCTTAGGAATGTTGCTCATCAGGGGGGTTTTTTTTTAACACGCAGTAATGTGTGTGACCGATTTGATTTTACTGTACAGTTCATTGAGAAAATTGCCTCTAAAGACGACCCTCTCCCCGCTCTCGAGACCGCGTAATTCAAATTTCATATACGGCACGATAGCGGACTTGCTGCCTCCGGGTGGCCTTTGAAGTGGCTGCATACAGACCTATCAAGGCGCGCGAATACATAAATCCAATCCATAAATTGTAGTGGAGTTCCCCTGCTTGTTTTTTTTCTTCTTTTTTTTCAGCGGCTGAAATTTGCGGATTTTATGCTCCATACTCAATAATTACTGTTACATAGAAATTGTGTGTAATAGGCCTATTTCAAGATTAATTTGTGAAAATTTCAGTAGATAGACCGCAAATGCTCACGTTTCCTTATTCAGCGAAATATATCAGCCAACTTTCTAGAGGGCTTTAAAAATTTACTTGCAGATATATACGTAGCTTACAATTGAAACTTACACAGTAAGACTTATTCCCATATCAACTTTTCAAATTTGCATAAAATGGATCTCCTCGGGGGGCTCTCTCATACACTGAATGTTTCGAACAGGTACAAGCTTGCACTAAGAACTTGGAACTGTCTTAAAAGCAAATTATCTTGTTTTTGAATTGATTTAGAAGTGAGGTCGAGCACTATAAAGTTTCAGAAAGGGAATTGAATTTTGAAGAAAGTTTACTAAGAATAATTATTAATTTCGCCAGCTATGTAATGACTTGAAAATTTAAATGGATCGGAAATCACGATGTATTCGTAAATCAAAATAGATTTGGAGAATGGAGTTCTGGCAAGATTTTTCTGTCGGCAAATGGACTATCAATTCTTATGTAAAATATTGTCCTTAATATATGTTAACTTCGCATTTCAATTGGGAGAGTCGGGCATATTCCGTAAGTCCCGACAGGCTCGAAAGAGGCGCAATTTCCTCAAGCTTCAAGTTGGATGGACGATGGTCGCCTTTGTATCGATTCAACTCGTCGAATCAAAATCCGAGTCTTTTTTTTCTATCTAATTATTGTTCTAAATTCTTAAATCGTCCGGTTTACTAGCCGTCGAAAATTAGTATTTTATGGTGTCCCTTGGAGATCACAATCTGCATGACAGTTTTTCGACCATCTGAAATACACCGAGGGAAAAGTTCTGGCGAAAACAGCAGTGCCAAAAATTAAAAAGCCTATAGTCTTCGAAGAGAAATTATGGTATCTCTGAATATAAAGTCTGGGCGAAAAGGCTAGGATTTTTCCATGCCAGAAATTCTACTTGAGACCACATTTGTTGTTTTGAAATTGCAAGAAATTATACGTACATCTTCAAAAGCTCTTGCTATTTTAAAAATAATTTCCGGTGATTTTAAGTAGAGTTTTTGGCTTGAAAAAATCCTTCACTCTTCAATAAGACTTTCCGTTTAGGAATAATCACCACTTAGGCACTTTTCTGGGACTATTTATTCATTTTCGCCAGAACTTTTCTCTCGTGTGGTGTAATTCTACAGGCTTAAAGGATGTCACCATGGGTCGACTTTATCGTGTAAATTTGACAACCTTGAAATGAAACTCTCTTAAAACTCTTGCTCTATAGTGTCGCGCATGGAGCGTTGAGAGCTTAACGCTAAAATTCTTAACGCGCGCCGAGCCGAGCCGAGCCGGGTAGAACATAATTATAAACCGAACCAGGGACCCCCGATTCAACCGCCATAAATTGAGGAGTAAACAGTTTTGCTCGTCTTCTGTTCCTCGCCTCTCGCTTGTCTAGACTCAACTTCACAGCCTTTACCCTTACCTCTAGTTCTCTACCTATATTCTCCTTGAACGTCAAATTTGCCTTTGGCGCTAATTTATAAAATGTTTTAAAAGCTCCTTGTTTATGCACGTACCTATCAACCGCTTGCTGCCGTTGTCAAGCTTCCTTTAACCCTTCACTGCATCGTAGGTCATACAAGCAAGGCTGTCGTTGTGTGTACGAAGGGCAGTGGCGGATCCAGCCCTCGCGAACGGGGGGGGCGAATTTTGGATTTTCGCCCCTAAATTACCCCCTTTTCTTGTTTTCGCTCTTGCTTTTCCCCTTCCTCTCCCCTCTTTTCCCACTTTTCGGGCCGAATGGGGGGAGGGGGGCGATCGCCCCCTTCGCCCCCCCCCTGTATCCGCCAATGACAAAGGGTGTCCCTAAAGTACCGAGACTGATTCTGAATATCTTCAAAATTAGACACAATTGATCGTGGTTATACGTACAAAAAATCAACTCATTTACTTTCAAAATGAGCTCAAGATGCGAGCACATTTGGTCAAAAATTGACAAAAATATAATATGACGGTTGGAAAAGAACTATTGGACCCGGAGTTTTTGAATAATATTTTCTAGTAGCAAAAAACGAAGCACAAAATTGGCCGATGCACATTTTCTAAGGACACGCGACATCTCTCCTCTATTTCTTATCAGAAAAATCTTGCGATCGGATTGCGCCGATTTCTAGTTGCTGACCCGTTAACATATGCGCTCCGCACGCGTCAGACTTCGGTTTTGCACAGTGCTCAAACTTATTAATTTCACATCTTCCCTGATTTTTCTTTTTAACTTTCAATATCTTCGAAGTTCAAATAATGTTTTATCAATGTATTCAAACGCAAGAAAATTTAAATCGCAACTGTTTTCTTTTTTGTTTTGTTTTTTGTTTGCCCCCCCCCCCCCCAATCGAATAAAATTTGAGTAAATCTTACTCAATGACGTGTTTTATTCCCGCCGTTAAATCTTTCACCTCACCTACTCAGCTTCCCATTTCTTTTTCTCACTTCCTTATACCTATATATTTGACTGACATTCGAACGTGGCGTGGAATGGAACTGTGGCGTAGCGTGCGGTTTGGCAACGTTGAAATACGTCCATTTAAACCTTTTAAGAAGATCGAACTATTGGGTGCTCGGTGAACACCTTCGCATTCGACCTTTTACATTAGTTTAAATGGACACATTACAACGTTGCCAGATTGCACGCTACACCACTGGAATGGAACACCAGCAAGCAGAAACCCTCCACGTACGACACCAGAGGAAACCCTAGATGAAATATGCGGAGAAGGCCGAGTTTCGAACAGGGCTGTCAGTTGGTGTGAGTTCGAGTCACTCATTCATCATACAGGGTGTTTTAAAACGGCGTACATTTTTCTGGTCAAATATGACTTTTTTCTTTCCCTATGAATATGGGTCTGAAAAAGCACCCCTTCTCCGCTAGAGCCCCAATAAAGATTTAAACAATTAGCGGTTTCTTTGTGGAATAGCACCGATAATTAAAATCCAAATGTTATAAGAATTTGTCAACTAGCTTTTTTTTACGTGTATATAGAATTCATATTGACCTTGCATTCGATCGTAACATCGAACCATAACATGCATAGTTTCGATTTAAATTTGTCGAAACTTTCCGAAGTTTAATTGAATTTTTAAACGAATAAACTACTCTTAATAATGTTTTTAAATTTTCGATCGAACAAAGTTATTAAATATATATTTCGACACTAGAAATTCCAAATTTTCGGAAAATTTGGTTCCGATCGTTGTCGCTCTTTCGAACGCACAGGCCGACGTATCATTGGGTTTGGGCGATAACTTCGTGATTCTAAAGACCAAAACATCCAAAACGAAAAGACCCCATTAATCTGATGCAGTGTTGCCATATGGAGTACAAATAAAATTAAAATAATCACTTTTATTGTGATTTTAGGTGGTCTTTGTGAAAAGCATTTGTTGTTCGCTTGTATAATATGTTATGTAAAAAAACCACTAGATCCTATACAATTTTGTTATTTTATCGACGAAAGTTAACCTCTTGAAAGAAGTATTCAAACCTGATCTGGCAACATGGATGCACCTTTTCACTGATACTAGGCACTTTTGTGGGGAATTGTTGAGGTTTAAATAACGAACTAAATTTTAGAAGACAGTAGCGCTACTGAGGTAACCTGAAAAAGGACTGAATTAATTCAGTCCTTTTTTCATCGCACCTTTTTCCAAGAAAATTAAAAATTGACCGAGCACGATTGGAGCACACGCAAACTCTTGAACCTCGGAAAAATACTAGTTAGAAAATTTCAATTGAATGTAAAGAAAACTTTTGTGAAAAATTTTGAACTTTCAAAACCTAAAATAACAGATAAACCACATCCTGGAAAAATGGCGTTTTTTAGGCTTTCGAACGATAAAAAAAAAACTGGGGATGTTTCGGCTTTTAGATACCGGAGGCATCAATTTGGGAGTCCCTGTTCACTAGCAGATCAAAAAAAAAGTCCTTCTCTCTCTTTTCCAATAAAAACGCATGTGCTAGAAAAGGATTTGAAGAGGAGGAGAAAATCACTTGACTGCCGCTGCTCTATCCTTTTTTAAAACACGCGTTTTAATGGGGAAAGAGAGAGAAGGACCAATTCCCGGATCTGCCAGTGTCCGTATTCAAGAAAATTCGGCAACGGTGAGAAGCGAGAAGTGAGAACGGAAGCAGAGATAAAAGTGACGGTAGAAATTTACGCACGATGAAAGATCGCGGGCCTCACGCGGCGAGAGAATAATCCGAAGATCATCAAATAGATGGAGGAACGAGGGGGGGGATGAAAAGAGGGGAGGAAAAATATGAGGACGCGGTGTTTGAATCTTATGAGAGAAGATGGAGAGAAAGGGGGAATAATGGAATGGAAGAGGAATAATGTAAGCCGGGCGGTCGTATTCCTCCAGCGCTATAACGTGCATCAACGCAACGATTGAAGGTTTCATGACCGTTGAAACGGAAGGCCCTTTCTTCCTGAGCCTATAATGTGATCTCACAACTAATTGAAAAAGGAAAGCGAACAATTGTCGCAGTGGCATCGAGAGGTATAGACTTTAAACATTGTGCGACCTCTTGATTGATATAGCTCACTGGGTAGAGATGGGAAACACGCGGACTGTGGAAGCGCCTGCAATTTATAAGTTATGCAATTCCAAGACCATCATGTACGAATAGTTATCTACTTTGACTCTTTATCACTTTGTGTTGTTCTCCGTCGTGATAGACTATGTCTTCCGGGGACCTACACTGTTACGAACGAATTTCACACCTTTAAAACATGCTATGCTGTATGGTCGAACCCACAAAATAAACTCGAAATCGGGTCACTAAGATTGAAAGACCACTTTTATTGATTCGAAAGATAGCGGCAGATGTAGTTGAATCCACATCGAACTCAATGTTCACAGAAACGCAAAGATTTCCTAACTTAAATCAATTTTTGTTTGAGTTGCCAAAAATTGAGGATTGTCGGAGCTAATGTAAAATTTCAAAGAGAAAACTGAAGCTCTTATCAAAATTAGGGAGACTTATAGATTACATAATTAAATTTTCGAAAGTCATGGAATTTCAAACTTAAAATTAAAATTTACTAAAAAGAAGGTATCAAGAATAATACAACATCATGTATGGTTTTTTCTTACTCTCAGAGATAAAAATCCGGAAGATAGATACCGTTTTTAGTTAAATTTTCGTAAAACTTTCGGTTTTTTCTCTATTCTTTTCGAACACTCGCGTTCAGATGGGCGCAGAGGAAGGAGGAAAAATTTCCGGACCCGCATCTGATATGCGACTCGCCGCTTCATACCGTTTAACATTTTCACCCAACCTTTCAGTAGAATTCTTAGTGGATATTGTTACGTTAAGCCCCAAATTATCCTACCTCACCGTAACTGTTGAAGCATCCTAAAAACTCTTCGTGCAACGCGATAATGGCAATTTTGGCCAACAAAAAGCTGGTTTTAACATGCGCTAAATGGAGGTATCCGATTGTATGGAATTACAGCTAATCCTTTTAATATGACCTCTGTAACATTCGCACTTAACGCTGGTTTTCCAAGGGCCCCATCTCCTTATTTCTCTAAGCTAATGTTAGGGTATTGTCACTATACCTGATGTTCGTACACTCTTATACGCATGGCTGCCGTTTTGCGTACTGTCAAACGCTAAAGAATTGGCACGCATTCAAGGATTCAAGTTAAGTGGCGAATCCTCGTGTAATCAAAGCAATCTTCTATTCTCCGTATGAATTCTTGACTGTCAAAACTTTTGCGATTGGTAGTACAAATGGGTTTATTGCACACTTTTACACATACCTCACACTTTTACTTTTGACACATAGCGTTATGGAGGGCGGATTCCAAAAACAATTGCGTGAAAATTACATTGGTCTCAAAAAAAGTCTCAAAATCCACGTGCAAACGGGGCAAAAAGTGGGGCGTAACACATGCATCACGAGCACCAAAAGATGGCCGACGACGGCAATTTATGTTGTTATGGTTAGAATCGAAACATCGGGGTAAAGTAAACAAACGTCTCTCTTTCGCGTAGCGCATTTCCTTCCATTATTTTTGATTACTACGGACACTACGGTGAATACTGGTGCTTTTTTATAATTATCATATTTTCACTTACTAATTGCTTTTAATTTCAAGCCTGTATACTGTAAAGCCTTCCATTATTATTAGGATTGGTGTTAATAAAAGTATTTCAATCAAATCAAATCAAATCAGTTCTCTGTCTCTCTCTCTCTGTCCCTCTCTCTCTCTGTCTCTCTCTCTCTCTCGCTCTCTCGCTCTCTCTCTCTCTCTCTCACTCTCTCTCTCTCTCTCTCTCTCTCTCTCTCTCTCTCTCTCTCTCTCTGTCTGTCTCTGTCTCTGTCTCTGTCTCTGTCTCTATCTCTGTCTCTGTTTCTCTCTCTCTCTCTGTCTCTCTCTCTCGCTCGCTCTCTCTCTCTCGCTCTCTCTCTCTCTCTCTCTCTCTCTCTCTCTCTCTCTCTCTCTCTCTCTCTCTCTCTCTCTCTCTCTCTCTCTCTCCTCTCTCTATCTCTATTACCCTAGTTGTATATTTGAACGTGCATACGTCTGAATGAAGCATAGACTGGGCCTAAATTCACGCGATGTTCTCTTCTTTTATACTTTTCTTGCTTTTTGATGTGTTCAAATGGAGAGAGAGTGAGAGAGAGGGCGAGAGGGAAGAAGAGAAAGATGACATATTCACGGATCCGCCTCAGGGCGTTCGAGGATCCATCTGTGAAATCTGGCAATGATGGTCTGTGGACCGACAAGACAGTGCAGTGGTCGCGGCAACCGTAAATATTTCAGCGGTTTTCTACTCGAATCGTGTTACCGCAGCGTCTTTGGACCAAGATTTTCAATACGGTGCCAAGTTGTGTGCTGTAAAGACAAGCAATTATTTGCATAATCTCGAACACCATAAAAGAAACATCAGCTTTTTTTTTGTTTTTTTTTTGTTTTTTTTTGTTTTTTAAAAAAAATGCCGCGAATATTATATGAGTGTTATTTTCACAAAATCATCTCATGGGAACAACAAAAGTGCATTGAGTTCAGTGCTATTTTTCCCCCACTTATATTAAGTAACTTAAAACTTTTTTTGTTGGTATTATCGTGATTTCAGGCGACAAAATCTGTAAAAACCAACCTTCAAAGTCACCGTTCGAAAACGGTCTTAAACAACGAGCTACATACCAATAGAGAGGATTTGTGGGACGTGCTTTTGAGGCATCACGGAGGCAGCGCGCCATGATGGAAATCTCTTGTGGACAGTTTCACACGGACTCGGATTGTTTGCCTCACTTTTTTTTAACCTAAACAACTTGAAAAAAAAATTGACGAATCCATTTGATTGGTCTTAAACGAAAACGATGGATCAGGTGATTTTGAGTGGCTATTTGAGCACAGAAATCGATTTATATGACTGTTTCTTTTGATTTGCAAGATCAACAAACTGAAACCTCTCAAAAACAAGTAAAATTTTCTCACCTAGATAGTTGCATCTAACTTCTGTGTCCAGATGGTTTTCCTACAACACTCGTACTTTCATTAAAAACCAATTTCCACTGAAGTAATTGCATTTTTTTAATTTAAAATGGGAAAAAAATCAGGCAAACAACTCAGAATCAAATAGTCTATGCTGCTCTTCTTTTTGCGATAGAACTTATAACATGTATTAGTCCCTCGACAATCATATCTACAGTTATAGCTCTTTAGTCTTAATGTTCCAATTCGAAGGTTACATGCGTGTTCTTTTGTTTCAAGTGTGAAACGTACGAGATGCATACCGATAGAGTGGTAGTCCATTCGAACTTTAAGCTGCGTTCTCTCTGAGAGGAATGAGTACCTTTATAATGATATCATCGTTATTTTTGTAGCATTTTACTTCAGAACTGATCAAATATTTGCCCACAGCGAAATCTTGCAAGAGTTCCATGTCATTGCGGTCCGTTTGGTACCAACCGAGATGTACAGAGGTTTGAAAATGTCATTGTATTAATTACGTCGATTTTTGGTTATTTTTACGCCTTCTTTCTTTTCACCACACATGCTACGCTTGCTTTCGGCTCGATACGATTGCAAATTAAACGTGAATTGCAACGTGACAATCTTGATTCTTCGTCAGTTGCAAGTTGCAACCACTACCGTCACATGTAATCTGGCACTACAGCATTTTGTCCATTTAAACTCATGTGAAAGATCGATTCAGCTGATTGAACTGCGCACCCTGACAGTTCGAGCTTTTTCATTGGTTTAATGGACAAATTGCTGCGTTACCAGATCGTACGTGACTGTAGCGGTTGCAACTGACCCTAGCCTCCTTAGTCCTTAGGGAGCGAAAAATATCTGTAAATGAGAGTGCAAAAATATTGAGTGGCAGACGCAAGGCTCGAATACCTTACCTTTATACTTTATTGGCAACCATCTACTTATCTCTCAATCCTATGAATTATACACACATTTCTCGAGTGCAAAACCACGTTTAATAAGTGGCGAGTCAGCGAGTGTCTAAATAAACAAATATCTGGAAGAGGTCGTATATATTAAGTTTGAAAAGCAAAGAAAGTTTTTTCGAGATGAAAAATTGATTCGTTCGTTGGGTGTTTTCCGATTCATGATTAATGAATGGTGCTCTATACAGGGTGTTGAAAAACTGTTCCCGAATATTTCAGGGGCGGATTCTACAAGTGAAAATAAG
The DNA here is from genome assembly GCA_011764245.1 of Trialeurodes vaporariorum. Taxonomy (NCBI): domain Eukaryota; kingdom Metazoa; phylum Arthropoda; class Insecta; order Hemiptera; family Aleyrodidae; genus Trialeurodes; species Trialeurodes vaporariorum. The sequence goes on from VMOF01000388.1 coordinate 36,129,199, forward strand.
ACCTATTTTTCCTATAAACATGCGTCCGAAAATGCCCCCCTTTTGAGCTACAGCCCCCCAAAGTTTTAAAAAATTTACGGTTTTTTTGGAATAGCGACCACTATTATGAACCAAATGTCTTAAAACTTGGTGTCCTCCTGTAATTTTACGTGTAGAATCCATTAATGACCTCGAAAAATTCAGGAATTGAGTCTAACTGTACTTTTTACGCAATCTTGTACCTTTAACGGCACGAATTTTATGTTACGGGTTAAAATTTTGAAGAATTATTAGCGAAATCAGATGCGAAAAACCCTTAGAAAGATTTTTGGTCCACCTTGTTTCTTTCGATACGACGCGTTTTAAGCGAGATAATCGCTGCACAGTGCGGAAAAGTCAGCGCTTTTACCATAGCGGCCGGCCCGTAGAAGCAGTGGAGAGGCGGGTTGCATACTAACTGCCGTTTTTCATGGTAAAAGCGCTGACTTTTCCACACTGTGCAGCGATTATCTCGCTTAAAACGCGTCATATCGAAAGAAACAAGGAGGACTAAAAATCTTTCTAAGGGTTTTTTGCATCTGATTTCGTTAATTATTCTTCAAAATTTTAACCCGTAACATAAAATTCGTGCCGTTAAAGGTACAAGATTGCGTGAAAAGTACAGTTAGACTCAATTCCTGAATTTTTCGAGGTCATTAATGGATTCTACACGTAAAATTACAGGAGGACACCAAGTTTTAAGACATTTGGTTCATAATAGTGGTCGCTATTCCAAAAAAACCGTAAACTTTTTAAAACTTTGGGGGGCTGTAGCTCAAAAGGGGGGCATTTTCGGACGCATGTTTATAGGAAAAAAAGGTCTTATTTTGACCTGTAGAATCCGCCCCTGAAATATTCGGGAACAGTTTTTCAACACCCTGTATAGAGTCGAGCGAAAAATGGTGTCGTTTCTTTCCGATTCTTAAAGTTTTAACCGTCATCTCGCCAACCTCCATTAATGTAACGAGTCTCAGTCATTATAACAATGTTCATTTTGTTCCTTTTGAAATTCACTAGGTTTGCTTACGGTGTCCTGAATAAATGGAAACTCTGACTCTAAAAATAAAAAAAAATAAAAAAATTTTTTAGTCTGTATTTTGTAAAAAGTTGAATTTTATCCAATTAATATTTACTTATTTATCTATTTATTTATTTATTTATCTATATATCTATCTATCTATCCATTTATATGTATTTATTTATTTGATGAAATGTGGCGCCAGCTATACGTGCTCTTGGTCTCGATAAAGCTCGGGAACACTGCGTTGACTTGACAGTGCCGCTAGAAACGCTGAATGAATCGTTTGTTAGTTCTCAGGGGCCCTCAGTCGATACGGTTAGACATACTTGCTCTCGTTATGACAAACTCCCATGTTTGACTAATTTAAAGTTTCAATTTAAAGAAGTGTCAGTCACGGAAGTAGAAGATGCGCTGAAGAATATAAATCAGACAGCAATGGGTGACGATCAAATCCCGCAATTAACATGATCTTGAGTGTTTCTGACGTTGTGTTACGGCCATCTTGGTACATATTTATAACTATTCTTTGAATAACGGAGTTTTTCCCCAAATTTGGCAAAAAGCACTGACTCGACCCTTGCCAATAGTTTCCTCTCCCAAGACAATCTCAGACTTTAGGCCTATTAGCCTTCTCTGTGCCTTGTCGAAGGCTATTGAGAAGTTAGTTCACTCTAACTCAATATGGTTGTCCCCTAATAAGGACCCAGTGTATGATCAGAACCCCCCCCCCCCCCAAGTCCATTGTAAGAACAGCATGAATATCGCTTGTCCTTAAGACTCAGGACTTCCAAATTTGGCTAGAAATTGAACAGATTTACCTTGAGTTAAATTGAAAAATGCGCATTACGATACGCAGAACGGCAGCTTCGCAATTATACTGCGTTCTGCGTTCTGCCTCAGCAGGGTAGAGCTAGTAAAGTTACCCTTCTCGGGGAATGACTCGATGTGGTGTTTATGTTATCTTTGATGTTCAACTTACACAGTATACAAGCGGAATAGTTCGGTATCTTTTTTCAAACAAAATATCTTATTGGAACGAAATATAAACTTACAAAGTCGACTGTTTTTTTAATTTTTTTTTTATTTGTTATTTTTTTTTATACATATATAGATATACATAGCCCAAAAGATCTGTGAATCCGCCTTCCTTCAGGAAAAAGACCGCCGTTTGATTCTACGCATCGCTGCAAATGTCCAGGCGAATTTAGGTACAGACAACAACAGAGTTGCCGCAGGTTACACATGAAAAAATTAGCCTACTTTCAGAGGCGTTGCGTGCACAAATTGACCCTAGGGAACTTTGGAAGTAAATGCGCGTAGGACACATGCATACAAGAAATTGCCCGGCGGCGGCGTTGGCAGATTGTTAAAGCCGGCAACGTTGCATTTTTCAACACAAAGATGTAAGTACGAAAACAAAGTCGCGCTATGGAGCATAATTGAATTCGCCTTTTTATACGAATTTAAATGGACGAAATTCAACGTTGCCAGTGCCTCTTCTAGCACCAAGAATCAACCGGATGCTTATAAAAGCAAACTTATTTCTACGAGTTAACTAATTGTGACTGTTGAAGAACATTTTCGTCAAAATTTTTACTAAAATCAATCGTTTTACTTTTTTGTTTCAGATTTGAAAAAATTATGGAGTCCTGTTATGTCGTCTGATCATTCAAAAACACGTTGTGATTTTTCAAATACATCCTCAAGGTGTTCTTTTCTTTAGAAATTCATCGTTGGCATTAATACGTCATTATTATATTGAATATAATTTAAATTAAGTTCAGTGCCCTGTGAATCGATTTAGAATATTCTGCACGTGATATCTTTCCTCGCGATAAGTTTAGAAATATTTATTATTATAACCGCGTCTTTCATTTTCTTAATTGTAAAAATCTACTCTTCGTTATCGTTTTCATAAAAGCGAATTTGTTATTTTTTCGTTTTATTGTTTGTTCTGTTTTTGTTGTTGTTTCACTCTCAATCGGTTTATCGTTCAACTAATGAAATTACTTCGAATTAATTAAAAGTGCAAATCAACGCTATGGTTTCAGATTCTTCTTCAACTCAAAAGTTAAATTCAGTGTTTTTAATTTTTTCGTGAAAGTTGGAAAAGTATTTGCGGCAAGTGTTGTTTGAAACGAAAGCTATTTCTGTGTTGAAAACAAAGCGCCTTTGAAACTGTCAATTTCTTCGTTCATTTTTAGGTAAGAGTAATTTTTCATTATTTCGAATTTGGTGTTCTTTTTTTTGTGTTAAAATAAATACGGCCTGTTACTCATTATGAGATAGCTTGCGTGAGGCATATATCTAACATCAAACGAGATGCTTCCGGTTTTCTCTATTTTCAAAAACCTGCCAAAAACTGTCGTTTTTTTCTGCCCCGCCTTGGATTTCACCGGAATTTATAAATTCCGTTCCTTCAAAAGCTCCTTTCATGACCCACTCAGATTCACCAAACGACCTGTGCATTCATCCAGGGGTGTCAAGTGGGGGATGAGGGGTAAAGAGAGCACAATAGCGAGCTTTCAATCCACGGAACCGTATAATAGATCCCAAATAGTGCAAATACAGGGTGTTTCAGACCACCCGTCTCCTATCTTTTTAGCGAAGACGGCGCACGATAATGAAATTCTGACGAAACTTTTTCAATGTATATCGACCCCAAAGAATTTAGGGAAAATATTGCCGACCCCAAAAAACGGCCCTTAAGGACCTAATAGGGCCCCAAAAAAAGGGCCAAATTGCTGTTTCTCGATGTTACCTTATGGGGCGGGTGTTTTTTTTTTATTTCAGAAATGAAATGTACTCCTACAACTAAGCATTTTTTGCTCAGGGCATTTTTCCCCCCAAAAAATGGCCCTTTCTCAAATTAGGGGCCATTTTGAATAGCTCAGTGTGACCTTAAAAATTGACGGATTTCAAAAAACTAAAAATGTTCTGGAACAGCAGATCAAGGGTTTTTTTTAATGTATCACAACCTTATTTCCTGCGAAAAGAAATTGGGGACCCCCTCCCCCTAAATTTTGGGGCTTTGGGGGCCTCTACGAAGAAATGTTCAAATGGCAAGGTATAGGTTGTGATACATCATTGGAAAGCAAATGGCAAGGTATAGGTTGTGATACATCATTGGAAAGCTCTTGAAAAGACGAATCAATTACTTTCCTTCTCGGCATAGAAAGCAACAATCTGATGGCACTCTTCCCATTGTAACCCACTCATTCGACTGTCATCTTTGAATTTTAATAAAGACAGTTATTGAGTTTGTGAGTGGATTTTAACACTATACAGTTGTTGAAAAACTGTTCCCGAATATTTCAGGGGCGAATTCTACAGGTCAAAATAAAACTTTTTTCCTATCAACATGTGTCCGGAAATGCCCCCCTTTTGAGCTACAGCCAACCAAAGTTTTAAAAAATTTACGGTTTTTTTTGGAATAGCGACCACTATTATGAACCAAAATAAATGTCCTAAAAAATGTGTAAAATCCATTAATGACCTCGAAAAATTCAGAAATTGAGTCTGGCTGTACTTTTCACGTAATTTTGTACCTTTAACGGCACGAATTTTATATGTTACGGATTAAAAATTTGAAAATCAATTACCGAAATCAGATGCAAAAAACCCTCAGAAAGATTTTTGGTCCTCTTTGTTTCCTTCGATTGGACGACGCGTTTTAAGCGAGATAATCGCTGCACAGTGTGGAAAAGTCAGCGCTTTTACCAAAGCGGCAGGCCCGAAGAAGCAGCGGAAAGCCGGGTTGCATACTCACTGCCGCTTTTCATGGTAAAAGCGCTGACTTTTCTACACTGTGCAGCGATTATCTCGCTTAAAACGCGTCGTATCGAAGGAAACAAAGCGGACCAAAAATCTTTCTGAGGGTTTTTTGCATCTGATTTTGATAATTAATCTTCAAATTTTTAATCTGTAACATAAAATTCGTGCCGTTAAAGGTACAAAATTGCGTGAAAAGTACAGTCAGACTCAATTTCTGAATTTCTCGAGGTCATTAATGGATTTTACACATTTTTTAGGACATTTGGTTCATAATAGTGGTCGCTATTCCAAAAAAACCATAATTTTTTTAAAACTTTGGTGGGCTGTAGCTCAAAAGGGGGGCATTTCCGGACACATGTTGATAGGAATAAGTCTTATTTTGATCTGTAGAATTCGCCCCTGAAATATTCGGGAACAGTTGTTCAACACCCTGTATATGAATGATAACAGCTTCGTTCCGCTGAAACTTTAGGTCAATCCAGAAGTGTAGGCGCACCTAGACCCATAATCTCTGGAGCTTCCCAGCCTTATTTTTCATGTTACCTACACAGTAAAAATGAATGACAATTAATTCAAGTGTTGGTTTTTCATTGAGGAACGCTTTGAAATTACAAAGTTACAGTCGCAGGCAAGTTTTGTTTTGATATGAAGGAATGCAAATTGAAAATTCGCCAAAGATTATCGGTGAACGATACCTATGTTACTGTAAAAACCCGAAATCCGTAACAACGCGTATTTACTAGTCAAAACTAGTTTTAAGAAGGGCCTTCGGTAAAAACCTGAAATCGCTTACTTTTTGGGGTTTTTACTCGAATTGTTGGTCAAAACTAGTTTTGACGAATTGACGAATGTGCTGCAATAGAAAACCGGACTGGTTTATTATTTCAGGTTTTTACTACCGATTTCAGTTAAAACTAGTTCTTACCGGAGTTGATCAGTAACTATCCGAAATTTTCTGGAATTCCAGAATTTCGGAAAGGTAGGCGATTTATCTCAACTGATCAGCCGAGTTACGACTGTATTGGTGTCAGATGTGATGTGCGTTCGTATGAGCTTATCAATAGGGACAAATACATCGACAGATGTCTGTGCAAGAAAAAAGACTTACAATCAGCCTGTAATTCAAAATGCCATGGTGCTAGATTTATCATGCAAACATAAATAATATTGTCAGATGCGGAGACTATCTCTCATCAGGCCCTAAATTAATTATGTGGTAACGAAATAAACACAAATTAATTTTCAGAATTTCATCTTTAGTTTTTAATCGCTCTACCGTTGCTTCTTCTACTTTTAGAAGCACGACAATTTTTAATTTTTTTAACTTTCAACTGCAGAAATCTTCAGTAAAAACCCGAAGTAATAAAGTTCGAGTTTTTACTGAGTATGTTGGATTAAGTAATCAGACTCATCAACTAAAGCGGAGTTTTAGAGGAAATATTTTGATTTATTTTATAAACATGGTTTCAATTTTTAGACGAGGCTTTTTAAAACAATACGTAGCTGAAGGAAGACTAGTGCGAGAAGCGCAATAAAAAAGCAGAGAGAGAGAATGTGGGAAAAAGTCTCAGCTTTATGCGATGTAGGGTTTTTTTCTTTATACACATGTGTCTTCACACATAGATGCATGACTTACAATCAGTCGGGAAAAAAGAATGAAATAATTGCTTATTTTCTACACCCCCACTAAATTTTTTTAATCTTTTTTTCTATATTTGGTTTTTATGTTCTTCCTTTGAATTTTTTTTTTTTTTTTTTTTTTTTTTTTTTTTATAAATTTTGACGTTAATTTCCACACCTGGAATTTAATTTTACGTACCTGTAAACTTAATACAAATTGTCACTTACGATACTCCTAACCTCGTCTTTACAAATTTTTTCTTAAAGCAAAAAATAAACGTAAGAAAAACATTTTTTTATCATTTTGTTCACCTGTATTGACAAAGTTAGAGCACAAAAGTTGTGTTTCAATTTCGGCAATGCTTTGGTCATTATATCTTTTAAGATATACTGCTTTTGATTCAATAAAATTTTTACCGTTGTTTTTATTCCTTTGGGAAAATTTTATTCCAAGGAAATATTCGAGTTCTCCCAAATCTTTCATTTGTTTCTTGCATTAAGCTGGCTTTTATTCTTTCCTTTTTCTTTCTCATCGTTAGAGAACAAAAAAAAATCATCAACATAAATTGCGATTATGATGATTGTCTCTTTTTCAATTTTGTAAAAAATACATGCCTCATGTAAAGATTTTATAAACCCTAATTTTACCAAACTTTTTTCTATGGTTGGTTCCAGGTTACCGACGCCTGTTTCAAACCATAAATAGCTTTTTGTAGATGGCAAACTTTATTTTCCTCTCCCTTTTTAATAAAACCCTTCAGGTTGAGTCATAAACACAGTTTCTTGTAGCTCCCCATTTAAAAAGGCTGTTTCTACATCTAGATGTTCAATTTTAATTTTAATTTTACTGCAATAGCTATTAAAAACCGAATAGTAGAAAATCTAAGGGCAGGCGAAAAAGTTTCAAAATAATTAACTCCCTTAATTTGGGTAAAGCCCTTCGCAACTAATCGAGTTTTGTAGCGATCGATTTCGCCATTTACGCCTTGCTTAATTTGAAAACCCATTTAGATTTAACGATTGATTTCTTATTTTCAGGTGGCTCAATTAAAGTCCACGTTTTTTTTTTAATCAGAGAATCAAATTCATTTACCATAGCCTCACCCCATTTGTCGCGGTCAGTTGATTGCATCGCTTCGGCAACGCTGGTTGGCTCCCCTTGCGCTTGTGCTAGCAGCACCTCGTGATCTGGATACCGTTTTGCATTCTGTCTTTCTCTCTCAGGATATCGCTTTTGTTCTGTAGAAATGATGGTTCTGTTAGTTCTGTCTCCGTGTCGCTCCCCTCATCCCCCTCTGTGGGGTGCCAGTCTTCGTCATTCAGATCACTTGTCTCGAGTTCGAGTGACGATTCTGTTGAATCAGCAATGCTCACATCCAGTTGATTGTCTTCGTCCTGTTCGCGTTGATCCGATACAATTCGCACACGTGTTACGTCGTTTTCTTTCATCGAATCTTCGTATTCGTAATTTTCTTCGATTACCTCGACTTCGCGCGATATGACTATTTTCCGTTTAACAGGGTCGTAAAGTCTATACGCATGTGGCGCGTAACCCACAAATATGTTTTTATTGGCTCTTTTTTCGAGTTTTTTAAGAAATCCCGTTTTTTTGCATATGCGATGCTTCCGAACACACGAATATTTTTTAGGTTTTGGGGGTTTCGCAAACCATTTTCGTAGGGCGTTTTATTCATGCCTCTTTTTGGGCTACGATTGATAAGGTATGTTGCAGTCAGTACTGCTTCCCCCCCCATAAACTTTTTAAGTCCGCACTCCGCGATAAGAGCTCGCGCCCGGTCCATAATAGTACGGTTTTTTCTTTCCGCGGTTTCCCTTTAAATGGGGCGTATGAGGGGTGAAAAGTCCATTTGAGTTCCCTTTGTTTAACCCCGCTTATGAAATCGTTTCCGGTAAATTCGCCTCCACGATCACTCCGAATTTTTTTCCCCTTTCGCGTTTAATTGGTTTCCATTTGCAACACAAAACACTTTAGGGCTTCGCTTGCCTCACTTTTACGCGATAATAATTCGGTCATTGTAAATCCTGTATAATCGTCTGTTACAGTCAAAAAATAATTTTGTTATCATATGTCGGTGGATCTATTGGTCCGCAAAGATCCGTATGCAAAATTTCAAGGGTCGGCCCGCTTTATCTCGCGAATTTTTAAAAGGTTTTTTAGTAAATTTTGTCGTTAAGCACACATCACAATTATTTTAGTTATATTTACATCACCTTTTAATTTTACATCACTTTTTTAATTTATATCACTTTCCAAATCCATCCCCTCCGAAAGGATTTAAGTAAAACGAGGTTGTCGATACCCAAGTGACCTAATCTTTTATGCCAATTAGGTTTTTTTCACGCTATCATGAACGAAATTTTTTCTTGCAATCCTAAGTGTGTCACGAACAGTCCATTTTCTTGACGAGTTCCTTTGATGATAATTTCTCCGTCCTTTTGAATGGAGACTCCTTGCTTGTCAAAATCACTATTCCACCACTTTGGACCACAGCATTCACAGACAGTAGGTTTCTGCTCAGTTGTTCAGAAAAAAAGACATTTTTCAAAACAAAATTTTCTCCTTCGATGTCACCTGCATTAGTAATTTCGAGTTCGTTACCCTTTTTTTCCACACCTACACTGCATCTTTGATCATTGATATTTGTAAGCAATTGATATCATTGGTTTTATGTTGATTGACCCTGAGTCAATCACCCATTCAACTTTTGAGTCGTTCTTTTCTGATTTTGGTTCCCTCAAAAAAGACACTTTGCTTGATGAACCCCGTTTTTTGGGTTTTTTGATTCTTATCACGGAAAAAACAAGTTTCTTCTGTATGATTTGTTTTCTTACAGATCTTGCATTTTTTCTGATTGCTCCGAAATTTTTGGTCAGGTGCCCAAATTTGTTACAAGTCGCACACTTTACTGCCATATTCTTTTTGCAGTCCTTTTTTTAGTGACCAAGCTCTTGACATTTGAAACACTTTGCTTGTGTCTTGGTGCTTGCAGAGAAAGGGAACGCCTTCCTCTTTTGGACTTTTGTATCTATCATCCTCTGCCATCAATTTTGACAGTAGATTTTGATAGGTTTTTTCTGCTTTGGTGGACAGTTCCCACGCCGTTGAAAAAAAGTGCAATCGTTCCGGCAAAATGCTAAGAATTTTTGTCATCAGCATCTCTTCATCCATAGTTTTGTCAATGGCTTTTAATTGATGAAAATATTTTCAATTCTACTTACATTTTTCATAAGTGGAACACCCTTTTCAAATTTGGCTTCGAAGAATTCGCGCATTAACACGCACTTTAGTTCCCCCTTGCTTCTACCGAAGACCTCACTCATTTTGAGAACATTTCCTGCGCCGAATTACAGGACATTACATGTGTGAGAAGACTTCTATCGAGAGTTGTCAGGATTATCCTTTTTGGGTTGAGCATCTCGTTTCGCCCATTCGACAAACTCTTTAGACTTTTCATCCACGGTTTCTGTTTTCTGCCCGAGACCATATCAAACAGACCTTTTTCTTCGAGTAATATCGTGGCCTCAAATTTCCACACCTCGAAATTGGTTTGTTTTTTAATTTTTTGATGTTAAACACCTGAATTTCCGCACTTTCTGCCATTTTAATAATTTTTTATTCACGCTTTTAAAAACCCCGCACCAAAAAAAACTTTTTTATGCTTTTTAATTTTCGCTGTTACCACGCATTCACCTTTTTAAACAGAAAAACACCTTTTTTAAATACACATTTTTTTTTTTTTTTTTTTTTTTTTTTTTTTTTTTTTTAAAATTTTTATTTTTTTTTTTTTTTTTTAAAAAATTAAACATTTTATTTAACGTTCCGTTTTATGCACGACTTAGGTTCACTAATTGTTTATTAAATTTTTCGGCACTTGCGTATTCCGTAAAACGCGATTAACACAATAATAATTAAAAACACTATTACATACAAAAATTTTATCGTGCAGATCCAAATCATTCTTAATCGTTATGTTATCCGAGGAATTAGAAAACCAACTCATCTTTACAACAGAACACCGTTTTCTTTAAACACCGAACGAAGAGTTTTCTTTCGCGAGATCACACCAACGTATCAAAAAAAACTTTCGGAAAAACGGCCTTTTTTTAAACTCCGTTTTTTGGTTGATGGGCTGGGCCCATAACCTGTTGGATTAAGTAATCAGACTCATCAACTAAAGCGGAGTTTTAGAGGAAATATTTTGATTTATTTTATAAACATGGTTTCAATTTTTAGACGAGGCTTGTTACACAATACGTAGCTGAAGGAAGACTAGTGCGAGAAGCGCAATAGAAAAGCAGAGAGAGAGAATGTAGGAAAAGTCTCAGCTTTATGCTGATGTATGGTTTTTCTTTATACACATGTGTCTTCACACATAGATGCATGACTTACAATCAGTCGGGAAAAAAGAATGAAATAATTGCTTATTTTCTACAGAGTAACCCACAGTTAAAACTACTTAGTTTTAACCTTTTCCTGGCCAAGCAACTAAATTTTTTGAAAAACCTTTTAAAACTGGTCAAAATGGCTTCCCTGGAGCCAAATTAAGATAAAAAAATGTTTGTTGAATTTTCTGCAGTGTCCTATATGCCAGTACAGAAGCGGTACTCAGAAGTACCGCCAGCCTGCAAATGGTGATGCCATGCATACTGATGTAAAAATTATTATTGCTCATATTGAAAATTTCATTTAGAGGTATAATAGAAGTAAGAATTAAAAAAAAAAAAAAATCATGAAAAAATCTTTTTTTGAATTTATACAAATTTTTTAATCGTGTTGAATTGCGAAAGGGAGTTTTTGGCTAGTCATGGAGACACACTTGATATTTCTGCTCCGTAAAGTGCTGCCACCTGGCGGATTATATTTTTTTTCTAAGTTCTATAGTGGTACTGAGAAGTACCGACGGCCTGAGCACCTACTGTAGCGCTCAGTGTATTTTATATGGATTTTTTAATTTGTGGTACTCAAAAGTACCGCCAGCCAGGAAAGGGTTAACCCGAAATCCAAAATAATAAACTAAAGTTCGGGTTCTTACCTATTGGGTGGCCATTGGTAAGAACTCGTTTTAACTGAAATCGGTAGTAAAAACCCGAAATAATAAACCAGTTTTGTTTTTTACAACACATTCGTCAAAACTAGTTTTGACTAGTAAGTACGCGTTTTTACGGAATTCGGGTTTTTACTGTAACACCTACACTTCGCTGAAGCTGACTCTCGCTGGTTTCAATGGGGAGTCGTATCCCGCGAGTATGTACTGTGTCAGATGGCAAAGTGAAGGTTTGTTTTGTTTCTATGTGAGTATGTTTTTTATTGTTTTGTTTTTTGTTCCCCCCCCCTTTTTGTTTGTTTTTTTGTTGCTTATAGGTTCCACTCGAATCCCTCGGCGTTTTTGAATCCTTTTATGTAAACATTAATTGGATTTCTTATTAATCATAAAATATGATATCTGTGTTTGTCATGCTCTCGGTGACGCAAATCGGGAAGGAGAAAAGTTATCGAAAATATACCAATCCATTTTACAGCAAAAACAAAAACAAAAAAAAACAACTTGGCTGGGGTTTGCGATGACTGGCTGGCTCTCTCTCTCCCTCCAAGGGCGATTTGAAGGTTGCAAACAATTTTTTTTTTATTATTATTTTTTTTTATTTTTACGATTGTGCAGCAACTGACTCATTTATAAAAACAGCGGCCAAATGGAGCAACGCTGTGGTCATATTTTATTTTGTTTTTAATTTCCTTGAGAAGTTTTGCGAAACCGCTCGCCGTCGAAAGTTCGCCTTCTCAGCGGGCGCGGCGAGGCACGGTTGAGAGGGCTGAATTATGCCAGACTATGAGAGCTGCTCCGATTCCCCGGGGGAGGGGGGGGGGATATGACTTAAATCTTCAGCGTTTGGAGCTCTGTTGCTTTATTGCTCCGTGTTACGAGCGGCTCGGCTTGGCTCGCTGTTTGAGGCATATTACTTTGATACCTGAGAGGTCTTGCCCGCGCAGGTTTTTTCATTATTCAACGTTTTTCAGTTTGATGGGTATCAAGGGAGCGAGTTGACTTACGGCTCAGTGCGAAAACGCCTCTATAATATTTGCGAAGGCGAGGTAGTTTTCTTGGCTATTTTGATTTAAACTCCAAAGACGAGAAGCGTTCTTTCGGTTAGGTTTCCTGACTTAACAACGCTAATCCGTCGTTCCATTCGCATTGTTTTAAAGTGAAAGTATCGTGACTGCAGTTCAGGACTCTAGATGAATGAAATGAGAGTGGTCACTTTAAAATCTCCATGGAAAGATCTTTAAGCTGATATAAGTCATACTTTACCTATACATTTAAGCTAATCGAAATAAAGATACAGCCATTAAGAAAAAGTACATCCGAATAAATGAAAATCACACGATTTTCCTTTCTCGTCTTGCCACCTGAGGGTGAGTAGTAAGTCCTTACAGCAATCTGTCTACAGGATTTACTATGACGAACTTCAGAGGCGCACGCAGCCACTTAATATCGAACTTTGCTCTAGAAAAAGGTAAATCTTTCCACTTTTAGAAAAATTTTACCAAATGTTAACCTTTGCCCCCCCCTTGATAATTTTCGAGCCCTGAGGGCTGATTCCGTTCTTTTGGACGTGACTAGACGAAATAGCGGGAATCGATCAATTCCATTGGTTTAAACGATGCCACGTGATATCTTTGAAGTCAGTCGTCGAGAGCGTGGAGTTCGTCATTTGTCTGAGATATACGACTCGAGTTCAAATCTATCACTTACCTGTGTGAATCCGTTTAAATCAATGGGATTGATCTATTCCTGCTATCTCGTCTCGTCTCGTCCCAAATAGCGGAATCAGCCTCCTGGACCCTCCTGCTCTACCCAACCGGCTACCCCCTTCGAAATATTCCTGACTGCGCCACAGATGAACTTTCAACTTTGCGCTTCAGTCTATGGTGGACTTCATTCATACTATCGACACTATTGATGCGCAGTTCTAAATAGAGGCGATTTGAAGAAATTTCTAATCAAACGTGACAACAATATTGTAACGCAGTAAGCGTTCATAAGTTATGCAAATATACTGTCCCGAGCCAATTTGAGAATGAAGATTTGAGAATTGGCGTTTTTGGATTTGTACATTTCTGCCAAACAGTTTGCGGTTCGGTTCGCGAAATAGAAATTCGGCGATTCAGAAGTGTTTTTGGTTTGCGGTTCTGTTCGGTTCGAGGCCCTGGTCTACTCTGCGCAACTCCCTCGGCGGTCTAATGCAGAAATTGGTGCTAATATACTTTACCACGCATATACCAAATGAAATAATTCTACTCGTCTTATTAGGAGCATTCGATGCAAATGCTCATGAGCAAACAATCTGCACAAAACTGGGAATGAATGCAAAAGAAACGAAGGCACAGTGCTTAAGGCCACAATATAAACCAAATCGGAAGTTAATAGAGAATTCATTCCGTTCCTAGCGCGGCGCGGCGCACCACATCGCACACAACACCGTCGGAGTGTTGCCAGACTTAATGAAGAAAATATTTTTCCCATAATATTGATTCAAATGGGCGTTTTTCGAGTTTTTTCATCAAATTAGGAACGATGCACCACCGTTGCCACAATCATAAGGACGAGTCTCTTGCGTATTAATTCCTACGGTTTGAATTTAATGAAACAATTCTGATATCGTATAGAGGGCGTATAGTGATGGCGGCAGCCGGTGATGAGCATTCCAAACAAAGACAGTTTGTACCTCTCACTCTCACGTAACCCCCATAACTGTCATCTCAGCTGACTTTATAAACAAATAAACAGTAAACACTGACAGCGTCTGCTCGAATTTTTACCTTTCAATAGCCTCAATTCCTCACAAATGGTTGTGAAAGGTACGGAAACCGATATTTGTGTCGAAAACTTATCAAAATGAAACAATAACACACAGGAGTTCCAAGCATGATGATCGAAGTTGGAATCACATAGGAATTGATACTTTAAAACGCTGTAGCCGAAGTGTGCAACAGACCCATTTACAGGAAAATCTGGCAAAACTGCTCTGCTCACTTCTCACTGTACTGCTCAAGTATTCGATTCAGTAGCGTTCCCAGGAATCAGTCTATCTCCATCGTTGCCCATTAGAATGCATGCGATAGAGAAGGGTAAGGGGAGAAGGTTACCACGTTACTTTATCGTCTTTATCATATACCTGTGTCCTTTTCCAACGCATGCTTTGAAACAGGCAAAAAGAGAGAAATATGTACAAATCCTTCGATGCGTTTTTTCCCCCGCATCTACTGCACTGATCCAGCGAGAATTTAGCTGGGACTGCACTGATCCATCGGTCCAGCGAAGCGTTTTTGTCAATTCGTACGAATTTGCTTGAAGAGGTTAGGTTCGCCCATTTGTAAACACAGATGTAAACAAAAAAAGGCCTATCCAGCGGACGCCCAGCGGCCTCTGAAGACCGCTGCAGGGACCACTGGCATCTGCTGGCAGCGAACGGAATCAAGCGGAGAGAAAAGAAACGGTTAGCTGGATGCCAGCCGCTGGATCGCTGGGTAGCGGATGGGGAAAAAAACGGGTCTCCTGTACTCACCACTGATGCGATTCCCTCATTTTCAACCCTCAACAATGCTCACGATTGCTGTGGGAGAGAGAGAGGGGGAGAGAGGGAGAGAGAGAAGGGGAGAGAGAGAGGGAGAGAAAGAGCGAGAGAGAGAGAGAGAGAGAGAGAGAGAGAGAGAGAGAGAGAGAGAGAGAGAGAGAGAGAGAGAGAGCTATCCGCTGATGCGTATAAACAATGAGCTCTGGGTACGGTTTACCCTCTCATATCATTAGCGTTGCATCCCTCTACCTCCACATCATCTCACACCCCTATAACCCCCTATTCCCCTCCCGTTTCTATTGGTTCCCTCTTTTTTGCATTCCACTGAATTTTATTCGAGTATCGAGATAATTCCTCGCCATGCGGATGCATTGAATAAAAATCAAATTATGAGTGTTGAGTATACATACGGCTGTCCTGAGAAATTTGCGGGCCTGGAGCGCACTTTAGGCTATGGCCCCCGTACCCCCACCCATTTTTAAGGATGCAGCTTCAGCTCAGATTTCAAAATACTCGTTTTGAGGGGTGTCTGGCATCTAGTCTGTATCTATACCTGGTATTTTAAAAGGGATTATTTTAAGGCGATTTTTAAGGCTCGACTATATCGATTCGATTATTGTTCGATATAATTCTCATATCTGACTATATTTTAAATGTTTCTGAAGAATGGGTCTGTTGCAAACTTTAGCTACAGCGCTATAGATGTAAACCGGCGTGAAAAGTTCATTGGTTGCATCAGAAAGTCATAAAATGCAGTGTAAAACTCACGAGAGACAATTAATGAAATTCAAGATGGCGGTAAAATAATGAGAAACCTGTATGCATGCACCACGAACATCCAAGGATATCCAATCTCACAATATCAATCACACCCAATCACAACGTAAATAAACACATAACCTCTGAAACTGTGAGGTTGTCAACGTTGGCAATCCATGGATGTTAAAGGTGCATGCATACAGATTGCTCGATATTTGCCCGCCATTTTGGATTTCATTAAAAGTCTCTTGTGAGTTCATTATCGCATTTCACGACTTTCTGATGCCACCAATGGACTTTTCGGGCGATTTTACATACGATGAAACACTCTTTATCGTCGTATCAAAAGTTTGCAACAGACCCATTGGAACGTCCCTTTAAAAAAAAAAAAACCCCTCTTAAGAATGAGTCGTGCGCGCAAGATCACCGGTCGACATTGACGGCAAAATGCAATTGCAAGGCGAATTGGTGCACGATTCATCAAATGTTCGGAAAATGACAACTGAGATTTGAAAATAAATGAGATCAATTCTAGTTTTATAGATTTGCTTTTAAATCTTTGAATTTTGAAAAATATATTACATTTTTAAATATTTCAGTTATAGTATTTCTCCCGTGGCTATTCTTTCTTGGCACTTCTGCTTTGTTCTTCTAATTTCTTCTCATGGTAGCTTGTGAAAGGTATTTGGACTCCAAATGAAGTTTCAATAACCGATGCAGTGTACACTGCTAGTACATTATTTGCAGTATTCGATTGCAGAGGATAGTGTTGTTTGTATGATTTAGAACATACACCCACATACAAATAAGAATTTATTCATACCTATTCATACCTACTACTTTTGCTGTTTCAATGACCTGATGCGATTACGAAGTTTTTATTAATTATTAGTCGACGTTTTCCAGCAATTTGAACTAACTTGAATATAGGAGGAGAGAGAGACAAAGGGGATAGAAGGAGAGAGGAAGGGATGATGATTGGTAAGAGAGGGAGAGAGTGAGATAGTGCGAGAGGGAACTTTTTTGATCTGTGACAAAAAGTACTCACAATTGCCCGTTTAACTACATTACCAATATCCGCTGTAGAGAATTAGAGATATAATTAGATTAAATGATGAAAATGGAGCAGTTGCAATGGTCTTGTGTTTTTTATAAAGAAAATGAAAGTACTAGATAAACTGAGAACACAGATGCCTTTGCTTTCTAATTAACCCTATAATGACCAGGTTTGTTCTAAAGAACGCCTCTCTTCCATTTACAAAGGGAAGGTAGTTAACTGTTCGTACTCAGGGGAGTTGGAATTGCCTAAACGACGAATTGAAGGCGCCCGCCAACACCTTCTCTTGTAAGTTTTTTCATCGATATAGTCGCGTTTAATCCGGAATGAAGACTGAATCATTGTGAAATGGACCAGAGGAGGAAACTGAGTATTCTCGGGCTTGGCCTTAGAGGGATTAAGTCCCATTGTTCCGCAGATGATATTTTGGCCCAAAATATGTATATTGTTTTAAAAGGGAATTTCGCGTGGTGACGTCACTACGTACACGATTTTTTACAACTTTACACATGTGCATGTATCTCCAAAACCGGGACACTTTAGGAAAAAACCAAAGGCACCATTGTTCTCAGCTCATCAAGTACTATCATTTTCTTTGTAAAAAAACACAACATTTCAGACCCTTGCAACTGTCCCATTGCCTCAGCGCAAAAGGAAAATACCCCAATCAACTTGCAATGTAGGGAGTGTCTAAAATAAATCATCTGTACTCTACTACTAAGCTCATAGTCCCCTGCAATCCTAATCATTGATACATTTACACACAATCGCTCGCTATTTCCCATTATCTAATTCAAATTGGAAAATGCTGTTTGATGCCTTTCGGCCGATTCAAGATTCGAGAGGTGAGACGTGATCGTGTGGGCGTGGCTGGCCGGGCGTGGGGAGGGAGGAGGGGGCGGGGCCGCGGGGAGGGGGACTTACGGTCTTTTTTAAAACAATTTTTGACCATGGGATCGTGAATTAAAACGATTTCAAAGTTGCAATAATTTCGAGCGATTTGAAAAGGTTTGCGTTTGGCGGGAAACTGGCGATTGCGTAGGTACTAGTATAGGACATCCAGTGACCTGTGTTAATCAAAGTAAGAATGCTACCAATAACAAGTAAGATAAAAAGGAGAATAAATGATTATTACTTGTTTACTCAGGAAAGTATGACTTGGATAAACAGAATCAGGATGTGATAAACAGGAATTGACAGGAATAGGACTCAATACAGTTTTCTAGGCCTGGGAGACGAACACTCGCGAAATGGCGGCACTACAAACTGCGACGGAGGCGTGATTTTTGAGGGAGGAGAGGCGATGTATACTATATAGTCATAAAGCCCGCTCTGCGGTTTGATGTTCACGCGGGGTTTATGCCTTCGGCTTTAATTTGAGACCCTTTTCGCGGCCCTCCATTGTTCCGAACGGAACAATAGCTTTAAAAGCAGTTAGCTCTGTTTGCATTTGAAAATTTGGATGAGAGTCATCTTTTACCGAGATGTGCGCTATACAGGAGGTATGATTCAGGACTACTTAACCACCCACTCGTTGGAAGTGGAAATTCAATAAGGTTGGTTTTTGGCCCCAAAATTGGTGATAATCAATATGGGACTACATGTGCGTGTAACGAGTCACTCTGCTAGTCTTTAACGTACAGGGTGTAACAAAACTCACTTGAGGCATAAGAATGGTCATCCGTATCATAACGAGCGGGGGAACAAATGCATGGTTACGAAAGAGATTGGGAACTGACAGGAGGGGAAGTGGAGGGGAGGATAGAATTAAGTGCGAGTAAATAAAAAAATCTTGACCAGAACTGTATACCAGCAAGCCCTGTTAGTTCCCGAACGCCCTATTCGACCCATTTCCGGTTGGCCGTGTGCTCCCATGCCGCACAGTGGGTCGAATTGTGGAAATTTTCGGACATTTTTTCACGAGCGAAAGTCAAAATTTTGAATGAACTAGAAATATGAAGCAAACTGAGAGACCCAGTTCAAAATGTATTTTGCGCGCTTGTGCCATAGCAGAGCAAACCATGTTCCATTTAATACATTATATGTACAATAAAACATTTTTAAAGGGGGGTGGACGACAACAGCAACATCATTTTATTTTCCATTCCCAGAAAATTGCTGTACCCCACCGTGCGCTGATACCCACCGACCCACCCGTTTCATCGCCTACCCTGCTCTTCTGGCGCTATCTGTAGTGTAGGTAGACGTACTATGTTAAGTTTACACTGATACAGGGTGACTATAAAAACCACCATAAATACCTCGAAATCTGTAAAGAATTTCGAAATTTGCTGAAATATATAGTTATTTTAAGCTGACATATTCTCGGGTGGTCTCCGGATTCTCGGACCCTCCACTCTCCAGGGAGGAGGTCCGGGGGTCACATCCTCCCTAAATCAAATATTTAAATAGCTACCCCTATTTTTTTACTCTAAATAGCTTAGAAGAACATCAAAATTTAATCATTTTAATGATTAAACATTGAACTTTAACAATTGTCATCATTCGTTGGTATTTACTGGGTTCGATGTATCGAGGGTCAAAATTCGATTTTGACCCATTTTCAAAAAATCATAACTCCCTCTAAAATCGTCCGAATTTAAAAGCTTAAGCTAGCTGAAGCACTCTGCAAAAAATTATATATTTCAGAAAAAAAAGTCTGTCTACTATACCCTGTTTCGCGTAACATTGCCCCTGAGTTGGAAGAATGAAGTTGGAAAAATTTTACTGAGGGTTGTGAATTTGTGAAAATGAGTCAAAATCAACCATAGAGTTTCGACTTGTCAAACACGAAAAATGCTATGTCTACCTTCGGTTTGAGCCAAAATGTTAAAAATTGTATGTTCTTCAAACTTATTCAATAAGAAATAGAGGCACATAACTATTTGAATTATATTTGATTTAGGCGGAGGTGACCCTTAAAACTGCATCCATTGAAAGTTGGAGGATTAGACAATCTCCTAAGAATATGTCTTCCTAAAAAATTATTAGTCACTTGTCTCAGCGATTTCAGAAATTCTTCACAAAAATGTAAATTACGAAATATTCAGGGTGGGTTCTTTTTTTAGATTCACCCTGTATATGTGTCGCAGGCTAAAGGTCAAATCCGGCATTTGGGCAAATGCCTAGGCAAATAGAAAAGAAGCTATAAAAATCGTTGAAATTTGTAGTTTGCCTAGGCATTTGAGCAAACGCCTAGGCACTTGAACAAACGCCTAGGCACTTGCTCAAATGCCTGAAGTTTCGACCAAATGCCGAAGGCTGATTAGGCAAATTGTAAAGTAAGTCTATTTAGTGAATCTATGATGAACACGACGCGGCAACAATATGTGTGTGCGAGTGTGTGTTTAGTGGTACATCGTTGTTATCATTAATGTCTTCAATACCTATTTAACACAGTCCGTTTCATTGGAATATCGTTGTTTTCATCATTGTCTTTTGTACCCCACATGTTTGTCATTATTGTCTCATTTTTGTCGTCGGATGCTCCGTTCTGTGTGGCTACTGACATCAACATCTTTGTTCAAGATTCCACATAGGACCCATTGGACGTTTCTTGTGGTGATCCCGAAAAAAAGTTGCCACTTTGGGTGAGATAGGTATAGTGCATGGTCTACGTTGTCTCTGGTGCCATTGGTGTTCTTATCTCGATACGAGCCGAGGGCCGACATGTTGTTATCATTAATGTCGTCTTGAAGTTCGCAATAACGTTTATCAAATTGGCACACTCGCAGGAGTCATTAAAAATTGGTGTTCGCGGGAAGAATTAACACAACTAGAACCGATAAAATTTGAAATATCACAGATTCCGAGAGATAAGTTAATGTTGATCCGCTAAGCAGTGGGTGCCGTTTCGCTATTTGAAGGTCAAGGCTTCATCAAGTGCAATTGCCAGTCCAGTAAAATCAATGTGCAACCAAACGAAGTCCTTGCTTCAAAAATCAGAGAAAATATTCCAGCAAGTCCCACCAACCCATCTCGTGTTCGAATAAGCAACACTGCTGCCTTCTAATTTTTTAAGGTACAAAGCTTTTTTTTTCTTTCAAATTTTTCGGTTGTGGCTTCTTGAACTATGATTGAACATTGACTGCTTTTTTAAAAGTTTGACTATTTGCCTGAAAAAGACTCCCGTTTGCCTTTTTTCCTAACAGGCTTTCGGCATTTACTTAAATGCCTAGGCATTTGCGTAAACCCCTAGACATTTCGTCAAATGCCTAGGCAAATAGCCAAACAGGGTTTTCGATGAAATTTTGCCATTTGCCTAGGCTTTTACCTAAATGCCGGCTTTGACCTTTAGCCTGCGACATATGCATACTCTCTCTTTTCTCTATCTCTTCCTTTTTCTCTATCTCTTTCTTTTTCTCTCTCTCTTTCTTTTTTCTCTCTCTCTCTCTCTCTCTCTCTCTCTCTCTCTCTCTTTCTCTCTCCTCCATCTCTCCCCCCTCTCTCTCACACACTCTCTTTCCTTTTGCTAGCTGTCGAATCAATTTCTGACAATAATGAATATCGTCCGCACGACTCACTTAAACAGTAAAACACTTCGAAAAAGGGCCGCTTTTGACTTCTTCGCTTCCTTTTCTCTCTAGCGCATCACTCCTTTCATCTGAGGTCAAATCCCAGATGCCATTTTGCGTCACCCACACTCTGTCTTTCTCTCACCCTTCCGTCAAAAAAAGAGACAGTGGTATAGATAATTGAGGTGCTTGATAGAAAGGTGAGTGGTTAAGTACCACTTTAAAAGAAAAAATGTCGATAAATATCTTGAAAAGAAGAAGGAAAGCTTTTGAGCTTTGGAGTTTCTACCGCAAGATTTTCGGGGATGGTTTTTCTCATCGAGTCCGATCTCCGAATTTTTTCTTGATGGCGTTTCTCAAAAATAAGAAGTTTTAAATAATTAGTCCAAAATACTCTAAAAAGTACTTGCTTTTTAGAGTATTTTGGACTAATAATTTTCAAATTCCGACTTTTCAAATAGGAGTAATGATTTTTTGAAAATGGGTCCAAAATGGAACTTTGGCCTTCGATACCTCGAAAATTAAAAACTACATCGACCTTCGCTTTTCGCCAAAATACTCAGTTTTTGACGTCCTTTTCAATCATGTATCACAAGATATGGGTCATGGATAGAAAATTTTGAGTTAGGGGCCAAAAACCCACCTAAATTTTTTAGGGGGGGGGGGGGGGGGGTTCAGAGGAAAATGGACCTTCTCACGTGTATGTTCATCCCCTTAAACCCGATGTCTGGTTTTAACAGAATTCACAAATTCCCCACCGTTCTCGAGATACAGGGGGGTGGCCAGGACTTCTGAAACATACTGTATAAGATACTAACAAACTGAGCCCTTTGTCAAATGTCCATGAGAGATCTATACGACTGTCTCCGTGGTGTCTTCAAAATTACGCTCCACAAGACCCTTTAATTCCTTCGTGGGTAGTTGGTTACATACAGCTGGTCCCGATATGCGATAAAGTTTTACTTTACCATTTATCCCTCAAACTGATCATATCATTTGTAAAATGAACTTTGAGGTCAGTCAGTTAAGTATCGGAACATACGCATGTAATAATATTTAATCCTTCGTTGGTGGTGGGGTGAGCGCAGCGCTCACCTGTCAGAATTTGTCTCGTATTTTTTTTTTTTTTTTTTTTAAATCGGTGGAAAAGGCTGAATCTTCATTTAACTGCATAAAAGGGTTTGTTTCATAAGCTGTGAAAATATTTTCCACCTGGGTTTGATCTAATGGGGGGGGGGGGGGGTGTCCCCGTTTTGGGTGGTGAGCGCAGCGCTCACTCGCCACCATCCACGTTACCGAACACCCCGCCACAAACGAAGGGTTAAGAGAAATCGTAATACCTGACTTCAATTTGAAATATAGAATGATCACTTATAAATCAAATGCAAGCACAATAGCATGCAAAGCATGTGTATCAGTCAGAGCTACCGAGTATTGTAAAGTTTTGTGGTATTCCACAATCCATCGGTGATTCAACCGGTTAAAGCAAGAATGATTTATGTATACGAATAAAGAACTGTAACAATGATGACTCGTAGAAATACTAAAAATCAGTAGGTAATCTTTGCTTTCACCTATTAAATCATCCATGATCAGATGGATTGTAGAATGCCATTAAATATATTAAATGTACGCAGAAAGGCAGCACTGATGTACTGATGATTTAGAAAGTGCATTTCCCATCGACCTTTATTGGAAGGGAAAAGTGCATGTATTTTATACAATTTGTAAGCGTGTCTGTTAGTGCTCATAAGTTAGATTGCCCTACACTCTCGTATAATAACGCAACATCGGGCAAGCTTCTAGTTTGTCAACTACCAAATTATTGATGGCCTCAAGGCGGAAAAGCACGTGTCTCATTTTCCATTGATGGCGGGGCTGCTTGATAAAATCTTGGGTTGGCAAAGTAATTTCCATTGATTTGAACGAGAAATGCTGCGCGCCAACCCAACCGTGTGCTATTATGACGAGCAAACTTGTTATTTTCGGTTCGGAGATTAGCTTCGTGTTTTTCAACCGGGGGCTATCGGAATGGAATTAATCGTTCGAATGATTTTTGAGACCGAGGGCTAAATGAAAGTGGTGGGGGGAGGGGAGGGGGGAGTCGGCCTGAAACTTGAACCCACAATTAGTTAATTGATATTTTGAAACGAAATAAATGCGGCGATGCGCTCGACCGGTGCTGATAAGTGCAATTTATGATTGTATGTGTTCGAAAAAGGTATTCTATATGCTCGCAGGTGTGCTCACGCATGCTGCCCTGTCGATGGTGGGGTTTCACTGGGATCTTTTCACCCTTTTTTAGTCGCATATGGTGTGCGTCACGCTTCGTTTAGTAGGCAGCGA
This sequence comes from Trialeurodes vaporariorum, assembly GCA_011764245.1. NCBI lineage: Eukaryota > Metazoa > Arthropoda > Insecta > Hemiptera > Aleyrodidae > Trialeurodes > Trialeurodes vaporariorum. The sequence goes on from VMOF01000388.1 coordinate 36,152,903, forward strand.
TTACAATCACGGCGACGAGTTGCTATTCTGATCATTTTTACCTCTCTTCAATCTAATTGTAATTTGTAAATACAAAAAAAAACCGAGACTATTTATGTTTATTTTGCTGCTGACCCTCCTCCTCTCCTCTCCTCTCCTCTCCTCTCCTCTCCTCTCCTCTCCTCTCCTCTCCTCTCCTCTCCTCTCCTCTCCTCTCCTCTCCTCTCCTCTCCTCTCCTCTCCTCTCCTCTCCTCTCCTCTCCTCTCCTCTCCTCTCCTCTCCTCTCCTCTCCTCTCCTCTCCTCTCCTCTCCTCTCCTCTCCTCTCCTCTCCTCTCCTCTCCTCTCCTCTCCTCTCCTCTCCTCTCCTCTCCTCTTTCTCTCCTCTCCTTCTCCTCCTCTTCTTCTTTTTCCATTTACCTTTAGTAACATTTTTACCGCATAAGAGGGTTAGGCCAGGACGCCCACGAGCCAGGAATGAAAGCCGGGTTTTAGAATTGTCAACGTTTCTTTTCATAATATAGATTAAAAATTAAATTCTAAACGTTTAATCAAAAATCGGCTGAGTCACATCAAAATTGCAATTTTAAAGGAAGCAAGTGATGGAAATATTTTTTGTTATAATCCGTGTTTTGTTTTTTGATATATTTTCAGTTATAGTGCCTGTCTAAAAGCTTGCAATGGCACATTTAAACCAATAGTCAACACCGACCGTCTTCGGAGCCCCCCCCCCCCCTTCCTTCCCGAAGGATTGTTGGTTTTGACATTAACGTTATACTTCAGAGTTCAGTCTAGCGATGTAAATCGGAAATTTTGAATACTCCGAGGTGAAAAGTAAGAATAAAAGCAGGATGCTCAATAAGAAAAATGGGTAATTTATTCATTCAGTGGATTTTTAATTCAGCTTTGATCGGATGTTTAAGCCATTTTGCATAAATTGGCGACCCCTCCCCTTTTTTCTTTCAAATAAAGAGTTAAGTGACGTACCTGTATAATACTTACAGAGATTGACGAGGAGCCCTTGCTCCCTCCTCCCTCTTTGCTTAAAGACCCGAAACTGCGGTACCTAACTCAATTTAAAAAAAAAAAGTGGACCTAACCGGTTTTTGCTTAAGTGGATCTAACCGAATGAATATAAAGAGAGCATTGGCTTTTCATGAAAGTGCACTTTTAAACTCACGCAGCGGCAAAGTCTGAGGCAAGTTTTGTTTTGATTCGACGGGATGAAAATTTAATTTTCGCTACAGATTATTATCAGAGAGCTCGACCGCCTTCACTCCCGAAACGAGCTCTAGCATAGTGGCTGGATGTAATGCATTTGCATACCTTTCAGGCGTGACGTGCACGTGGCGTTCGTAGGATCATCAATCGCTTTGTATTTGCCCATTTAAAGACACGTTTTAGGAGAGGATAGCTGAAAGAGGAGCTGAAGTCGCGTGATAGCCCCTCTCTTCATCCTTTTTCAACTTACGTGTTCAAAAGGGCAAAGAAAGATAAAGACAAATTCAGCATTACAGCCGCGTGACGCTCAAAGGCAACCTAACGGGGTCTTATTTTTGCGACCATCTTTATATGTACATCATATAAAATGCGTAAAATCGGACTCCTCCTCCGACTTTTAGTTCAGTCTTCCTGACCCAAGATTTGCAGCACCTTCAAATTTTATAGTCTTTAGTCAAATCCTGTTTTATGAAACTGCACGCTCCTATATATTAATAAACGGGAAACATGGATTGATGTGAGATTTACAAAACAGCTGGTGTGCTCTTAATTTTCAGAATCCTAATTCAAACTTTTTCACGAAAGGAGCACACCCTGTGTTTTGTTGGCTCTTTCAGAAACAGCGATAATTATTTCTATTTGGGGGATTGTTAGACATGAGTGAGATGAGGAACAATGTCCAATTATAAGAGGTTACTCCAGTAGCTATGTAATCTTTATTGGATTGATGGATATACATATATATGGTAGATTAATATATGGATATATGGATATATGGATATATGGATGGATAGATAGATATAGAGTGAGAGGGGGGAGGAAGAGAGAAATAGGTAGATAGATAGATATACATAGAGAGAGAGAGAGAGAGAGAGAGAGAGAGAGAGAGAGAGAGAGAGAGAGAGGGAGAGAGAGAGAGAGAGAGGGAGAGAGGGAGAGAGAGATTTTTAGAAGCAAAATGAAAAGATAGTTTTAAGCGTAATAATTAACATAGAATTAATAATGGATAAACAAGGGAAGGAGCGCATAAAGTTATGCGCGGAAAAGACGAAGGATGCTATGCACAGCCGCCAAATTTAATCAGCGTAAATACATACAAAGCGAATTTGTGCATTAATATTATAAGGATGCCTGCGTAGCTTTTTGTTGGTGCTAAATTGCTCATAGGATTGAGTTAATCTAAACGAGACACAAAGGAGACTCGGCAATTTAATTTAATTTCAAAACCTTTAAATTTTACTCGGTCGACCGAAACAGATTAGCCCTCGCAATTCAAGTCGTCAGAGCTCGGGTGATTTCATCCAAAACCCACCTTGAATTTTCCCGCCACTCATATAAATGTGGCGACATCGCGTCCCAAGAAAGCAATTTACAAAAAAGTTGAGAGTCTTTTCCTGATTTTACTGGAAATGCGAGCGGGTTGGCTCTGTGAGTCTCCAAGAGAAAGAGTTATAATTTTAATTATTATCAGATCTCCGGTTTGTGAATTACAAAATACTCAGTTCGCTGAAATATTTAGAGTATTTTCATTTGATCAACAAAAGCTACCGTTTCATTTTGTTCCTGCTTTAATTTAAAGTAGAAACAGAGAGAACTTGTTTATTATTATTCCCTCTATTTTCAACAAAGTGTTTTTTTTTTCTTCTTTTTTTTTTCTCTCCTTCCTTTTTTTTTTGTGTTATTTTTATTTTGCTTGCGGATTCTTTTAGTCCTATCTACTGTTTAAGTCCTTTGTAACAAGATGAAAAACACGCCTGTAACAGGAAATGGAAAAGGTTTAAAAAGAGCAGTGAGGTAATTTGTTTTTATTTATATATGTATCTCTCCCCCCTCCTCCTCCTCCTCCTTTTTTTTTTTTTTTTTTTTTTTTTTTTTTTTTTTTTTTTTTTTTTTATAAACAATAATTTAATCAGAGTAGGCGAAAGAATCTGTTCTTTTCTTCCTTCAACATGGTTTGAAAACCATGAGAATCTTTATCCTTCGATTTTACCCTTTGGGTTGAAAGATCATTAATGTTATCCTAACTTTCTAAATTGTTGGAAAGCCATACCTACAACGTTTCAAAATCGCCGTTTATTTATATGTTGACCTCTGACGTGTATTTAGTGTACATGAAGTATACCTATAAGGTAACTGTTGTATCGAAAAAAAAAAATTCTCTATAGCAAAATGTTTTATCAGGAATTGTAATAACCCCCTAGGGATAGTTTTGGGGGGCTGAAAATATTTCCCCCAAATTTTTTGGGGTCAATTTACGTTACACGTGTTTTACCGACTTTTCAAAGCCTTAGTTTGGCCACAATAAAAGCTGGCCAGGTGGTCAGAAGCACCCTGTATATTTAATATGTGCTCATGTCAATTTTTGCTGGATTTTACCCTAGAATTAGCTATTTAATCGTTTATAGCAAAAGTTAACAAGACAAGAGCCCCAATTTTTAACTTCACAGGAGACACGATTAAACTGGTATAGGTACAGCGGTTAAGGGTATCGTATTGACTTGAAACTTGGTTTATGAGAGTGGAGTGAGCCTAAAACACAGCCAGGAAATAGATCTTGGTCTCCGGAATGCATTTCTCTCTTAAGCACCTAAATTGTTTGATCATGCGTGCCTTATTTGAGTTTTGAGTTTTGTATTCTTATATTGTTTATAAGTTACTGACTGTAATTTTCAATAATTATTACCTATAACTATCAACCAAACTTGAAACTGAAAACTTACCGGGTTTTGAACTTTAAATACCTGCAATAACTTTGAGAGCAAATACCTATATTTTCATTTTTACACTTGTGCAGCACTCGACTGTCTTTCTAGACTAAATATCTCTGGGCAGGTTGAGATGAATTAACATTTTCTTACACATGTGTTCAAATCGAAGGAGAGACAGATAGACATATCCCTGTATCCGCCCATGACGGTTAAATAAGAGGGGGGGTGAATAATTCTGGTAGAGATTACATAATACACAGAGAAAAAAAAAGAGGGAGCAAAATAAATTTTATGTACTTGTATGCATGATTGTATGCATGCCATGTTATCAAAATAAAGTAATCGTATTTTTAATAAATGGGGCTATTGCACACTTTTGCTATAAGCGATTTAATAGTCGATTATGGCGTAAAAACCTCAAAAAATAACGATGGCGGCACTAAAAACTTCCAAAATCCACTCCTAAACTCAATAAACGCAGTTATTTGCGCGAGGGTAATGGTGGCCGAAGGCACTAACAATGGGAGATTCCTATCTTAATTTCGTCACTCTTTCTATGCTGACAAGGGTGATTCACAGAGTAATTAGTCATCAGAGTGATGATCCACATCCGATGAATGGTACCGCAACACCAAGTGACACCGGTGTCAAATGAAAGTAGTCTCTTATTGGTCACTTCTTGATGGAGTTTCAGAATTGTTAGATGGGAATCTCCCATTGTTAGTGCCTTCGGCCACCATTACGCTCCCGCAAATAACTGCGTTTATTGAGTTTAGGAGTGGATTTTGGAAGTTTTTAGTACCGCCATCGTTATTTTTTGAGGTTTTTACGCCATAATCGACTATTAAATCGCTTGTAGCAAAAGTGCGCAATAGCCCCATTCTTTAGCTCCTCCCTTGAAACAATCATACGAAATATACATATAGTCAGATTTCTTAAATTTTTAGGCAGCTGATTCCAGAGACGGGCACTCGAAACCACAAACGACTAATTTGCGATTGATGTCCGGTGCCCCGGAATCATCAGGCTACATCCCTGCGGAGACGAACTTAGGCATGTGGAGGGGAAGAGAGGGAAAGAGAGAGAAGAGAGAGAGGGGGGAGAGAGGGAGCGTTAAAACACTATCAGCATATGTGTTTGTGGGAGATGGGAGAGAAGGAAGTTAACGGATTTCCCTCTTGGGAATGAGAAAATTCAATTCAAAACGGTTAGTAGGAGAAGTTATCTTTGATTGAAATGACTAAGTTAAGTAAGAGAAAGTTTAGTGCGGCTAAAGAGCTTGCATTCACTCTCTCTCCCCCCTCCCTCCCTCTCTCCCCCTCCCCTCCACTCTCTCTCTCCATCTCTCTCTCTCTCCCTCTCTCCCTCTCTCTCTCTCTCTCTCTCTCTCCTCTCTCCTCTCTCTCTCTCTCTCTCTCTCTCTCTCTCTCTCTCTCTCTCTCTCTCTCTCTCTCTCTCTCTCTCTCTCTCTCTCTCTCTCTCTCTCTCTCTCTCCTCTCTCTTTTCATCGGAGTCTGATAATTGCGCTCGAGGAGTTTCGGGGTCGGGGCTGCCTTAGCAGCGGTGGCAATGGCGGCATGCCCGTTTGAACTCGGAACTTCCCGGTATTCATTGTTAATCCTGCAGTTCACAACTAATAAGTCCAGATTAAGAGAAGAAACCGTGCGCAGGTTTACTCAGGCGACGCACGTAGGAGTATTTACCCCAAAAACCTGGCCAAAAATATTTGCGTGTTCTTGAATATTTGAAAATCGATTTTGGTTAATTTTCCAATTTAAACTCAAAACTCCTATTGCACGGTTTATGGTTGAAAAAGGGGTAAAAAATTAAGAATTTTGGCTCAAACGAAAGGTCGATAGCTCATATTTTTGCCGAGTTATTGACGCTTATTTCATAAAAAAGGCTTGACTTCAACATATTTTTTAAAAAAAGGGGGCAATTTCTTGCAATTTTTGACTGTTGGAGCAGTTGCCTATAAGGGTCTACTCTAACCCCCTTGTTTTGGTTGTGCCCGGTTTTGCCCGGAACGTATTCAAAATTGCCTTTTCATAAAAAGATAGAGCCTAAAATTAGAGATTTTCTTCATGTCCATTTTAAATTAGATGTAAAAGGGTCAAAAATGCTCGGAAAAATAAATTTTTGCCATCAAAATGAAGCACATACCATCTAAAACAACGTCCGTAATCGCTGAAATGTTTGGATGCCCCAACGCTTGTCCTCGATGGAAAATGTTGACTGATTATTAACAGTGCTTCGAGCGGTGAACAACCGCAGGTGCGTCGAGCGCTCAGTTCCATGTTGTCCCCTAAACAGTAGGTAAACGTAGATGTTCCGACACATCTATTACTCAATAGAGCGGTTACTTACCTCTCAAAAACCATCAATAGTTTGTTTTTTGGACGACTTTTCAATTTTCCGTTTTTGGCCAGGTTTTCGGGTCAAATACTCCTACGTGCGACGGTGATTAGCAAATTGTTTCGTGAAAGTGAAGAAGAAATTAGAGTCAGCTAAATGATTATTTCTTTAGTTTTTATTTCTTTTAATTTCCATGACCGGATACTATACACTTATGAATGTATCAATCTACACATACAGTGGAAATCGGATATAACGACCTTCGCGGGACCGGCCAAATTCGGTCGTTATGACCGATAGTCGTTAAAACCGATAGTTGAATTTTTACGCACTTACCTCATGTCAAATGGCGACTTTTCATGATTCGGCGATGCGCTTTGAGACAGGACATTCTATTTTGCCGTGCTAGTGACGTATTTCGTCACGTTTTATTTAACTTAAAATTTATTTATCTATTTATTTATTTATTATCATTATTTTATTTTTATTTTATTTTTTAAGTTCTAGGGTTTAATTGAATCAAAACATGAAGTAAAGGTTTGCAAAAATTTAATTATTTATTAATTCATTTTAATTTTAAAAAAATTTACACTGGAAAAAAGTCCGTAATTTTTTTTTGTTTGACAATTTTGTTTATGTATTCTTTTTGCACAGCTCTGTGTATAGAGGTCAAGGATTGCGTGACAAGGGAAGACTCGTTTAATTCGGGGTTCAATATGAGAAATTTCTGAAGGATTCTAACGGCGTCTAGGGCATCGGGAAAAGAAATTTGCTCTTCCTCTGCTTCTTCCTTAGGCGGGTCCTCTTTCTCACTGCCGCTGTCTTCGTCGTTTTCTTTGTCTAACACTTCTTTGACTATTTCATCATCGGTTAGATCAGCGCATGTGGCGAGGTTTTCATCTGCATTGACGTAATCTTTGAGCTCTTCATCGGTGAACTGATCAGGTGAATTTCGTGCCAATCGAGCCAAAGGGATCTCATCTTCATCTTCGTCGTCCGATAAACTGTCTGAAACCGTGGGCATAAATCCAGCGTGACGAAAACAATTTGCAATCGTGGTAGGCGTAACATCTTCCCATGCCTGAGCTAGCATTAATATAGCATCTAAGATGTTAATCTGGAATTCTTGGCCCTTCTCTGTTTTCTGTAGGAATAGTAAAACAAGCTGCTTTCTATAATAACCTTTGAGAGCTTTGATGATGCCCTGGTCCATTGGCTGTGCTACACTTGTCACATTTGGTCGTTGTATCCGATAGCTAGACCCAAAAATCCGGAAAAATTCCGTCGCAATAGCCGATATGTCGTTGTAAGCGACGTCGTTATAACCGATACATAAATACATTGACTTAATGGGGAATCCGCCGGGACCGGGAGGATCCCGTCGTTATGGCCGATAGGTCGTTATAACCGATGTCGTTATATCCGATTTCCACTGTACATATACTCGTATGAGTAGATTGTTATACTTTTAGAAAACCAATGTGTCGTTCAAAGGAACTACAGAATATGGTGACAAAATGTGATAGGAACCCCCTCCCCCCACAAGGTATACGTATACTGTATAGTGTAGACTCTACACTGTACTACTGACGAATTCAAGACTGTCGCTAGATTTTCACACATTTTCAGTTGTGGGTGTGAGTGTGGGACTGATCTGCAAAGGTTTTCCCGTCCCATCCGCACTGGCCTCTCACCTGCAAGCTGTCAGCACTTGAGCAGTATGAAAAGTGGCCGAACTAGAACCTTGAAGGCGAAACTTAGATCTTGAAAATCTCGTGACAATCTTTAATTCGTCGATAGTACACTGTTGAGTACAGACCTGCATTACAGTAAGATATTACGGTCGCACTTTTGAGGCAAAAATACTATGAGTGCACGGCATTCAGTTAGACTAGACATTAATCCAACGGTATGAGTAGGTACCAGAGTCCCTTGATGGGAATCTTGTTTGGGAGTACCCGAGTACCGTAACGAGCTCGATGAATTTTGATTGATCGTTGGTTTTAGGCTTCCACGGATGCGAGCAAGGCAAGAGTATGTACTATGTAGTGATGGAAATTCCCGGGATTTTATTTTTCGGGAATATTCCCCTACCGGGAATTTATCCAACTTTTTTTTAAAAAATATCAATTTTAGCTATTTACAACCAGAGTGTACCTATACAGGGTGTAACAAAACTAATGTGCCAAACTTCTGGAGCATATATTTAAGGCCAAAATAAGACTTTTTGTTCCCGTAAACATGGGTCCGAAAATGCCCCCTTTTTGAGCTACAGCCTCCCAAAGTTTTAAAAAATGTCTGGTTTTTCTGGCATAGCGACCACCATTATGGACCGAATGTTATGAAAATTGGTGTCCCGAAGTAATTTTAAGTGTAGAATCCATCAAGGACCTCGAGAAAATCAGAAATTAAGTCTGACCGTACTTTTCAGGCAATCTTGGACCCTTAACAGCACACATTTTATGTTACGGATTAAAGATTGGGAAAAATTAACAAAACTCAGATGGGAAAAACTGATAGAAAGATTTTTGGCTCCTTGCATTTTTGCGATACGACACGCTTAAGCGTGATAATCACCCCACAATGTGGAAAAGTCAGCACTTTAACTATGGTGAGCGGCAGTAAGTATGCAACCCGCCACTCCGCTGCTTCTTCGGGCTGCCTGCCATATAGTAAAAGCGCGGACTTTTCCACATTATGGGGCGGTTATCTTGCTCGCTCTGACCGTGCGTAAGTTACGTTCGGGACGTACTAATATTTGGTCCCAGTTATCCGATTTAAATATTCCTCCCGGAAGTCATCGTAATTCATCGTGAAACCGTGTCTTTCTTTCAAGCATGCGCCTTCAATTCTGTAGATAGACTATAACGGCCGGTACAGTTACGTACGAATAGTTAACTACTTTCCAAAACACACAAGTAATGCTATCCGATTCAACGACCGACACGATGGAAATCTTCTTGTCTTTCTTTTATGGATGCGCCTTCATTTTTTAGGGTGGACTAAAACGGCACATAGGAATAGTTAACTACTTGTCATAACATACAAAGTAAGTTCTGTCCCTCGCTAAAATCAAGATGGCGGCCAAACGACTGAGAAAAAGTGTATATATCTAAATATGTTCTGAAAGCACATATTAAGAGCTACATCATATTCATTAATTTTTCATTACATTACTCAGTTGCTGACCTGAGAGTAAAAACGAGATCAACCTCGACATGCCAAATAACGATTCTTATTATTGAGTTACTGAAAATATTTATGACCCATTTTTGAACCTAGAACAGAAGGAAAAAAACAAAAAAAGCGTGAATTTTTAAGAAAATATTATTAATAGTATATTGCGAGAAGAATACTCATTTAGTGGTCCTCAGGGCCACATTCAAAGTGATCTCCGTCCTTATTGTCAATGAATTGCCTCATTCTCATGAGCTCGTTGATGCCGGCGAGCAAAAACGCGGAAACCAAGGACGTCCCGATCTATCACATCACAAGTTTCTTGAAAAAGCTGTATAGTACATTAAACAACTTTTTTCACAAATTTTTAAAGGTTTTAAAAAGTTAGGAATCTCCATTGCACTTTAGTTTGCCTTAAAAAGACCGATTAAGATGACGTAATTGAGGAAAGATGACCACACTAAAGGAAACACTTATTGTTAGATAATTACATTGCCCCCACATCGCGGCCGGTTCAAAGTGTGTGCCCCGGTTCGAATTTTGGAACCAGTCAGCTTCTGAACTTGCCCCTCCTCTAGAAAATTTGTCTAGCTAGTCCCATGCCACCACTTGAACTTAACCTTCGAATGCCTTCACGCGGTCGACTCTTCTCAAATGCATAAAGCGTCTCGGTCAAAGAGTAAAAACAAGAGTCGCAATTGAATGGAAGGCCTGCGTGGTCAACGTAGATAAGGGAACGGAACGCGGGCTGGCCTCTGATTGGCTGCAACGCGTGGAGCAAAAATGACTCGGGGTATAGGGAAAATAACACGGGATTTTCGTTCCGGGGCGTTTATCTCGAAACCTAAGCAAAATCATATGTAAACACGAGTCGATTCAGCTGATTTTTTCGAACAATTTGATAGGTCATAAGTGCCACTTTATTGCAAATTCGAAAAGACTGTTTCAGTTTAAAAGTACTCACAATAGTGAGTTACTCTAACACTGCTCAAACACACGCCAAGCATGTAATCACACTATTGTGCGTACTTTTAAACTGAAACAGTCTTTTCGACTTTGCAATAAAGTGACACTTATGACCTATCAAATTGTTCGAAAAAATCAGCTGAATCGACTCGTGTTTACATATGATTTTGCTTAGGTTTCGAGATAAACGCCCCGGAACGAAAATGCCGTGTTATTTTCCCTATACCCCGAGTCATTTTTGCTCCACGCGTTGCAGCCAATCAGAGGCCAGCCCGCGTTCCGATCCTTTATCTATGTTGACCACGCAGGCCTTCCATTCAATGGCGACTCTTGTTTACTCTTTGGTCTCGGTATACTCCCTAGTCCCTAACAAAATGTCCATCAAGGGACTCTAAGGAGTTTATGTGCTCCAGCTCCGCGGTGTGGCAGAAATCGGCACTAAATGCCGATATAATCCTTATAAGCTGTTATAAAGATGAAGGGTTGTTTTTGGAAGTTTATTATTTTCTTATTTTTTTAGTGTTAACTAAAACACTTAACTCTCCGTTAGTTGCGGGTTTTACTGTAGTGTCATCTCTTTTGCCGGTAGACGTAAGTTGTACAGTTGTACACCCAATCCGACACTTTTATTAATTTATCTACACGCAGCAAATGCGTGCAAACACCAAACAACTCCCTCAGACAAATCGTTAAGAAGTTTATTTTTAAACCGTATTCAAACGCAACCAGTTAGTTATTCGTTTTAATTTGCGGTGCTGGAATTTCCTCTATGAGTGTTCATCCATAAGGGTTTTTTTCCCCCTTCCTTTTTTTACGGAAGGCTGGCTACCTGCGCGCTTCTGCATTTAAAGCAGAGGAAAATAACCATTTAAAATTCACGGGAAAACTCTCGTGCTTGCTGCTTACCTCAGGCATACGATAGTACAACGGAGATAAAAACTTTAAGCGGAAAACCGCCCCGTCTAAGTCGCTCGACGGCCACGAAATTGAAAAAGAGCCGTTAACCAGCCAGGGTTGCCGTTTTGCGTCACTCAACGGAAATTAATTTCCACCGTTGCAGTGGATGAAAAGATGAAAACAATTCAGTTGACTTCCTAATTACCAGAACGGGGGGGAGGGGTCCTCTAGATGCATTTTGTTTCTATTATTTTACGATTAAAATGTTGAATTTTCAAAGTATGTTTTTTTTTTAAGATTTCTATTCGATACCAAAACCCAGTGTTAAATGGACAGATAGAAAAATTTCAAAATATCATAGTAAGTAAAATTTCACCAATCAAGATGGTGACGATGACGCTTTTTAGAGGTGACCACTTTCCCTGAGCCATTTAAGTGTTGCCTAACCTGTTCTCCATACCTTGATATTTGCTAATCAAACTCATGCTAAACGGCAATGCTGTAACAAGAAGAGTCGCAGGGAGCAGCTACAAAAATAAAACATCTATTTACCGACGGATAGTTAATCTAAATGTTCGTACCTCGTAGACTGGAACGGTTGAGAGAGAGAGAGGGGGAGAGAGAGAGAGGGGGAGAGAGAGAGAGAGAGAGAGAGAGAGAGAGAGAGAGAGAGAGAGAGAGAGAGAGAGAGAGAGAGAGAGAGAGAGAGAGAGAGAGAGAGAGAGAGAGAGAAAGCAAATAGTTATTCTCTTCTGCATTTGTTTAAATGAATTCGCGTTGCAGGTGTATAGGTAAATACTAGTTCAGCATGTTTCATGCGTGCCAAAGTGACCATTTAAGTGTATCTCAATCCATCGATCGATTGCCACGCTCTGCAGCTCATCGGCAAACTGTAATCGAAGCAAACCCATGCAACCTTTTTGCAATCAAGAGTTTTTTGTTGTTGTTGTTTTTTTTTGTTTTTATTTTTTTTTTTGCCTTTCAAGACATAATTTAGATCAAAGTTGAAGTAAAACGTCACGGATTCTAAGCAATATTGAAATGAAATTTCCCGCAAGTCCCCGACAAATGAATTTGTGATGAAGGCTGAGAATTATAGAGCCTGTATATTCTGTATAATTTATACTCTTTGTATAATATCCGCTGAAATTTTAATCCGAAATCTGGCGCCACTGCTGAAATGAGACGCACCGATTACCGTCATAGAAAAAGAGGGGATTATTAATGAAATGAAAATAAAGGGAAGATTCCAATATTTTGTTTTCATGACGGACGAGCAAATAATTTTATTGAGAGCCTTGAATCAGCTGAATCGTCCGTTAATTGTTCGCGGTCTTGATTTTTTGAGTGAAGTGTTTTTTCAGGTGTCCACGGACAAGGCAAAACGAACGGTCTTGCTTCAGGTGCGACCAAATCAAATCACGCGGCATGACGATTCGAAGTGCTGCTGCGCACGCGCTCTTGTGCCAGACCCGCGAAACTTGGTCGATTTAAATTCTTGGGAGAGGGGTTTGGTTGGTTCGGAATGCAGTTTGTTATTGTTTTGTCGCGGCGGCAGGTTGTGGTTATGTCAGCGTGTGCGTATGATCTTGATCACACTTTTGTTCTCGGTAACAATCCCTATTACATAACATCTTTTAAAGCTCATTGAGCCTTTAGTTTAGCCTTTGACGTTACTTATATTTTAAGCGTTGTCTGTTTTATTATAATTGAGTTTCGCTTTGTCGGTTCTTACAATCTTTAACCATCTTTCCTGTTGCAATTTCACGAAGCAAGTTTGGTACTGATAACACTTGTGGATAATGCGATTCTTTACGAACGAAATAAAGTCCGGTCGGTATCGCTGAAAAGTTGACATCTCGTATCCCGGTCGGTATCGTTGTGATGATTGACTCGTGCCTTAAAATCAGTTTCGATTTTCATCTCCAAATCTTTTATGAATCGGTGACCTCGTGATAACGTGTAGTGAAATTCGTGTTTAACTGCGAAGTCTCACCTCTTAACCAAGGTACTCACCCCAATTCCTTTTATCCGTTTGTTTCCTCTCTTTTATCTGTTATTCTGTTCGAGGACATTTATTTCGGTTGTGTCTGTATTGATGCAATGTGGGTTATCGAGGATGTTGTCGCTCACTTCCAAGTTCCATTCATGGGAATGACACGCTCACTCGAACAAGAGACTGCCATGGGCTTGATTATGGGGGGCCAGGAGGGATCCCCCCCCCCCCAGAAAATCTTTGTAGAAGAAAATCTGAAGTAGAAAACCCATGATTTTAAGGAAAATCTGACTTCATATTGGGGATGATGCTGATGTCTCCACTCTCTAAAAAAATTCCCTAGTTATGCCCATGGAGGTTGCCCAACTCAGTAGCATTTCTTATTTTTTTGAACTGGAAAATTACAGCAATCTACATAAGTACTCATTGCTTCGCCAAGAGCTGAATGATTCACCTTTAAGAATGAGCCGTTAGTCTGCTTACACAATCTGGGTTGTTTCTGAAGAGATTTTGCCCCGTAACAGCTCCATGGCTTTTATGAAAACTTCAGCTTCATCATGTACTACCATCTGTGCCACCTATTGGTTTGTAGCAGAAGGGAGCTGGTGTTTTCACAAAAGTCTTGCTCTTGTCAGATCCTATCTTTCGTGGATCAACCTTTGAAACTGTGAAATTGTATTCAACCCTCTCAATTTCAATTAATGAAAACTGGCAAATCACACTCAGTTACTTTTCAGCAGTTTGGAGGATACGAGAAACGTTGTCATGTATCAGAACCTGCAAAATTCTTTGCCTTTGGTTTTAAAACTGCACACCTTTCTTGCTTTTCTTTTACCAGAGTCTGTTGCAGTTGATTTTACGAACTTCTTACTGGAAGAAGGCTCCTCTAACGCTTTGTTTTGTGAGAGGAAACAGTAAAATTGTAAGCAGTTGCGGTTTGTCAAAGAATAAAATAAAAAATTGAACAATTGAGGAAATGTCACAATGCATGTCACAGGTTTTGATACAATACGCTTTGTGTACTTAATCTATTTGATGAGGTTTAAGTAATGAACTGTTTTTTTCTACTGATGCTCATGAAAAAAAAAAATTAATGTATCTGACATTTGCAGCAATTTATTTTTATTTACATATTTCTATATCCGCTCATGAAAAAAAAAAAAATTAATGTAAGTATCTGACTTTTGCAGCAATTTATTTTTATTTACATATTTCTATATCCACTGATACACATTTTTTACAATAATAATGACCATAATAGAAAAATAAATGTTCCAGCTGAGAGCTCAGCTTGAGTGACAGATCTACTTAAATACTTCAAATAACACCAACAAATAATAATGAAAATATTAATAATGTAACAAGTATAAAATAAAAGTCTAAGTGAAATCATCAAAAATATAAAAATCTAGACTTAATCTCAAATTGTCGGATGGCATTTTGTAACAGAACAGAAGCTTCATTGAGCGGGAGAGGGGCAGGGTGGAGGCAATTGTTCCCTCTATGGTTTGGTACAGTTCATACCCTTGAACTTTTGGCTCTTCCGGAAAATGCTCAAAGATAAAAAAAAAAAAAAAAAAGAGCAAAACAAAGGTTGTTAAAATTAGTGAGAAAAGGTTATTAATTTCAAGAAATAAAGTGTACCATTTGTGTTTTCCCCTCAAAATTTGTTCAAATTAAAAGTGAAAAGGAAGGTTAAGGTGAACGATCTTGATGGTCAGAGTTTTTAGAAATGAAATGCATGAGAAGCCAAAAAAAACATCGGAACCCCCCCCCCCGCTCCCGCAGCAAGACCTGAAATGACGCTACTGTAACAAAAAGCTAAGCTGTAACCTCTGAGAAAGAAAAAAACGTCATTCACTCTGCACTGCCTTAATTGTAATCAAAGATTTCTTAGAAGTCCTTGATTGTATCAAGTACATCCGTCCCAATTTATCCACCATTTATTCAGTGCTGCTAAGTTTTTCTCACTAATCAATTCGTCCATTTGTAATGGGTAGTCTCCTTCCTCTGTTTAATCAAATTGTGATGAGTCAAAATTTTAGAAGTTTTATTAGAATTGGCCACTGGCAGTCACATTGTGATTGGCTCTCAAATGTTTCATGGAAATAGATTAGTCTACTGCGTTGAGTGCAATGCAGAGACATTCCTTGAGCTCAAGACTCCTCAAGTCAAGGCTTATCAATTTTAGACTCATCTCACTTGAAATCTTGTTTTATTAATGAAACTGATGAGTGCTGACATGAAAAATCTTGAGTTCAGAAAGTGTCGTTGAGTTGCATTCTAAACACTACAATCAGTCTACACCGAAATTTTGGTTGAATTGCTCTCATTAAGGTGTAATTCATCCAGTGAAGTGGAAAAGGAACCAACTTTAAACTTTTGGAAATCTTGAAATAACAGGTGGCAGGTATCATAGATAGGTAGGTAATTGAGGGCTGATCTGTCAAAAGGGTTGATTTAACAAAAATCAGTTTTGAATGAATCACTTTTAAAAGTTTTAACTGCGCACCATTTTTCCCTTTACTTGCCAGCTTATATTTATGTAATAGTTTATTTACTCTTTGCAAACTTCATTTCAAAATTTAGTTTGTAGCCGAGTTGGGCAACAGAAATAATGAATTCAGTTTGGTAATAGAGTTGAGATGTGACACCATTGCCTGTGAGGAGATATAGTTAGTTGACCAAATAATCTGTCCCATATTCTGATTTTATTGCGTTGCCAATTAACTAGATGGATAATCCATTGAATAATATATGCCCAACACTCGTTTGTAATATAATTAGGATATGCACTGAACCAGAAAATCGAGAAAAAAATTTGCTAGGTACCAAAGATGTTCAACATCTGCCCCAGGCCTCAACTTTAGTTCGATGTCTTTAAAATATTGTCCTTGCGTTAATCTGTCTGGAACATTTGTTATTTTGTCATACTCTCAAGTTATTTACAACCAGACCTTGATAAAAATTTAAGGCTAACAAAAATTCAACTTCCTTAACTTTATGACTAATAAACTAAAAGAACTTCAGATTTTTAATCTGAAGTTTTTTAAATTTATGGATGTTTATGGAGTCAAAGAGTGCTCTGTTGGTAACAAACTGAATAGAGAAAAAAGCTGAACACAAGGTCTTTATTTCATTATTTCAAGATTTATTAAAAGTGTGATGATGTGTTTTAGTCTCAATGTTTACAATTCATAATTTCTGCAAACAAGGTACTTATATCGTAAACCTAAATCATACAATTTGAAGAAGAAATTAAACCATTCTCATCTAGAAACCTGACTGCCTTATCAACCAATCAACTTTTTTAAGCTCTTTTTGAAAATTTTCAAGTGGTTCCACCCATTTTTTGTGTAATGTATGTGAGTGGTTTGTTTTGGCTCAACCTGTAAATTAGTCCATACTGATCTGAGAAAGTCATCATTCATTATTATTTTGATCATGGGTGTACTTACATAAGACGTTTATTACTCTGAACTGCCTCTGACCTAGACCCATCTCAGGCCCGTGTGCTGCTAATAAATTAACTTTGAGTAATTGCATTGTTTTCTTTTTTTTATGATGCTGATGAGAGCTGATTTTGTGTTATCTTCTCAAAGTAATGATCCTGCTAAGTGCTTTCACGGAAAAGAGGATATTCCTTATCAAGTTTGTGCAATGTCCGTGTTGATGATGGTAGGGCAACGATTGCTCTCTTACTTAAAGTGCATAGGAGCTTAGTTTCATTTATTTTTATCATTAAACTCAGAAAATATTATTTTCTTTCAAAATATTGAAAACTGCCAGTTCATGAAAAGGTTGCCGGATGAAATTCCACCGAAAATTGGTTATCAGCCGTAAATACAATGTTTGAAGTATGTCAATTGAAAAGTGGAACAATTTTATAATCAATAAGAATCTTATTCGGTTGAGGTAATTTTAAAATTATTGAAGGATATAAATAATTGTTCTTAACACTACGTTGTTTTGTGTAATGATTTAAAGAAGAAAACATATTGGAATTCTGGGTTGAACTTTATGAGTGCTGCCCCGTATAGGTGGCGGTGTTAAAGGGTTGGTGGAGGGGGGAGGGGAGGGTGGACTCCAGTCCAGAGGAATCAATGATGTGCCCTACAGCCCTATTTTCTACAAATATTTTTCATTTTCAGAGTAGGAAAACGTCCTCTCCTTCCTCTCCTTTCCTTGTACTCACAATCAGTAGCGTCATTTACTCCCGGAGGGGGGGGGGGCTGGGAACCCCCCCCCCCCCCCCCCAAGGGTCAGCCAAAAATAAAAAAGTTATTACTTTTCTTTTTTTTTTTAGGGGAAGAAAAAAAGTTTCGAACTAAAATTTGGTAGTCATTAACGAGTTTTGTTGGAATTTAGGACAATAAATATAGGATATGCAGGGCTGTAGACTGTAGAGTGTCTAAAATAATATTGATGAGCAAAAAAAAAAAAAAGTAATCACATTTTTGCCCCCCCCCCCCCCCCCCAAGTTGAACTAGAAATGACGCCCCTGTTTTTACTGTTCGTACATAGATCTGACACTTCCCCGTAAGATTTTTTTTTACTCACGATCACGCGCGCGCTCCATTACTCACTATGTAAACAAAATTCCCGATTATGTAACTCGAATCGTATTAACAATAGATTAGTATGCCGCAGTGGCACTGGCACTGGCACATTAAATCCAGAAGCTTATCTTTCTCTCGCTTCGTCCATAAGAATGAATGTGTGAGAAAAGGACAGAAAGAGGGTTCATAACGTGACTTTAGCTCCTACCCTCTTCTAACTCGTGCATTTAAATGGAAGAAGAAGAGAGAGAGAGAGAGAGAGAGAGAGAGAGAGAGAGAGAGAGAGAGAGAGAGAGAGAGAGAGAGAGAGAGTGTCTGAATGTGCCATTGGTGTGCGCGGTGATGACGAAAATGAGTGATTTGCGTCCGCGCCGCACTGTGGGTATAGAGAAGACCGAGCGCACCCGACAAAAAAAAAATGGGCGTTCAAAGTCCCCAGGACATCCAAATGCCTTTCAAAAGAAATTTAGAAAAAGTTTTGAATCTATCTGAAATGCCCTCTTTTTGACAGTGACGGGTTTTAAGCGTCTGCGAGACCCTGCTCGGGAAGATTGGGGTTAGCAAATTATTTCAGCCGGAGAATGTAATGGGTTGTTTACTCGCAAGAGTTTGTGTTTTTTATAAAAAAATAAAATAAAAGTCTGGAAAGAAAAGTCAATGAAAGCATGAAGGAAGTTGATGATAAGCTAGGACAAAAGTAACTTTGGGGTTTTCCTATAACAAGAGTCCCGGTTTCGGAGACACACGCTTGATAAATTGCAAAAAAATCGTGTGTGTTACTGTGACGTTTAAACGCGGGATTTTCATTTTAAGTAAAGGTTTTTTTTTTTTTTTTTTTTTTTTTTTTTTTTTTTTTTTTTTTTTTTGCCAGCATCGTATCTCCAAAACTACGAAACTAAGAAACAAAGCCATAAGCATCCTTGTTTTCAGCTCGTCACTTTCATTTGCCGTCTTAAAAAACACCAACATTCAGACCTATATAACTGGCCCACCCAAGAGTCTGAAAGTCCCAGAAGTGTAAAGAACCTTAATCATTTGATAATAAGATGTTTATCACTTTGCTGACTTGAGGCCGCCAAATCAGTCGCTCGTACCCACTGTTTGTCGTAATTAAGTGCGGGCGGAAGACAGCTCAAGACGAGACGTTACAACTGATTTTGGTCTAATTACAATGTCCACTGTTCACGCGGTGTTTTACTCCGCGCAGTGTTGCCAACTTGTATAGTCGAGATCGCTCATGTGTACAGGATTCGGTGCAGTCGTGTTGCGTTCCCTATCAAACGCAAACGTTATGGCAGTTCAGAATTCGAGATAAATGGTGAATCCTTAAATACAAAAGCAATCTTCTGTGCTCCATGAGCATTCTTGACTGTCAAAACTTTTGCGTTTGCTATAGTAAGTACTATATATGACCTTAAAAAGAAAGTTCCCTGGTCGACTTTTTTACTCTTTTAAATCTTGGCAACCTTTCAACAATTTTGCGGCTTTCAAGTGTAAGGAAAAAATCTTGAAAAAATGGCCAGAAATGAAGGGATTTTGGTTTTAATACCTACTTTGCTTTCGCTTTTTTTTGTTAATAAAGATCAGCTAAAAATACACATCTCTATATAGTCTAATTTTTTTTCTTTTTATGATGCAATTTTTTGCCGTAAAAGCGCTTTGAATTGTTGTCTTAAAATGTTAAATGCGCTATTTTTTCGCGTTTTTCATGATACGCATGCAAGCGCACGTATGAGATTTAAGGCATCTAAAAAAGTGTCAGACAATCGTATAGGGGAGTTTGATGCTTCGAAAAACACTGGATAACTTAAGATGAAAATTAAGTTAATGCAATAGCTGCAACACCAGAGTTCTGTCTGAGGTCAATTTTACAGTTAAAGTAATAAAAAATAATTTTCAAACGTCTTGTGTTACCTATTTCAAAGTAGCCAGTAGCGCACCTCTTTCCCTATTTCGTATGTTTTGCTTTCGTAAAAAAGATATAAAAAAATATATTTTCCCACCTGCTGTTTTCTTGCTCACGAATTCACGATAACTTCTTAAAAAAAAAAAAAAAAGTCCTAGGTGTCAGAGTCAGAGGAATGTTAGATTTGGTGCTTCGTCAGAAATCGTCCGACAGGGATACTTTTATTTGCATCGCACACTAATCTACATATCCTCTAAACTTATTTTTGCTGCTGTTTCGACAATGCGTTCTCGCTCCTTTTTTCCCCTGACTTTTTCACTCTGTTTACTACGCATCATTAAAAATGTTCTCTAGCAATTTAGCAGCGTCAAGGTGGGTGAGAAAAGATTGCTAAGGTTAATGTACGAAAATACTCGCCTCTATAATATTTTCTCAGTCAGTGCAATCACATCGTTATTGAAGTATTAAAATATCCGTGAGTTCTTTAAAGTCACCGACGACTCCACCGGTTGATAAAAGATGACAGATGCGAGTATTTTTGTTCATTAATTTCATACACGGAACAGAACTGTGTAATCTTTTCTCAGCCGGTGGAATCATCGGTGAATTAAAAAATGTCATTAAATATACACGGAACGGCAGCTTTGTTTTCTCGCTATTTTACTTTAGAATCAACTAACAAAACTGGGGTTTGTTGATAGTGCAACTCAGAACTGACCCATACCCATAATCCAGATAGGTTTTTTTTTTTTTTTTTTCGCTTCGTTGGCAACACTGCATGGGTCTACTGGCCTTCGCCTTCGCTACTACCTCTTTTTAATACTCCTCTTCAGTGTTGCCAAATTTGGCGGGAATCACAAAACTTTTACGTTGAGTTGAATGGGAAAATGCGTATGAATTATCCACTTATTGGCAGCCCTGCTCCTCTTGTCCTTTCCTCATAGCAGAGCGGCGGCGGTGATGGCATGCATTGCGTCGGTGCACTCAAGTGTTGCTAAATTTCAGGATGAAATGCCTAGATTTTCCAGGAACTCTTTTTTCTTACACCTTATACATCGCTGCAAGTTGCATGCAAAGATATTTCAGTAGAATAGACTGTTTAAGTAGAGCGATGTATCGTATCGATTTCTGTCCGAGAACCTCTCTGGTTTCAAACAAACTCTTATTCAATTCATTTTCTTTCCCCTTAAGCGCATTTTGGAACGGTTTAGGCTATTAAATCAAACAATAAATAAATGCGACCTTTTTGCGATTATATGAATTCTACATCATCTGCTTAATCATGCCTGGTTCTTTGAATAAAACTGAATAAATCAAGAGACTTTTAGATTAAATGATCTCTCTTGATCCCTTCGCTCTTTTCCCTCTTGTCACCTGGCCCGTTGAGTTATTAATTATTGATTTGAGTTTCGAGTGGCATCTCGCGCATTAGAGCTTTTGAACCTGAAATCTAGCCGGCATGGCACGTAACTGCGGCGCGGCGGCTTCTTTGTAGTATACTTGTAGTATGTCAAGATGTAGCATGCTACAAGTAAGTACTTGTCCACTTTTGTGGTGCAAAATTATAACAGCTTGACAGAAGTACTTTCCTAGACTCAGCCACTGCATACGGTTAGAAATGGGTCTTCTACTCTCACTTGCACTTTCAGATATTCCTGATGAACAATGGTACTCTTGTTAGTTTTTGCTGTATGCGATTGAAAAGTTAATTCTCGCGAGAAAGCGAAGATGAAGATGAGTAGACCAAAAAAATGACGAAATTCATTATTAGACTCATAACATGACTTTAAAGATACATGCGTAATGAAATGGCGGAGGTACACAGGTGCCTCGGGAGACTCCTATTTAATTTGAGGCTTTTCGTTGTGTGTTTCTATAGAGAAAGATACAAATTGGATAGGAATCTCCTAATGATACCTGCATAGCTCCGCCATCTTTGCTATCAAATGACAGAGCTACATTAGGTGTCCGGTCTAAGTCACTCTCTCTGTAGAAATACCCAGAGAAAAGCCTCAAATTCGCTAGGAAAACCCCTCGGCACCTGCGTAGCTCCGCCATAATGCGCATTTCACTTTAAAGTCATTTTGTGAGTCTGTGAGTGAATTTCGCAATTTTTTAATAAGCTCCTTGTAATTTTCGCTGGATTTCACTGTAGAAGTGACCTTCTCAATATCACTTGTAGCACAAGTAAGCCAGAGGCCCATTTTGTTTTCCCTCGAAAATCGTTTCAAAATTCGAGATCCATCCGTGGATGAATAATTAGACATGATTTTCGGGTTGGATGGAGCACTATGGTCTGAGATCGGGAAAAGTGGCCTATAAAATCAATGATAAGAAATCATCTTTTTCCATCTTTTTAGTTTAATTTGACCATTTTCAGTGACACATTTCTAGGTTTGAATCTTTTGGTTAAAAGTATGTCCTCTGTGATTAAAAAGGTCTTAAAGTTTATGAATGATAAATTGAAGCGAAATTTATTTTCTGGTTTTCGGCCGCTTTTTGCCGATTTCAGATCATAGTGTGGCCTGTGAGCTGGTTCGACTGATTGTGAGTCTAGCCAGCTATCAATTGCGAAAAGAATGTTTGCCTCTATTAAGCCTGAATTTTAAGCGTTTTTCTGTAGTCCACTCTTTTATCCCTCCGTAATCTGATTGCTCTCTTTCCTTTCCTTTTTCCCTTCCTCAATTTTTGCCGCCCTTTGAAAGCTGCCTCCGGTGTCTGGTGCACATCCGGTCACGCCGCACACTTGATTGAAACATGAAAGTTCCCGGATATGAAGAGTTGTTTTTTTGCTTTTTAAACGTTTGATTGTTGTTATTTTCTTGCAATAACCGCATGTTATTTGTCTTCGTTTAGGCTTATAACGTGATTGATTTTACGGTTTTTGAAGTTATCACAATTTATAATTTGTTTATAATTTTGATTTTTACTCGTAAAATTATGTCTGGGAAATTCCGTGTTTCGTTCCACTGAGTGCAGGCCTTCTGGCCTTGCTGTCTTTGGCGGATAGGTCAGGGGTCAGGCTCGGGCCGCTCGCGCTGCGCTGATGCTACGGGCATCCTAGCTATTTGTAGAGTCCCTTGATGGAAATATTGTATAGGGAGTACCGACACGAGCTCAACGAGTTGTGATTGGTCGTTGGTTTTAGGCTCTCACGGAGTCGAGCAGGAGTCGACGACATCGAAGGCTTCACACGAAAGGAGTCGATTCGTAGAGGAACGTATGGGAACGGACCGGAATGCCGGCAAATCCGCCAGTCCACCACTGGTCCACTGTCGAACTTAACCTTCGAATTTGTTCACGCAGTCGACAAAATCGACTCCTGTCAAAATGCATAAAGCGTCGTGTCGGTACTCCCTATACAATATTTCCATCAAGGGACTCTAGCTATTTGCTGCAGTTTTCACTTTTCTGCAAACGATGACTAGTGAACCTCGTTGCTGGTGCAGCCGCGTCGCCGTCGGGTGTCGCGTCGCGTCGGTCGCAAAAATCGTCAGTTGCCGT
The DNA here is from genome assembly GCA_011764245.1 of Trialeurodes vaporariorum. Classification (NCBI taxonomy): domain Eukaryota; kingdom Metazoa; phylum Arthropoda; class Insecta; order Hemiptera; family Aleyrodidae; genus Trialeurodes; species Trialeurodes vaporariorum. The sequence goes on from VMOF01000388.1 coordinate 36,176,170, forward strand.
GATACGCCTCAAGTCTTTATCTCCCGATGTGATAATTAGTGGAAAGCAATTATTATCGGAGGAATCTCGGTGGAAACAATCGATATATCAAGGAGACTAACCCGTGGGGAGGAGGTGAGAGGGGGAAGACAAGTCTAATGAGTTTAGTCCCGATCATCGCGCTCCCCTTGGCGGCGGCCTTGCCCCCATCTTCGACCCCGCCTCCTCCTCCCCCACTATCTCTAGATGGTGGAGAAGGAGGAGGTGGGGGAGGGGCAGGAGGGTCGCTGATCTCATTGCGCCTCGTTTTATTGACTTCATTTCGCAGTCTCTGAATTCAATTCGCTTCGTATGCACGCATGACTCACTTTAATCTCGTCTTATCACAAGTCCTAGTCCTCTCGGCTCCTTGTCCTATGACTTGTTTATCCGCTTTTGCTCTGATTTTCCTTCTTTCCTTCCTTTGTCCTCCCCCCTTCCTCCTTTCCGTTGCTCTGATCTGGAAATGGTATAGACGGAAGTGGCGGAAATAAACGCGCAGTTTATCCGTTTTTGTAACCGGGACTCAAATACTGATTGTCTCGTCGTCCACGTAATCTCATTTCCTTAAATAATAGATCAGGAGCCAAATTTTGTTCGGAACACGATCAAGTTCTGAACCAATTTCGAACTCCGAACAAACGATGACTGCGGTGTTCATTATTTCTCAGCAAAAAGCGCATTTTCGTGCTTGGACATGGACTTGAAAGCCAACCTTTGCCCGTAAATTCGACAATTACTTTTGATATTTTGGATTAACCAGTGAAATGCCACCAGAACTTGCCGGAAGCCCCTAATCTTCAAGAAGTCGTTGACTCCGGTGCTATGTTTATGCCTCAAAAATATCAAAAACCAAGTCCGAATTTGTGCGTTAAAGTCAATTGACGTATTCAAGTTCGGGACGTTAAAAAGTATGCCTCAAGTCGAGCTGCTTCCACTGCGGTAGATCCGTGTATCTTTTTTTTAATCTATGGAGTCATCGATGAGTTGCAAAATTTTGCTACAACAATTAAGAGTGTTTAATTTGAAGTTAAATCACCTGAAAAGTCCATTGGCGGCATCAGAAAGTCATAAAATGCAATAATAAACTCACAAGAGGCGTTTAATGAAATCCAAGATGGCGGAGAAATATCGAGCAATTTGTATGCATGCACCACGAACATCCAAGGATAGCCAACCTCACAATATCGATCACAACCAATCACAATGTAAACCAAAGAGTAAACAAGAGTCGCAATTGAATGAAAGGCCTGCGTGGTCAACGCAGATAAGGGATCGGAACGCGGGCTGGCCTCTGATTGGCCTTGCAGCGTGGTGCTAAAATGTCTTAGGGTACAGGGAAATTAACTCGGGATTTTCGTTCCGGGACGTTTATCTCGAAACCCGTGCAAAATCGTCTCTAAACAATTTATGCGAGTCGATTTAGCAGAATTTTCTTAACAAATTAATAGGTCATAAGTGCCACTTTATTGCAAATTCGAAAATATTGTTTCAGTCGAAAAGTACGCACAATAGTGTGTTTACATACTTGGCGTGTGTTTGAGCAGTGTTTGAGTAACTCACTATTGTGCGTACTTTTCAACTGAAACAATCTTTTCGAATTTGCAATAAAGTGGCACTTATGACCTATCAATTTGTTCGGAAAATTCTGCTAAATCGACTCGCATAAATTGTTTAGAGACGATTTTGCACAGGTTTCGAGATAAACGTCTCGGAACGAAAATCCCGTGTTAATTTCCCTGTACCCTAAGACATTTTAGCACCACGCTGCAAGGCCAATCAGAGGCCAGCTCGCGTTCCGATCCCTTATCTGCGTTGACCACGCAGGCCTTCCATTCAATTGCGACTCTTGTTTACTCTTTGATGTAAACAAACACATAACCTCTACCTCCAGTGAGGTTGTCAAAGTTAGCCATCCTTGGGTGTTCACGGTGCATGTATACAGATTGCTCGATATTTCTCCGCCATCTTGGATTTCATTTAACGCCTCTTGTGAGTTTATTATTGCATTTTATGACTTTCTGATGCCACCAATGGACTTTTCAGCCTATTTTACAGTAGATTATATGCTCTTAATTGTTGTATAGCAAAAGTTTGCGACAGACCCATTGAAATATGCCTTTAAATAGATGGTGGCCAGAAGAAATTACCAAAGAAATAAAGTGCAATACGCAAAAATGTTCACCGTGATAAACTACCCACGATAATAAAATGTCCGAAACATTTTAAGTCCAAATTAATGATTGTGCGTCCTAGTAACAGAATGTTCAGTGTCATTCTATGACCAAATACCAAATATTCCCATAAGAATAATGCCCCGGTATCCGCGAGGTTTTTGCGGGGGATAACGTGCAACGAACGGAACCCTCGGGGACACTGGGGATCCACTGTAAATTTAATTTAAAATGGAAAATTTTGGTCCAAATGATACTATGTCCAATGAAGGTTTAAGTCCAAAGTATGTATTACCCAGATTTATATTTTGCTCAAAGTTGCTTTAAGTCAAGAGAAACACCAAGTCCTATTACGGCGAGTATCAGGCTCATTACAAATAAAAATAAAAATAGGCACGGCATAAATATCCCAAAAAATAGGGACTCAAAACATTTTGGACTTTTGTATGTGTTGGATGAATATTGTGTCGGTCTTTATATAATGCTGGACGAAAAGTCTACTGGACTTTTTTCACTCTTGGACATTTTGGTTGCTGGACTAAATTTTCTGGGCCTTGCTATATTTATTCGGACATATTTGGTCTTGGACATTTTACTGTGGATATTTTTTCCGCGAACCATTAAATTTATTCACGAAGCGGCGGCTATGTTGTCATTACCTTTCGTAGAATCGCAGAAACTGAAAAAGCTGCGATGACGAGGAATATAATGCACCGTAATTTAACTAATTCAAATCAAGAATTTATTTCAAAGTTCGTCCTGCTATGAGCAGAAGTAATTTTGTCGACGAGAAATCAATTAGATTCCTATTAGAAGAAAACTGAAACAAATGCTTTGTGAACCCGAACATGCTCAGGCGACTTTCTCATTAAATGGAACTTGAATGGCTTGTTGAAAATCTAAAAAAAAAAAAAAGAAAAAAAAACATGCCATTTGAGACAAAAGTGGAGAGATACTTATCCATTTTAGCTTTTAACTGTCGCGAATACCAATTCAGTTGAGTTTTTCTTCGCACTTTATAAATTCATTACACCCCTCCGCTTCGTGAAGGACGCTGCGTTGCGCCCCTTTGAACTCGCCAGTTAGCAACTGATGTGTCACTGGCACTGGCCTTTTGGAAAATAGACAACTTCATCAGTAGCGCGATCAGTGGCGTCGCGTGCCATCTGGCAACAATGCAAGTGCTCCATTCAAACTCATTAAATATATCGAATTTTCCATGTGTACTGTGCACCCCCTGAATTCGATATTTTCCATGAGTTTGAATGGATAGAATACATTGTTGCCGAATTAGACGCGACGCCACTAAGAGCGATATATCGTAGGTATCTATTGCCGTCCGAGGACCCGTATAGTCCCAAAAAAATTCTAATTTACTGTATTTTCTCTATAAGCGCATTTTCGAACGGAAAATAATAAGGTTATTAAATCAAACAATTAATGCGACCTTTTTTGCAATTATGAATTCTACGTCCTGTAAATTGCTTAGTTATTAACAAATTCAATAACTGTCGGTTCAATATCTAAGAAATTCTATCGGTGTCTTTGTCACCGATCGATAAAGATTAGAAGCACGTACCGAATACACAAATGTGCTGCCTAAAATCATTCTTTCAATAATCAATATTCTTCTGTTCCTTTGTTACAGGTGACTCTCTACTCAGGTGTAACTTAAACCCCAGGCTCATCACTACGCGCTTCTAATCACCCTCTTTCTCATCATGCTGTGTTTTCAAAATGCCCGGGTAAGTTCAAAGTTCATCTTTCCGTCTTGCGTGCACTACATTCTAACCACGATGGCATGTAGCGTGAAATCTGGCAACGTTTCGTTTCATCCGTTTGAATCAACGAAATAGATCCAAGTTCTCGGGTGAATGCCTAATGGTGCAACCTTGACCTCAACCTTTTGTACTGGTTTAAAGGGATAAAATGCAACGTCGCCGGACTGCACTCCGCGCCTCATCAATTCGGCAAAGATGATTTTCATCCATTTAAACCACAAAAGGTCGAATTCGAGGGTGTTCATCGTGCGGCATGCACTGCACCTGAAGACATCGATCTTTTTTATAGGTTCAAATGGACGAAATGCAGCCTTGTCAGATTGCACGCTACGCCATTATCTTCAAAATGAAAAGATGAGAATCGTTCAACGACTGCGCGTACAGTTGTACACTAGTCATTGGCGGCTCGTTCACTATCGATTATCGGGTTTCTCCCGTTTAGATCTATGCATAAGTATCGATTTTTTTGGGGTTCAATTGAATTCTCCAAGGATCGATTCTTTTTCTGAGATTTATATACGATAAAGAGATCGATTAATCGAATTTCACGAGCCACCACCAGTGTACACCTACGCGCTGTTCTAAAATGGAGCTCTTGCAATATTTAGCTGTAGGCAGGTGTGCTATCGATTTTGGTGTAAAAGCCTTCAAATACACCAATAACGCCATTTTAAAAAAAAAAAAAAAAAATGCTGTATGGTCCGAGTAAATTTCAATTACTTACTGTGATTTTTTTTTTTTTTTTTTTTTTTTTTTTTTTTTTTGAGTGTTTTCCCTAAAATCCCAAAACCTTAAACCTAAAGTCTAGGGAATTCCCTAAATTCTGGGAAATTCCCTAAATTCTGGGAAATTCTCTAAATTCTGGGGAATTCCCTAAAACGTGGGGAATTCCCAAAAATCTGGGGAATTCGCACTTATTTATTTATCGCTTTATGCGCCCTCATTTACACCTATATGCTCCCATTCACCCCTAATTCCCCTTATTTGAACCCTTCCTGCCCCCAATCACCCATATTTTGCCCCTGCTTACCCATATTTTACCCAAATTTAGCCCCTTGCTGCCCTTATTTCACCCATATTTAACCCCTTCAGTTCCGAGGAGGGAGTGGGGGGGGGGATTCCACCGAACCTCCCCCCCCCCCAACCCTGAAAAGAACACTACTTACTTGTATACGTGTAAAGAAGTAGACACAAAGTACATACTGTAACTATGTACATAACCATAAGTACATACTGTACTATAGTTCATTGTATACATGTATACATGTCGTACCTATGCATTCTGTCCGGGGGGGGGGAGGAGGAGGAGGAGAAAAAGATTCCACAAAACCGGTAAAATAAGTCGTTTGAAATTTACTAAAAAAAATAAAAAATAATATCTATAACTCACTCTTCGCAGAGAAAACTCAGCTAAAACTTAAAAGTTCATTTGAATCACCCGTGCATGTTTGTAAGTAAGATTTACGCACATTTCTCACCCGCAAACAAAATAACATGTGAACCCCAATTGTGAACTGCAAGACAGTTGCATTTGGCGTTTAATTTGCGACAAATTTGGTCGCGAGAAACACGGCGATACCAACAAACGAGTTTCAAGTTGCTTGGTAAGCAATATAAACAGCACTTAACCCTTTCAATTCCTCGCGCCCTAGTGGACTGCTTTCCGCTACTACAGATCTGCTCCACAATATTTCAATTTTTCATTGACAGATGCTACTCCAAGTTGTTGACTTTTGCAAAGTAATTTTTCGAAGAGAGCCTTCAATTAGATGGATAGGCAAACTCAACACCCTGGAGTAGGAATATTTATCTACCCATTTAATTAAAGCGAGCAAGCAAAGATTTGTCTTCGTAACCTGGAAGAGAAAGGGTTTATTCAATGCACTGATGACGTAATTTTTTTAAGACCCTGTGGGAATGAGAACATTAAATTGAGTACTGTTTTTTCCTCACTAACTACTGCGCAACTCCGACATTTCTTATTGGTATCAACTTGTTCTTCGCGACCAAAGTAAGAATCTACCTTCAAAGTCACTGTTTAACAGCTAAGTACAACCGTCTTCTTATTGTTCCAATTCCAAGGTATGTTCTTATTTTGTTTAGAGTGTGGAACTTACTCAATGCGTGCGCATACGTACGGGGGTGATTCATCCGAATTTTGAGCTATAAGTTTTCTTTGAGAGGAGTGGGCTCTCGACTTTTTTCAATCGTCTCGTCGTCATTTGCGCAAAATTTTTCATCAGAATTGAAAGTTTCAGTTGCCTACAGCAAAACCTTGCAAGAGCCTCATTATAACGGGAATTTTCTAAAAAAAACCGAGAATTTGAAGATTAAAACGTCAAGAATGGGTTTAAAATAGCAGTGCTTGGTGCGTCAGACCAGCATTTTGTGATTTGACTTTTAAATAATTTCGATTTTCCAGGTTTCGAGGTTTTATCGTTTTTACGGCTGTCTCAACTTTATTTGCTGACTACTTTCTGTCTCTTTTGTTTATACTTTTTCCTTCTTTATACTTATTCATAAGATTTTCATTGAATTATTTCTTAAATTGTATTGTTGTGTCATTCATTTAACTATTCTTCTCGGTACTTTACATTTTTTTCCTCCTTTGTTTGTACTCATGCTGACACTAAAACGCGCGCTTGTATTGTAAGGTTTTGAAAGATTTCGATGAAATCAAACATCGGAACTCCGTCGTTTGATTGATTCTGTAAAATGTTGGTTTTTTCAAACGGTCTGCAACAACTTTGCTGTTTCATGAATCAGTGAAATATTGAGTAGCCAGCTCCCATAATTCAGCTCATCCAATCCGGATCAAAAATTAAACTTCATCGTGGTTATGGAGGAAAAATGGTTTCCATTAATATCAATAAGAAATTGGGAGAGAACTGAGAAACATTCACTGAGAAAATTGTCCGTGCGTTAATTCAATTACGGACGTGTGTTTAATTCTTACTTGACCGGAATTCCTGTTGTTTCAACAAGAATTACTGCTATTTCAACAGGAATTCATGTTATTTGAAGAGGAATTCCTGTTACTTGACTGGAACTCCTGTTGCAGTAACAGGAATTTCTTGTTAAAATGACAGGAATTCCGGTTGAGTAAGTATGAATAAGACGTTCGGTTATGACAACAATACATTTTTCTCAGTGTTGTAATAATTAACAATGGTCCTTTGAATTTTGACGAAGATTGGCACCAACTGCCCACAACCAAAAAATGTGCGCCACATGGTTCGAAAGTATAACCGTTGAGTCTTCCAACTTTAATCATCATCCTTGGAACTCCTGTGTGTTGTTGTTTCATTTTGATAAGTTTCCGACACAAATATTGGTTTCTGTACCTTTCACAACCCTTTGTGAGAAGTTGAGGATATTGAGACTTAAGAATTCGAGCAGACGCCGTCAGTGTTTACTGTTTATTTGTTAATGAAGTCAGATGTGATGACAGTACGTTGGCTGTGATTATTTGAATGTGCCGCGCTAATCTCGCGAAATATCGTGCACGTAGTGGAAAGATACAACGGTGAATAGTGTCTAGTGTTTTTCGCAATGTGCGAGTTTTTTAATGAATTTTGGTGTTTTCTGATGCTGCCATTGTCATTATTACGGTTTTTTACATACGAAATGATACTTGAAAACGCTCTAGCCGAAGTGTGCAACATACCCATTAGTCTACATTCTGGTAATGTGGAGTAACCAATCTACAATATTAGAAACGACGGCACCGGAGCGGACCTATACTTTTGCGGAATCGCCAGATTAGCGCCACACTGACTGACATTTCAAATTCGTTTCGCAGTGACTCTATAGTCTCCACTTATGGACTGTTTTAGTAGAGCGACGTATCGTATCGATTGCCGTCCGAGGGCCTCTGGTTCCAAACAAACTCTGATTCAATGCATTTTTCCTATAAGCGGATTTTTGAACGGAAATGTATACTATTAAATCAAACAATTAATGCGACCTCTTTGCGATAATGATTTCTACGTCCTCAAAAATGCTTAAATTTGCCTGGTTCCATCGCTAAAACTGCCGAAATCAACAAGATATTACAGATTAAACGATGCGTTTGGAGGTTGGAATCACCCAAATGTTGTTGCTGTTGTTGTGGAATTGACGGGATTTCGGGCCATTCTAACCTACAAATGCAACATTTAATCTGTAATATCTCATTGATTTCGACAGTTTTAAGTCAAGGCACAATGCATAACTAAGCATTTTTGAGGACGTAGAAATCATAATCGCAAAAAGGTCGCATTAATTGTTTGGTTTAATACCCTAAATTGCCGATCAAAAGTTCGCTTACGGGGAAATTACATTGAACCAGAGTTTGTTTGGAACCAGAGGCCCTCAAACGGCAATCGATACGATATATCGCTCTACTAAAACAGTCTATTGTTACTTTTTTCTTTATCAGAGACGAACTTTTTGGAGTTTACGTTGTTTCTATCGCGGTTTTCTCGTGACTTTTTACGGTAGAAGCAATTACGAGGGTCGTTCGAAAAGTAAGTTCACAAGTTCCATAACTTTTGGTCTATTATAGACAGAGCAAATCGCCAATAAGCATGTTGTACGTCATACTTTCAGCTTTAAATTTAGGTATATAGTTCATCAAATTTCGTTCACGGAATCGCCAGGAATCGCCATTTTTCCGAGCTCATATACCGTTAGCGCGGGTCCAAAATTTTAAGTTTTTCAATCCTAAATCATTTTCGCCTCGGAGAAACAAACACATGTTTCAAACGTTAAATACTTGATAGCTTGTATTTTTATCAAGCAAAAATGCACTCAACAGGGCTGTTACCTTATTTTTTCACATAACCTCCACCTTTCATTAAGCATTTTTCATACCGCGGCACTAACTTTCTGATGCCCGCGGCATACTCCCGATCCATCCTCGTTGCTAATCCAAGTTCTGACCGCCTCAGCAATTTCTACCTCAATGTCGAAGCTTCAGCCTGAAAATTCCGACTTCATGCGAGGGAAAGGATGGTAGGTAATCATTTGGTGCTAGGTCAGGAGAGTATGCAGGATGTGGAAAAATTTCCCATTTGAAGCTCTGAAGCAGTGGCGTAGCCAAGGGGGGTCTGGACCCCCCCTTGACACCAAAATGTGTCCTTTAAAAAGGTCATTTTTTGCGCTTTCAGTCAAATTTGACCAAATTAGTATCTTTGGACCCCCCCTTGACAATTTTCGGACCTTGGAACCCCCCCCCCCCCCCCCCAGAAAAATTCCTGGCTACGCCACTGCTCTGAAGGAAGTCATGGGTGAGATGAGCGGAATGGGGACGTGCGTTTTCGTGCTTTAACAGAACTTGACGGCTAAGAAGTCCGCGGGTCGTTTTCTTGTTATCCTTGATTTCAGCTTGGAAAGGACTTCACAGTGCTTCTCTGCGTGTATGGTTTCTCCACGAGGTAAAAATTCCACTAAAAGCACGCCTTCAGCGTCCCAAGAAACGGTATCCATCGCTTTACCTGCTGAAAGTCTTCGCTTTGCACCGATCCAGCCATGCAAAATGTTGGACCCGCGCGGACGGTATGTGGGCTCGGAAAAATGGCGATTCCGGGCGATTCCCTGAGCCAAATTTAATGAACTATAGCTCATTTTAAAGCTGAAAGTATGACGCTGACGCATAACATGCTTTTTAGCGATTTGCTCTATCTGTAATAGATCAAAAGTTATGGAAAGTGTGAACTTACTTTTTTAACGACCCTTGTATTTTTACCTTTTTAAATTTGCGCATCAGACTCATTCACGCTTTATATTGCTGTACCGAAACGAAATTTTGCTGAAGACCCGTCTGAGAAACTTGATAAAGTCAGATTTGACAACTGAGTGAGTTTGTCCCCGATGAAAATGTCCGACTCTGCATGCGGTATAGATCCAAAGAATTTGCCGAGGAAACCATAATACCAGCATCAAATCAAAATTAATTAATTTAAATTTAATTTGCTCTCGGTTCGCTTGCCATTTCCGTCTCTTCGCAGTCTCTCTATGTTAAGTAACCTTCCTTTCTTCTGATCAATTCAACCGAATTTATTTTTCCTTTGAAGTTCAAGCGCGTGGTAGTCGTGGGTGGAAGGGTGGAAGGGTAGAATGGTATATAAGGGTTCCCATGAAGGAAGAGTCTGACATCAGTGCGCTTCGTTGCCAGTTTGGCATCAGAAATAGTATAGATTTCGGGGAATGGGTCTGTTGCACACTTCAGCTAGAGCGTTTTAAGGTATCTATTCATTTGTAAAAAACTGTAAAAATGACAATGGCAGCATCAGAAAACACCAAAATTCATTAATAAACTCACAAATTGCAAAAAACACTAGACACTATTCACCCCTGTATCTTTCCACCACGTGCACGATATTTCGCGAAATTAGCGCGGCACATTCAAATAATCACGGCCGATTGTCATCATAGCTGACTTCGTAAACAAATAAACCGTAAACACTGACGGCATCTGTTCGAATTTTTACGTTTCAATAGCCTCAATTCCTCTCAAAAGGTTGTGAAAGGTGTAGAGACCGATATTTGGGTCGAAAACTTATCAAAATGAAACAATAACACACATGAGTTCCAAGTATGATGATCGAAGTTGGAATCATCCTTGGAACTTCTGTGTGTTATTGTTTCATTTTGATAAGTTTTCGACACAAATATCGGTTTCCGTACCTTTCACAACCTTTTGTGAGGAATTGAGGATATTGAAACGCAAAAATTCGAACAAATGCCGTCAGTGTTTACTGTTTATTTGTTTACGAAGTCAGCTGTGATGACAGTCGGCCGTGATTATTTAAATGTGCCGCGCTAATTTCGCGAAATATCGTGCACGTGGTGGAAAGATACAGGGGTGAATACACTGAATAGTGTCTAGTGTTTTTCGCAATTTGTGAGTTTAATACTAAATTTTAGAGTTTTCTGATGCTGCCATTGTTATTTTCTCGGCTTTTTACATAGGAAATGATACTTTAAAACGCTGTAGCCGAAGTGTGCAACAGACCCATTGGTCCTCAAGAAACGTTTGCTACACAGACACGCAATATGGACATAATGAACTTCAGAGAAACCGTGCGATAAACTATTGATGAAACACAATTCGATAACCATTATGTTGAAATAATTTGCATTTTTCTGCCTTGTGTTACCCCTTGAGGCACATAATCCAGTTCCCTCTGTAGATGGTTTTAGTGCGAAGTCAACGCAACGGTCAGCCAACAATCACAACATGCGCTCAACGGTCGCAATCGGTTGTGACAAAACTCGTGTAGCGTTCCAAACTATCTCTCACTTATACTCTCTCGTTACCCCAATGTATGCCCATCTCTTTCTAGTTTCGAAATTCGTTTACAGGGCCATATTCAACGTATTATTATTAAAATCGCATTAATATGCCTGGAGGAATTCATTTCTGCCAAAAAATGTCACAATATGCAGGGTGTGTAACAAAAAAGGATCAGGGGCGAATATTTCGGAAACGACTTCGATTTTCGAAAAACGCTCAAACACGTATTCGTTTTTTTGGAGGGAGACATCTTTTTGGGGGGTTTTCACCTTCGGCACCCCCAAGGGGGGCGAAGGGCACTACCCCTCTAAATTGCATATTTCAAATGGGGACCCGGGCCCACATTTTTATTACAGATTCGGAAAGAATGCAAAATTCTAAGACTTTTAGCGCAAACCACAAGTCGATATCGCTTTTCGTGTTCGATATGTCGAACCTCAAAATTCGATATAGACCAATTTTCAAAAAATCAGAACTTCTTTTAAAAAGGTCGGATTTTAAAGAACTGGGTGTCTAAAGTACTCTTCAAAACATGTGCTTTTCAAATAAAAATACATGAAATTTGCATGAAATTTACACTGTTGCCATTTTGGGGCCCCTAAATATTTTTCAAAATTATCGAACATTTTTATTTCGCTATTTTCTTGAAAAACGATCCTCATTCAAAATATTGGCTCCGAAATATTCCGATGACGGTTTATGTGTGCTGGAATACGCTCAAAAGCTTTTAAAAATCTCGCATCATTAATTCAAACAACAAATTTTTGGCTCAATTTCAGAATTTGGTCACATCATTCTTTCAGGCTTTTTTGAGACTTTTGACAATTTAATAGCGTATTTTAGCACTTATTAACCCTCATCGGAATATTTCGGAACCAATATTATGAATTTGGATCGTTTTTCAAAAAAATAGCAAAATAAAAATGTTCGATAATTTTGAAAAAATATTTAGGGGCCTCAAAATGGCAACAGTGTAAATTTCATGCTAAATTTGTACTTTTATTTGAAAAGTGCTTGTTCTGGAGAGTACTTTAGGCACTTAGTTTTTTTTAAAATCCGACTTTTTTTAAAGAAGTTCTAATTTTTGAAAATTGTCCGATATCAAATTTTGAGGTTCGATTTATCGGACACGAAAAGCGATATCGACTTGTGGTTTGCGCTAAAAGTCTTAGAATTCTGCGTTCTTTCCGAATCTGTAATAAAAATTTGGGCCTGGGTCCCCATTTGAAATATGCAATTTAGAGGGGTGGTGCCCCCCGCCCCGGCCCCCCTTGGGGGCGCCGAAGGTGAAAATCCCCCAAAAAGATGTTCCTCTCCAAATAAGCGAAAACGTGTCTGAGCGTTTTTCGAAAATCGAAGCCGTTTCCGAAATATTCGCCCCTGATCCTTTTTTGTTACACACCCTGTATATACATACAATTTTTGAAATGAGAGTGAGATAGCAGTACATAGGTGTAACGTGAGAACAGCAAGAGAGACAGTTTGTTTTTGTTTAGAACGCTCATCACCGGATGACGTCATAACGAAAACTGTATATCTGAAGATTTTAAAAATTTAACTTTTTTTTTTATTATTATTATTTATTTTTTCCTTGTCGACACCCCTCAGTCAGCCCCTTGACATCGATTTTTTCCCAAAAAAGGCAATTTTTTACGTTTTATGGGAAACTGACAAATTGTGACCTTGAACATCCGCCCCCCCCTCCCCGACCACTTTCAAACCCCGGACCCCCTTCCACGAAAAATGTTTGATCATGCCTGCACTGTCGTACACTGACGGACCTCTTTTAGTCACTCGGCGAAATCATCAGTGATTAATGGGGCAGTTGCAAGGGTCTGAAATGGTGTGTTTTTTATAAAGAAAATGAAAGTACTTGATGAGCTGAGGACAAAGATGCCTCTGGTTTCTAATTTAGTCCCATAGTTTCAAAGATGAGATTTTGGCTCAAAATACATTGCTTTAAATGGGAATTCCGCGTAGTGACGTCACTACGCGCACCATTTTTTACATTTTTTACGAGTTTATCTTCAAAACAGGTACCTTTAGGAAAAAATCAAAGGCACCACTGTTCTCAGCTCATCAAGTGCTATCATTTTCTTTATATAAAACACAACATTTTAGACCCTTGCAACTGCCCCATTGTAAAATGTTATTAAATATACGTCAAGCGGCAGCTCTGCTCTGTAGCTTAAATATTAACATGAGTTTTAGTGGCATTTAACCGTTCTTCCTTTTGACTCTTTAAGTATCAAGTGACAACCAGTCAAAATAAAAGTATATCCACTCTCCTCTCAACAGTAGAAAAGAACTCTTAGCCGCGCAGTGCTGCCGTTCTGCGTATATTTAATGACACTCAACAATCCATCGGTGATTCTTCCGGTTGAGGCAAAGATTACATTCGTTAGTTGAGATTTTTAACCACTGTATCTCTTATAGAAATACTCAAATGTGTAATAATACACTTCAACCGGTTGAATCTAACTGATAAATTGTAAAATGCCGTCAAAGAAACGCGAAACGGCGGCAGCACTGGTTAAACCGTTTTTTCCTTATAGTGGGAGGAGTTCAATGACAAATTGAAGCGGTTTCTGGGGGAAGTGCTCATCCAGAGTTGTCAAATTTGGCAGGAAATCCAAAAATATTAATCTAAGTTAAATTGAAAAAGACATTCTGTGTACGCAAAAGAGCAGCCCTGCAGACTGATTATGAACGATCGTATTGTAATGTCATCGAGTCTATGATTGAGAACGTGCTATCTACACTGAAAAAAATGTCCTGTTGCCGCAACCGGACGTCTTGATAATACTTACTTAACCGGAATTCCTGTTATTTCAACAAGTAACCTGTCCGTAATTGATGTCCGTAAGTTCCAAAAAGCCGGATATTTTCGGAGTTATAAAAAAAAACAAAAAAAAAACAAAAAATCTTGCCGGACGAACATTGGACCCGGACGAAGAGGTGAAACCGCGTGAAACGCCGTATTTGTCTCGCGAAACCCGACAGGTTGGTAACCCTACACCGAATCTAGTCATTTATTTGAACCTCCTTGAGTGTCTGACCATTACAGTAAGGTAACCGGGGGATGAAAGGGGTGCAGAGGGTTCAGTCACCCACCCCATCTCGCACCTCTGATGAGCCAAACTGGTATTAGCACGCAGCAGTCCTCAATCAATTGAAATTTATGACAACGAAAATAAAATAGTCACCATTTCCAACCCCTAACTTTGACCTCCAAAAACTCAACTTTGACCATTGTTACTGACTCATTCCCTGCAATATGGCATCCTTGGTCATCCTTGGCCCCTATGGTCTTGCATCAGCCGTAAAATTCCTTTGCACTCGTTTTTCAATCGGATTGGGAATTCCCAAGTTAGGTTGGCCCGACTCGGTTCAGAGCTGGATGAATCGTATAGGCAGGGGTGCGAGCACTGCGCTTTGTGACACGTTAAACATAACGAGACAAAGGTTCAGTGCTGAAATACGTGACCTCAACCTCCGCCAAAATTACTTTTTCAAATTTTTACTCGAAAGGGAAGGAGGGTGGATCTAATGAGATTCCCCACCGGCCACCATAGTCATCTCCATTGGTCCAAGCGGTTTTCATAGTTAAAAACCTGCGTAATCTAATTGGGTTTAACGAATCGATGCATAGAGTGCACACACACCTGCCGGCTAATCGTCCCAGCTCTGGACCGAGTCGTGCCCATCTGTCTTGGGAATTTCCGATCCGGTTGAAAAACGAGTGCGAGGACTTGGAACTTTCCGACTGATGGTCCGGGAAAATATTGTCATGGCGACAGTGATGGTGGAGAGGTTGAGGGTGACCGAAGTTACGGCATGGCGTGGCATCGCGTAGCTTCGTTCACGAACTCAACTGGCGAGACTTTAAACCAAGCTTTTTGAACCGCCACTGCCGATGCCGCGCCGCAAAGCTTCGAGCTTTTCAGCCGGTAAAGCACCGATGAGTTCGAGCGGGAGCCGCGCTGCCGCGCCGCGTCACGCTGCAAAGCTTGAGTCTAAATATCTACAGGTAGCTGCTTCTCGTAAGTGCCATGTCGTGAAATGCACGGCGCCGAAAAGGAAACGAAATCGATTGGAAAAGCTCTACATTCTTGTCCTCTTTCGCTTCCCCTCCCTTACCATCCTTACCATATTCCTTTTCCCCCCTCACAGTCACTAACCCCCCCCCCCCCCCCCCGCCTCTCTCTCTCTCCTCTCTCTCTCTCTCCTCTCGCTCTCGCTCGCTCGCGCCTTTTCTGCGATGAGAGAGCTGCATTTTTTGTCAACTACTCTGATTTGCTCTCTCGTTCGCTTCACACGCAAACTCCTTCGCCGACTCTCAATCTTTATTTCTCATCGTCCGTCCGTAGCACGTTGTAAAAGTATCAGTTTCTGATGATATTAAGAAAGAAAAAAAGATGCCATGGAAATATGTGAAGAATAAAAGTACAAACCCAGCTACTGAAAGCTCACTATGCTCATGTTCCAAAGCAAAGGACTGCGGGCTTGGAAGAGTGAATAGGGAGATAAGATAGCGGCAGGGCGATCACAATTCGTGAAGAATCCCTGCAAGAGGATATGAACGGAGTAAAAGGAAGGAGCATCGAACTGTGACACTTCGCTAAACTATCCCTGCCTGAAGGCCAATCCTTGAAGTGGGTCTGTTGCGCACAATTTCATTCCACAGAATCGTGAAATAAAACAATTTCACAGTTGCGAAAATTGCGAGCGATTTGCTTGAAAGTTCGCTTTCGGCGGAAAACTATTTGCTCTATACTATTGCGTTGTAAGACCCGTTTCTTTTCCCATCTGATGCCCATCGATCCAGCGGGAATCGTCCAACAAACCGTTTCTCTCAATTCTGATGGAGCCTGATGGATTCCATCCGATGCTCATCGATCCAGCGGTCTCAGGACTCAGGAGACCGATGGAACAGATTGAAAAGTCCCTCCTTGTTTACATCTGTGTTTACAAATGGCGAATTTCCCAAGTAGTGTTGATTGGAAAGTGTGATTCTCAATGTTACAGAGTTTCCAATGGTGTAATATTTCCCTGCCTGCGCTGAGCGACACCTATTAACGCTTTTAACGATTCTTTTAAGTTTAGGCACTATAGACATTCTTGAGGTGCGTCTAGATTGAAACTAAGAGTTTCGTCGGCAGTTAATTCTTTTATCCGTAAAACACCGTGGGACCTCTGGTAAGAATGTAAACTAACAAGCCGCTTTGGTTAAAAAAAAAAAAAAAAAAAAAAAAAAAAAAAAAAAAAAAAGGAATGTGCAATATTGCATTCAATGGGGCTCTTGCAAACTTTTGCTAAAAGCAAATAAACAGTCCAATCTGATGATAAGACCAGATACAATCAAGAAAATCAAACTAGTAAAGTCTAAAATTCATTAATAAACTCACAAAACTGCTATAGCGGCAAGAGCGTAATGGCGGTCCAACGCAGGTATCATGGGAGATTCCTGACCAATTTGTCACTTTCTCTACGGAAACACAGAGATATGTCTCAAATCAGATAAGAATCTCTAATGATACCTATGCGTCCCTCCGACACTAAGCACTAGCCCGATTCTGAGAGTGCATTCCGTGATTTTTTAGTGTGCTCATCGTCATTTTTACAGGTTTTTATGCTAGAATCAACTCTTCAGTCCCATGTAGCAAAAGTTTGCAAGAGCTCCATTGCGACGATTGTACACTGTACAGAGCCTAAAACACCCTCCACGAGTGCCCTTTGTTTTCTGTTCTACCACACAAGTTTCCTCGAAATAGGCAACGTCGCAAATAATACGTGCCGTCTTCCAGGTCAACTTGTATTTACAGGAGGGGGGGGGGGGGGGGGGGGGGTTGTACAATTTAAGCAGTCGTATGGAAATCACGGTGCTCAAATTTCAGCGACTGAACAACTCCTTCCTGCACTTGCTCACATAACGCGCCTAGCCACAGTTGCCAGGTCATGCCGACAAACCGCCAGAATTGATACAGTCTCTTAAAATGCGGGAGTCTGCTTTAAGTGGTGAATTTTCAGACAAATCTGGCGACCGTGACGTGTAGCAGAGAGAGATGGAGGTTAAACGCGAGGTAAACATTCCAGGTTTTTGTCTTGGTGGGGTTAGTGCAAATACCTTTACGTAGTGTATATGCCAGTATACCTCACCGCAGAACACTTCATTTATTCGCGCTCCTTCAATACTCGCATCGAGCAACCAACAACACACATTCGCATCACTTCACCCGCGCGCGTATTCCCCTTGCCTTGCCCGATCTCATGCTGAAGTTCCCAAACGGTGGCGACCCGCACCCTCCAAGCTCGATCCTCTCCAGTCTCCACGCTTATCCTCTTGCTGAGCAAACATACTACTGTTGCTTAGTCCCCCCCCCCCCCCCCCCCCAGGCCCTTCATCCCTTCTCCAAATGTTCCCGGATGGTTCCTCATTCTGCCTCCTTTGTCTTGAGCTTGGATTGCGCTTACTTAGCTGTTTTGTTTTCTCTCTAACTCACGTTGGGTTATAATACGAGTCTCTTGAATAAAAATGTCATGGGTCAGTTCGGTCAGTTACAATATTAATCCTTTCAGGCCTAAATTTAATCCGCCGGTCAAAACCCCCGTTTCTTGTCAGATCTTTCAGTGGTGGTATTCAGTTTGGACCGATAAAATACAAGCGTGCGCTTTTTGTCTCAGCAAATAATTGTACAGGTTTGTAATTGAAGGACTTTCACAACTTCAGTTGTCATCATTTTTTCTCCTCATCTTTTCGGGCAAAAAAAAATTGTGGTTTGGACGTGATAATTCTTTTTCGTTGATCGCACGTTAATTAATTCAAAAGAAGGCGTTTCAAATCAATTCTACTTTTGTTTTGTTTTGTTTTTTCCCCCCCGAAATTACCTTTGAATGTCCTCCGGACGTCCTGAGGACGTTGAACGCCCATTTTTGCCGGGGTATTTATTTAAAATATAAATGAATGTGAAGTAGAAAATTTCTGGTGAATGTTTTTGAATCAGTCCCTCTAATCATCAAGATTTTTAGGTTCGACCGTTTCGGATTGCGAAAAGCATAACTAATAATAAAATATGTTTTATTTTCAGATTTGTTGATTCACTTTATTTTCTAATTTATTTTACTGTCTTTCGTTTCTAAAATTATATTTATCCTCCTTTGTCAGTCCTCCCCCCCCCCCCTCATGCTCTCTCACTCTTTTTTCTGATCATAATTTTCCACCTTTTGTTCTGTTTACAATTTTGTCTTCGCTATGCGACATGCGTAGCTGTAATTCTTTCAAATCGCAGTTCTCATTCTTGTTTTAATCGTTAACTTCTGCCTCATTAGTCCCTTCATTTTCGTTGTTAATTTAAATTTTTTCTTTTATTCTGCATTAATTTATCTAGTTTGATTATTTTTTTACGACTTTTTCTCTTTCGTTTCTTTATCTATATAGTTAGTTCCAGTTTAATTTGATCGTTTGAACTTTCTTAAATTTTCAGCCCTTCGAATTAACGGCTCGACTTGTCTGTCTTAAATCAATTCTATTAATTTTCATCCTTTACGAATATTTTATGCTCTGTCCAATTCTTTTCGTCGCATTTCATCCCACGGACATTTCACCAATTAATGCGACTTTTGCGCCTTTGTGTCATTGATATATCATTATTATTCTCTTATACTTTTATTAATTTGCGTTGATGCAAAGTATTTACGGGTAATATGTAACCCTGCTTGCACCCATACGTCCATATACGTACAAATGGAAAAAAAAAACCATTCCTAGTTGTTAATAATTTTACCGGAAGCGCAACGAGAAATTTCTAGTACTTACTACATCAGAAAATGATGGTGTCGTTGCTATCCTAATCTTGTCATAGTATCAGATGTTTCTCAACATTTTTAACTACTATATGGTCTTCGGTGGATATATATCGCTGTGCCTCTGATAATCTTTCTTTCAGTGAGATTTATTACTAACACCTTGTACACTCAACGACGCATAGTTGATGAAATGCGTTGTACCCAGTGGCAACTCGTGAATTTCGATGTGTCGATTCATTTTCCATTCAGACCTATTCATAAGAGTCGATTTTTAGTGGAGCTCTGAGTAATTGACTTTTTTGCTTTTGTTCAAATATGAGTTCAAAAAGACGATCGTTCGTAAGAGCCGCCCCACTGACTTGTCCTATCCAAAGATTACTAAGACGTAAAGATATCCTCTTTAAATTAACAGGAAAAGTTGTCTTAATCTGGGTTATAGATAAGCCTGATGTCAGTAGAGACAGAATTCAGGTCGTAGTATTAGTCATATACGTACCGATACCGAAGTCTTCAGTATGCTTACTCCTAACTGAAGTCCGGTTCTCACAACATTATAATTAGTAAACTTCAGTTCTCATATATAGCCTTTGAATGAGCTCGGGTTTTTAGGGTGAGAGGAAACCTAGTTCCGAATTACTTGGGACCGGCAACCACTGTGCGTGGGAAGGGACCTAGCTCCGAGTCCCGTGGGATCGGCGACCACTGTGCGTGGGATGGGACCTAGCTCCAGATCGCGCGGGATCGGCTACCACTTTACGTGGGCGAGGATAACTAACGATTGAAATAAATGAAAAGAAAACACGCCGCGAATAGCTTAGGTCCTAGAGTCAATGATAAAGTAATTTGAAAAGAGCAAAAGAATCGAAGCAAGGGTGCTTCGATGAGCTTAAGGCTTTACTTATTTTTTAATGCATTTGAAATAATAGGAAATAATCGATTGAAGAAGTTAAGTCGATATGCAGAAGGCTTACTTGTTTTTATAATGAATTTAAATAATAGGAAATAATCGATTTAAAAGGTTAAATCGATATGCAGAAGGCTTACTTGAGAATACTGATTTTTCAGAGAGGAAAAAGATCCAGAGTTTCAAAGAACTCTGGTGACAGCAAGGGTAGGTATGGGGATCCGAAAGATCCGAAGTTACTTTTGGCTACCGCAAGGGTGGGGCCTATTTTTTCTTTCGATATATCGATTAGTGCTTACCACTGAATTGTCACTGTCTGCAAGTGATCTCTTGCAGACAGGTAATTCGAAGTAGAGAACGTTATGAAGGTAATACAAATGTAATGACTCTTCTGCACCGTGCATTGTGAAAGTAAATTAAGAGGCTGCTTTTATAAATAAGATTAAAGGCAAATGGAGATTATAACTTAAAAAGATGCTTTTCGGACAGTAGATAATAACGGCGAAAAGAAAATAACTTTGTTCTTAATCATAGAAAAGGATAGAAAAGGTTAATTTTGAGCGTAGCGGCGGTCAACGCCACCTGTGGAGCTTTTTGCGAAAGCTCCACGCTGATCCGCAGCCATCACCGTGACGCGCGACTAGAGGCGACGCGCCTGGCGAGGCCTGGCAGCGACGCGGCCCAACAGCCTTTTTAGAGCATGAGTGTCATGCTCTATTGAAATCGTTTCTACAAGGTCAATAATGCTTTTCTTATAGGAACGGCATGGTTCGGGGGTCCGCTCGGGGGATCGCTTGGTTTCAGTATCGAGAACGGGTCCTCGAGGACCGATTGACCCATGTGATTCCGCCAATCCGGTGTCCTCCCAATTTGTCGCTTTTTCTTTGTGGCGGGAGTTTTTGGCCAAGATTGAGGTTAAGCATTTTTGGGAATGTAATTACGTTACTAATTTGGATCAGACTTCAACGAAATTTTCTGTATGAGATATTGAGGTTTTATATCAGAGGATTGTGTCCATGTTTCGTGTATTCTGCGATTTAAAATGCATTTAGATGATTTCAAATTTCCAATCCTGTTATTGTTGATGTTTCGGTCCGCTAAAAGAGTTCGTTTGGGGAACGCGATCGGCGTTGCGTTTTAAGGTGAATCCTCAGCGACCTGTAGTAAGATTCTCATCCGCTAGATAACGCCACTGTTCCGCGGTCCAGAAACCATGCTTTTTCCGCCTTTAATCGTTAATTGCGAGAGCTAGAGTCAACTTTTCGAAAATGTAAGAACGTTGCGTTCTAGATCAAATCCTAAGGAAAATTTTAAGACCATTCCGAGCCATGGACGAAGATATAACTAAGGACTGCCGACTTCCTATCTCCGCCCCTGTTAAAACCTGTTAGCGGGTTTTCGAGCGCGACCGCAGCGCTCCAAGCAGCAGTAAGGGTCAACTAAAAACGAACCGCTGCAGCGGTGGCCGCTCCGGCTCCCTTTCTCCCATGCCTTCCCGCAAATGTATACCGTGTAGGTAATTTGAATCACGATTGAACGAAGGGAACAAATGATCAGCGAATTAAAAGGAAGCAAAATCCGCTAAAAAGCAAACGTCTGGAGTATTTCTTGAAAGATTCCTGAATTGTCGAAAATGATTAATCAAGGACTGAAATACTATACATCACAGTTAACCTCAAAACGGAATCAAACAAGAAAGAGTACATAGACATTTGTTTTATTAGTAGAGATCAGGCGACTCTTTTAATTTGCTGATGATTTCTGTTACCTTGTCCAAAGTTGATTCTGAATTTCCCTTGCTTTCGATCTTCCATTGAGATACTGAGTTATCTGATCCTCTTGGCATGGACGAAGATATAACTAAGGACTGCCGACTTCCTATCTCCGCCCGTGTTAAAACCTGTTAGGGGTTTTCGAGCGCGACCGCAGCGTTCCAAGCAGCAGTCAGGGTAAACTGAATGCGAACATTCGCAAAAAATCTCCGTCCGACCCAGGAATTGAACCCGAGGTCCCGACGTGCCGTTCAAGTGTCCAACTGACTGAGCTACGACGCCGCATGTGTGCACGAGCGGTAATTGTGCTATATAAATCAAGCTACTGAGAGACCGCTGCAGTTCCGCAAACCGCTGTTGTAAGCGCTGCGGTCGGGACTAACAAGAGTCAGCAGTCCTTAGTTATATCTTGGTCCATGCTCTTGGGTCGCCGACAACAGTTGACAGCCATGCCATAACAGACCAACTCCAACAACGGTTTTAGCAGTAGCACAGCATGTGAGCATGGACACATCGCCAGGATCGCTCACTTGAAAGAGTAGTTCAGCTGACCGCTGCTTGGAGCGCTGGGGTCGAGAGCAAAACAGGACTAACAACAGTCGGCAGTCCTTAGTTATATCTTCGTCCATGGTTTTGCGACGACCTCCCGTCCCCTTTGCCCTCCCCAAGAACTACTGCACCTACGCCTACAACAGTTGCTTGCCGCGTTGTGCAGATTGCATGAATGATGTGTGTCCATCTACTTCATCCCAATTTCACAGCCATCACGGATGCCACGCCCGCCACGGGTCTTCTACCTGGTTTTATGCGACATCGGTCATCGTGGCCCAGTGTTACATGGTAATCAGCGGCGGATTCGGGAAAGGCACGCCCCCCCCCAACTCACGGTAGCCTTTGCCTTTTTTCAACAGAAAAAATCCCATAAATTCCTCCCTGCAAATTTGAAAATTCATAGGCGTGAAGCCCCCCCCCCTAAAAGAATTTTCTGGATCCGCCATTGGTAGTAATTTTTGCGGCACACTACGCCGGATTCCCGTGCGCTTTCCCACACTTACCTTTCTCCCTTATCTGTCAATGGGCGCTCCCCGAGGGGCGGCGCGGCGCCCCCCCCCCTAATTCAGAAAAATCAAAACTTTACAATAAAAAAGAATCGGAACATTCGAAGATCAAATAATAACGAAAGGAGTAAGAGTTAACACACTTTATTCTTAGTTTACTTTACAATTTTAATTATGGGCGTAATTTAGGGGGGGGGGGGCAGGGCGGGAAGTAGCCCCCCCTAAGCAGTGGTGCCCAACCACCCCTTGCCACTATACAGCTCGCCCCCCAGTTTCAGGATTCCTCTCCCCCCCCCAGATCTAGATCTCCCCCTGATTTTTACCCCACCCCCTCCTGATTCAGACGACATCATCCTTCCCACCCGTCATCTCCCTCGCCGAAAGAAGTTTTAAAATCTACTAGTATGAACGTGTCTACATTGGCAACTACCGTTGGCAACGAGAATTTTGCGAACTTCCTTAAAAATTCAGAATCCTCTGGTCGATAATTACATGATTAGAGAATGTATAGGCAAGAGTTTTGGTTTTGTTAATTTAAATAGGTTAACTCTTAGAATTCATCAGGACAATGAAAATAAAGAAGGAATAGTTGTACTTAGCTTTTTACTATTTCTATCATCTGATGCTGTCACTTTATTCATAATATCAAACACGTCAAAAATAGAATTACTTTTGATACAACTACATGCTACAATCACTTACAATTTCTACCATTTGGAAGGATAATTGATTTATTTTCTATTTTGGGCGGAAGTGGGGGGGGGGGGTTCTCTAGACTTGCCCGTCTCTAGGTGGTGTCCCCTAGACCTTCCATTGACATTCAAAAAGTTGCCCCTCCGGGCAATTGTTTTGCGGGTGCCCATGTCTTTGTCCATGGTCTCTGAACCAGAAATTGACCGTTCTTCCGGTCTGTGGTTGCCTTCTTTTCTCATAAGTTTAGACACGGCCACCCTGTAAACCCCACAACAAGTTAAAAGTCCGCAATCCGCACCCTCGACCCGCAGCCACTATCAAAAGTAAATTGCCGGTTGACTTGCAGGTACTCTCCTCCTCCTCCCCCAACTTAGATTAGACACAAATATAAAATTAAAAAAAAAAAAAAAAAAAAAAAAAAAAAAGTGAAAAATAGAATGTATGCCCCAGCAAAGGGCCCCCTCCACAGTTTTCCAAGAGAGGGAGCGACCCCCTTGCCAGCGTAACTCCGAAAAAAGTAATTCCAACTGGGGTCCATGTAACTCAAGTAAGGTCTCAAAATGAAATCAGATGGATCCAAAATTTTAACGGCGAGTACCGGTAAGCTTACTCTTTTGATCGGTCCAAACCGGATTGCGATACATCGATTTACTCTCGAGATATCGATTTTTCAAAGGCGCGCGGTATAGGGTCAGAAATCTAAGATTCTCTAAAATCCGCGAATTTCGACTCTCATGGACCTAGCATGCGCCGTGAGAAGTCATATGTGAGTTTTTTGAGTTCACATGAAGTTCATTAAGGGCCCTGACAAATGTCGGACCGATAAAGTCTATATCGGGGGGGGCGTGGCCCCAACTCCAGCGTAAGTCTCACGTACAATGTCTAACTGCGGCCGCGGAGGTCCCATAAGATCCGTTTAAAAACTTGGATGGATCTGAATTTTTTTCAAGAATTTTCTAAAAGCTGAAGCTACCGCCCAATCCAAACCGCAGTGCGCAATCCATCGATTCGTTCTCGAGATATCGATTTTTCAAAGGCGCGCGGTCTTGTCAGATCGACCTTAGAGGGGCGCTGGAGGCTGGAAAAAGGCGAATTTCGTCTCTCACGAACCAGTCGTGTGCCGTATTATATCGGTTCCGCTTCTTTTCGGGTCCCAATGATGTCCCGAGAGGGCCCAATGCAGTTTCGAGCCAAAAAATATCATCTTAGGGGGGGGGACTACTCCCCGTTTCAGCGTAACTCTGACAAGAAATGTCTAACTGCGGCCGCGAGAGGTCCTGTAAGGTCATTAAATAAACTCGGATGGATCTGAAATTTTCGAGGTTGTCAGTCACAAGCAAGCGCTTTTGACCGGTGCAAACCGAATTGCAATACATCGATTCACTATCGAGATATCGATTTTTCAAAGGCGCACGGTCTTGTCAGATCGAACATTGAAACAAGCTGTGGATACTCTGTATCCGCGAATTTCGTCTCTCATGGACCGTTTAAGCTCCCTTAAAAATCGAATGAGCTTTTTTCAAGTTCATATTACGTTCCTTAAGGGCCTTGATGAGTGTCGGATGACATTTGATCAATATTAACATTCATTTTTTAATCTGAGACAAAAAGAGCTGAAACCATAAAGACGAAGAATTTCCATCGTGATGACTTTGGTTCAAGCGAGGAAAATTCTATAGAAGTCCCAAATAACTAGACTAGACTTTCCGGCTTGCTAGGATTGGTATTAAGAATTTCCTTCCTGATGACTTTGGTTCAGGCGAGAGAAATCTAAAAAAGTCCCAAATAACTAAACTAGACTTTGCGGCTTGCTAGGATTGGTATTGCGTCATCCGATTTTAAAAGAACTATCACTATCGAAATCGATTTTCAAAACCACAGTATTCACCTCGCCTCGTGAACAACTGTTTCAACACGCTATAAGTAAATTTTCATTCCCACTTTGACCTATCAAGTTATTTTTACAGCGATCACTGTTATACCAACACAAATGCAGCGTTGCGATTGACTTTGTCGCAGTTTTGTACTATCAATATGGAACTCCACACTTACAATGATTTACGGCCGACACTCATGCTCTCTTTGCTAACACTGTTCCAGTGTTGCAAGTTCCAACTTGTTTTACTTTCCGTGTGGTTGTCAACAACTCCATGGGGTCAGGAACCCACATCAGATCATTCGCGAACGTACGCTTTTATCACAGAATAATAAAATCAGAACGGAAACTCCCATAAGAGCCAATGGAAGCAAGTTTGGAATTTAACGGCACCAATATGCAACGCTGTGGTCCTATATCCCAACATGGCGGACGAGTGTAATTTGTGTTGAAACTCATTTATTTCTATAAATTCTGGAAAGAAATCTTAAGTTTCCGGCCTCATTTTTATTCTAATGGCATTTTAGAATGAAAATTTCGCGGATCATGTCCTATATTGCTTTTTTCAAGCGCGAATCCAGATGTAAACATCCTATATCCCAACATGGCGGACGATTGTATTATTCTGTGCTTTTATGTTCTCATGAGCTCATCTCTTTGGCTTTTGTTGCGGGCTTTAGCAAAAATGTGCCTAAAGCCCAAAGATCCACAGAAGACACTAAAAAGCTACTTTTTGTGGTGCTTTATCTGAAGTCTTAGTAATCTTTGGTTGTGTCCATGACTTGTAACTTGTTCTCCTTTCCTTCGCATGCTGTTAGTAATTATGGTCCGTACTTTGTGTTTTTGGTGGTGGTTTCTGTTGTTTTGTCAGTATGATGGGTCATTTCAGGTGGCTGCTGCACAGCCGTTGGTAAGATGGGTGGAGGGCCCCGCGGGTCTATGAGAGTGTCTGACATCCGCAGGCCGGCCCAACTGAATGGAGAGGTGCAGCTGACGAGTAATGCGACGAAGGCGGCGGAAGATGATGAAGCCACTCTCAGAGAGCTCCTTGTAAGGTATGTAATTTTCCTTACTTTATACCAACAACCTAAGAAAATAACAAGACGGCTATGTAACTCTCATGACCAATACAACATGCAGTATTCTTTATTTTTTCACAATGGAGCTCTTGCAAGGTTTTTCTTTATGTGAACAACTCTCTTAGAGAGCTCCTTGTAGGTATGCAATTTTTCTTACTCTACACTAACAAGCTATGGAAATACGAGAGTGGATTTTAAAGTAAGTTTGCCTATTTTTTTCTCGGAAACTATTAATGTTAGAAAAAAAACAAATCTAGAGTTGGAACGTACGTACTCTCAGCTTTTTAACGAGCTACAGTTTTTTAAATTTGAATTACGCTCTGCGGAGATATCGTGGATTTTCCACACCCGTCTCTCCTTTACACGTGCCTACCTTTTTAGCCTCACAGAAAACATGAGTTTAAGACTTTGAAAAAGTAAAATAGAGCTATTATTTTATTGAAACAAGTTATAACATTGTTGTGAGGCATCTCACCTCATTTTTTGACGTAGTCACCTGCTAGATTCTTGAATTTTTATATCGGTGCAACAATTACTGTTTTCAGTCGTCGTAAAATTCTATCCCCATACTCCTGGACCAGGTTTTGATGCAAGCTGTTAATCCAGTTTCAATTCATGATGATTGCACTTTCATTACTAACCGAAATTTTGAAGATCGATACATATTGGATCATTTTATCAGTAGAGGAGTAGTCTATTTAGTAAAAAACATGCATTCAGGTGTTATTGAGATGTCTGATCCGGAGATAAGCGCATCGCCTGCCGAAACTCGCAGTCTTCTATAGCGCGTGAAAAGGTGGGCACGTTTGAAGGAGAGAGGGGTGGGGAAAATCCACGATATCTCCGCAACGCGTTGGCCAAATTTGAAAAACTAAAGCTCGTTAGAAAGCTGGAAGTACGTACGTTTCAACGCTGGGTTTGTTTTTATTCTAGCATTGATAGTTTTTGAGAGAAAAAAATAGGTAAACTTACTTTAAAATCCACCCTCGTAACAAGCCGACTAGATGACTCTCATGACCAATACAACATGCATTATAATTTATTTTTTCGCTATGGAGCTCTTGCAAGGTTTTTTTCTTTATGTGAACAATTATCTTCGAGAGCTCCTTGTAGGTATGCAATTTACCTTACTCTATTGTAACAACCTATGAAAATAACAAGCCAGGCAGATGACTGTTATGAGTTATGACCAATACAATAACATGCAATATTCTTTATTTTTTCGCATTGGAGCTCTTGCACGGGTTTTCGCTGTGTGTGAGTCAATATTTTATAGAGAGCTCCTTGTAAGGTATGCGATTTTACGTACTCTATTCTAAAGATCTATTGAGAAAAGGAGTGAAGCCGACTAGAAGACGCCAATCAAGGTATTGTTATGTTATGTGCACCGGGAAATCCGGGACAGTTCATGGAATATGAAGGGTTAGAGGAAAAACTGGGAAAGCTCTTATAAAATTCCGGCAACTACTTGAGAATTTCTTGGGAGAAATAGTCTGTTTATTTTTATGAATTACGATTGAAGGCGCGGGAATATTTCAAATAGAAAATCGTGCCGGTTAACTCATCAGTGAATTACTAATTCCGACTTTCTTTTGCTCCATTTTTTATCCTACTCGGATCATCAGTTGAAAAATTGGATAGTTTTGCAACGGGGAAAAAATTGACTGTATCGGCTTTGGAATGTTTTGGCATTGCTCTGTCACCATAATGTTTCCCAGTATTTTTTTTTTTTTTTTTTTTTTTTTTTTTTTTTTGCGCAAATAAATGTGAGGAAAATATGTTTTTGTTTTGGTAAATCCCCATGAAATATCCTACAAGGAAACACTATGCCAAATTTGAGGAAAATCGCTTTGGCTTATTCTCGGGAAAAAAAGAAATGCATTTTGGGGGTCAGGGGGTCATTAGCTTTATATTTATATTAATATAGTCTTCTTATACGCGGCGCGGCGGGGTGCGGCCCATTTGATCGCGGGAAGAAAAGCTGCGGTAATTGGCTTTTGAATGCCTTTATTCAGCCCTTCATCGTATCAAGTTACAGAACGCTCTTTAAGCTTGTGCATGTCTCGCTCGTGTTCCAACGCCAGCTTCGTATGTATAGAAAAACGCTGCATCTAAAACGAACCCTAACAACATTGCCATATTACTGCAAATAATTGATGATGCGATCAGTGCAAAAGCGACACTTATTTCAATTGAAATACATTGAGCAAGTGTCGTTGTTGCACTAATCGCCTCAATTGCTCTATCTAAATCCTGAGGAATTAACTCAAGAATATTGAGAGAGCCTCATATAGTCGGCCTGTGCGCTTTTCGCAAAACGATCGCATTCACTGTTTAGATGCATAGTTTTCGTTATGTTTCTATGGGGAAAAAACATGGAACTGGGGTTTGTTCAAAACCAGTAGCGTCGCATACAATCTGGCAACTTTGAATTTACTCCATTAAAAGTCAAATAAAATATTGATTCGAGGGGCTTAGCTGTGTACCCCTTTATTTTTCGACCCTTTTCAATAGAAATCGAAGCTGTCAGTCGATCGATCGATGTATCCTAACGAGCTGTAGAGCTCCTCCCAGTAGTGTAGGTGGACTCCGACTGATAGTCTTCGGAATTTTTCCTACGTTATCTCTCACATTGTATGGTGGATATTAACCCTTTATGGATCAAGCCCGAGTATTTTCGTTTTTCTCCTCTAGTCTATCTCACATTGATTCAGTCTTCATTCCGGATCAACGCGATTATCGATGAAAACACTTACAATGATAAGATTTCTTCGAGCGCCTTCAATGTATTGTATAGGCAATTCCAACTCCCGTGAGTACGAACAGTTACCTACCTTCCGTACATACACGGAAGCGTGACTTTCTTTTTAATTAACCTGGCCTTTAGAGGGTTAATGAAAAGGAATCGCGTTTACAGTTTTAAAAACGCTTTGAAACCGGAAAGCGGTATTCCACAAGGCAATGTTTTATTTTTTTTTATTTGAAGGAATAAAAATTGAAAAGTGGCCAAGGTCCAAAAGTCGATCGAGGTCCTACACTTTTAAAACGAGCTCTGACTATAAAGATGGGAGTACCAGTACTGTTTACAAACTTTTCAAGACAACCCGGTGGTGGCGGTTATGATAAAGATCGATTTCGTATGGAAATTTTACCCGGGTCAATTTGTTTGCCTCTTATTTAAACCTTAAATTAAAAGTTGTGACAAACCTATTTGGGATTTGTTTGCTATGAATATACTTTTGTTCTAGAGAGGCTATCTAGACACAGACATTGCTGTATTACTGTTTCTTTTGGAAAGATTTACACGATGAAGAAACTGACCCATAACAGATGCAAGATGTTGTACTCGTTTTAAAATTCTGTGTCCTGAGCCTTTCTATATAACACTTGCACATTCATTCTAAACCAGTTTTATTTTAATTGATCACAATTTTTGTTTAGAAGTAAAAAATTAAAAATAAAAATAAAGGCAAAGGCAAACAAACCGTCT
Organism: Trialeurodes vaporariorum; assembly: GCA_011764245.1. Classification (NCBI taxonomy): domain Eukaryota; kingdom Metazoa; phylum Arthropoda; class Insecta; order Hemiptera; family Aleyrodidae; genus Trialeurodes; species Trialeurodes vaporariorum. The sequence goes on from VMOF01000388.1 coordinate 36,206,100, forward strand.
ATGTTTGCCTTAAATATTTTGCTGTAGGACTTATATAAACGGCGCAAGCGCCGCGTCGCATCGCCTGTTTCAGTGTTTGGCTAAAATCAACTTTTGAATAATCATGAATAATTAACTAAAATTATTCATATTATTCTACAATGTTATTCCTATAATAGTAAATCGAAGTTTTAACACTACCAGCATATTCATCAGACATAAGATGAATGACTATGGTAGTGTAAGAACTTCGATTTACTATTAGGAATAACATGAGAATTATGAGAAAAATTTTAGTTAATTATTCAAAAAATTATTTTTTCCCGACGCACTGAGACTGTGTTATAACTTGTTGATATTTGGATCGACGGAGAGGTGTTGTAACAAATCAGGTAACTTGTTTCTTTTCGGTAGATTTGGCAACCGAAAGGAACATTGACATCTCTCCTCCCTTCTCCCTCCTTCTTACCACCACTCTCTTCGGCACGTTGAGCCCCTTTGCCTTCTTTCTCATGCAAATCGTGAGAAATCGCGACATTGGATCCCTGTAGCCTTTTGCCTTGTTGCGAGAACGGGACTTGTATGAAGAACATTATTATATAAAGTTGACGCGAAAAGTTTCAGGCGAGAGAATACTCATTGCGGCAAATCGTCTGCGCCCTCCCCTCCCCCACCACGCTTCCGCCGTGCCTGTTATGCCACCACTGCAACAATGTTATTATTCAGAGCTTAAATCTCGTAAGCTTTGAATAATTTATATATATATATATCTATTTTTTTTTTTTTTTTTTTTTTTTTTTGCCCAGTTATAATAGATATCGTTTCGTGTACGTACTTTTTTTTTTTTTTTTTTTTTAATCGTTTTTTCCTCTTCGCTCTAGATAGCTTTGAAAAGCCGCGATCAACACAAGTGATGGTTTCGTTTTTCTCATTCTCAAGATATTTCGTCAAGTTAATGCAATTCGAAAATTTTGATATGCTCGACGGCTCGAGGAAAAGGGGACCTTAAAACTTACTGAGCGGGAAAAAATCGAGTTAGGGACGGGTCAGGGCAGCCGTTTTGCGGATCTTAAGAGGAGAGTCTTCAAGGCACCGATGATTCCACCGGTTGAAAAAAAAATAAGATTTATAACAGTATTAAACATATTAAACCAGTTTATAACAGTGTGATTTATAACCCACGAAAATACTCAGCAGGCTGATTGTGAACGATCGTATTGTAAAGCTTTCGAGTCGATGATCGAGTGCGTGTTATCTTATGGGTTGTGCCCTTCCGATAGAAACCCTCCTATCTCTGCGGAAATTCGCCTATATGACTCCTGAGCTATCGGAGAATTTCCACAGAGATGAGATGGTTTCTATCGGAATAAAACCTATCGTGATGACACCATCCATAAGAATAACACATACTTGATCATCGCCTCGATTGCATTACGGTACAATTGTTCATAATCAGCCTGCTGGGACCAAAATGTATGTTCGGGGGGACTTTCGGTCGAGGACCGTCCAGATCCGTCGCGATCTCGCGAACATTTTGTTGGCCCAGATCTGTAATATTTTTGGTCACCCATGGAAACGCGGTGCCGCCGCGCCGTTGATTTTAAATTTTGGCGGGATCTTTTAATTCACCGATGACTGGTGAACAAAAAGTACTGACCGGAGTTTTTTCGTGCGTTAGTCTCATCGCTGAACTGTTCTGTATGTGCAATATTTTTGTCCATCGGTGGAATCATCAGTGAATTAAAAAATATGTAGCTGATCTGTTTTTCGGATTTTTCTCAAAAGCTCTTGGAGCCTAAGTTATACTTTTTCCCGCGGGACGACATCATATTCAAAGAAATATTTCCGCGACACATCGTTAAAACGCGTGCAAGCTCAAGGAAAATATCAATAAACAGTCAAGTCAGGGTAGTTGGTAGTTGCGGTGAGAGAGATGTGGTGTGAGGGGAGATAACGTGAAATCCATAAATTGATGCGTGCAAGTCGTAAGTACACTGAAAGTACACGTACACTTACACAATACACGGGAGACTAATTGATCGTTAAATAATTCTAAGCACCTCGAGACTAATCGCCGCTCGTTCATCGAGAGATGAGAGGGGCGGAGAGGGGGGAGGAGGGTGTCGTAAAACTCATAAGCAGAACAAATAAGCGCTTCCCGCTTTGTCTCGAAGAAAGCAATGAGTTGTCAGATTTTACAAATGTAAAAGTACGTAGTCCTCAGTGATGGTCGGTGGACCGAAAAAGTCTCTCTCTCTGTATCTAACTCTCATAGTATACAAAGATTCTACTGGAAACGACAGAGCACTGCAGTTGGACCGCGAGTGAAAAATTAGAACTTCTCAAGCTGATTGACTTTAAAGCTTCCACACAGTAAAACGATAAAAGTAAACGCAAGTAATTCTAAAACTCGCGTTTTTCTTGCCCCTTCAAAAACCTCGGTTCTGCAATCTGCAATCAACGACCGAGACTGTGTGACGTTTTCATCAATTTGTTTGCAATGAACCCTCATTGGATTAGAGAGCAACTTTAGCGTTACAAAGAATCATCCGCGGGAGGAGAGATATGAAGTTTCTGGCGAGAGCTGACTTTTCCAACTCGCAAACTTATGAGAACTTGAGTCGATTCACCGTTTAACGAAGAGGAACTTCTGTCGGAGCGCTTCGCTGTTACCAAAATACAAGGCGAAGCTCCGGCAACCATTCAAAGTTCGCTCAAGCAAGTCGACATTGAGAGAAGCGTTGAACTTTCGCGTTCCATCAAGGCGATAATGTCGGCCTCACTTTCCTGCCTTTTTAATGGGCGCGAAAAGATGAAGGGATGCATAATTTGAAGGCTTCCGAACCTTTTCGCTTCAATCCATCCTCCATCGTACACTTCGTAACCTCCTTCGTCCCTTTTATTTTTTCAAAATGTCCCTTTCGGATATTTTTCTTTTTGTGTGTTTCAGACGTTTTTATTTTTCCTATTTTTATACTTCGTCTCCATTTTCTTTTTTTTCTTCTCCCCCCCCCCCATGGTCTTGTCAAGTTCTTCTTTTTCAAAACTAGAATCCCTACATGAGTTAAGAGTTAAGGTTATTCCTGGTGAAACTTTTCCATATTTCAATCCGATAGATAGCGCCACTATTCGGTTTTGGGAAAAGTCGTGTTTTCAGCGCATTTTAAATTGAAAACAAAGAAAATCCGCACAATCTACGAACGTCAGCACCTATGTAATTACTTTGTGGTTTTTGTGAGCCCAAAACGAGCAAGATTGGCTGATTATTAAAGCTGTAATTTATGGAATTCGTTTCGCCATAAGCTGAGTGCAAAGTGCGAGTGATAATATGTCTATCTGCCTCACTCGCACTCATTGAGGCTTATTGGAATTTTCGTATTTCATAATCGCCGGTTTTATTTTTGATTGTTTCAGCTTGAAACTTTCGGGGTATCTTCCTGAGGTGTGTTTGCAGGTGATGACGTTCCTCAAATTTGAACTTTTCGCGAAAATGTATTACTTAATGGGGTCTGTTGCAAACTTTTGCTACAACGATAAAGAGTGTTTCATTGTATGTAAAATCGCCCGAAAAGTCCATTGGTGGCATCAGAAAGTCATGAAATGCGATAATAAACTCACAAGAGACGTTTAATGAAATCCAAGATGGCGGTAAAATATTGAGCAATCTGTTTGCATGCACCTTTAACATCCAAGGATTGCCAACGTTGGCAACCTCACAGCTTCAGATGTTATGTGTTTATTTACGTTGTGATTGGGTGTGATTGATATTGTGAGGTTGGCTATCCTTGGATGTTCGTGGTGCATGCATACAGGTTGCTCAATATTTTACCGCCATCTTGGATTTCATTAAACGCCTCTCGTGAGTTTAATACTGCATTTTATGACTTTCTGATGCCGCCAATGGACTTTTCACGCAATTTTACATGAGATTGAACACTCTACAGCGCTGTAGCAAAAGTTTGCAACAGACCCGTTGTACCCAAAAACTGCTGACTTTTTGAGCAGTGCGACGTGGTGTCTACGGTTCGAATAATAATCGAATCCATAATTGACCCTGGAATCATCTTAAGAAAAATGAAACATGGGCGCCGCCATGGGATGCATGGGTCGACTCATTTCTAGAGCATAAAGCGTCGTGTCTTTACCCCATGGATCTTTTCTTCAAAAGGGCTCCAGTAAACAGTCGGAGACTAAAAGAATGGCAGACGATTCCTTATAATTCGGCTTTGCTAGGCCACCTACAACGCTTCAACTCATTGAGATAGGTATTGCAAGGAGTCAGGAGCCTACCTTCAGATGCTGCGTCGTTTAATATCCTTTTTGTCCCCGACTGTACTTACATAAAATTCTTGGAAACAAAATCTATCAAATATATTATACTAACAAGGGGAGACTCAGAAGTCGCCGCCTCCTATTTTGAAAACAATTGCACGAAAATGTAGCTAAAGTAAAAATATTAGACCCGTGTTTCTCACTTTTTGCCAATGGGCCTTCCTAAAGCGTCAGGAATTTTTTGAAAGTTGCCGAAATTCACGTAAATATTCGGAACGCTCTCCGCTTGGGTTTTTACGTGAATTTCGGCAACTTTTAAAAAAATCCTGACGCTTTAGGAAGGCCCATTGGCAAAAATTGAGAAACACGGGTCTAATATAGTTTTACTTCAGCTACATTTTCGTGCAATCGTTTTCAAAATCGGAGGCGGCGACTTCTGAGCCTCCCCTTGTAAGTGCACACTGCACTGGGTTTTTTTCTCTTTTTTGTCTAAATACTAAGTGCACGCAGTCTTTCGTTTAAAATCTGAAAATGGTGGATTCGAACGCGGGTGTGCCAGCTTTTCGCGCTGTCGCATATCGCGAATGAACACCAAGTTTTCCACTAGGATTCATGGAACGTGATTTTAAAACATCAAGGAAAGCCAGCGGCGGCTCGTGCAATGTAACAACAATGGATTTCCTCCATTTAAAACTGTGTAAAATAATCGATTACTTGGTGAGGCGTAGCGCCTCACCTAGTATCGATCTTTTTGCATACGTTTAAATGGCAAAAGTGCACGGTTTCCAGATTGCACGAGCCGCCACTGAGGAAAGCAGCCACGATGGAAATCTCTCATGGCCATTTTCACGGAGGATCGGTTTGTTTGCCTCCCTTTTTTTTAACCTTGACAATTACATTTGACATTGGTTTGAAACAAAATTTCAATTGTTTTTGAGTGGGTGTCTGGACGCAGAAATCGATATGACTGTTTCTTTTGGCAGGATTCAATAAAAAAACTGACAAATTACAAAAGCAAGCAAACTTTTCTCGCACATAGGTGATTGTATTTGAATTCTGTGTGCAGATAGTCACTCGAAAACACCTGCACTTTCATTTAAAACCAATATCCACTGAATCAATTAAAATTTTTGATAAAGAGAAGTGAGGCAAACAAACCAGAATCAAATCGTCTATGCTATGTCACACTTTGGGATAGGACTTATAGATATAGCATGTATTAGCCAACGAGCTATACATTTATCTAGAGTGGCGGTTTAATAGGTAACCTGCGTATCCACCATGGGGGATTTTTAGGTTAGGTTTAAGCGAGTAATTTGTCCATTTGTTTCCGTGTATTTTTGTGCGGCGCCACCGCACAGTGGATCGGAACGTGGTGTGATCCACTGTGCGGCGCGCTGCACCAAAATACACAAGAACAAATGGACAAATCACTCGCTTATACCTAACCTAAAAATCCCCCATGGCGGTTACGCAGGTTACCTATTAAACCGCCACTCTAGATAAATGTATAGCTCGTTCGTATTAGCCCCTCTACAGGTATAGCTCGTTGTGTTAGAGTCCCTACATACTATGAGAGTTGCGACAAGACTGTCAAAATGAAGAAGAAGAAGCGGATCAATGGAGCCCCCCAAGAGGTAAATTGCAAATGCCGGATGGCCATTTGCCTCTGCGCTGTTGCCACTATTTCGCTATCTCTTATAGGTTAGGTTCATATTCTCGACAATAACGGTCGTTATTGAAAGAGATAATGTTCGCCGTAATAAAATTCAAGCAGAGGAAAAATTCACAAAAATTACCGCGGTCATTGTTACTTCAAATGTGTAATGAAAGCGAGTTCGCAAAAAGTAAACAAACCCTCCGCCATTTTGCATTTGCCTCTTGGGGCTTTCTTGACAGCCTAAATCTGAGAGCCAATCAGAAGTGGATTCAGCAATGGCGCAACTCTCATAGTATATTAGGGACTCTAGTTGTGTGAAACCCTTGCAATTTTTCTACTTGCATTGTGATATCATCATAACTCAAACATGCGGATTTTAACCACATAGAACTGTGACAACCTTGGTATTGGTATAGAACTGTGACAACCTTGGTATTGGTATCGGATGTTCAGTAGCTCTCGATGTTTGCTTGCTCGCGCGCAATCTCCATACATCATCTCTCGGTGATTTTCAGAAGAGCCACTGCAACTCCAAAATAACTTCATGCGACCTCCTCGCGCCGGCGACACACGCGCGCTCCTGTCTCATATAGTCTAACTTTTATATCAAGTTAGACGACGCGCGCTTTGATGCCGAATCGAAAGCAAATGGGGCTCTTGCAAACGGATCTTACTCTTGCCCACTTGCCTCGAATAAAGCGCGTGTCGATTTTTGCGAGAAAACTAGCTGGAAAAACTATTTTGACGCCACAGAATATTCCTTAAAGGTGAAGTTAGGGATCTTTCAATCCACTAGTTGCCATGCACTGGTCACTTTTCGAAAAGGAAGGGGTGTTGATAAGGGCAAAAATCCCCCCCCCCCTCTAATTTCCATTCTAATCCCGGTTCTATTTACGCTGGTCGATAGTACTAGTGGTAGTGCCAAAGACGACTTTCCCAGAGTTTGAGGGATTTTTGAACTCTGAATCGGGCACAGCACCCCCTATCAAAATCATAGGGCTGCCATTTAATTTTTTTAAATAACTTCAGAAAAGGGGCTCAGAACTTGATAAAATGTGGTATTCGGACAAAATTGTATGTGTTATTTTTGACCTTGAAACGTCATAGGAGGAATTCTAGAGGGGGATGGGGTTTGTGCATGCGGGTGATACTTTGTAAACCTTTTGGTCCTAGTTTTTGGCCGTATCTGAAGATTTTGAAGTCAAAAGTAGAGATTTTGTCGTGTGACGTGCGTCGTAATTACTCGTTATTGTTTGTTATTACTGGTAGTGAATGTATCATGTTTTGCGTCCTTGCCCACATTCTGAAAAGGAAACGCCGGGCAAGTATACCTACTTTGCCGAATGCCGTCATCGGCCATCATGTAGGCCAATGCAGGGTTGGTTCGCTCATTCGACCGCCATCTTGGGTTTTCCTTAAAACGTCTTTTATCATAGAAGTTGCCCTTCAAAATGTTGAGGTGGAGGCGAGACCCTCTCGCAGACGCCTCCCAGACATTTCGGTTACAATAGAAAGTAGCGCCTTTTAAGGTACAAACATCCCCTATAAGTTTCGATTTTTTTTTATCTCGAACCAGTAAAAAATTAGACCGGGGGTGGCTTTGTGAACGCGCTGTAAAGCAACAAAAATACTTTACTTTTTTATTTACTGATAAGTAATTGCTGTTTAAAGGAAATTCAATGATGATGTAGAGACGATGAGGAAAAGATTTTGGAGTCCGAGATATAATTGATTCGACGAATGAGAATGGAACATTCGTTCTTTGACCTTTCCTTAAACACGTTAACATGGAAACATAGGTAGTGGTAGATCAGCAGCGGCTCGTCACTCGTGTAATGTGGCAATAATGGATTTCCTCCATTTAAAACTATTTAAAATAATCGATTACTTGGTGAGTCAATCTTCGATCTTTTTGCATATACGTTTAAATGGCAAAAGTGCACGGTTGCCAGATTGCACGAGCCGCCACTGTGGTAGACGTATGAACTATGAAACACGGAAATACGAGTATAAATAAGAACAAAGGAAGAAAAACGGAACAACAAAGACGTAGACCACAAATTGAAACGGGCACAAATCTAAAAATTAAAAGTGGCGAGGTTTTCATCTCATTGTTTTACGGGCACAAAACTAAAAATTCAAAGTGGTGAGGTTTTCATCTTATTGTTTTACGTTGTCTTTCAAAACTGAGAACAGTATTGAAAGCGCTGTTCTTACTTACCTCTCACCACCCACCTTCTCAGCATCAAACTTTCCAATTGACCTGCATCATGAATCTTTTGAATACGTGGTTGTTGCATGAGTTTTTCTTCTTTATTCTTTTCAAAGTCTCAGGCAAGTTTTGTTTTGATTTAAAGGTATGAAAATTGAGAATTCGCCCAAGGTTATCAGTGAGCTCTGCCTCTTTACTTCTGAAACAAGCTTCACTGAAATAACATCAAGTTAAAGTGATTGGGGGGGGGGGGGGGTCGGAGGAGAATGATGAGGGGGTGAAAGTTAATGATACAAAGGAACTTGGCACGGTCCGACAACAAGGCGAAGCCGAAACAATGAGCCGGAATCGATACGCCAAGGAAATGGGGTCCAATTTTGAAAAGTTGAGTCGAGCTTCACCCCCCCCCATTTCTCCTACCCGCAACGCCGTTCGTAACAACCCTCCTATGGTCTATGTTTACGTGCGTACCGCGCGCAAAAGTTTTTTTTTTTTTTTTTTTTTTTTTTTTTTTTTTGGAAAAATATTCCCTGTAATGACATTGTTTGTTTGTTTGTTCGTTTTGTTTATCAGCGGGCGAGATCGTAGAGTTGGATTCGACAGACTTCGTCTTTTCTCTCCCCCCCCCCCACCCTTCTCCTCCGTTAGCCCTCCCCCTGCCCTGTCTCGAGTACTCTTTCGTTTTCGCATCTCCTATCATTTTTCGACCTCCTCTCGCCCGCCCCTCTCCAGCGTCATTTTTCTCTCTTCTCTCATACGCGGTGCCATCGCAACTTTTCTCTCCTCGCACCGTGTCTCTTTTTCGTTACCTCGGTGTTTCCTCTCACTGATCCCATCTCTCGAGAATATCGGAGACAATCCGAAAAATAACAGAAAAATCCCATACGTCCCGTAAATATTAGGATGAAGCTATAGAAGTGCGCTGATCGTTGGTGTTTTCCACAAGCGGATCCAGGACTCTCTCTCTCTCTCTCTCTCTCTCTCTCTCTCTCTTCCTCTCTCTCTCTCTCTCTCTCTCTCCCCCTCGCTCTCTCTCCCTCTCTCTCCCTCACGCTTCTTTTCATTTGAAAGCTTGAGTTAGAAGGTCAGCAAGCCTCATGATGACCCCTCTTTCTATCTTTTTCTAATGAATGTCCTCAAGTAGGCGAAGGGAGAGAGAGAGAGAAAGAGAGAAAGAGAGAAAGAGAGAAAGAGAGAGAGAGAGAGAGAGAGAGAGAGAGAAAGAGAGAGAGAGAGAAAGAGAGAGAGAGAAAGAGAGAGAGAGAGAGAGAGAGAGAGAGAGAGAGAGAGAGAGAGAGTGAGAGAGAAAGAGAGAGAGTGGAAGAGGTAGAGAAAGATAGGAAGTGTGGGGAGAAGAGGGCAGCACACCCCTGTCCTTGTTGGGGCCCATCTTGCTCCCCAAACCAACCTTGTGGATTGCTTTGGACTTGCGAGTTACTTTTTCTCAGCCCTACAAGGGAAAACACTTAAAGTAGAGGCTTTTTAAGGTTAGGTTAGGTAAAGTTATAGGTAGGTCAGGTTAATTTTAAACGTAACAAAACACAAATTATGGCCAACAAGAGAAAGCTTACCTGAGGAGTCGTAACAACGACGAAACCAATCGTGGGCGCTCTGGAAACGCTTGTCCTTGCTCATGCATTTCTGTTGCACCTGCCTGAGCTGAACTCGCCGCCCCCCCCCCTGTGTTTTTACTCATACTTACATTATTTTTTAATGTTATTTTATTGATTATTTTTTTTTTTATTTTATTTTTTTTGCTTTTTTGAATATCCAAACTTTAGAGTCTGCCAACTCCAAAGGTATTCATTAGTTAATTTTAAATCAACATGGGGTCTTATGGAGAAATCCCACAAAGGCGGGGGCGTAGGGCAGGGAGAGAGTGAAAGAGAGTATGAGAGAGAGGGGGGAGGGAGAGAGTGTGAGTGAAAGAGACTTAGCGGAAGACAGGCGAGTTCTTAAATCCACCTGTCATGTGACCTTTTCATCTATAGTCATCTGATAAGGGTCAATCTTATTTCTAGGATGTTATTTAAGCTCCTTTATCAAGGAATACTACAATCAGAACGCTGAAACTCTCATAAGAACCAATGATATTAAACAAGATTTGGAGATTACCAACACAAACCGGCATCCGTGCCTGCTCGTTTTTCGAAATGGTAGATTTGTTTTTCGAGGCTGCATTTTTAATCAAGGGTGGCTCACAAGTCACAACCAATCTTAACCAGGCCGGTTGCCGAAGATAGCCGGGAACGCTCCTTTTTTTAAACATAGTGGACTCGATGATGCCCGAAGTAAAAAAGATAAAAATAAAAATGAATTTAGGTTTCCGCGCTGACTGTAGTTTCCTGTGCCTTTATCTTACATTTGTTGGTTGCGACTTCAAGAGTACAAGTCCAGAAGTCCAAAAGATCAGTTATAAGATTTACTAAAGAAAATTTAAACCTTATCGGACCAGGTTAGTTCAAAAGAACACCTCTCCTCCATTTATACTGGGAAGGTAGTTAACTGTTCGTGCTCGGTGGAGTTGGAATTGCCTATACGATGAATTGAAGGCGCCCGAAGAGACTTTATCTTGTAGTGTTTTCATTTTCATTTATATGTGTTTGCGTTTATCCGGAATGAAGACTGAATCAATGTGAAATAGACTAGAGGAGACGAGTATACTCGAGCTAGGCAATTTTTGAACCTCAATGGGGACATCACCCAGTGATAGGAAGGTCGAGGACCCCCCCCCCCCCCCCTAGAAATCAAGTTTTCTTCCAAATGGTACACTTTTAAGCTATCGTGGATGCATCCATCAATAACAATAATTTTAACGTGTTTGATATGATGAATAGAACGACAACATATGATAATGATGAAAAAATGCTCGCACTACAACTGTTTATTGTAAAAACTTAATTAAAAATCCAAAGAAACCAAGAATAAAGTTCGTATACGTTATCTTATTTTGTCCCTTTCAATTTTTATCGTGAATTTTTGATGGTAATTAATTCCGGGGGGGTGCCCCCTTTTGCCCCCTCTGCGGGCGTCCATGAACTTGAGCGTGGTATTGAAAGGGTTAAAGATGCATATTAGTGAGTGGCTAGAACTTGCCAGGTGCACTACTGTGGTCCCTGATTTGAGCTTAAGAAATTTGATTTTTTTTGTTTTTTTTTTGGTTTTTTTTTTTGTTTTTGTTTTTTTTTGTTTTTATGTTTTTTCATCAATTCCTATACTTATTCTTTAGTTCAACGTCGGATTCAGGTTGCTTCGGTGAACATAATTCATTTCCATGTAACCACCTTAACGGGAAAATCGCGCGAAACGATAAAAAAGCACAATACCAAGGAACGCAATTATGAGAGGGGGGAGGGAGGAAGAGGCGGGAGTCCCGCGAAGCTTGTTAAAGAACACCCTCAATCCATCAAATTTTTCGAATCGAAAGTATTCGAATATAGCGACACACGACGTCGACGCGGCGCGACCGCGACGCCCCGTTAACTCACAAATCCACCCCTTTACTGCCCCTCACCCCCCTCGAACGATTTACGACTTGATTCCCTCTACATCAACCCAACCCCCTTTATTCTGTGCATATAACCCAACACCTACGAGCTTGTATGATATAAAAGAGTTATACAGTAAGGTATGATGTCGCAACCACCACCATATAGTGGGCGTAGTGTCATATGTGCGCGAGGTTGGTGGGGTTGTTCAAACCAGTACTTTCTTTTTAAAATCAGAGACGAAGATTCCTCTTTTAGAAAAGTAAAGGGGCAAAAAAAAAAAAAAAAAAACATATTTTTTCCAGCTCCCTATTTTTGCAACCTTCCACTACACTTTGAAAAATCGTAGCTCACAAGAGAAGTATTTTAGGACCCATGTTAGTAGGAAAAAATAGTATTATTTTAACCGAAAAATCGGCTCCAGCATTTCCTGACATTCATCTGAAACACCCTGTATACACTCGCATCGAACATCTTTCTTTAAGAAAATATTAGGTTGATAAATCGGGAAATGGAACAAATCGCGCTCAAGAGCTGTGTTTTCGAACCGTTCTGTAACGACTATACGGACTGATCGTGCAAAGACGCGGGTACTTCGGAGGGATTTCAAAAGAGTCACCCACCCCACCCCCATCCCACCACTATTCTCCACCCCCCTCCCCCGCAATCTCCTTCTCATATTCGGATCGAGCTTTTACCGATCATGTATCTTGTGGGATGAAGCTGCGTACGCGGTAACGGCGCACGTTGGATCGGTTTATGGAATTACCCGGACGTAATTCCACGCGGCATGCGGCAGGGCAACGGCAGCCGTAATTTGTGTCTTATACAGTGGCATTGCGTGCAATCTGGCGCAATGCTATGGAAAAGGTCGATCTATTATAGAAGTGCACAGTGCACTCCCTCAAATCGATATTTTTCACGTGTTCTAGTGGACGAAAATCAGTGTTGCTAGATTGCACGTGACGCCACTGATGGTATTAAAACGACGCGTTTTCTTATTTCATTCAATGTAAATTTTTAATTTTGGCAAGGCAAGGCAAGGCAAGGCAATGGACTTTTTGCTTCAGCAATATAAAACATGTATTTCCATAGATTTTAAACACCAAAGGCACAAAATGAACGCACCAGGAATCTCCGAAACCCTCCCTTATAGTCGTAAATGCATTTTTTAAAACCTGCGGACCTATTATAAACAATTGTATCGTAATGTCATCGAATCGATGAACGAGAACGTGTTGTTCTTATGGCTGGTGTCATTCTGATAGAAACACTTTCATCTCTATGTGGAAAATCATCGATGACTCCTGAGCTATCGGCGAATTTCAGAAGATTGGAATGGAACCTATCGGAATGACACCACCCATAAGAATAACACGTACTTTATCATCGACTCGATGGTATTACTATACAATCTATCATAATCAGCCCGCTGTCATTTCAAAGAACTCGCATGCAATTTCTATACAGACAGTTTCAGTATGCGGCGTTACAGAAGTCAACTGTTAGCCAACAATACACTCATTGGTTGCGCAATCAGCTGTGACAAAACACTCTTTGCGGTTCGAACTATCTCTCTCAATCTTACATGAACCTCATGAACAGCTATCTCTTTCTAGTGATTATTATAACTTTGCGCAGCTTATCATGAGATAGATTTTCATGGTTTTTGCAAGACATAATCCAAACTAAAAACAATTTCTGAAGGAAGAAACGAAAACTTTTTGTGTCCGGAAAAATATACAGCGTTTTCAAACTGAGCTGTGGCAGCGGCGGGCGTCGCGCGACTAGTCTTAAAAAGTGGAGTTTGGAGTAGATGCGGATATACGCCCGGATTAGATACCTATCGAACTAGAAACAAAAACTGGAAGGGAGGGAGGGTGGAGCGGTGAGGAGGGTGGTGGGAAAGGGGAAGGGGGGAGGAGAGGAGACTGGAGAGGAGATGTAGCCGACATTGTTAAAAATGATGGTTCCTTATAATGGGTCATGATTAATTACAAGTGTATTGTTTGTTTAGCTCTGCCTCTTCTTCTTCCAGCACTGTTGCCGCGTCTAATCACGACTCGTTAATAAGAAAAAAAAAATACTTGAATATAGAAAAAACACATATGAAAATCGATTGGTTTAGTGTGCGTATACACAGCGTATACACTGAAAGGAAGCAAGGACCAATAAATGTTTTGTACCGACGCCCGACGGTCCTGCTCCCAGATTATTGGTGAGCACGCACGGCCATTTAAAACCATGCACACTTAAACGCTCACCATCCAACGTCTTTCGGGGACCGTCTGTACCGAGCATTTATTGTTCCCAAGTTTAAAATTTTGGTAGGATCACCTTCCGTGAAGCCTCTTCGTCAGTGGCACGATCAAGTTGGCGAAATGACCTTCGTACACGCTCAAAGTAGGATCGTCAAATTGGCATCGGTGAACTGAAATCCACCGCAAACTGTAGAAAATAAAATACGAGTAGGTAGTTCATAGAATGAAAGACAAGTTATTAACATCTTAACCACTTCTGCAACATTTCTTACCACAATATTGAAGATCCAGTCTAATATGTGCTTTCTTACAATAAGCAAAAATGAAAGTCCATTTCCGCTAACTTGATGTAAACGGATTCTATCATATAGCTCTACGCCGATGCAACCGGTGTTAATTTATCATTCCACCGAATATGTATAATTTTATTTCCGCCTAGAAAGAAAATAAATTTACATTATTTTGGTAAGAATTACTGTCGTAAAAACGGTTGATGTACCGATTAATTTTCAAATTGCTTTTCCATTCTATACATGTATAGTGTAAGTTTCACCATCTTCCCGGTCTGATGAATTCTAGAGCTCTTCCGTGATTTTCAGTGTTTGGCAGTCCCAACCTGATCGTGAAAATCCGATGATCCACGGGTAATCGCGAAAATACGCTTCCTTAAACCTTTGACAGTCATCGATGTAATCGGGAATCATTATCAATCATAACAAAGATTCATTTCCCGACAAGATACACTTATATTTTTGAAAGTTTTGACGTCAAACGTCCGTTGATTTTGTAATATTTTTAAGAGATGCATGTTGCGCACCGATCACCGAAAGCCTAGTCTGGAGCCAAGGTATATTGAGAACAGATATGGACAACACTCGACTCAGGGGGCGTGGCCACTTGGGAAAAAGCGACTCCGCCGCCATCTTGTCTCCTATTTACTCCGTGTATTTTGCTTTGTTGTTTGCGGTTAGGTTTGAAGGGGAAGTTTATCAGAAGCAATACTTTATTTATTTGAACAATGTAAAGTAATTTTCATCTTAAAATGTTAATGTTGTGACTGTAGAATGGATTAACATCATAAATTACGTTGTTCACTTTCCTTTTCAAGATGTGAAATCTAAATTTGAATCGCGCGGTCAGAAAAATGGCGGCGGAGTCGCTTTTTTCACAACCAATCAGAGCCAACCTCAGAGTGTTGTCCGTACCTGTTCTCCATGTATACCTTGGTCTGGGGCCACTTTGAGGATCCAATTTGATCGTCTGAAAAGGTCTTTAATAAAATCTAAAAATATTTAAGTTCAAGTTAAACTGAATTTGGTTTCAATCTGGAAATTTAATCATAATTTTTTTTTTTTTTTTTTTTTTTTTTTAGAAAAATTAGTTACCTATGGTCGAAATGTGCGCTAAAAGGTACGACGCAAAGCTCTCCAAGTCCACGCAAAATTGCAAGTCTCGTCGCAAAACTTGCTAATCGTAAGTCCATGGGATTGCTGCGAAATCAGTTTCGGTCAGAACTGAGCTAGAAAGAACAATGAATCATGGTTCCTTACCGTGTGTCTCTTCCGCTGATTTCAACGAGAATGTGACGATTCTATTAGTGTAAGTGATAGGTAATACATTTCATAAACCAAAATTCTCAAGCTCGTCTCAGGGACACGAGAATACTTACATTGAGTTTTAGTATATGGCATTGGAAAAAATACAAAAAGTTTAATTAAACGGGTTATTTGAAAAATTATGTGCCAAACCTATGGAGCGTAACTTTAGGTGTGAATTTAGACCCTTTTTCTCAATCAGGGCTCCAAAAATGCCTCATTTTCCATCTAGATCCTCTCTTAGTTTGGAAAAATGTGTGGTTCTATGGAATACCGTAAACTATTATGAATCTAATGCCATGAAAATGTGTGTCTTTTATGTGTAAAATTCATTAACATTCTTGAAAAATCAAAAATTCTTTCTGAATGTACTTTTCGAATAACTTTGCTCATTAATTTGCCCATCTGATCACTGTCATTTCTTGTTTTTTTATTTTTTTATTTCTCTCAATTTATAATCTACAAAATGAAATTTTTGCCACTAAAGACACGCGTTTACCTGTTATACGTAAAGTCAGACTTTATTTCTGGTTCTTCCTACACCATTAATGAAATTTATCAGTAAAAATAACTCTGGAGACAGATTTTCGTAACGTTTTGTTCGTAGTTTTGCTTTTCTAAAAAACTATGTATTTTTCAAAACTTTGTGGGGCTCCAAAGCATTGATCGTACGGTGGGCGTTGAACCCATTACGTTTAGGGATAAATGAATTTTATTTGGACCCATAAAATACGCTCTAGAAGTTTTTCACACGAGTCTTGAATCACCCACCTTTGCCAATTAGAGAATTTCCAATTTCTGACATTACAGAAAGATTGAGAAGCAGTAGAGGCAGAGTGCCTTCAAAAATCGCTTTAGGCAAAAACATGTACCGGAGTGTAGGAATATTTACCTACTCACTTTATTTATATACTTGGTGATCGAGCGGTAAACTTTGTTTCCAAATATTTTTGTTTCCATGAACCTTGAGCTGTGCATCCCCCAAGATTCTCTTCCTTAAGTCGATATTTTGCCTATGGTGCACCACGTCAGTCTGGGCGTTTAATTTTGAAACGACTGTCAGGCTCTTATTTTCCAAACTTTTTGAGGGCTACCGTCATGGCCACCTTCAAATTCCCGAACACAATTATTATTAGGTATTATAACTATAGCCTCCGAAGTTGAAGTCGTAAAAATAATTCTAACTTGATCTAATATCGCCTTAAAATGCATCCAATCTGATGAGCTTTTTTTTTTTTTTCTTTTTTTTTTTTTTTTTTTTTTTTTTTTTTTTGTGAATGCAATACTCAGAACACAATTCAACACTAGAACGCTACATTTTTTATTTGGGGTATTAGCCAGCGCGGTTTCAGCGTCCCATCGAAAGGGAACAATCCAACCATCCTAAATATAGTCGATCCGGACCTTTAATCGCGGCCTTTTTGTACCAAACGGAGAGTAACCATGAATAACCCAACCCGTTCCATCCTGTTGATTGAATCCTCAAAATTTTCCCAGGGAGGGTCCCGTTTTCATTCATTTTCCTGCAATTGTGTTATTTCTTTCTAAATATATCTGAAATGACGTCCTGTCGTCCTACTTCGATCAAATTTTCAACGCGTTTGCGGGGGCGAACTCCAAAACCTCCCTTCTCCAAGGGGGTGACCCCCCAAGCATCGTAGTTATCCTAAGTAAAGTCGACGTGGGTCGTTGGCCCATATCTCCCCCCCCCAATCCAAAGTATCTAGCTCAGAGCTGCCGCGCTTTGTATATTTTAATGACTTTTTTAAACTCACCGATGATATAGAGGTTGTTTCAGAAGTCTAAGCACCTAGACCGATAAAATCTTTGAACTTTGTCAACATTATTTCTCATGTTATTCAATTAAAATTAATGAAAAATAATTTGAGCGTAGGCTTTTCATTGAGGAATGGCTTTTTTCCCACTTATTTTTGGCCATTATTTTTCGATCATGGTGCAGTGGTTGCTCGTAGAATTTAGCAACTGTGTTTTGTTTTTTCATTGAAAAGAGCAAAAATCAATTGATTCTCCAGGAGGCCAGTCTCCTCAAGAATGGATTTTTTTTTAATCCAAGTTTGACTGAAAAAAATTACATTGTTGCCAAATCACACGACCACAGACCGAAGAGAGAGTGTGCCTAGTGTGATTCCTGGCAAAACTTCTCCAGATCTTAATCCGATGGATAGCGCCTCAGAAAGCCAAGTTTTATTAAAGCTGATGATATATGGAACAAGGTTAGCTGAAAAAACAATTTTTTTAAAATTTTGACCGAAATCCTTGTCCGACTCCCCTTAAGGTTAAAAAAGTGAAGCAAACAAAGCAAATTCAGATCGCCCCTGCAGTCACACTTTAAGATAGGACTTATGACATGTATGGCCCTCTCTATCGCTATAGCCCGTTGACAAAACGACAGCTCTGCTCTGCTCTAGCTGCGCCTATCCATGTCGAATTCGATAACGAGTGATATGTATCATGTGTACGTTTCAAATACGATTAATCGAGGTGTCACCGGAACTTTTCGCTCATATCGCGCTTACTCATATACTTTAGCCTCAACGCCAGACAATAGAGGCAGCTCTTGAGAGCCTTTTGAGACTCGGGACTTAAGTTAGGTAGCATAAAGGAGCTGAAGTGATTGTCTTGCTAGGTCAACAGCATACTCGACGACTTTACTCTTGACATTCACCCATAGACCTCTCCGGGACTCTTGACCTAGGGATTTCTATGGGCGATGTAACAAAGCTGCGGCTGCACGCTCATGTCGCTGATTCACTTCACATTCACTAATCGATCGAAAGTGTCAAAAACGCTTTCAACTTGAAACTTCTCTCAAGTATGGGGGAAGGATTTTATATCAACGAAACAACGAGTTGAAATGGGTCTTAAGGTGATATTCTACGGGAAACTTTTCCAGATTTCAATGGGGCTCTTGCAAACTTTTGCTGTGAGCAAATGAATAGTCCAATCTGATGTAATAACGAGCGAAAATCAGGAAAATCACACCAAGAAAGTCTAAAATGTAGTAATAAGCTCACATAACTGCGCTTGGCAAGATCTCTTCCAGATTTCAATGGGGCTCTCGCAAACTATTGTTGTGAGCAAATGAATAGTCCAATCTGATGTAATAACCAGCGAGAATCAGGAAAATCACACCAAGAAAGTGGTCACTCTTCAATCTCCTCAATCCCCTGTAGCAAAAGTTTGCAAGAGCCCCATTCGATGCGATAGCGCCACTAGTCGCTTTTTGGGAATGTCGCATTTTCGGCATTTGGTATAAACTGCAACCAAAAAAACCCCGCTAAATCTAAGGACGTCAGCACCTGTAAAATTTCTTTTTGGATTTTTTGAGCCCTAAAAGTACAAAATTGGTTGAGAATTAAGTTCGTAAGTAATGAAATTTATTTCGCCATAAGCTTAGTGAGTGCGAGTGAGTGCGAGTGATACATGTCCATCTTTCTCACTCGCACTCATTGAGGCCTATGGGAATTTTCGTATTTCATAATTTCCGGCATTATTTTTGAGTGTTTCAGCTTGAAACTTTCGGGATAGCTTCCTAAGATATGGTTCACGTTCCTCAAATTTGTACTTTTGGCGAAAATTAATCCATTTCAGCCAAAAACTGTTGGCTTCTTGAAACGCTATCCATCGGATTAAGATCTGGAGAAGTTTTGCCAGGAATCACACTATAGGCACACTCTCTCTTCGGTCTGTGGTCGTGTGATTTGGCTACAATGTAATTTTTTTCAGTCAAACTTGGATTAAAAAAAATCCATTCTTAAGGAGACAGGCCTCCTGGAGAATCAATTGCTTTTTGCTCTTTTCAATGAAAAAACAAAACACAGTTGCCAAATTCTACGAGCAACCACTGCACCATGATCGAAAAAGAATGGCCAAAAATAAGTGGAAAAAAGCCATAAAAAGCATCGTTTTCGACCTTTTAAACTTCTTTTAAAACTTTCCAGTGACATTTCTGGATATTGATTACTTGTGAAAGGTGTTCTCTATAATTAAAATTTGGTTTGAAAGTTTATAATGATAAATTGATAAGAAATTTACGTTCTGATTATTGGCCATTTTTTGACGATCTCAGACCCTAGTGTTCATAGTGCACTGGCTTATCGGCTTTGTGGAGAAGGCATTCCGATGGTTTTTAGCCGGGAAAAAATCCTGATGAACCCATAAAAAGAACCTTCAAAATCCACTTCAAAAGTCGTTCAATGTAATTTTTTTAAATTCATCAAGGGTCCATTGCAAGCTTTTGCTACATCTGTAGATATATATGGTCTATTTTGGTGTAAAATCACTTGAAAATAATGTTGAGAGCATCGAACAGTTTCAAAAAGCCACTCAATAAAGTCAATAAATGCGTTTAGCAAATTCAGCAAAGAGGAAGCTGCACTGCAATCAGATGGGATTTCCTCTTCGTGACCCGCTCATTCGACCGCCATCTTTGAAATTTGCTAAACGCATTTAAGGAGTTTGTGAGGAGATTTTGAAGTTTTTCGATGCCTTGAGCAGAACATCCTCAGGCTTCCGAACGAAAAAACTGCGGATGTTTCGGCCTCTAGATACCGGAGGCATCCCCTAGTAGAAGTGTCACATGAAAACCCATGACCAAATTCACAGGGGAATCCCTGGGAATTTTTTCGTGGGTACCCATGGGAAATAGCACGAGTACCCACGAGTTCCCATGAGTTCCCATGAGCGTACCTTATGGGCTCCGATGGGTACCCATGGGAATATGGTCTTGTTATTCCCCATGGGAACCCACGAAAAATTCCCAGGGGTTCCCTTGTGAATTTGGTCATGGGTTTTCATGTGACACTTCTACTAGGGTCGAATAGAGCGTTAAAGGTCAAGTAAGTAAGAATAATTTGATGATCCGTTTGCCGACATAAAAACCTTGCAAGAGCTCCATTAGTTAACAAAAATGACAAATGATGGTAATCAATGAATAATGAATGGTGTTCGGATTTGTTTGTTTGTTTGTGTTTATAGTCTGCAGAGGCAGGTGAGTGAAATGAGCCTGAATTTGAGTGCCAAACTGGACGAATTACAGACTCGTGGCGTGGTTGGAGATCAACAACTGGAAACATCGGTGGCACTGTGCGAGATTCGCTCTCAGTTACAGCAGCTGACCAAATCGGTTGAATCCTGCCAATCGGAAGTATCGGAAGTCAAGCGAGACATGGTGGCCATCAAGAATGAGCTGGACACGGTGCAACAGGTCAAAGAAGAAATCGAGGAGCTCAGGGAGTACGTGGACCGGCTCGCAGAGCAGACGCATCGACGCAAACTTCGATTACTCGAACAGGTTCGATCATTTCATAGTTCGATCCTCTCTCGACTTTTCTAGCATCGACTTTGAGATTTAAGAAGATCAAATGGATCTGTTGCGCACTTTTTCTGTAGGTATATTCAGAAATACCTGATTTTAACGTAAACTATTTCGATAAAACCGATGGAAGCAACAATTACTCACAAAACTCCCTCTGTAGTAGAGAGGAAGTAAAACTATTAGTCGAGGCTTGCTGCAAAACGAATTTGAAAATGACAGTAATGGCGTGAAACTCGATAACTTCATAAGCCGTATTTTTTTATCCGTCCGCGGTGCGCAGTATTTTACACGAAAACTTATGGAAGGCTGTAGACGATTGTGGACGATTGGGGGGGGGGGGGGGGGGGGGTTGGGCATAAATCGCCGAGAAAATTGATTTCGAGCAGAATTTGACCCCAAAAAAAAAAAAAAAAAAAAAAAAAAAACGCTCGAAATTTTCGCAGATTTGAAAGCGTTTTAGTTCACGATCCCGCGATCAAAAATAATTATAAAAAATTCTGTGAGTTCCTCTCATCAAGTACTTCAAGGAAATGAAGTAAAATAAGGTGCGCAACAGACTCATTGGCGGCTCGTGCATTTTGGCAACAGTGTCCCCCCCCCCCATTGAAACGAATATTTAAAACAATCGATTCTTGCGGTGGCTGTCGATGACGGCCTCCTGGAGAATCGATTGTTTTACATTCGTTTCAGTGGGGGGAAAACATTGTTGCCAAATTGCACGAGCCGCCACTAGAACCCCACATTTAGAGATAAAGACAACTAAGCATGTCCATCAATCAATTACCCAAGTTGATTTTCGAGTCAGTTAGTTCGAACCATTGACTCCACGTCCACGATTAAAAATCTTTTTTTAAGGCACTAACCCTTTATGGACCAAGCCCGAGAATACTCGGTTTTCTTATCTAGTCTATTTCACATTTTTTCAGTCCTCATTCCGGATAAACTCGATTATCGATGAAAACACTTACAAGAAAAGGCTTCGTTAGGGCGCCTTCAAATCGTCGTATAGGCAATTCCAACTCCCACGAGTACGAACAGTTAACTACCTTCCCTACATACACGAAAGAGTGGCGTTCTTTTGAACTAACCTGGTCTGTAATGGGTTGATTAAAGGATTAGCCATTTCGAGTCTATCAAATAGGAAATAGGATAAAAATGTCAATCAGCTGTGGGATTCAAGCAACATCCAAGGACCCAAAAAATTGTACTGTTTGGGTCTAGGAAAGTTGAAATATTTCTAAAAAATTGTGTAAATTTTCAATTTCTAGGGATTGCTCAAACATTCCAATTCTATAAAGGCAATAAGCTGTTCTAACCATTGCATGTTGGCTCTTTTTGATTCCTGATTTATTTATTTACATCTAATCATTATTAGTTCGAATAATTTTTTATTCTGTTTCTTTTTTCTTTTTTTTCAGTTGAGTTTATTTTTGTTTGACTTACCAGTTAAGGAAACTGTTCTAGTTTATTTTTGTTTGACTTACCAGTTAAGGTAACTGTTCTAGGTTCTAGTTTATTATTGTTTGACTTACCTATTAGTTCAGGTAACTGTTCTAGTTTATTTTTGTTTGACTTACTAACTAATGTAACTGTTCTAGTTTATTTTTGTTTAACTTACTAGGTAATTAAAGTAAATGTTCAATTTTTTTCTCTTTACTTACTGATCATTTGTTAACCGACTTAATCTTAATTTTGGTATTTTTTATTTCGTTTTCGTTCACAGAGCTCTCTCTTCAATTTATATTCCCAACTCATTCTTCTGCTTTTGATTTTATCAATTTTAATTTATCTTTATCTTTTGTTAGTTTCATTTTCTCCAGGATCTTTGCTTCTGCGTTCTAAGTTTTGTTTGTTTCTTTTTTAATTTTGGTTTCTTCGTTTCTTTATTTTTCACTTTTATCACTTATTAGTTCTTAAATTTTTATTGCCTCTTTTCTTGATGCCTGTTTTTATTGTTATTGATGACTTAGGTACTCTTTTGATTAATTATCCTTTTAGTGATTTTCTCCGTCTCATTATTATGTTGATGTGTATAGTGATGACCAAAAGATTATTTTTTTTTCTTACTGTTTTAACCAACTCCTAGGTTTTTCAGCGGATCTAAAATGTTTTAATCGGAGCATATCTAGGTGGCTTAGCATAAAGGGGCTGAGGCGCACTTTGTAAACTTTTTAGGAAACATTTAAAACTGATTTTCAGAAGAAATTGTGGTATTTTCCTGTCAGGAGGTACAGATTAAGCTAGCTTAGTGCTAAATGCATTATGTATAGTCAAATACCCTAACTTGGGGCAAGCCCCTAACTTGGGACAAACTTAAAATTCACAATACGGCGTATGAAATCGCATGACATTGAGCGGCATCACCTCCAGATTAACTTCTAGGAGGTGAGGTTGCTCTATTTCATGGGATTCCATGTGCCGTATTGTGAATTTTAAGTTTATCCCAAGTTAGGATATTTGATGAAGTACCAAATAAAGCAGAAAAAAGTCAATAAAATAATGCTGGAAATTATTAAGAACTAGAGAAAAAATTCAACTCATGTCCTTTTCATGCCAATTGTCTTGAAAATTGTATCGCTCAGTGATGACTGGTGCAATTTGGCAACTGTACATTTTGCAATCTGAACCTATGGAAAAGCATCGATGGGGTATTAATGAACAGTGTTGCCATTTATGGCAAAAATTATCCAAATTCCCCATTTAACTTATGTATCAAAACAATTACAAGCTAAATGACCAAAAACATCACAATACAAATAAAATATTAAAATGGGAACCAGGCCAACAACGAATCAGTCCCTCTTCCAACTTGAGTGGAGTGTGCTGCTCGTTTTGAGTATTTTTTCATTTTATTTTATTTTTGTTTATTTTTCCGATTGAAAATGATGCTGTGAGAGCACCGGAACATCTCGGAAGTTTAATTCGTTTTGTTGGCCTAGTTCCCATTTCAATCTTTTATTTGCATTATTTAACTCATGGTAAAATTCGGATAATTTCTGCTATAAATGGCAACACTGTCAATGAACCTTCTGAAGATTGCTTCTTTTTCCATAGATTTAAATAGAGAATATCCATTGTTGCCAAATTGCACGAGCCGCCACTGTCGCTCCCATTATCATATTGTGTTGTTGTCCCCCTCCAACTGATTTTGCATCAATTTTGATGTCGTTTGTGGTCTTATTTGTATTTTACAGGGCCTCACCTTCTTCTTGTCGTACACCATCCTTGCGTCTATGCTGGGTATGTTCCAATTTGGATACAATACAGGAGTTATCAATGCACCAGAAAAAGTGAGTATCCTCTTCTTAAATCCAGTATCCTCTAAACCTTTGATTTTTTAAATGCCTATTAGTTTATTTAAGAACTCAATAACTTTCACTATAGGTCTTTTGCTCTCTCAACAGATTTCTTTTTTGATGGTTATTGCTCGTGTAAAATACTGATGAAGTTACTTTACCCATTTCAATTTGTTCAGTAATAACTGAGATATGGCTGTTCTTAAATGCGTTTTGATGACGTCTATCTTTGTCAAACTTTATATATCCTGTTTCTTTACATCACACATTCAGTGATGCCATTCGCGCAAGCAAAAATTCATGTAACCTCCTTTCATAATTGAGGCCATCTCCAGAAATAGGGCTCATAAAATGCTGGGTATGCTACTCTGAGTAAATTCTAATGAGATAATAAAAATTATTTTCTCAAACGAGCACACTTGATGTTTTCAACAAGCTATAACTATAGAGGGGCAATGCCATGTTATAAGTCATATCCAAAAGTGAGGCAAGCATGAACGATTTGTTTGCCTCTTATTTTTCAATCTTAAATCAGAACTTGTGATTAATTCAATTGAAACGAGTTTCCAATGAAATTGCAATTGTTTTAGAGTAGCTATCTAGGTACAGGATTTTAATACAACTATCATAGTGAGAAAAATGTTGCCTGTATCTGTCATGAGGTCAGTTTTTTTAGAGCGTAAATCCCTCCAAAAGAAATAGTCTTATCAATTTTTGTGTCCACATCAGGGCTGCCGTTTTGCGTAGAATCAATGCTTCTTTTCAATTCACCGATGATTCCACCGGTTGAGAAAAGATTACACAGTTCAGTTCAGTGCATGACTGTAATAAACTAAAATACTCGCATCTGTAATCTTTTCTCAACCGGTGGAGTCGTCGATGACTTTAAAAAACTTGCGGATATTTTAATTAATCAACGGAGTTTCCACCGATTAAGGAAAGATTACAGATCAAAGTATTTTCGTGCATTACAGTCATGCACTGAACTGAACTGTGTAATCTTTTCTCAACCAGTGGAATCATCGGTGAATAGAAAAATAGCATTGATTATACGCAAAACGGCAGCTCTGGTCCACATAGCCCCTCCAAAATACTTGCCCTTTCATTCCAAACTAATTTGTGAGAATCGGTCACAACTTTCAGTTTAAGGTGGAAAAATATGAGGCAAACAAACTGAGCCCCGGCTGCCTCAGTGGTGTCTTTAAAATTACGTTCTTCTATGTGCTTAACTTGTAAGTCCTCCTCCTTCGAAAGTACTTATTTTAAATTTTGATTTCCTGTTTCAGAACATCAAAGATTTCATGAAAGAAGTGTATAGAACTAAATACAGTGAAGATATATCAGAAGAAACAGTGCAATTTCTGTATAGTTTAGCAGTTTCGATATTTGCTATTGGAGGTATGATAGGTGGCTTCAGTGGTGGATTGATAGCTAACAAATTTGGAAGGTGAGCTAGCAATATTCAAGAATTTATATATCTATTTATTTATTTACTGTTTGTTGTTGTAGGGGCTTGAGGAGCATGGTGATCTTAAAGAAAGTTGTGCTACCTTTGTAAAACAGTAGCAACATCTGCTGGTTTGGTGGCCCTATCGTTATTGAGTTGCTAAATTTCAAATTATCCTTTCTCATCTTAGGCACGCTGTGCTCCTTGTTTTTCTTGTAAAATTGTGTGGAAGAAAAGATTATTCACAATTCCAACCTCTAATTTATAAAGGCTGACTCATTTAAGATGATTCCAGGGTCGATTAATTCGAACCGTGGACACCACGTCATGCTGCTCGAAAAGTCAACAGTTTTTGGCTAGAATTGACGAATTTACGCTGAAAGTACAAATTTGAGGAACGTCAGCACCTGCAAGCGTACTTCAGGAAGATACCCTCAAGAAAGCAAGTTTCAAGCGGAAACACGCAAAAATAAAGCCGGAAATGATAAATTACGAAAATTCCCATAATGAGTGCGAGTAAGGCAGATAGACATATCATCACTTGCACTCACTCTCACTCACTAAGCTAATAACAAAATGAATTTTATAATTAGTGGCTTTTAATCTAAGCCAATTTTACTCGTTTTGAGCTCAAAAAATCTAAAAAAAAAAAATTTTGCTGGTGCTGACGTTCTTGGATTTTGCGTTTGTACTTTGCTTTCTATTTAAAATGCCGAAAACACAACTTTTGCCTAACGCGACTAGTGTCGCCATCCATCAGATTGAAATCTGGTAAAGTTTCGTCTGAATCACCCTAACCCGTTTGCTCCATAGTCAGGGCCGGACTGGGAAAATTTGGCCCGGGGTGCTGATACCCTAAATGGCCCGAGTGCTCGAGTGGGCGGTATAAGGGGGACTTTTTCTCCTTTTTTTGGAGCTGCAATTTGGCCCGTAAGGTTATTGACCCGGGGTGCGATCGCACCCCCAGCACCCCGGCCAGTCTGGCCCTGTCCATAGTTCCAGCTCGAGGACTTTCTATAACATGGAGTCTTATTGAATTTCATAAAAATTGACAAGCTCATAAAATTATGTGAGAGAAAGTCATTCAATTCACTAGAACAGGTCTAAGGTTTTGGAAACTACTCTTTAATATTTCAGCATTGAAAGGAATAAAGATGCCCTGACACCTCTTTGTTGGGTATCTTTGACTGATATTTCAATATGAATTATCTTGCCGCTCAATTTACATCCAAGTGTATTTTTTCTCTTATCTATGCTATTTCTCGTCATTTTAAAGATTCTTTTTTCTTTTTTCTTTTCAGAAAGGGAGGTCTTTTGCTCAATAGTTTTGTAGGTATCGGTGGTGCGTCTCTTATGGGATTCGCCAAATTTTTCTATTCCTATGAAATGATTTTTATCGGTCGTTTTATAATTGGTGTGACTTGTGGTAAGTTTATTTGTTCTTTTTGTTATTAATTTAATTTCAATCAGAGTAGGCCTATCAAATGAGACTGTTTAGATAAATTATGAAAGCTCCATGAACTTCTCGTTTTTCCTTGATTCGTTTTTGAAAGCATTTGCCCTACAGGGTCAATTATGACCCATTAGTCCTTTTTTGGATTAGAATGTTTGAAAGATGGTTCTCAAAGTCTTGAAAGGATAAGGGGTACCAGGTACCTTGCACCCCAGTCTTGCAAGACCAACAGTTAGCAATCCTGTAGATAACGTAGACTAACCTAAAATTTTGAGGATAGGGCTAATTAAAATTATTGGGCATAAGAAATTATCATATTCACTTATAGGTCTTGATAACTGTAGTTTTTCAGGGTCTGTGTGAAAATGAACTGAATGATGTGAAAATCTGAGGTTGTAATAAGAGCAAGGTATGGCCCATCTCTGTCTCTCGGATCAGCAAATTTTTTTAAAAAATTTGAGCAATTTAGTAAATACGTCACAGAAAAATGCTCACATGATTTTTTCATGAAAGCACATACATTTTTGGTTTGTTTGATTCATGCTCGCCATTCCATGTCTCACTCACCTTTGTCACCACTCATTAGCGCTGTCTCTTTCTAAAACTTAAATTTGTGTTTTAAAACTTTTAGTAGCAGATTCCTTCCTATTTTTTCAATTGGATAGAGCCATTAAGAAACCAGTAGAATTTACTTCTTTCAGAAATGTCTGATTCTTGAGTTGATAACTTACAAGGAGAGGTCATGATGTGTCCGGCTCCGATTGTAATGAAATTTGCATGAAAATGTAGCTAAGGTAGGTCTACTTGAGGATCGAGAATCATTTTTGGCAAATGGGCACATGAGAAGGCAAAAAAAAAGGAGTACGTTGCACAGCTCTACAGATCGTAGATCTACGCTCAAAATATATATAAAAATGGTGCATGGCTCTACAGAGCGTAGATCTACGCACCCTTCCATTTCACTCCTAAAATTTGTCTCTAAATAATGGTGCACAGCTCTACAGCTCGTAGATCTACGATCAAGGCTCCTCTTAAAAGATGTGCGCAGCTCTACAGAGCGTAGATCTACGCACCTAAAATTTTACTCTTGCGATAAAATCTCACAAATATGGTGCACAGCTCTACGGAGCGTAGATCTACGCTCCCTATGTTTTTCAAAATATGATGACATCCCAAAAAAAGAGAGCGTAGATCTACGCACCACTTTTTCTCAGTGAGCTGGAAAAAAGTGGTGCGTAGATCTACGCACCACTTTTTCTCAGTAAACTGAAAAATAGTGGTGCGTAGATCTACGCACCACTTTAGAAATCTTCAGATTAATAAAGGATACACAGTCAATAGAGCCCCAAATGTATTTATTGAAAAGGAGGAACAGGGCTGTGAAAGTCCAAAACTCTAATTGAGCTTTCTCTTGTCTTGAAAGCATCAGTAAGGAAGCGTAGATCCACGCTCTGTGGCAAAGATCTCTGACTTTCAAAAAATTCTTGGGCATAGATGTATGATCTCTCCAAAAAAAAACACCCCCTTATACCCAGTAAAAAAAAAAAAAAATAGTTAAGTGTGGGTACTCACCTGATTGATTCCTGATTGATCGAGACGGATAATAACATTTGAAGTTGCACAAGTTGAAAAACAGAGGCTCTGAACTAAAGACATACATTTGCCACGCAGCAAATATATCTCATGCCCAGAACTACTCTGGCATAGTTCTCTGAGCACTATAGGTGCTCAACAGTCAACATAGTGACTCGAGTCGCTTGTGCAGCTGAGACTCACAAAAAAAAAATAACACTGAGGTGACCGAGGGATGATGGAAACACACTAATATTTAATTGTTTTCAGTTGAAAGACGCGTTAAATGGAGTCTAATCTACTCTCCCCGAGTTATGAAAATTGGAAAAATGCACTCGTTTTCTCTCCCTTAGATCCCACAAAACTCCAGGGCAAAGGGAACAACGACCACGTTCCACCGGGGGCCAAGACAGGGGGCCCCGGATAATATGTGACATTATCCCCTGACCAAAAATTTGCCGCATGCCCTCAGAATCCTCCTGATAATGAATAGGTGCTCGAACGATTATCCCAAGCCCATTTAGAAACTCTCAGATGAGAGAGAAATTCAGAGACTTCTGTGCACTGAATGAGACAAGAAATAGTAATAGAGCAAAGCGGACTATCGTTGCGGGTGAACTGACAACGTACTGGAATTATTCACAACCGGACTAAAAATTAAAATTGAATTTCAGAGTTTTAAAAAATCTACTGCCTACTACACAATGCAACTCTCGGGTCAAATCAAAGGTCCTTCAGAATTGGTACGAACTTTGACTCCAAACTATCAAGCTTCATTTGAGAAGCATTGACTTCTAAACACTGACAAATCCCTGAAAGATCCTTAGGCTAGTCGGAGAGTGAAATAATTATTTGATGTCTTGCAGGTCTGTAATACTATTGAGCTTTTTCTACTGATGAAAAACAAATAACAACATGATAAGGAATGTGCAAGTGAATTGAACCTTCTTCTTGTCCACTGGGGGGACTCGCTTTATATCAATTTGTCAACAGTGTGCAACAGTAGGACATTGTCGAATGAAGGACGATTCAAATTAGTAAAGAAACCGGGAAAGTGATAGCTGGCGTACAAATCAGAGAGAAGTTCTATTTTTCCCCCTGAACAAAAGGCATCTAAATTACCAGGTCACTGACCCTCATTCACAGTTCACAAATTAATCACCCCGCGAGAAAAAAAACTTGGCCGTTGATCGACTCGGCGATTTAGAATAAGTAGGAGATTCACTTTCAGCACAATTCAAAAGCTGTCACAAAATATATCGTTTCACTTCACAGTAAATTCAAGGAGAAATACAGACAAATTTATTTTTCGACACTTTATTTGTTATGACTCCACTCTTCTAACCTTTCAAAACAAACACGACCAAAGATTATGGAGGAAAGCAGAGGGCAGATCCAGAGTAGCGTTGTTTCCGGTCTCGGCTCGGTTTTGAGTTGATGGCCGTACCGCGCGGGCGCGCCACAGGCAGAGCTCACAATTCACTTAACCCGCGATATTCAATTTAACGCTCGCTCTGACCTTTTTTAAAATCAAATGTCCAGTTGTTAAATCATCCTCTTTTTGAAACCGCTTCTCTCCTACCCGTTTTCTGGGTTTCTTTCTTTCTGTCTTTTAGTTTATTTTGTTTTCGTTTTTTGTTTTTTTTTTGTTTTTTTTTTTTTTGTATGCTCTAACCCAAGAGCCGAAGTCCGTTGTTTTAAACATGAAACATGAAGGCGACAAGATGCAATCATGATTCCTAAAGGAGCAATAATAATTGAATGGTGTAACAAAATTGTGCTTTTGAGGATTGTTGACCCTGAACATTTCACAAATAACTCGCAGCTTTCGTAGCATAATTCATTAGTGATATACTCTTTCCAGAGGTATCAGTATCAAGCAGTTCATCACCGTGGCTGCAAAAAAAAAAAATACAAATTTTTAACCCATAGGTGTATACGCCCAGAATTATTTAAAATTTTTTAGGTGTTCTTCTAAAAAAAAAAAAAAAAAAAAAAAAACGAAAAAAAAAAACAAAAAAAAAAAAAACAAACACAATCCGACAAGGAAAACTATAGAAACGGGAAAAAAGAAAAAAAACAGACATTTTTGGTCCAGCTAAATGACACGTGCTAAAAACTCCCAAGATTGGTTTTTGAGTATCATATTGGCTCAAATATAACACAACAGGGGGGTCGTTTGGACATATATGAGTTCAATACTTACCTATTAGATCATTTTTTAAAAAACCAAATGGATGATCGTACCTTCGAATAAGCAGAAATAATGGTTCGGCTCTCGAAATCGCCTGACATCGCAACCGCGCCTTTGATTTTTTTCCCCTTCTTTGCTTGAGCCGATAGTTGAATCTTTTCCCCACAGAAGCTGATTGTGATGAATTACTCGTCGCTCCCAAATTCCCCCCCCCCCCCCCCCCCCCCGCCCGCCCGCCACCGGTGGGTGTTGCTTATTTTATAGAATTAATCGAATTGAGCCTTCCAACCGCTAAACACGTTCTAAATGAGGACTCAACAGTCAACATACCCATCTAAAGGATTTTGAAAAATTTAATATTTGGGGGGCGCGCTCAAAGGGCCTAGAGGGGTTAAGTACGAATTAATCTAAAATTGAGTTTGACACGTCGATCCTAGCTGCAAATAGCGATCTAATGTTCTGAGAAGCCAAACTTTTAACTGTTTCTGCTAATTCTTAAGCTTTGAGGTGTTATCGCTTTTTTTTATGGCTCGCGTAGTCAATTGATTACGCGCTATGAACCGCAAACGCACGTGCGGGGGCGGACTGGGCCGGGGTGCCGGGGTGCTGCAGCACCCCGCGCCCCTCCATGTCCACTCCCCTCTCCTCTGGGCCAGTACCTTATGCGGGCCCCTTTCCCCAAATTTTGGGCCCTAGCACCCCGGACCTTTTTTCCCAGTCCGCCCCTGCCACGTGATGCGCTTGGCGCGGCGGCCCTAGGCCCTGGGGTGTCCCAAAACAAAAGAAGTTTTGACATCTTTTGTTTTCACAGGTCTTAATTAATGTGCTCTCAAAGAAGCAGGCTCCATGAAAAATTTGAGCTCTTTAGACTGATTCTTGAGGTGGCGCATCTCGTTTTTTTTTTACGCGCGTATAATTGCGATTTTCATATTTTCGCGTTTTTGGCCGATGAGAAAATTTTTTTTCCCGTGGCAATCCCCCCCCCCTTCCCCCCTTCCCCCATCACTCCCGCACTGGCACTACACCAATCTCTTTTTCCCCCATGACCAATGACTTTCCGTAATCCGTGCACGTTCTTCTTTTAGGGAAATAAACGCTGTGAATATCTACTATACGAAAAAACGATTTTTGAGATTTCTAAAGTTTTTAAAAAAAAAAAAAAAAAAAAAAAAAAAAAAAAAAAAACAACAATAAATGCTTTTTTTTTTCCCTTTTTTTCAGTATCATTTTTTTTATAATTATTATAAATGCGTACTTGGATAGTTGAACAGTGTTCATAGTGTTTTTGACTGTATGATTGCGTGGTGACTGAACATACCCATACCATAGAGTTGGGAAAATGGGATTGTACTCGATTCCACGATTGTTTTATTTTGTGCAATCAGTAATCGTCAAACCACAAAAAAATACAAACCCAATGGAGACTCACATGGGGCCAAATGGACTCATTCTTTCTCCGACTTTTCAAGATGGCGGACAAACCTCTGGCTTTGTCTTTCGCATTGCTTTGAATGGGGATAGTTTGATGAAAATTTTAAGACGGTGGTGGACCAGAAAATAATGATTCAAAATGAACCGAAGTTTCCATCCGATTGTAGAATTCTATGTCGTCAAACCTTTGATTAGTCATTACATGTTGTCTTCTCGGGATTAAAATAAACTGTATTTGGATTAGATAAAAATTTTTCTGCTCCCAATTTGTTTTAGTGTATTGTAAAAAATCTGTATTGATCACCCTAAAACCACCATCCCAATTAACGACGATTACGATTACTCGGTAATCGTATAACCGATACCCCCCCCCCATCTGGCTACGCTGGCCTAAACTTGTATAATGACAAACTTGTTAAAACGGAGTGTGAAGTAATTTTTTATGAAGATTGTAGGTACATTTACTTAATAGAGAAATAAGATCTGGCAATGATGCTTTTTGCGAAGAGGGGCCTCACCGTCTCACCTCACTCCGCTCGCCACCATTCAGACCCGATGCACCTTGACTATAATAGTTGTCCATCACAGAGCCTTTGTTTGCTACATGATGAAAGGCACTGGACAAGAACCATGGTGTAGACTGCTGAGTTGACGAAGACGGTTAGCGCTTTATACTGGGTGTTGCAAAAGGCCAGTGACAGCATAATATCTACATCCGCCCTCGGCCTTTTACGTCCTTTCCCAAAAATATACGGTTTAGTTACAACTACCCCCTCCACATTTTATTTGTTGACGAAAATCATGAATCGTGCAAACGGCACATATTAATTTCAATTGAATTGAGAGACGTCAGCCGATATATTATTAGCTGTTATTGGACTTTTGAAAAACCTTGTATGTTTTCCTCATGATCATACCACTTCTAATACTTTGAGGATTCTTTGAATACTTCCATATTTATTTGTCAGTCCTGGAAGATATATGTCTCTGTTTCATCGCAAAAAAGTGGTGTTGCCAGCTCTAAACAGTTCAATACCTATGAACACTACAGGGGGCGAAATCAAATATATCAAATGCATCATTACCCAATGTTTTTATTCGGTAATAAAAGAAAGGGAAAATTTCAAGCATTATAGCGCGGACCAGAGTGCAACATGCCTTTTCGTGTTCGATGTATCCAAATTCAAAGTTAGGAAACAAAATGTTTTTAATGAAACGAATTCCTAATAACTTTAGTGTGAACGAAATCTCAAAAATCGTTTTTACGTATAGTAGATATTCACAGCGTTTATTCCATAAAAGAAGAACGTGCACGGATTACGGAAAGTCATTGGTCATGGGTGAAAAAGAGATTGGTGTAGTGCCAGTGCGGGAGTGATGGGGGAAGGGGGGAAGGGGGGGGGGTTGCCACGGGAAAAAAATTGTCTCATCGGCCAAAAACGCGAAAATATGAAAATCGCAATTATACGCGCGTAAAAAAGAAAACGAGATGCGCCACCTCAAGAATCAGTCCAAAGAGCTCAAATTTTTCATGGAGCCTGCTTCTTTGAGAGCACATTAATTAAGACCTGTGAAAACAAAAGATGTCAAAACTTCTTTTGTTTTGGGACACCCTAGGGCCTAGGGCCGCCGCGCCAAGCGCATCACGTGGCAGGGGCGGACTGGGAAAAAAGGTCCGGGGTGCTAGGGCCCAAGATTTGGGGAAAGGGGCCCGCATAAGGTACTGGCCCCGAGGAGAGGGGAGTGGACATGGAGGGGCGCGGGGTGCTGCAGCACCCCGGCACCCCGGCCCAGTCCGCCCCTGCACGTGCGTTTGCGGTTCATAGCGCGTAATCAATTGACTACGCGAGCCATAAAAAGAGCGATAACACCTCAACGCTTAAGAATTAGCAGAAACAGTTAAAAGTTTGGCTTCTCAGAACATTAGATCGCTATTTGCAGCTAGGATCGACGTGTCAAACTCAATTTTAGATTAATTCGTACTTAACCCCTCTAGGCCCTTTGAGCGCGCCCCCTAAATATTAAATTTTTCAAAATCCTTTAGATGGGTATGTTGACTGTTGAGTCCTCATTTAGAACGTGTTTAGCGGTTGGAAGGCTCAATTCGATTAATTCTATAAAATAAGCAACACCCACCGGTGGCGGGCGGGCGGGGGGGGGGGGGGGGTGGAATTTGCAGCGACGAGTAATTCATCACAATCAGCTTCTGTGGGGGAAAAAATTCAACTATCGGGTCAAGCAAAGAAGGGAATAAAAACAAAGGCGCGGTTGCGATGTCAGGCGATTTCGAGAGCCGAACCATTATTTCTGCTTATTCGAAGGTACGATCATCCATTTGGTTTTTAAAATATGATCTAATAGGTAAGTATTGAACTCATATATGTCCAAACGACCCACCTGTTGTGTTATATTTGAGCCAATATGATACTCAAAAACCAATCTTGGGAGTTTTTAGCACGTGTCATTTAGCTGGACCAA
Organism: Trialeurodes vaporariorum; assembly: GCA_011764245.1. Lineage (NCBI taxonomy): Eukaryota > Metazoa > Arthropoda > Insecta > Hemiptera > Aleyrodidae > Trialeurodes > Trialeurodes vaporariorum. The sequence goes on from VMOF01000388.1 coordinate 36,240,776, forward strand.
AAATGTCTGTTTTTTCTCATTTTTTCCTGTTTCTATAGTTTTCCTTGTCGGATTTTGTTTGTTTTTTTTTTTTTTGTTTTTTTTTTTTGTTTTTTTTTTTTTTTTTTTTTTTAGAAGAACCCTAAAAATTTCAAATAATTCTGGGCGTATACACCTATGGGTTAAAAAATTTTTATTTTTTTTTTTTGCAGCCACGGTGATGAACTGCTTGATACTGATACCTCTGGAAAGAGTATATCACTAATGAATTATGCTACGAAAGCTGCGAGTTATTTGTGAAATGTTCAGGGTCAACAATCCTCAAAAGCACAATTTTGTTACACCATTCAATTATTATTGCTCCTTTAGGAATCATGATTGCATCTTGTCGCCTTCATGTTTCATGTTTAAAACAACGGACTTCGGCTCTTGGGTTAGAGCATACAAAAAAAAAAAAAAAAAAAAAAAAAAAAAAAAACGAAAACAAAATAAACTAAAAGACAGAAAGAAAAAAAACCCAGAAAACGGGTAGGAGAGAAGCGGTTTCAAAAAGAGGATGATTTAACAACTGGACATTTGATTTTTAAAATGGTCAGAGCGAGCGTTAAATTGAATATCGCGGGTTAAGTGAATTGTGAGCTCTGCCTGTGGCGCGCCCGCGCGGTACGGCCATCAACTCAAAACCGAGCCGAGACCGGAAACAAAGCTACTCTGGATCTGCCCTCTGCTTTCCTCCATAATCTTTGGTCGTGTTTGTTTTGAAAGGTTAGAAGAGTGGAGTCATAACAAATAAAGTGTCGAAAAAAAAATTTGTCTGTATTTTTCCTTGAATTTACTGTGAAGTGAAACGATATATTTTGTGACAGCTTTTGAATTGTGCTGAAAGTGAATCTCCTACTTATTCTAAATCGCCGAGTCGATCAACGGCCAAGTTTTTTTACTCGCGTGTGATTAATTTGTGAACTGTGAATGAGGGTCAGTGACCTGGTAATTTAGATGCCTTTTGTTCAGGGGAAGAATAGAACTTCTCTCTGATTTGTACGCCACTATCACTTTCCCGGTTTCTTTACTAATTTGAATCGTCCTTCATTCGACAATGTCCTACTGTTGCACACTGTTGACAAATTGATATAAAGCGAGTCCCCCCAGTGGACAAGAAGAAGGTTCAATTCACTTGCACATTCCTTATCATGTTTTTATTTGTTTTTTATCAGTAGAAAAAGCTCAATAGTATTACAGACCTGCAAGACATCAAATAATTATTTTACTCTCCGACTAGCCTAAGGATCTTTCAGGGGTTTGTCAGTGTTTAGAAGTCAATGCTTCTCAAATGAAGCTTGATAGTTTTGGGGTCAAAGTTCGTACCAATTCTGAAGGACCTTTGATTTGACCCGAGAGTTGCATTGTGTAGTAGGCAGTAGATTTTTTAAAACTCTGAAATTCAATTTTAATTTTTAGTCCGGTTGTGAATAATTCCAGTACGTTGTCAGTTCACCCCAACGATAGTCCGCTTTGCTCTATTACTATTTCTTGTCTCATTCAGTGCACAGAAGTCTCTGAATTTCTCTCTCATCTGAGAGTTTCTAAATGGGCTTGGGATAATCGTTCGAGCACCTTTTTCATTATCAGGAGGATTCTGAGGGCATGCGGCAAATTTTTGGTCAGGGGATAATGTCACATATTATCCGGGGCCCCCTGTCTTGGCCCCAGGTGGAACGTGGTCGTTGTTCCCTTTGCCCTGGAGTTTTGTGGGGTCTAAGGGAGAGAAAACGAGTGCATTTTTTTCCCAAATTTTTATAACTCGGGGAGAGTAGATTAGACTCCATTTAACGCGTCTTTCAACTGAAAACAATTAAATATTAGTGTGTTTTTCCCTCATCCCTCGGTCACCTCAGTGTTATTTTTTTTTTGTGAGTCTCAGCTGCACAAGCGACTCGAGTCACTATGTTGACTGTTGAGCACCTATAGTGCTCAGAGAACTATGCCAGAGTAGTTCTGGGCATGAGATATATTGCTGCGTGGCAAATGTATGTCTTTAGTTCAGAGCCTCTGTTTTTCAACTTGTGCAACTTCAAATGTTATTATCCGTCTCGATCAATCAGGAATCAATCAGGTGAGTACCCACACTTAACTATTTTTTTTTTTTTATGACTGGGTATAAGGGGATGTTTTTTTCTGGAGAGATCATACATCTATGCCCAAGAATTTTTTGAAAGTCAGAGATCTTTGCCACAGAGCGTGGATCTACGCTTCCTTACTGATGCTTTCAAGACAAGAGAAAGCTCAATTAGAGTTTTGGACTTTCACAGCCCTGTTCCTCCTTTTCAATAAATACATTTGGGGCTCTATTGACTGTGTATCCTTTATTAATCTGAAGATTTCTAAAGTGGTGCGTAGATCTACGCACCACTATTTTTCAGTTTACTGAGAAAAAGTGGTGCGTAGATCTACGCACCACTTTTTTCCAGCTCACTGAGAAAAAGTGGTGCGTAGATCTACGCTCTCTTTTTTTTGGGATGTCATCATATTTTGAAAAACATAGGGAGCGTAGATCTACGCTCTGTAGAGCTGTGCACCATATTTGTGAGATTTTATCGCAAGAGTAAAATTTTAGGTGCGTAGATCTACGCTCTGTAGAGCTGCGCACATCTTTTAAGAGGAGCCTTGATCGTAGATCTACGAGCTGTAGAGCTGTGCACCATTATTTAGAGACAAATTTTAGGAGTGAAATGGAAGGGTGCGTAGATCTACGCTCTGTAGAGCCATGCACCATTTTTATATATATTTTGAGCGTAGATCTACGATCTGTAGAGCTGTGCTCTGGACCCAAAAAAAGTTTCAAAGTTTTGCCAAATTCTGCGAAATTTGAAGTGTGCGCCATATGTCGGATTTTCAGAGTCACTTATCATGAGTTTGTGAGGTCAACTAGTAAGGTGCTTGACCGACAGCACTGAGGTTGTGCATTAGAATCTCATACCAGCCGATATTTTTCTCACTTCCGTTTTCATAGCTGCTCTGCTCCTTATTGCAATGATTGTGAATCATTGTCATTTTCTTGATTGTATTCTAATTTTGTCTTTCTCTCTAATTATTAATATGCGGTCTGTTTTCTCAATGAAATCCTGGTGTCATCATGAGGCTGAATACTTGAAAAGAGTGCACCTGCGCACCGCATATTTTACGGGCCCCCGTCTGTCGGAGATTGTCCCAATCATCACCGAGCTGTTTCACCATGCACGAGTACATGCCAAACAAAAGTTTTGAATAAGAAGAAGCTTTTACAGTGAAATGAAACAATTTCGGACCTTTGGCTGAACGTATTTCGCAGGCCGCTCACTGTATTACAGAAATTATTGACAGAAAGATGAAATTAAAATTCAATCAAGAAAATGACAATGATTCACAATTATTGCATTAAGGAGCAGTAGCAGCTACAAAAATGGGAATGCCGAAAATACCGACTGGCGCGAGATTCGAACGCGCAACCTCAGTGCTGTCTGTCAAGCGCCTTACCAGTTGACCCCACAAGCTCATGATGAGGAGCTCTGAAAATCAGATACATATTGCGCACCCTTCAAATTTTGCAGAATGTGGCAAAACTTAGAAATTTTTCTTTGCCTTCCCGTGTGCCCATTTGCCGAAAATTTGTCTCGATCTACAATTAGACGTACCTTAGCTACATTTTCATGCAAATTTCATCACAATCGGAGCCGGACAGATCGTGACCTCCCTTTGTTAGAGAGAGATAGCCCTGATGAGGGTCACGTTATGGTGAGAGAAATGAAAGATGAACCTATTGTGATGGCAAATAGAAACCAAATACAAAGGCTGTTCAAAAAGTACCCGGACTGATGCTGTAACTTTGAAGCTAAGCTAGGCACAGATCTGATCTTGATTTCATGTTAAAGATAATTACATTTTCTATCGATTGAGACCAAGATCAGCTCATTTGGTTGAGAATTAAAAAAGTTACTGCAGTTTGAAGAAGAAAAAAAAGTTGACCCCCTACGGTTTTTAATGAGTATTTTTTTCTTACCAAGAATGCGATGTTTAAATTTCTTATTCGCTTTGGACCGACTCTTCGAGAGACACCTTTTCCTTTTCAAAGTAATCTCCATTGAGTTTAATACATTTCCTCATGCACTCTCGCCATTTCTGCACAAATGTTTTTCTAAACTCCTCTGTAGGAATGGTATTGAGAAAATGTTGAACCTTCTTCACGATTTCTGCTCTTTACTCGAATTTTCGACCGCGTAATCATTTTTTCAGCAAAGGAAACATCCAAAAATCACATGGCGCTAAATCAGGGCTGTATGGTGGGTGACAAAAAGTTTCAATGCCGTTTTTGGTCTTGAATGTCTTGGTGTAATTAGAAGTATGGAGTCTCGCATTGCCGCATTGAATATGGTTTCAGATACAAATACTAATTTCGGCAAAAACAAATTTTTGAGAAAAAAAAACCGTAGGGGGTTAACTTTTTTTTTCTCTTCAAACTGCCGTAACTTTTTTAATTTTCAGCCAAATGAGCTGATCTTGGTCTCAATCGATAGAAAATGTAATTATCTTTAACATGGAATTAAGATCAGGTCTGTACCTAGCTTAGTTTCAAAGTTACAGCATCAGTCCGGGTACTTTTTGAACAGTCCTTGTATATAATCAAAAACGTCCGTTGAAACATCACGTAAATCAGTTATGAACATCATTCTGTGGTATAAACACTTAAAACATTATCAAGAATTATGGAATTCAAAGGTTACAAGTTTTGTAACAAAAAATTTTCTCACTGGTCATGGATGCTCTCTATGCTAGGCTGCCATCTCTGTTCCTGATAAATTTCTGGCTTAACAGCTTGTTGTAGCAGCTTTTTAGTGGAGCCAATGTCAGGCTTAAAAGTCATATTGTACAGTCGGTGAATTAAATAATGTCAGTTGACTCCTTGAATTATGGCTCAGATAGGCCACATGCAATAGTTGCCTACCTAAACCAAAACCTAAGGAAACTGACATTACTTAATTCGTTGACTGTAACTGAAATTATAATCCATTTATTTTTGTTCTCAGAGACTCCTCGAGAAGCCTGAATTTGTTTTCTCTGTTTTCATTTTTTTTTTTTTATGACTGCGGAACTAATCTTATTTAATTTTGAAAAGAAATGAGCGAGTTATAATGTGTTCTTTTTTCTGTACGATTTTGCAACACTAATCTTATTGTTTTATTTTATGTTTTCAGGTTTAAACACATCATTAGTCCCCATGTATATTAGTGAAATAGCACCATTAAATTTAAGAGGTGGTTTAGGTACAGTCAATCAGCTCGCCGTGACCACTGGCCTTCTTATATCTCAAATTCTAGGTATTGAACAAATACTCGGCACCGACGATGGTTGGCCTTTATTATTAGGTAAGTTTCAAGTTTGATTTTCTGCAGGATTTATTTTTTTTTCTTCAAACTTGTAAACATTTTTTCATAATGGTTCCTATCCTTGTACACTGGTTCTACTCGAGTGGCATCCCAAGAAGGTGGCAAAAATGTTCAAAATTGGTGCTGAAACTACCATTCTCTAGAAATTGCAAATCATTTGCATCATGGCAATCTGTGATTCATGGCATTGGTAGTTTTAGCTCCAATTTTGAACATTTTTGCATTCTTTTGGTGTATACAATCTTGAAAGCAATCTCAAAGGCTTGATGATCTGATATTTTGGAAAAAGTAATTTAATTTGTAGATTTTCATCATTTATGAATAACAAGTGTTTAACGGTGGCAAACACTCATCGTCATCTATTGGCAAAATCTCAAACTACATCGGTGAAGATTCACCCTTAATGGTTTCATTTTTTCTATGTAGGAAAGTGATTCCTCCTTGTTTATTTTCCTGTTTCCCTACTCGCTAATAAAACGACTCTTGGTTTTCTTTTCATTGCAGGTTTAGCAATTTGTCCAGCTATTTTACAGTTAATTTTACTCCCCGTTTGTCCGGAGTCACCTAGGTACCTCTTAATTACAAAACAATGGGAGGAAGAAGCAAGAAAAGCCCTGAGGAGGTTGCGGGCCTCGAACCAAATAGAAGAAGACATCGAAGAGATGAGGGCTGAACAGAGGGCTCAACAAAGTGAAGCGACAATATCCATGACTGAATTATTATGTTCTCGTACTCTACGTGCTCCCCTAATCATCGGAGTTGTTATGCAACTCTCTCAGCAGTTGTCAGGAATCAATGCGGTAATTACTCTCTGCTCTTTAATCTAGAGAATTCTTTTAAAAGGGTATCCTGTTGATTCATTCTGCTTATTAAGGTGATTCTGTAGCGCTTAGTTCCAAATCTCACCACTGATTTAGTTGATGACCCAAACGAGTCTTTTGCACTGTTGTTGCCGGAAGAATTTGTCTTTCGCACACTTTTGCTGTAGCAATTTAGAGCATTTCCATGGACTGTAACCCAAGAAGCCGATAAACAAGCCAAGAACCCTCCAAACTCACTTATAAACTTATAAAATTCTTAGTAAATTCCTTCAATTTAAAAGCGCTCATGTAATTTTACCTTCAAACCAAGTAACTGCTACAGTCATCACCTTCACCAGTTACCTTAAGCGCTAACTACCATATGGAGTTGGGCTCCAGATTAGAACGCATTGATTGCAAATATCCACTCTTGATGTGTCATTAATATACACTGCCCACTAATATTCACTGTTGATAATGTTAACCCTAAAAACCCAGTTTTTTTGAACTGTGAAAAGGGTGGGAGCCCCTCAGCCACAAATGATGCACCAGAATCATTGATATCAAACAGCAGTATCAAGCTATGAAAAAATCGATCAAATCGGACCAGAAGTTTCCAAGAAATTCTGCTTTTAGCCCAAAAACTGGATTTTTCTTGGGGGGGGGGGGGGGGGGGGTGAAGGGTCCCACCAAAAACAAAATCCGCTCGCCTGCTAATTGTAGGCGCAAAGCTGGTTAATTACAGGTGCGGATCATAATATCGGGCAGTTACTCACCAAATAAAAGCGAATCCCAGTTCCGCTAATTAAGCGAATTATATACACTGCCCCGCAAAAAAACCGGCGCACCTGGTGCGCTGGATCATTCTGCTTGAAAATGCAAAAAATGTCAAAAGTTCAAATCGTCACAACTTCTGAACTAAAAGAGCTCAAAATATTTCAAAACAAGGTTTAGATTCCTCATACTCTGCAGTTTTTTTAATTTAAGCTCAATTTTTTTGTCGGTCATTTTCACGCCCGTATGAAATGTTTTTCCGAAACCTCAGGAAAAATGTTTTTTTGCAGCACATCTTTACATAAATTACTCTTACTGCTCGCATCTCTTTGGTCAAAACTAGCATAGATAGGCAAAATCTGAAATATGTGTCAGACTTCTTAGAGTCTGTACATTTCTTTTTTTTTTTTCATAAATATTTTATATTTAGACTACAAGTTGAAACCAGGGTACGACAGCTCCTTTGCCCAAAGAGAAAGTTAGTCCACCAATTCACAATATTCACCAATTTACAATATTACACCAATTTACAATATTATATAATGGTAATGTAGAGATGTTCCAAGATTGACCCATCCAAGATTGACTGTACTTTTGATCGGGTTACCTCAATTTTACCGCAGGATGACGCAGTCGACGAACTGTTCCCCACCATTTCTGGACTGTTTCAAATCTTGTCAGATTTGTTGAATTTTCTTATCAATTTTTCTCCTAAATCTCGCTGTCAAAAAGTTCTTAAAAATTACTGAGCACTTAGCTCACTGAGTACTTTCATATTCTAAATTTTAAAGAAAAAGAAAGAAAAAAAAGTGTGCAACTGACTCATTTAGAAACACATCTTAAATGAAAACGCCTTGATATTTCTCAAGAAAGTTTAAAGGGATTTTTGAAGAAAGAAAAGGCACAAATTGGCGATTCAAAGACGCTTTGAAAACATATGGTTCTTTACTCAAGGTAAATCTCAAGAATATAACTCAAGGTGGCTTGTTAGAAACCTTGAACTACGCTCAAGATTTCTCAAGAATTGCCAATTTACTGTGTGAGTCTCTGAATTGCAATCTACCATGCTCAACTTGACTTGAGTGTTTCTCAAGTCAAGTCAAGCTAAGTAGACTTCAAGTAAAGTCTCTGAATTATGAATTGCACTCTTAGTGTGTTACTTGGTTTTTTTAGGCTGAAATCCGTTTGAATTCATGCTCCATGTTGCTGTGGCAAAAATATGCAAAAGATCCATTGTCTGGAGTCAAGCTGCTATGATCTCAATGAGTTTTATCAGAGATCACATTATGATTTCTTCAAAAACGTTCCTTCATTTAAAATTTCCATCTTGAGTACAGAGGTCGAGTTGATATGTAAAATAATTTAACTTTAGTGAAAATGATGATTTACTATCCACTTTTCACTGAAGCCTCTGATTAAGAATCTAGGAGAAAACATTATCACTTGTCTTCAATCAGAGGTATTATTTGTTCACAGGTGTTCTACTACTCGACAGGGTTGTTTGTCAGCTCAGGTCTCTCAGAGGAGACAGCCAAATTCATGACAATAGGTATTGGTGTCATAATGGTCACCATGACGATTATTACAATGCCCCTCATGGACAGATTGGGACGGCGGACGTTACATCTCTACGGTTTAGGCGGCATGTTCATTTTCTCCATATTCATCACAATTTCGTTTTTAATTAAGGTGCTGCCATTGTTTTATCTCTTACTTAGAAGTAGTTTTCTTAAATTTTATTTTAGATTTAATTGTATTTGCCAGAAGGTAGGATGTGCTAGGTTCTTCTATAAAAATCTGAAGTTTGCAATGTGCGGAGAAAGAACATTTTTAATAAACTTGAATTCAGCGATATATTAATTGCTTGAATAGGAAACATTCAAACAATGATGATAATGATTTATTAATATTTTGAGCCAAGTTTACTACTGTGTACCGGTCAAAATTAGAGAAAGAGAACAAATACAAAAGGAATACAAACAAAGAGAAAAAAGTCAAACTGCTTTACAGATCCAGATGAAAACAACAATTACAGAAATCAGTATGTAAACTCAGAAAACTCAGCAAGCAGATAAAATGAAATGTTCATAACCAATTTCATTGAAACCTTCAGCAACAGATTCGGACTATCAATCTTAAATATCGTTTTATGTCAAGATAGCAATGTTCCAATCAAGTTTACTTGGATTGCTCCAGCAAGACACTCAAACGCTATTTCACTATCTTAACTCGATCATACTTAATCAGTGTTCAGAAAGAAACCAGTGGCAAGAATAATATTCTGAAAAGCGAGGATAGAAGCTGTAGCGTGCGGTACTAGCAAGCAAGGCAGGCACTGCCAGCCCTAAGATATTCTGAATTATATTCAAAAATATCCTAAAAACTTACTTATTTTCACTCTTTGCCATTCGACTGAATTCTGTGCTTAGGAAGAAGAGGATTTCAAGAGTTTTATAAGAGGAGTCTCTGAATACTTTTAGCAATATGTGTTGCTTGCCCTAATTTCATATTCATTGCACATAACCGGATGGAAGTTGAATTAACGGATTCAAACTTGTCAGATTTAGGAAAGATAAAATAGTCAGATGAGTAATCGAGAAATTCAGATTATAAAAGAAACTGAAAAAGTCATGCAAACTACGCAGTGCACAAGCTTCCTCTGAAGGGACGTAAAGTGCTGTGCGAGTAAATTTTCTTTTTTCATTCCTCGGAATGGAGCTGCAGCTTATCTTTGCCACTGATAGAAATTCCATCTGTACTCTGAAGCCTGGTTTCTAATGAGATGCAAGGCCTTGTGTTTTTTTGAGGGGTGAAGAGGGGAGAACCAAAATCGTTCACAGTGAGTGCAAGGATGGACCAACTGGTATCCAAAATTTCAAAAAGCATGCGTCGAATGATGTGAACACGCACAGGTGAAGATCAGTGCTAAGGAGATAATGTGATCCAACCGCTATTTTCTGTCTCTCATGGATGCAAGAAGTAGAATTTTTTTCAACTCTGTTGTGTTGCATTGCTGCGTGGCCTTTTGTTCATTGGAAACCAGGCTTTATCTACTTACTCATGCAATATCACCCATGAAAAATTTCTGAAGCTGCAGAAAAAAAAAGAAAAAACTGCTTCATTTATGCACTAAAACCACAGACAGTTACATCGTGATCAAAGCTGTCCATTCACTTTTGTTAGTTAGTGCATCTCTTACCTCGCTGTTTTCCAATGCTTTCCTTTCTATACAGCTGACAAGCTGTATTCTCAGCTTTTTACCACAGCGAGACACCAACTTTTGAATTGAAGCTACTTAAGCAAAAACCGGTTAAGTCATAAACTGTAACTTTACATGAAGTAATTTTTTTTGTTATTCAAGTTTTATTTATTTATCAACTGGTTTGTGATAATTAAGATAAGTAAAGGTAGGAGCAACCTTTTCACCAAGTATGAGATTTAGGTCACTAACATTTAACTGGAATAATGGGGCTCTTGCCAATTTTTGTCATAAGCAATTGAATAGTTAATTCTTGAGTAAAATCCAGCTAAAATTACGATGAGCTTTTTGAAAAGTTACAAAATTCACTTACAGACTCACAAAATGATTTTAAATTTTAAGGCGTTATGGCAGAGCTATGCAGGTATGTACTATGAGAGATTTCTATCTGATTTGAGGCTTCTCTCTATGTGTTTCTTTAGAGAGAGATACGAATTAGATAGGAATCTCGTATAGCACCTGCATAGCTCCGCCATCTTTGCTCTTAAATGGCACAGCTACACGGGTGTCATGAGGGATTCCTGTCTAGTTTGTCACTCTCTCTAAAAAAAACACATAGAGAGAAGCCTCAAATCAGATAGAAATATCTCATGGTACTTACCTGCGTAGCTTCACCATTCCGCTAAACTTAAAAGTCATTTTGTAAGTCTGTGAATGAATTTCATAAATTTTTTATTTGCTCAATGTAATTTCGACTGGATTTTACTCAAGAATCAGCTACTCAATCGCTCGTTTCTAAAGTTAGCAAGAGCCGGGGATTGGAGGAATAGTTGTAGACTCAACTGGTTTATGCATAGAATGAAATTTCTTTTGAAAAAAAAATCGTCTTAAACTGAATTTTTTCACCATATATGTGCCCAAAGCAAGTGGCGCCTATCTAAAGGCATGCAATTAAGCGCATTTTAACCAATCCTGCCCCTTCTCTTCCTTCTTGAATTATTATTTATTTTGACCTTCACATTCCACTTTAGGATCCAGTCAGTCTGGTAATGTGAATTGGAAATTATTAAAATTATGAGGTAAAGCAAGAATGAGAATATAATGCAACTAGTTTTCTGTTTTATTGAAACGAAGGTGGTACTTTATTCTCACAGTGAATTTTCCATCAGGCTTGGTCCTGAGATTATGTTCTACCTTGCATAAGTTGACCACTTTTTAGCCGTTAAAGAGTAGATTGATGAATGTAATATTTATTGGGGTTGAAAAGGGGCCTTTGAAGGGCTCAAAACTGCTGCCAACTCAATTTTGAAATTAAATGGACCTAACCGGCTTTTGCTTAAATAGATTCAATTAGAAACTCTCCAAAAACTGATTTTGACTCAGAACCTTTGATTGGCATCCAGATTTTACTTTAACAAATGCTCTCGCACCACTATTCAGCTTATGAAGCTTGATGCTGTTAATACTTTCAAGACAAAAGGTGGCTGCAAAACAACACTTAACTTTCATCCCTCCAAAAAAAATGAAAAACTAACATTTGATGTGTTCTAAGAAAAGGGTCTTTAATTCCTCAGCAACTCCTGGGCTAATTCTCTGCTTTTTTAACTTTGGTACGATATTGTAGGCTAACTTCTCCCATGAGAAATATGTTGAGTAGGTACGGTTCTGTTTCTTGTGTTGTGTTAAATTAGCGCTAGCACAGTTCGCAGTATAATTTTGGAACTAATACCGGTCAAAACAACAAAATCGTCCCTTTCTTATTAAACTGGATTTTTCTTCAAATGCCTGATCCGTTTTCCTGGAATACATCACTTTTAGTTTAATTGTTAATCTTGCTTTTATCTGCATTAGCACTTCAATATTCTTTTGCATTACTTTAAGCATTTTTTCAGACTGGAACCAGCTGAACCTTGATCACTTTTGTTTAAGCAAAACTAAGCAAACGTATCCATGATTCAAGACTAACTTGTTGAAGGGGTCTTTTACAAACTTTTGCAAGAGCAATTTGGAATGTAACTCTAAAAGAAGCAGTGAACACATCCTATGAACCTTCAAAATCAATTCATAAAGTCATTCTTAAGTACCTTTTTAAAATCCTTAAATTCAAACAGAGTGCTTGTACAATTTCTATACTATCAAACAAGCAACTGCAAGTTTACAAGTCTAGTCACTGAACACAAAGCTGTGTGGAAGGCAACTTCTCGAGTTGCGAGCAACCAAAGATATTATAACTATAGTTTTATAGTTACAGGTATGTTTGGTTGCCCTTTTTGTTGACTGGACCTGGTGACTAGCAGTTGTTTGTTTGATGATGTAGAAATTGCTAGTGCGCTGTTTCAATTTACGGATTTTGAAAAGACCTGTACGACTTTACAAGTGGATTATGAAGGTCTTTAGTGTGTTCTGTTTTAGGGTTGAAATTCATAGAAATTCTTGCTCCATATTGCTGTAGCAAATATTTGCAAAAGACCCATTGGTTCATTTCATTTACATAAAAACCGGAGTAAGAACCAAGTTTAATTAAAACCGACCAATACAAAAAAGAAATGAAGTTTTTTAACCACAATGCATCAGAAGGTCTATTATATTTCACACAAAAAAAATCGCTTTTCCTAATCACTTCTGTCTTTTCCAGGCAACCTTAATTTATGGTGATGGAGTTTCCATTCCTTGTTTGTTGTGTTGACTGATAATTTGGCCTTTCGTCAAACTCAGTTTAATTTAAAAAGTTTATTCTCAGAAGAAACCTGTGATCATTTAATATTACTTACTCGATTATTTCAAAAATTTACTTGAACAACAGGCCAATGTCGGTACACTGTTATCATCTTTTCAGATAGCTCTGTAGTAGAGTAGGGAAAATCATCTCATCTGATTATTCAATCGATTACTTTTCAAAAGTAATCAAAAATCGAAGTAGTGCCAATTTCAATGAGACTACATAATATTCTGTGATTAATAACAATCTATTTCATCACAACTTGTTGGTTTCATTCAAATTGATTTGTCCGATCACCACTGAATTCCATTTTGATTTTTTTTTTAAAGTAATTGAAAAGCAAGTAATGGATTATGATTGGCCCAGCTCTAGCCCGTAGTCAATCATTAAATTCGAAGTTTTCTTTTTTATTGGCCAGCAGCAAAAACTTTAGTTTAAATTTTTATGCATTTTGTTGTAAGAAAAAATGATCCTAGTTATTGCGAACGTGCTGTGCAATTGCAGTCACCCATCATTTTTGCGCAAAAAAAACTTTGTACAATTCAGAGCACTTTATTAACGAAAGGCCAAACTTACAGTCGACAATATTAATTCACACCAAATGTGCTTTCATTTTTCTTCAGGCTAGCTCACGAGGACTGGTAAATTGCATGAAAAACGATTATTTTTCAGTTGCAATTTTTTCTAAATTTAATTTTCTTTCATTTTTGATCCATTTTGAGTTTGTTTTTGTTATTATTCTCTTTCATCCTATTTTATTCAATGATTTATTTTTAAAGCAGTAAATTTGTAATCAGTTTAAACTGTTCTTGTAAATCCGGAAACTTTGGGAATTTTTGAATGGAAAGAATTAATTGAAAACAAACTCTCAACTAATGGAATCAATTCACAAAATTCATTGCAGACAATTTTGATCTGTTTAGTAAAGCCTTGAACTGCAAAAACGTTCACTTTTTTTCTTTAGTCGAAAATGGAAAAAAGAGGCCTTGCTTAAAAGGCTTAAAAAGTCTAGTGACCTGAGGTTTCAGCTTCTCAATCTAATGTTTTTCATTGCAATTTAAGAAGTTCATTCTAGATGATTTTAGAAGCGTTCTCAGATTGTTGTGAAATCAGTTTCTTTATGACTTATCGATAGATGCCTTATCCGTTGGACACTTAATTTTAGGGCTTTGCGCATCACTATGCTTACACTATCTTTCACCTCAATCCTTGGTTATAGCCTCACTGATTAAAAACCCTGATTTTTTCACCTCAAAACAAGAGTAGCTATTCAGCATTTCTCTCATGCCCAGAATTTGCATTAAATCAGCAATTTCTACCCATTCTGATGGCTTCTGCTGCTTGAATATTTCAAAGAAATTTAATAAGTGCTTTGCTGATTCCAATAATGTAACAGGACATTAAATTTTACTATTGGTGCGTACCTCAAAGTTGATGTCCAAACACAAAAACATCTCTCACTAAATTTTAATCCGATAAATAGAAGGAGCCACTATGCAAGAGAAGTTAAAATAATTGCCCATTATGTTTCACGCATAGAATAACACTGCTTCATCATCTCTTTTTTTTCTTTTTTTTTTTTAAATATTCTTGCATGCAAGTATTATTATTTTTTTTTTTTTAATTATTTCGCTTCTTATGCCCTCCCCCCTTTTTGTAAACCGAAAACTTTCCTAACACTCACTGGAGGAGGGAATCTGGTTTACTACCCATTTTTAAGATCATTTTTGTTTTATTTATTTTGATAATTTTAATCATTAAAGCTCAGTGATTTGCAAGTTACTCCAAAATAAACCCCTTCATCTCTGTACAAATCAAAGAGAACTTCTTTGAAATTAAATCGTTTTAGCGTTCTTATATTATGAGCCAGTAGCAAGTTTAAAGGGTCATCCAAAAGTTATGTTCTGCACTTGGGTGGGTGGAAAAAGTCTTACTACCTCACAGGTGTATTATATGATGCTCTCAAATCTTAAAAACTATTTGTTTTGAGAAATTGAATGCTTAGAAATAAATCCAGAAAGAAAAACTGAGAAAATGTTTTCCTTTCATTTTTGATACGTTTACAAATATCATCTATATTTTTGAATTAGGCTTTATTCAGAAATCCAGATTATTGGGATGATTTTATGATGACAGAACTTCTTGCTGATGCAATGCTGAGAAATTTCATGGAAAAAGCATCATTAATAATATTTGATTATTAACTTTTGAAGGAATAAAACAAATGAATACTGTTTTTGGTTGAAGGCATTAATTTCGGTAGATTATAACAATAACATATCATGGTAACAAATCATTGAAATTATAGCTTTTTAAAAGTTAAGAGGTGATTCTGCCTCATCAGAATGACTTATGGCTGACTGACATGCGACAGAATGACCTTTTCGGCGCTTAAAAAGCTGTGTAATTTCAATAACTCATTGAATTTTATGATGCGTGCTATCGTTAAAATTTGCGGAAACCGATGGTCTTTGACTGAAATATTTATTTGTTTGGTAGCTTTAACCATTTCCATTATGCTTTGTCGATTAAAATCCCCGCCATTGGTAAAAAATCCTGTTACCGTGGAATCATCCGTAATAGCATAATTTGTATCATGTACTTCTTCCTCTTTTTTGCATAACAAACTGCTGTATTTCAGTGGCTGGACCTTGATACTACAATGTCTACTTTTTTGTACATCCCTGTTGCGTTGAAATTATTGCCAATTTACCTATTCCACTTCTTATCTGCATTTTCCTCTGCAGTTTTTGAAATTTGAGAAGTAGTAAGGGCAATCTACCTGAGATTAAAATATTCTAGATCCAGAGTTGCATTGCAGGGAACGAACCAAGGTGAAAAAAATGAAAAAAGTGCCTCACATAATTTATTGATGCCCCCTTTTTATGTTTGGCTTCTGCTACTCAAAACTTTTTTTAAAATGAACAAATTAATAATATTGTTACAGATCTTTATAAAGTAAATTCACCACTCTAACCCTGTAGAATACAATGGGATATTAACACAGGCCAGACCCACCTAAAATGGCATTTTTTTCTCCAAATGAATCTACAACAGTGGTTTCAGTTAACAATGTACCACACTCTGGCTTTTATTTTTTTGCTACTCTTTAGATGATGATTTTTTTTTTTTTCTCCTGCTCTTTCAATCAATCTGGTCAATCGCTTCTCTGCTTTTTCCTGAAGCTCCCATGAAAATTTTGTCTGGGACAAAAGCACGCTTTTTCCACTAACTATTTAACCAAAAGGATTTGTGAATCCCTGAATTTATTATGATCACCTTAATTGAAGCGCAGCCTCACTTTCACCGCTGCTATAATATTCCTCCTAATTACTTTTGAGGAAGTATGTATTATTTATATTTTGCGTTTAAATCCTAGAACTAGAACAGAAGTTTTATGTTTGGTAAGACATGGCATAGTAAGTAGAATCTTTAAGAGGTGGAACTCTCCCTTAACCATGTCCATCAGTAAGTGTCATTTCAAATCATCAAACATTAGCAAGTGTAGTCGGAAAAAATCCCAATTGCAAGCTGCCTATCTGCAAGACACAGTGACAAGACTATTTTCAGTATTTTTCAACAATTTATCAAAAACTATGGCTGCAAGCCTGAACCAAAACTGCAAAGAATCAGCAGCTTTTTGGGAACTGAAACCAAAATGAATGAGGAAGGAAAGACTGATTTCGGAACCGAAACCTGCATCAGCATGCCTAGAACCAAAAATCAATAACAATAACAATTGCATCTCGGTTCTAAGATGGAACTGTTCTTAATTCATTATGGTTTCACAGAGCCACATGATGTTGATGACTATCTTTCGTTTTCCTGCACTTCTTTCATCAATTTGATAAATTTATGAAATGAGGCCCTCAAATTTTAGTTTTTCCGCCTTACTCTCTCGCTGGGCTGTAAACCCAAGAAAAAATTTAGTGTCCAGGTCGGAAAAGAAACAGTATAGTTAGGGTCCTGATCCGGGTCCTGAAGACCAGTTCTTCACTTTCAATGAAGAATTGTCTTTTCAATTGGGCTACCGATCAAAGTTACTTTTGAAACCAGTTTTGATGTTGGAAAGTTATCGCTTCCAGTTCCAGTTCTGGTTCTGCACTTGACTTTAATTTCAATTCCAGTTCTCAAATCTCCTTATCTCCTAAAACGGACGTACGTCTAAATACTATCACTCGATCTATGAAAGAGTCACTTGAGGAGTTCTTAATCTCAAAAAAGTTATCTAAAAATAGCAAATCATTTGCTTTGAATACAGTTGAATATCATGATTACACGGGTTGAGACTTGGAACAATGCAATTTTCTTTTCAAGTTATTTCAATCGGTGATTCAAGCAAATGTAGCTATCTTCAAATCTCCCTTTTGAGGTCTGTTGAAAACAATTTTTATCTTGAAGCAAAATTCCTTTCTCAATGAATTTTTGAAAGTTCTTCCCTTTTTAATCTTATTCATCTTATGAAAGGCAGCTTATAGTTGAACTTTTTGACAGCTAGTGATTGCTTCATGATTGACGCTGCAACTAGAAAAGTTCTGTCACTTGTAGATTCTATTTGTTATGAACGTGCTATTACCTGAAACGTTTATTAATTCAGAAATTAGAACCAGGAAGGCATCAAATTTTTGTTGATTTTTTAATATCAATTATTAGCTGAACCCTATTTCAAAGTGAAACCATTTTTGAAACTGTATGAAGAATCAAAAAACAGTTGATCAAAAACATGAAAGCTTGTAAGATGCAAAAGGTTTTTCTAATATCAACCACTCACATACTTTTTTTTTTTAATGAATTGGTTGTAAAGCGATGAAACTGCCAGTTAGTACTTCTGTTTCTGACTGTTCAGAGTCGAGTCCTCCCCCCATGCTTACTAAAATTAATTGACGATACTATTTTAGAATCTTTAGTTAGCCCTACTTTCTGAAGAACATTTTAAACACTTTTAGAAAGCAGTTTAATTGCCTGTTTGTTCTTTCTCTCGGGGTTTTAATTCATTTCAACTGAACTCCTTCAGATCAAGTTAATTTTTAATTATTTAATTATTTTCTTCTTTTATTTATTTCGATTGTCAACATAAAAATAAGCCTCTATAAGCATCAGAGATACTTAAAGCAGATGTACCAGTATTTAGTCTTGCTGTAGTACCTGAACACTTTTCACTATTCCAGCATATTATTAAATAAAATTGGACGTGTTTCTAATTTCTTTTGTTTGTTCAATAAATTAGAACTAAGATGAAAAGATCATAGCCAATTTGGTTTTTTAATACGTTGAATTAGCGGAAATTATTACACTAGCACAAGGCGTACTAGGCAGAAGCTGTCTTACTTATCAAAACAATTTAACCAACCTTTGAAACCTAATTCCAAAAATAATTTCAGTGCATGTACTCTTTTCAATCCTTGTTACCATACTAAGCAAGGGTTAAGAGTCAATACTTGCTGAAGCACGGTTGTCAAAATGAGGCCGAAAAATCGCCAGATTTTTGAACGAACTCTCCTGGGAAATCTTCTGATTTTTTCTTACCTAATCTGGCAACTGTGGAATAAAGACTTGCAATATCATTGTGTTACTTCAAATCATGCTGATTGGAAGTAGCCTCGATTCACTGTTATAAATGTCAGAGGGGCAAAAATTACCTGGGTTATCATAACGTTTGCTCTTATAAAATCACTGCATTCCAAAATCTTATCTTAAACCTGTAAAATTGATCCTCTTTCTTCATTTTTTCCATTTTCAACAGTGGATCGATTCTGCATCTGTCTCATGGACAAATTTTTGCAGAAAGGAACCAACTGCATACTTGGGAAATCTATAGGAAACCAATAACAGAAACCAACTGTTATTGGTTTCCTATGAACTTCCTAGGTATGCAGTTGACTCCTTACTGCAGAAAGTTGTCCACATGATGTAAGTACATTCTCTCTCTGACTTATCATCAAGCATGACATTTGATTATAATTTAGTATGCCAGTAGTACACTCCTCCAGGTTAGGCAACTAACAAGAGTTGTGGGAAAGGCTTGAATGTAGTTCTACCGCCCAATAGGAGTTTTTTGGTTTTGTCCAGGAAATGATCGACTGGATGTCTTATCTGTCTGTCATCTCAACGCTGGCGTTTGTTGTGTTCTTTGCTGTTGGTCCTGGCTCCATTCCTTGGATGATCACTGCCGAACTTTTCTCCCAAGGTCCAAGGCCAGCTGCCATGTCGATAGCCGTCCTTGTCAATTGGATTGCCAATTTTGTCGTCGGTATCGGATTTCTACCATTGAAGGTGAGCTTGAAATCAGTGTACGTTGTAAAGACTGACTTGAACCTCAGTCTACTTATCATATGCTCTAAAATGATACCGAGTTAATCTACATATTTATAAGAATTGTTTTTTTTTTTTTAGTTTTTTCCATTAATTTTCCAAAAAAGTCATTTTCCCATTTACTTGAATTTATTTCTCAAATTCTTAGCACTTACGAATCAGGTTGCAGCATAGTTGAGAGTGACATAGACTGTTTTAGTGATGACGTCACAATCAAAATTGGATCCAAACAAATGTTCAATCTTGCTCTCTCTCATGAAGTTACCCAACTTTTATTTATCTTTTCTCTTTATTTTAATTCTTGAAAGATCACAAGTTTACATTTTCTGCTGTATCAAACCAAGTCGCATGTTTTTTCCTTGTCTTACTCACGGTCTCTCATGGGCATATCACCGCCATAACATTCAAAAACATTCAATCATCCTAACCTCTCCTCGTCTCAAAACATTTTCTTGATGTGACACACGTCATATTGCAGATGATCCCATATTGCAGCGGCTGTAAGAAATACTTAGTGAGTGAGATAAAGACAAAACATAGGATAACTTTTGATATAACTGTGATTTTAAATATGTGAATAAACTGTGATGTTTGGAACATTTTGTTGAAATGTACTCATATTTTAAGGTGCATTGAATCTATTGGTGCCGTTTGATCTGTAGAAACCGTTTGTTTAGTTGCATAATTTCGCATTTGTAAATTTGGATCTGATTTCTTACGAGAAACCATGTGAGAGTAATTGAGACAGAATCTTTGCTTGAATCCAGTTTTTTTCTTGGCATTAGACTGAAATAGTCCATTGGAGTCATATCTTACCCTTCCGCTGTGGACTCTGCCTCCTAATATCAACAACTAACTGCGAAAGTATCACACGTACCAATTTTCTAACTTCACAGGAGACATTTTTCCACTAGGTGAAAGCAAAAAAATACAAGGGCTGTTCAAAAAGCAAAGATAATGTTGGGTTTCTAGGGTTTCTATTGGCCGTAGAAAAAATACAAATACAAAATTTTGTTGCAAAAATTCTCTCAAATTCAATGGTTTAAACTGATTGCAAATATATTGAAAATTGCCTGAGTTATCGAACTTTTCCCGCGCTCATGTCAAAAGTTTTCCCGCAATCTTCGCTACCATTTGAATCTCGAGCAAGACACGTATAGAATCGCAGTATTCAGGTGGCGTATGGAAGATAAGACTTTCATACTGTCCAAGCTCATTTGCATCCTTATCAGTGCCTCTATTTTGCATCTTATCAATGCTCTCCTGGATGACGACAATTGGTTTTTCCTCAATATTTGTGCGAGTAGAGCTTTTATGTTGTCAGTCATTCATGAAAATCATGTTGATTCTCTATCCATTAGCTTATGAAGTTCGCTCGGTTATTTGATTTTTGAATGCAAAAAAAGGTCAAGCCAGGGGAAATTTATCGTTAAATTTGAAGTAAGTCCTCAAAAAGCCTGCTGTTATTTTTGTCTCACTAAATAGGTTCCTTTTGAAACTAAAACGTAATATTTGATTTCTTTTTGTAACTTTTTTTAGTTGAAAAAAGTTGGCGGAGGTGGGAGGAAATCTTTTAACATGAGCGCGGGAAAAGTTTGATGACTCAGGCAATTTTTAATATTTTTTCAATCAGTTTAAACCATTGAATTTGAGAGAATATTTGCTATAAAATGGTGTATTGGTCTTTTTTACAGCGCCAATAAAATTCCTAGGAAACCAAATGTTCTTCTTACTTCTTGAACGGCCCTCCGCCCTCATAAAATAAAGAACATAATTTTATGAAACACCATGTGTGAAATGGAGACATAACTTTGAGTCTCTAGGTATTGACTATTTCCTGTCCAAAAATCATAGTAAAAACAGGCCTAAACCTCAACCCACTCTATTACTTATTATTAGCTTTAAAATGGTACCAAGTTTATATATTTAGGGAAGAATTTTTTTATTATTATTATTATCATATAGGTTCCGACATGGCTATAGCTTGTTGGAGCTGAAACATGTATAATGCTTATAAATAACGTCATCTCCTCTTCATTTCTTTCTTTTTTCAGACTGCTCTAGATAACTACACATTTTTACCATTTAGCGTTTTTCTGGCCATTTTTTGGATTTTCACTTACAAAAAAGTTCCAGAAACTAAGAACAAAACATTCGAAGAAATTTTAGCTTTATTCAGGTATAACGGAAGGTAAAATTTTTATCATTTTACTCTCTTAATGTTTCCCTGCAGCTGTCATGGTGTAGAAAATAAAATCAAGGAGTGTTTCCACCGGACAAATTTTGATTTTAATAGGGATATTGCATTTGTCAAAATCCCAGTGTTGTTTTTGACCCCTTCTAAAAAAATGCGTGTTAAGTAAAACATGTAAATTTTCCTTCTATTTGAAAATAGAAAAAGAAAAAAAAATTGACAGGTGTAGGAAGAATTAATAAACGAGGCATAATTAGCAGTTTGCCAAATCAGTTAGTAAACAAATTTTTATGAAGATTTTGATTTCATCCCCTCTCAGTAAGAACACTATAAATACTAATGGCAGGATAACTATATATTTTTCTTATGAGTTTTTTGAAATTTATTTGGTCTGTGTGTGGGGATAGGTCGTTTCTGTCATAAAAATGGCTCAAATTTAAATGAAAACTGATTAAAACTTGGTGAACGTAGGTGACAGGACAGGGTATAAATGCAGTTTTTGGCTTCTCCTGAAAAAACAAACAAATGGTGCTTTTAATGTTCTTTCAGGTAGGGATAGATGTGGGTTATGTTTCGCTACACAGCTTTTGAAAAAAAGATTTCTCTGGCTCAGAATACTTGCTTCTATTATTTTTTCTCTTCTTTTAAAAAGAATAAAGTAAATAAATTAAATGCTCACCTCAGACAACTCAACAAAAAACACTCCCTGGTTTTATTTACCTACCCAAAATTGGATCTCTCCAAACTCTAGAGAAGAGTACATTTCAATCGTTCATGTAAGGTAAAATATTCATTTAGTTACTCGTTTCAATATAATTCTGACTTTCAAAAAAACTGATGAACTCTTAGAAAACTCAAATTTTAACTCTTTAGCTTGCATGTCCCGATTTTGATGAAAATTCTGGTGACTAATGTGGCGCGACTTGTGTCTTTGGGTCCTACTTCTCCTGGAAGAAAATTGATTTATTGTCACCACTTGTTAGAAGAGTTAATTGCAGTCATTTTCTGCACATAATCCCCTAAATTGTTTAAAATTCCTGTATTAATGAGGAATTGAATAATGAAGTAAAAAATGTGTAAATTTTAGAAAAAGCTGTCTTAAAGTTTTTGATAATTTCCAAACTCCTCTCAAACAGTTCATTGCAATACGTTGATGCAGCACAACATTGAATCACTTGTAACAAATTTGCAGCTGTACTTGTCTGGTCGAAAAATTTGCATAGAACTCACCTGGTTATTCGATCTATCGATTACTTGACATGCATATCATTGTTTACAAAAGAACCCTGTCTGCTTTCAACCTGTTTTGTTTTTTTTGTTCTCTTGAAAATTATATCCAGTCAAAGGTTAGACCCCAAAGTCATGTGGCACGTTCACAGATTCTTAACTATCTGAAAGTCCGTAGACTCTTTGCTGTCAAAATCCTGTAACACTCTTTGGGAGTTGAGTCATTCTTTGGAGAAACCACTTGCACACGTTTGCGTGGTTTCATCCGGAGAACTAAAGTTGTGAATCCTCATGCTCAAAGCTTGCCAAACATATATAGTATGTAAGGGTTCATGCGTAAAATGAACCATTCATGATCCATTTTTATCACCTATATCAGCGTGCTGTAAAATTATTTTGGCAAGAAAGCTTGAATTTTCCAAAGAAGGGGCTGCCACTACAGAATATTATAATGGTAAAGTTGATCTCTGAAGAAACTACTTACAACTTATTGAGTTATTATTATTCTCCTGTGCTGTTCTCAACGGAGTAAAATTTTACCGGTTTACATGATGATTTACAAAAGTATATGCCCTTTTAAATGACACTTAGTTTTTACTAATCAGAGCATTAGAATTAAAAGTACACACAATTAAATTTTAGACTGCGTTTTTCCCAAAATAGAGTTTTTCGTTACATGTGGTTTCTCCAAAAAATAACTCAGTTGTAAGACTAGCAATTTCATGCTATAATTTTCAATGTAAGTACTCTACAAGGTGGAGAATACGTTCAAAACAAAGAGTAAACAAGAGTTGCAATTGAAATGGACAGCGAGCGTAATTAGTCAAGACAGATTAAACCGGAAATGAAAGAAGGCCTCTGATTGGCTGATGATTGTGTGTCCAAACTTTTTCAGTCTCTTAGAAATTTACATGGAACTTATGTTTCAGGCTGTTTTTCTTCAAAACCTGTGCAACATGTTACTGTCTAAAGTTGTGTACTGCTCTTTTGTGTATCAATTTAGCAGAAGTTTTTGAAGAAAATGATTTGTCAAGTGTGGCATTTTTCATCAAAATTGATGCAGTAATAATTGAAGACTACATGGAAAGAACGTGGTTAGTCACTTCAGGCGTTGTCAAAATTTGGGAACTGACTTCAATTTTTTAAGTACAATGCTCATTCAAAAGAAGAGATTAAAATTAAAAAATTAAGAGATTTTTGCAGACATGAGAGACAAAAATCCCAAATTTTTGTTTACTCTTCATATCATTTTTTAAGTCAGTCACATGGAGAATCAGGGAGTCGAACCGGCCAAAAAAAGGGTTCAGGTTCGGTTTGGGTTCAGACAGTTTTTAAAATTTCGGTTTGCGTTTTGGTTCGTGTTCGGTTCGCCAAAATTTTAGGTTTTTGAATCGGTTCGGTCAAATTTTAGGTTCATGAACCGTTTCAGAGGAACGAAATGACAATTTTT
Organism: Trialeurodes vaporariorum; assembly: GCA_011764245.1. Taxonomy (NCBI): domain Eukaryota; kingdom Metazoa; phylum Arthropoda; class Insecta; order Hemiptera; family Aleyrodidae; genus Trialeurodes; species Trialeurodes vaporariorum. Next base: position 36,264,850 of record VMOF01000388.1, read on the forward strand.
TTGTTTCGTCTTCAAAAATAATCACAACGAATTTCTGCTTTCCACCTTTTCAGCCAAGTCAATGTTGCCATTCTGATAGAAACGTACTGGCTAACTATGTTCCTTACAGGAACAATATAAACTAGAGACCACACACTAGCCGATCGCGCGGTCGCAATTTTTTTTATTTTTTTTTTTATCAGGGACGCTACAGAATAACATGGGGAGCACCATTCGACATGGACCATACGTTGACTGATGAAACTTCGGTGCTCCGCTCTCATAAGTCAACTGACTTCAAACTTTGCTCTTTAGTCAACGTATGGTCCAGCTGGACCTTGTCTTGTTGAAACCCTGAATAAAAAAACTACCACACAATAATAACGATTCTTTAAAAGATTCTTTTTCTGCGACAAGCTCCTACAATAACAATTTAAGACTCCGGATTCTTTCGTCGCTTCTCGGCCATTCAACAGTTCAAATTTTGAACCCTCCGTGAACCGGTTTTTTTGTCGGTTCACACTGTCTCAGTTTTCAGCTTGGGTTCGGTTTGGGTTCAAGCCATTTTTAAAATTAAGGTTCACGGTTCGGTTTTTGGTTCACAGTTTGGTTCGGTTTGATTCCTTTTGGAGAATAGAGTGAAGAATTGGTTGCCAAATTTTGACAACGCCTGAAGTGACAAACCACGTTCTTTCTGTGTAGTCTTCAACCGTGAAATGAAAATTGTTATTTTTAATGGAACTGAGAACATGAGACAAAACTTTTATTGGCAGGAAGGGTGTCTCCAGATTATTTTTGACCTTGTGGGAATTAAAGTGTTGTATTTGTTTTGGTTATATCTCTTAAACTGGTACAAAGTTTTGCTGTCCAAAACCTCTTTAAATCAGTTTTTCAAATTCTCTTGAACAAATTGATGTATACTTATTGTTGGATGAAAATGGCAGTATTCAATATCCGGAGTTGCCATACTTGTTGAATATTATATTGTGACTCTTGGTTATTCTTTGGTCTGAAGTTAAAAGTATTGCATTTTACGGCAGTTTCCGCTCGGATCACATTGTCCTTTCTTCATCAATGTTACCCTAAAAATGCAAGTCAGAATTATCCAACTTTATTTTTCTTCTGTCCTCTACGTTTTTTTTCTATTTTACTATAAGTTTGTCTTCTCTTGTCTGTTCTCTTGCAACTCACAAAGGATGAGTTTACATGATAGTAGACTATACGGGTGAGTTTCTTGTCACAAGTCACATTTTATACTGAAATATTATTGTATTTCTTGTTCAGTGACAAAAGTTTGGCCGTTTCTTTCTCTTCTTTTTCTTTTATTTTTAATTCTAGGTTTTTTCTTGCCCTTTATATTTTAGTTTATCATTTCTTCATTTTCATTTGTTATTTTGTTTATTTTAAGTTCATTCTAGACCTTCCCATTGTTTTCCTTGTTGTACCTATCGTTCAATATGGCAGTTACAAGAGTCTGAATTTTGTGGTTTTTTAGTAAGCAAATGAATGTCGAAACCATGGTTGCCTTTGGTTTGTTACTAAGTTTCATAGTTCCAGTAATGCGTTTTTTGCCCTAAATCCTTTGTTTTAAATGGGAATTCTATGTTGTGATGTTGCTACGCACAGTTTTTTTCAACTTCACACAAGTTTATCTCCAAAACCAGGGTACTTAAGAAACAATCAATGGCAACATTGTTCTCAGCTTATCAAGTACTTTCATTTTCTACGTAAAAATACCAATTTTTACGTAAAAATACCAATTTTTAGACCCTTACAGCTATCCCTTCGTTCGATTAACAGTTGAAGTCTGGAACTATTTTTTAAAAAATCAGTAGGTCACTACAAGGAAACATTCCAACAGAAGATTCTTGCAAAAAATTATCTCCCTGAATCTTTAAATATCAATCAATTTGATAGGTTGAATGGATCCATCAGATTTTTTTTTTTTGGTGCAGTTTTTTCTATTTAAGGATCCAACGAAATGACTTTTTGCAAGAATCCTCCTTGAGTGTGTTCCCTCAAAGGAACTTTCTGATTTTTTTCTTTCTAGAAATAGAAAGTGCAGCTTTACATCAATTGACACAGCAAGGAAGATGATGGTGGGGTTTGGAATCACCTTTTTTTTTCTATTTTTCCATTTCCCGGTAGTCTGGCATGATTTTAATTTAATTTTTCACCCAAATCCTTTTCAGTAAACCTGGTGAAAACGGATCGCCAGTCAGCCCTACACCACCAGCTACAGCAGCACAAGCAAATCCCGCTTTTGAACAAACTCCGCTGAATACGACCAAAGCATTCACCAGCTCTGCAACCACGTACATGTAGGAAGTAGCTGATTTGTAAAACTGAGCTGATCAGCTCAACATCTCCCAATTTTATATCTTGAAATAAAAAAGGGAAAAAAATCATTTTAAAAATGGAAGATGTGTCCCATAGCGATGATTCTCTGTTTTCCAGTTCATCTACTCTTCAGCCGTACCATTGATCTCCCTCTTGTTCAAACACTCATTCCGTAATTTAATTCCCGCCAAAGCAATAGGTGCTCAAACCCAGTTGTTGATTAATTCTAAAAGAAACTGAGTCATTTAAAAGGATCTATCAAATTACTCCTTTGGTTAGTTTTAAAGGAACTCGTGTGCGAAAATCAGTTACCCTATATTTGATGATGAGAAGTCGTTCTGATGATGTTAAAGAATACATTTCCGTTGAAATTATATTAGTTTCTTGGGCTAATTTTTTTTATTAAAAAGAAAAACATTTTTATCTCTAACCCGCACATAGTCTAGCTACAACTTCTGTTACAAGATTGAGGCTTGGATTTACCTTTTTGCTGCCTGAAGGCGAGATTGAAATTGCGGCCCCTGTTGTTCACCAACGCGTGAGTTTGGGAGGATATAGGGGTCCCCCCATTCTCCCCAGATCCCCCTCCCCCTGAAAATGTGAAAATTGGTTATCTCTACAATACAATACTTGTGTACGAATTTTGTACTAGAAAAAAAAGTCCGAAAGTGATTGCGTTTTCTCACTTTTTTTGCTAGTTTTTTTCTTGCACCCTTATTTTATAAACCCTTATTTGTGTTTCTGGAGCAAATCTCTGATGTGCATAAAAACATTCAAATCCTCGTGCATGAAAATTTGAGAGCAGCTACTTTTGAAAGCTAGGGCGACAGAACCTTTTTCTATCCATCTATCTAGAATTTTAAAAATACCAAAGTTATAAAATCAGCACTTGTTTTTTTTGTTTTTTTTATTATTAAAGAAAATATCAGTCCATAAAATTTTTTAATTCAAACAGGAATGTGTTCCTAAAAGTCATCAGAAGGACCTCCCTTCATTATATGTGGGAAAACTGATTTTTGAATTTGGGCTCCTTTAAAACCCTCTGTGCTCTCCTTTTGGAGCAATTCCTTTAAAAAATATTGGGGCTTTTATACTACCTATCCTGTGATATTTTAACTCTTCTAAACCCTCACCACTCAAATTTTGTGGGTGGTTGACGCTCTCCTCTTATTCTTCAGCTCAAATTCAAATTTAAAAAAAAAAAAAAAAAAAAAATTGGGTTCTTTTTTTACTCTGTTTTTGCAAGAATCAAGATTTCAGCATAAAAAGTCTGTATTTGTTGCAGGCAGATATCAAGCTGGTCTTTTCATGATCTCAAAAATTTTAACTTAGGTACTGTTACTGAATCTTAAAAAATAATTGTGTATAAATTTACTTTTTCAAAAGTTGAAAAGGTGACAGAAGTGACTATACGCAGAGATTATATCTCTTTCTATTTGTTCTCTTACGATAAAGCTACGAAGTAAAAATGAACAGAAGTTTGAAACACTTCCTTTAAAACAGTATAACCAAAAAACTAAGGAGAAAACCTAATTTGTCAATACTGTTACCTTCCTTGACATTTTAGCTTTCAAATAAGTCAATATGAATTTTAAAACAATTATTTTATAAGATGCTGTAGTATGTAGAAGGTTTAATGCTGTGCAGTCATAAAATGGCAGGCTTGCTATCTGCCTGCAACATATTTTCACAAAATATGAATTTTCTTGAGCAAATTAAAATTAACAATTTTTAGTCGTTAACCCTTTGTATCCTGATGGTATAAAGTTGTACCACGAAATTAACAAATAGTTTTAAATTTATTTTTAAAAAAATCACTATGCACATCAAACTAAACCAGAAAAGTTCATTCTATTTATTGAGATTGATGAAGAATTTGTGAGAAAGGTTTGTAATAGTGTCGGATTTAAAGGGTTAAAGCTACTGCTACAGAGTGAAGTACTCTATCAGGAATTTGTTGACACCCAATCTACAAATGAGGAAACAACAAAACATTTTTAAATTTTTTAGTAAGGCTGGATGCAAGAGCGCAACCTGTAAATTGATCTTTTCGTGAGCAACTGGTAAATCAATTTTGTTGAGTATATCTGGACACTTGAGTGGTGAGGGTTTCAATGAAGCAATAAAGTTTTCCTGTTAGCTTTTTAAACCTGTCGTTTTAAGAAAAATTAATGGCAATTATTATGAACAATACCTGAAATTGAGGACTTTTCCGGAAAACGGACCCACAAAACAATAGGTCAGCTAAAGACCTCAGTCACAATAGGTCAGCTAAAGACCTCCATTTGCTTGCTCTGTAAAATTCTTAGAAAGAGCATACCCATTGTTTTATGGGCCCTTCCTCCAAAAATGTCCTCAATTGATGAATTATAAAAACATACTCTTAGGCAAGTGAAGCTGAAAAAAGAACAAATGAAGAGATGAATATTTTGCCTTGAATCTGTAAAGTCCGACATCCTATTTTCCATTTACTTTTTTCTTTTCATTTATGTTATTTTTTTTAATTTTGACTTATTGGTCACTCTTTCATTCCAGTAACTGCACCTTCGTCCGTTTAAAATCAATCGTCCTTTTAAATCACTTTTTGTGTTATTTTTGTTTCCAATTTTACTTTTCAAGGCCTGAAACTTAGGTCTTAATTCTTCAGCCAGTCACCTTTAACTTAATCTTAAGTTGTTTTGTGTTACTTATTAGTTATTACTTATGCTTGGAGTTTTTGAAATCACAGCATTTTAAGTGTCAGTCATGAGTGTGCAATGGATTTTGTTTTTTCTATATCTGGATATTTTCAAATTTTTAGGCAGTTTTATGTCTGAAAACGATTTCCATAACTTTTTATTTTTTAAGTTTCTTTTCTTTTTGGAGCAGTTGTGTTTGTTTGCAATACTCATCACAAATCGGTACTAGATTCAAACTGTTATTTTCTTTTACTTTTATTTATTTTATTTTTTTTTCCAGAATTTCTGAGTTTTATTTGATTGTTTATTTTGCATCACCTCAAAAGTATTTGTGATAAATTTATAGCATTAGTTTTAGTGGTACTTGAACAAAACGCATCAGTACCTCATTTTTAATTTTCTATCTTTGTTTTAACTTGAGTAAATATTTTTTTTTCCGTAATCTAGAGCATTATTTGAAATCCTGAATGACTTTACAAAGATGTATCCTACACTATTGTTATAGTCTCAGCTCTTTCTTTTCATTTTTCATTTAATTTTTTGGATTCTTTAAGCCTTTTTTTTTTTTTAGTCCACCAAGGTTCTCCATCAATAAAATTTACTTTTTAAGTTGATATGTTCTGCGGGGGTTGGGAGAATATATATGTACATACATGGGCGTAGCGTGTATAGAGATTGGGGAGGGCTGAAGCCCCCTTTTTTTTCGAGCTCCTAAAGCTCCCCCACTTTTTTTTACGTGAAAAATAGTTGCAGGTACAGCGGCTTGAATCAACGGAACTCAGTTGCTGTGGAGCATTTAAAAATTGTTGCTCCATTTATGTGGGTACGTCAGTACGTGCGAGAATCCTTAAAATTAAAATTTTTAATACGAACAAGCTCAAAGAAAGGAAAAAATAAGGTCATTACTTTTCAAACCCCCCTTCCCCCCACTTTTGGCATCCTAGCTATGATTATGTGTACTTAGGATGTGTAAAAAAGGTCTATAAAAGATAGAGACCCTCTATAGGAAATCTAATCTCAAAGTGTTCCAAAATTAAAGCTTGTACGGTCATTTCTGCGCAGTCAGAGCTTGTGGGTGCTAATCCGTATTTGTCAATGGAATCAAAAACTACCCCAACCTTGGCTCATTGGAAAGCAAAGCATGCAACGGAGTGAAAGTTTTGGAACACATTTTAGACTCACGTGTGAGCTCAAGAGATTATAGCGCCGAACCAGTAAAAATTATATACTAGGGAATGCGCAGTGGGAAGCTTTTTTTTTTTTTTTGGGAGGACTTAACAAAGTTACGTGAGGTGTAACATCCAATGGCCCTTACAGAGATAGCAACCATGGACTAAAACTGGGATGCTTCACTCTCACTGGCTACTGACATCAACGCGTAACATGGCAGCCGCTGCATTTTTGTTTTGTTCCCAAAAAAATTGCCCTCCTGATTTTAAGGTGATTTCCAGGTCAAACTGTTCCAAATTTCAATCTGATGGTCCGATGGATAGCACCATCAGTCATTTTTGAGAAAAGTCGTATTTTTGGCATTTAAAATTGAAAACCAATAAAAGCCGCAAAATCCAAAAACGTCAGCACCTGAGTGCTTTTGTATGTATTTTTTCTGAAAGACAACAGAATCAGCCTGGCTGGCCAATTATTTACTTCACTAAACTGATCGTTAAGCTTATCTATGAGTGACGCAACCAGTCGAAAATTGTAAAACTGGGCTGTTGTTGCGGCAACCATTGTTAAGAGTCCATTAGTTAAATTAGTTGACTTTTCAACAAGCCAAATCATTATCATTGTAAAGATTTATTTACTATGAACAAGCTGCTCACTATTCCCTCAAAGTACATTTTTGAGACGATTAGGTTTGCCATTTTCAATGGTTTACTATGCCATCTGTACTGTTGCCTCTCCACCAATATAATAGTAGGCACCATTTTATCACAAATAATCGCATTTCTCTCTCTGTCTCTAAAACAAATTTAAAATTTTCGGCCTTCCAAATGTTCAACGGCTTGCCGCTTATTCTAAAGGATCTTTTCAAAATTTCCTGATTCAGTTTGTTCCTAAGAGATCTCGACATTTTTTTAATTTCTAGAGCCTTTTATCATGTTAATGAACTCATTGAGCCCGTAAGTAGAGAAGTAAGATGACCAATCTCCCATTTCTATGTTATTTAATTTTGAACCGATTACTATTACCAATATTTCTTTTTTGTTATTTTTTACTATTTAGATTTTATATTGTACCGATACAAAATTCTGTTTACATTTGACTTGTGCCATGACCATTTATAGCAAGCCAGAATGTACTAATAAAGAAACTAAACTAAACTAAAAGGCTTTTCAAGATTAGCTTTAAAAATGGGATTTTTAATGTTGGCTACAAAGCATTAGCCAAGTTATACAATTCTTGACCAATAGCGTCACTCATAAACAGTCCTTAATGATTATTTTAATGATGAAGTAAATGATAAGACAGCAGGACAGGAAGGGATGGCATCCACCCTGTCGGAAGACGGATGACTGAAAAAAAAATTTAACTCAACCAACAAGTAATTAGGTCATTACAAGTGGCAAAAGACTCATAGAATAATTACATTGATTGTTCCTTCAGAATGTTTTATTGAATTGTCTTATGTTTTAAATCGAAATGCTGCTATTTTTTCAGGAGTTTATTGAACTGTGTTGACCAACGATTGCCTCCATCGGAAAGAGCTGCCTTAATGGTGGCGGAGGAGAAACCTCTTCCAGACACATGTAAGCTCCTCTTATGTTAATTTATTAGTCTGCATTTCTCTTACTCTCAAGAAACTTTGTTTTGAGAATTGCCTGTATCATTGAATTGAGTCTGAAAAGAAATCAAGATGAGGAAAACGCTCGCTCTCTTTATTTTGGTCGTTAGGTTCCAAAAAAGTAAACTTTTGTTTGTAAAGGTTTCCGCAGCAAACTGGGACTAAAAGAGCGTGGTACTCTAGAGAAAGGCTGTGGTACCTTTCTTAGACCATAGCAACACCTGCTCGTCTGGTGGCTCTGATTTTACTGTGTTTCTTTCATTCCATTGCTTGCACAACTTTTCCTTCCTCCATACAGTTGGCAAAATGTCTCATACCGGTGCTCCTTTCTTACTCGTATTTTATCCACTTTTTGAGGCTCTTCACAAATTGTAATCTCCGTGCTGCTATTTTTTATTTTATTTTTCCAAATTCGTACATTCAACAAATAATGTTATGGCACAGTTCATCACAATTAGTGTTCAGATATAATCAGGTATAAAAGTAAAAGTAAAAAAAAAAAGAAGTATTATAAACAAGTAGGTATGCAAGTTTAAAGTCACAGGTCACAACAGACTACAGTTTCCTACCCTGGAAAAAAAGGGATGCCAAAAAAATGCCAAATCTACATAGTAGGACGTAGAAATAACCGTCCCGTCGGAGGACGTAAACTCAGCAAAATTCTGGCTGTCACACACCCTTCCAACATCAAGGATGTTAATTTAGCACCCCTTTCTTTTCAGTGCAGCCACTTAGATGATCCTCGAGATTGTAAAAGGCCTTACTTATTTCATCTCCCTTTTCTCTCTTCCAAGCCCAGCAGTTCACAGTTTGCTTTGAAACATACTCATCAAGTAGCTGAGGGCGGCTAGGTTCTTATTCTTGTTCTTTAACTTTTCCATAGCCAGGCTATCAATATTGTGAACCTCTGTAATTGAGTTGTTGAGTATAGGAAAAAACAATGTGTCAGCTTGGTAGCTTATTAGCTTCATATGAATCATTGTAAAATCCAGCCGGCCGCAAGCTAATGAGCAGACCTTTTATTCTTTCTCTCAAAATCCGCCTCTTTTACAGCCAGCCAAATATTCAATTGGCCGGCTGGTTCCAGAAAGTGCATGAGTATCTAACATCAAGTTTCAAGAAAAAAGAAAAAAATTACACAGGTCTTTAAAATTTTAAAACTCAACGGATGAAAAATTTTGTCTGCCGATTTTGAAAATATACATTCTAGCGTGAAAAGAAACTTTAGTTGAGACTGGCTGTACGCAAGAAATTTTTTTTGAAGCACCTAAAACTTTATAGTTTTATAAAAGTGACAATTTTTAATAGCGGTCAAATGAGGAGCCACTGACTCATAATAATGTTAACCCGCAGGTATTAACAGTCGCACAAGCCCTGCGTCGAGTCATCGATGCAACCCACAATACACCGAAAAAAACCATCCTTAATCCTTTCTTTTCTTTTGTTCCGTCAAATTTTAGAAAGATTTAAGTAATGCAGCTTGCATTGAATTGAATTGTCGACTCAAGACCTATGCAACTGCTTGTTTTTTTATTTAACCGCGTTAAAGTTAACAAGGCTGATTCAATGACAGGACTGATTCTCAAAAATTGTTTCACGGTCACTTTTCCTACAAATGCCATCATTACTGTAAATTTTAAAGTTTGCATCTCGTGTGTTAGAATAGCTTTTATGTGTGCATATTTTGTTCTGTACCTAAACTATTCCTTTAATCAAATTGGCAATATTGTTTTATTTTCTTCCTATCTTCTTGTTCATTTAGTTATTTTATCGTCTAATGATTCAACGTCTTCATACTATTACACGAAGTTGAATCCAGCTTTTATCTTATTTTAATAGGTCTTGGACAGCCTGACGTTCTTTGGCCATCATTATTGAACCAGTCGCATTGTCAACAGATTCCTCTTATGATGGTTGATTCTTGTGTAAAATGCCAAGAAAATTTCATAAGTCACAGTTGTATATGATCTAATTATTATTGATTGAGATATAGCTGCTTAATTAAACACATTTATGACAGATTTTTCCGTCACGAGGTATACCCCATCTATTTACCAACACTGCATCATTGGATGCATGGTGCAAAGACAGGGTGTGCCTGCAAGACCAACAATGAGGCTGTTGCACTCTTTTGCCACAAGCACTTAAAAGGTCATTTCAGTTGTAAAAACTTCCAAAAATAATGATGTTAGCACTAAAGAAACATATTAAATCCACTCCTAAACTCATGAAATGCTTTTAAGTGCACGACCGTAATGGCTGTGTTGGGCACTAACATTGGGTCACTCTTTCGTTGTTGGGAAGGAGGATTCACAGAATAACTAGTCACCAAACAACTGATTAATGTGTTACACCTGGTGACACCAGTACCGAAGGAAAATCGCCTCTTATTGGCCGCTCCTTGATGGAGTGGTAACATTATTAGATAGAAATCTCCCAGTATTAGTGCCCAACAACGCCATTGTGTTTGCGTGTGTTGAAGCATTTAATGAGTTTAGGAGTCGATTTTGCAAGTTTTTAGTGAGACCATCATTCTTTTTGGAGGTTTTTACGACTGCATGGAACCTTTAATTGCCTGCTGTAAAAATGTGCAACAGCTTCATGGCGTTATCATTTTTTCAGACAGCCATATCATCTATCAATATTAATATCGAACGGATTGCCTTGAAATTGTGCTCAGTAGAATGTTCCCAGCATTCGGGCAGGAGCTACCAGCAAAAGAGGAATCTGTTGATAGTACGATTTGTCCATTGAGGCCCAAGTTTCCTAAACTAAGTCTAATTTCTGATGTGAGAGTTTTCTTTGATTCTGAAAATATAATTACAGTTGGACCCTGTTGTATGCTGAGTGTTCATTTTTGGACCACGTGGGTTAAATTGAATTGCGGCCTTCTGAACGCCATACTTAAGAGGTCTAAAACTTTATCTTTACCAAAGAAAGCGACCTTTTTTTTGCTAGAGGCTTTGGAGGTGCTACTTCTTTGAAATTTAGATGATGTTTCATATGATTAAACAACAATTTAAAATGAATGATGAATCATTACTGGAATAATCTTATGTAATAATTAGAAAATAAAGCTCAACAAAAACTGAATCTTACTAATAAAATAACAGTAAAAAATAGTGCATTTTTAGTTTGGAAAATAAACTAACATTTCTGATGCATTCTGAGAAAACTGACTGACTTTATCTGGACAAAAATTGAGGTGTGTACCGCAAAGATCCAACTATCCAAAATTCTATGGAGAGGAGAATTTTGGACTTTTACCTTAGAATATTGCATTTTTAAAAAAAAAAAAAAAAAAAAATCTGTTGTTCCTGTTGTTTAGTATGTTTATTGTTCATTTTTTTCATTTTGGCCAAGAACCGCAAAGGTTTTGAATAGGGATTTGTCGTGTAAACATTTTGAACAAGAGTACCCTGGAATTGCATTAAAGGATAAAAATAATATCCTATTTAGCACCATCTAGAGCAAAAAATACGGCCGGGAACTGCGCGCTCTTCTTTTTCAGGACATCAAAGAAAGTTTAGCTTCCAAAACTGTGAAGTGATCATTTTTGAACCAAACCTCCAATTTGGTCCCACTGATAAATTTAGTCCCTTGAAATTAAAGTCAAAGGTTAAGGCTGGTTTTGTTGGAACGGATCACGATTGGTGGTGGGAATTAACACTGAGGCAACAAGCCAAATCCTCTTCCTTCTACTTTTTCTTTTGGTTTTTCATTTATGTGTCGACAATTTGGAAATCCCGCTTATAACAGGGTCTGGCTGTCCCTTTTGACCGTTATTCTTCATCTCTGCATCAACGTGGATAAGCATAAAGGGGCTAAAGTGCACTTTAACAACTTTACAGGAAGAAGTTAAAACTGCATTTTTTTTTTTCATTTAACTCTATTTAATTTGCATACATATATGTAATTGCAATTTTTTTCCTTCTTTTTTCCGAAAGGTAAGTGTACCCAATATGGCCCAACTAAGCTTCGATTTTTTTTTAATTTTCTGTAAGGGGCTTAAAAAAATGTTGAGGCAAAAAATGAATTATACATACCTTCTGGCACATGCATTTCAAATTTCAAGTTAATTTGATAGTTGGAGGGGGGTGGGTCTTTGGACAACATTTCCCAAAAAGTGACAAAAGGGCCGTATTGGGTAGGTACATGTGGTACCTAATAAGTAAGGCCCACCGTGATTTTTAGGTGGAAAAACATAAATAAATGAAATATATGTGATTAATGTAATTAAGTAAGTCATTAAGTAGAACAAGAATTTGAGAAACTGAAGCAAAATAACAAACCATGTATCCATTATTGTTTTTTTGTTTTAATTTTTTTTCTGTGCATATTGCATTGCGTTCCATGCGATGGCCATATTAGGTGCACTTCACCTCCTGTACTCTTTTGATGATTTTTCAAGACTAGAGCAGATAATTTTAAAAGTAAATCTGAATTTTCAACCTTAGAACATTGCTAAAAGTATAAAGTGAAGTGCAATTTAGTAAAGTCACTGATTGAATCCTGTCCTTCATAACATCTGCTGTAAAATAAGAAGCCGGTCAAAAATATGACCTTAAAAATTTTCATCACAACACTGCATCCGCCCATCATCGGTGCATCACCGACTTTCTTCATCAAACAAGTCATCTTGACTGCTAGATCATAGTCCTGGCGCGATTTGTCGGATTCCATGCGAAACTTTGTAGAAACGGCAACCGGGCCGTATTGGGTACGCCTACTTTATTTTCTCAAAACTTTTTGGAATTTAGCATATTACATCTAGAAGAATTCAAAAAGTAAAGTAACTCAGTTTTGCCCAAAGTGCTATGTAGCCTAGGGTGGGCCGAAAACCCACTTTTTTCGCGGAGCGACATGGCGCACGATGGATATCGTTACCACACGCTAGTAATGAACGTACGTGAAATTTGGAGTCATAATTTTGATGCCTTCAGGTTCCGCCGAGCGGTCAAAAATCGCGATTTTTAAGAAAAATTGTGTTTTTCGTGCAATTTGGCAACGTGCGCTATTTTACCACGCCTTAATGACATGGCGCAGCCATAATACATTACTTAGATACATAAAGAAGGCACAAGAAAAATTTGGGCTCTATTGGACCCCATCTTCAGGTTCCGCCAGCGTCATTTATCCATATAGCGCCGAAAAGCTCAAAATCGGCAAAATAAGGGGTTTCGTCCGACAGATTGGCTTCCAGCGTGAATTTAGGGATGCGGACTCATTCAATCCGACTACTTTGTGTTTTGGGAGAAGTTTAGGAAGGTATTCGAGCAATTTAGACTAGATCCAATGAGAATAGGAGGCTCCACTCGCAAATAAATGTGGGTTTTTATAGCTTTTGTCCTCCAATTCGGCAGCTCATATAGGATTTGAATGTTAACGTCTGAATTATGTACTATGCTTCCGGTCTTCTTATCAAGGTATCATGCGACTTTTTGCCTGTTTTAACAATTAAAGAAATGTTTAAACAGCCCAAAGCTCACCGCGTGGAGGTAGTCACATATCGGGCTTCTCCCACCAACCCTCCAAAACCAAAAAAAAAAAAAAAAAAAAAAAATTAGAAGAGCTAGATCTGCAACGCGGTCGCAGTTGATTAGAAAAACGGACCAGCCAATCTTGACTGGCTTATATTTTAACGGAACAACAAGCGTTTTAAGAGAACGATAACCGAGGAGCATATTTCATTGATAGCGGAGCCCAGCTCATCATATTTTGGCCATATAGCTCCCAGTTCGGGTAGCGCAGTCAGCATTATAAATTGTCTCATTGATTATTTCGCGGAAAAAAATGTAGACTTATCTCAACTCGTAGCCACAGGCTGTGAAGGGACAGCAGAAAAACAGGTCACAAGGCAGGCGTCATTCGTCTGCTTGAATTACATTTGAGCAGACCATTGCAGTGGTTGATTTGTCAGCTCCACTGCAACGAGCTGCCTTTACGGCACTTATTTGAAGAATTGGATGGGGTCTCTTTAGGACCAAAATCGTTTTCAGGTCCAATTGGCAAAGAGATTGCGCATCGCTAGATAGCAAGTCTTTGAGTGTAGTTAAGTTCGATGCTATCCCTAATGCAGAAATGCCCACAATTAAAAGTTCAGATCTGTCAACGGATCAAAAATATCTGTATGAAATGACGTGTGTCTTCATTAATGGCGTGTGCCCAGTGCCCACCAGATTTAGCGGAAAAAGACCCTGGGAAATTATCGCACGCTCGGTGGCTGACTACTGCCAATCGATTGCTCCGCCGCCACATTTCACAAACAAAACCTAGTAAGAATTTGAAACTTTTGGTGAGATATGTCGTTTGTGTTTACTCACCAGTTTGGTTCTCAATCAAACTAAATGAAAATTGTGAACAAGGTGCGTATTTGTTCAAATTAATCCGTTTATCACGTTCTATGGATAGCACAGTAAAAAAAAAAATAATCAATCCGGTATTACAGAGAAACGACTACTTTGGTCATCATGAGAACATTTTGTTGTCCATGGTTACTGATGACCGGGACCGCATACGAAAAGTTGGTATCAAACGAATTTTAAAGGCTCGCGAAATTGAGAAAAATTGCAAGTCAAAGTTACCACACGTGCACGGAAAAAATAGAACGGTGTAATTTACCATTTGCATAGCTGATTTTGGCCCCTACCAGAGTTAAGATAAACTTGACCAGAGTTATGGAACATTTGACCAGGAATCAGGTCAATTTCACTTGATACCTGATCAAATGTTTCATAACTCTGGTCAAGTTTATCTCAACTCTGGTAGGGGCCAAAATCAGCTATGTAAATGGTAAATTACACCATTCTTTTTTTTCCGTGTGTTTGCGATTCCAAAAATACACTTCTCAGCAGCTGACTACTCTGATTTATTATTTTGGTCTGATGTAGCTCTTACTGAACCACCGATTTTAGCAGAAATTTCACCAGAAATTCGTAAGACGTATGAGTGACCCTGACTCTCCTGAATTGCCAATTCTTGCTTATAAATGCCACACACAACCTGTTGAAAGAGCTGTCAAGCTCGTAACCGAGGCATCAAAATATTGCTGTGGAAAAGATGCACGTGAAGGTTTTATCATAGCAAAATTGGAGTCTCGCAAGTTGTTACCGTCTTTTGACTTTAAAGGAAAATATAAAGTACCTTCTCAGAGGGTAATTGATTAAGATATCAAAAAACTAAAATTTTAGTGCCTATGCTGTCATTATTGCCTCAGCAATTATTTACATAGATTATAGTGTTACATCTTTTTTTCTTCTTTCCTTTATTTTATAGTTTTCAGTGGCGTAGCGTGCAATTTGGCAACGTTGTAAAGCGTCCATTTAAATTCATTAAAAATATAGAACTATTGGGTATTCGGCGAACACCCTCGCATTCGAACTTTATCATGGGTTCAAATGGACATATACAACGTTGCTAAATTGCACGCTACGCCACTGATTGTTTTTCACAGAACGTTTTTTTTTTTTTTTTTGGTTTTGGAGGGTTGGTGGGAGAAGCCCGATATGTGACTACCTCCACGCGGTGAGCTTTGGGCTGTTTAAACATTTCTTTAATTGTTAAAACAGGCAAAAAGTCGCATGATACCTTGATAAGAAGACCGGAAGTATAGTACATAATTCAGACGTTAACATTCAAATCCTATATGAGCTGCCGAATTGGAGGACAAAAGCTATAAAAACCCACATTTATTTGCGAGTGGAGCCTCCTATTCTCATTGGATCTAGTCTAAATTGCTCGAATACCTTCCTAAATTTCTCCCAAAACACAAAGTAGTCGGATTGAATGAGTCCGCATCCCTAAATTCACGCTGGAAGCCAATCTGTCGGACGAAAACCCCTTATTTTGCCGATTTTGAGCTTTTCGGCGCTGTATGGATAAATGACGCTGGCGGAACCTGAAGATGGGGTCCAATAGGGTGTCAGCTCAATCGTAGACGGGTCATTCCTAGAATCGCATATGCAGTCAAACGCAGACGTTCAATCGTCGACGGTCAAACGTAGACGCGAGAACGGAAATTCCCGAAGATAAATGCAGTGTTGCCGCACATTTTGTATCGTAATTAATCCAACCGGGAGGCAGAATAACGTCAACCGGATTATAGTAAATATAGGCACTTCGGAATAAAGTCAATGCCTAATTTCACCGGATTAACGTCAACTCCAAAACCGCGGTAGAATAACGTCAACTGATGTGAGAAAATCTTAACGTTTGAATACCCAATGTTTTTTGAAAAGATGTCCTATGCAAGTAATAGACCATCATGTGCCTTCTTCTCCACGGCTTATTATTATATTTACTGTTTCTATCCTGACCGTGATTTTAACGGAATTCTCTTGTTCTTCTCTTTCTTATGGCGTCAATTGATGAATTATATTATGATGATTTATAATCAATTACTTATTATTATTATCATGGATTATTCAAGTAATAAGCTATGTGCCTTTAGTAGGTGCCTTTACTTTCCTTCATGATCCTGACCTAGATCATACCAAAAATTCTCTGTTAGCTCTCCTCTACCCAAAGAATAATATACTCTTTGCCTCTACCTATGGCTTTAACTGTTGAATTTGACATTAAAACTGATTATAATAATTGCCATGGGTTTTTCCAATTTTTCTCAGTCCATCCAGCCCCACCCGGCATTTGCCTGTAATTCAGGCTGCTGCCCCTAAATCACCTCTCCCAGGACTTGCTCTGCAAGTTCTCATTTCTACCACAGGTTAAATTCCCAAAGGAAGCTCTAAGAAATTGTCCGCAACAGGCTTGGAGAGTTTTGCCCGGGCAAAGAGGATGATGCAACGGATCAAACGCAATCTTATTCTTCCTTTCTGAGGCTACTTCTTAGTGTACCGCAAATGTGAACGCACTAAAACGAGGCTAATCGCAAAGGAAGACAGTTATTGAGTTGGAAAGTCTTCGTAGAGCTTCTAACACAGGCGCCAGGGTTTAGTCTGAGAGAACAATGGTGGCATGGTTTGTCACCTCAAGGATTCTTGGCTTTGCAGGAGAGAGAGGTTGTTTCAAAAGATTTGGCAGATGATAGAGCAGCAAGTTTGTAAGGTTTGTGTTTCTGAGTGCAGAGACGCTGATGAATCTACGGCGCAGGAAACCGGGCAAGCTGTAATCTGTCATCTTTCATGAAATAACCTCTAACCACAGTTAATTTAGGGAAGTTTCCAAACGCTGCTCCTCCCAAACCAAGCCGAAAATGCAAGCAATGTTAAATACTCGTATTCATTTATTAAAAATGCTAAAATGTCTTGTAGAAAAGTCTTGCCAAAGATTCAATTTGGTTTAAAGGAATTAATATTCTCAAGCTATTAATATTTATGCATGAGAACTGTCTCTAGCCTCTTCTAAACGTTCAATAATGCATGTAAAATTGATAGCTCAGAATGGTTCGGAGATGCTAGACTGGACAACTTAATGATAAATACTTACCAATGGTAGAGCGAAAAGTTATCGGAAGAGCGTCAAAGTACTTTCTGAAGCCAAACTCCAGTTCTACCCAGGATAATCAAACGCCAAGTAGAACAGTTTGAATTTTAGAAATACTTAAAAACAAGAGAAAAGTATCAGTAGTGTTTAAAGGGAAAAATACCATTGCCGGCCATGATAAGACATTGGAAGTTGTTAATGATGGTTATACTACAAAACTGAGGCAGGCAATCAAATTGATGGGCAGGAAGGAGGCTTTACTTCTGCCCGGTCATCTTCCAAAACATGAAAATATTGAAATTAAGCTATATATGAAATTGGTAAGAAAAGAGACGTGTGCCGGCGTCCTGAGCATGGGAGGCGCACCGCGATTGCAGAAAAATGTAAAAAATTCTAGGCAGTAAACTATCTGAAATTATTTTTTCTCACAAGAGTGAACCTTGATGAACATTAAAAACTGAAAACTACCGTTTAAAGACTTTCCGAATATTTTCTTTTTAAATTTCACGGAGAGATTGACATTGTGAAGGCGGATCTGAAAGCGAATCACGAATAATTTGTAAACACAAGGAAAATTGATGTAATCCTGGAACGCGAAATTGTTTTCACGCTACAACTGGGAAACTTTCAACTTGACGTGTTAACCATTTGGCGGACTGAGTTTGAGAAGTTTCGAGATTTAAAGGCATTTAACAAATTTTTGAGTATATTTTCGAGAAGGGTTGCCTAGGATTTGGAATCTTACGAGGAAATTCAAACGTGCAAGAAATGCGGGACCCCCAGTCAGGGAATATAGTCGGGAAAGTTTTCACTCATTCTAAGTTGTGGTTGGCTGCTATGGACCATGTTCTCGGTAACCAATTTCAAAAAGACGGGCTAAAGAATTTTTCGAATTTGTTGAATTTTCTCCTAAATGAAAGGGTAGATGAAAATTTGCTGCCCACCGGGCCACGAAATTTGTGGCTAATGTGACGAGGAAACCGAAAATGGCGCTCTCACGACGGTAAAAGATATAATAGAGGAGAAAAAATAGGAAGTCAAAAATAGTTATCACCATTCAAGATCTTGTGTCACCATACTATTGTTTATAGAATCTGAATCTTGAAAAATAAATCTATACATGTAAAGTGTTGACGAATAATTTTCAAAAAACAGTTAGAAATCATTATTTTAAAAGTACATCAAGGCTTTTTGAAAATTATTCGCTCCTTTTCTTTTATACAACAAATGTGGGCATACAGGCAGTGGTGTCTGATACGAAATATTGGCTCCAACTTTCTTCCCCCTCTTCCCTTAAAAATTAATGTTTTGGAGGGAGCTGAAGCCCCCTGAGTCTCTCCTCCCTTATTTTTTTTTTATTTATTTTTTTTTTTTTTTTAGAAAATTTTTGGCTTTATTCTCAGTTTAAAACAGGAGAGAATCTACAGCCACCTATAGACAAACAAAAGAAAAGTGTTTTTAAAGTATTGAATGAAGATTGTTAATGTAAGGTGAAGGGATAAGAATGGATAAACATATAATTAGCAGGAAAAGAAAAGAAGAAGAATATTCCTTATTAAACTTCACGCTTTGAGGCCCACCCAAGCGACTTCCTATAGGTACCAGAGACTGAGCCATGGAAAACAATCCAAGGGAGTACATGGGGTATCAGACACAAATAGATGATAGTATCTCTCCTCCCTTGTGAACACAACTACATTCAGGCAGTGTTTCTGGACAAAAATAGTTAAAAATGTAAATAAATTTGTTGATAAATGCTTTAGATTACTCATCCCGCATCCGCATTGTATATTCTAAGCAGACATAAATCATGGGAGTTGAACCGGATTTTTCTTTCTTCATAAACCAAACTGCATAAGGTCACTGAATTTATTGAGAACGCCTTCTATTCACTATAGTATCTTCTCCTATAGTAAAATTTTTCAAAAATGAATGACAAAAGAATTGATTCATGATCAAAACTTATGAGGGTGCCATTAACCACAGTTGGTTCCTGAGACCCACCACCCACTAGATGTCCATGGGGGGGGGGGCTTTGGGGGCTCAAGCCACCCTCCTGCTCTTTTTTGGAAAAGAGCTCCTACATGAGGGAGACAGTGGTCACAACTCTTCATGCCCCCGGCGTTTTAGGGAAAGGGCTCAAAACAAGGGAATAAGCGAAGAAAGATATACAGGGTGTTTCTAGAACTTATGTCATCCTTTCTACCTCGTATTTTTGAGGTCAAAATAAGACTTTTTTTTTCCTATAAACATGTGTCCGAAAATGCCCCCCTTTTGAGCTACAGCCCCCCAAAGTTTTAAAAAATTGTTGGTTTTCTTGGAATATCGACCATAATTATGTACCGA